>OY735256.1:3118288-3744340 GCA_963457715.1 Argyresthia albistria
TGTAGGCAGAGTTAACGTTACGCTCGGCGGTGAGATAGGGGTGAGGTGAGGAATGTTCTGGGAAGGGTTTTTGAGCCATATGTTAGGAGGTAGGGGAGTTTTCTTCTGGTCGCGCCAGCCACGAGTCCGTTAAACGCAGTTCTTTCCTAGGTAACAACGAAAAGAAAAAAATATTAAAACAACTGAGTGAGAAAGGTGTAGTCATATTTTAGGGGGTTGTTAGGGACATCATTCTTATCAACTTTCACTATGAAACCGATTTCATCAGAGCAACTTTAATTTTCACTTCTCTATACAAATCAGCTGACCGCCCGCCGCCGCGCCGCCGGGACCAAGCAAGATGTAATGGAGCAATGAAAAATAAAGTTGCTCCGATCAAATCGGTTTCATAGTAAAAGTTGCTCAGAATGGTCTCCATAATAACCCCCTAAAATATGACTACACCCTTCTGTTACACCCTGTATAGTAGTAGGTATACATAATATAGTATAGTAGTAGGTATAGGTATCACCTAGCAAACTTCGGAAATTTAATGGCTCTTTGTTCAAGTGGATAACTTAGTCTGAGTTGTACGAAACGATTTTGAAATTTAAGGTTGTTACCATACTGATTTAAGAGCGATAACCTCATAGGACTGTCATTTGTTTCTGATGCTAAGGACATCCTAAAATTTCTAAGTTCCGTGCAACCCAGGGTATAATTGTAAATGATAAAATAATAATTGTAGTGCCATCGATGCCAAACGCGCTTCTGCCCCAGAGTAATTAGCGCAGGATGATCCAGCTTGTAAAAATGTCGTGTCGTTATAACAAAAGTGCAGGCTCGTGGGGGCTGGAGTGGTCTCCGCATTGTGCCGCCACTTGACCCGCTTGTTCTTGTGCCGAGGGAACTGGGCCTTAATTCTGCTGACAATCTCGACTAACGGCTGTTTCCGAATCGATAGAGGATTGATAAAATCTCGACTAACGGGTGTTTCCGAATCGATATAGGATTGATAAACTGGGCGTCAAGTCTGCTAAACACGTAATAAATAATTGATAATTCAAAGACCCTTTTTTTGACATAATTGGTAGTCTATACTGTCCGTTGTTAAGTACTGAAGTTTTAGATGTTGTATGGCTTTTACCAGACTTGACACCCTGGTCAAACTCTTGTTAGACTAATTTCAGCCTATGACGTGCCGCGACTTTGAAGTAATGATGGGTTAATAGTTTGTTACATTTGTTTGACCAATCTTTCAGAAACTGGGGGTCATTGACTATGATGAAGATGCAACATAGTCTTGCTTAATTAATGGCAGTATAACAACTTGAGTTAAGGCGCCTCATGAATAAATTAGGGGTGTTTTTTTCATGTGTATTTCAGGACATACTCGGCAACTCGTAATCAATTTCTGGTATAGTAATTTGATTATATAATGTAGGGTAGGAAAACGTATTTAGATAAAAAATGTCGATAGAAAATAAATCCAAAGTCAACCCTTTTTTCCAATATTTTGGGGGCAATTCTGGTGCTAGCGGGATCATGTCCATGGTCGAAATATCAAATTTGAGATACCGAAATCTCTATCAAAAAGAAAAAGCTATTCTTACGACTGGCCTTTCGACCAACGATTTAGGCCGTATCAAAACCGATATATAGACTGGGGAAATGATCTCGATAGCGCGAGAATCGGGGGCCAGTAGAGTAAATATGATCTTTCTATTAATTGTAACATGATGGGAATTGTTGTTAGGTTGTTACTAGCGTTGTTGTTACTTGCAATGTCGAGTGTTTTGTAGGTCTCACAGTATTTGGACAGGTTCTCTGCCGAGGACCTGGAAATGTTGTTTGTTGAAGGCTGAAGGATTCAAATGTTTCCTTCGGAGTACTTCGGACGTTCCCAACATCCTCTTCTAGACAAAATTCAATTAAATTCAAATAAAATAAAACCGGCCAAGTGCGAGTCGGACTCGCGCACGAAGGGTTCCGTACCATTATCTATAAAAAACAGCAAAAAAAAAGTAAAGGAGCCCCCCCTAAATCTTAATTTAATTTTAATTTAATTATTTATTTTTTAAGTAAATAATATACTCAATATATTGTGAACATTTTAAGCGTCTACCTGCTACCATTATCAATATCGAGCAAAAATGAGCAAAAAAAATCACGTTTGTTGTATGGGAGCCCCCCTTAATATTAAATTTCTTTTGATTTTTAGTATTTGTTGTTATAGCAGCAACAGAAATACATCATCTGTGAAAATTTCACCTGTCTAGCTACCACGGTTCATGAGTTACAGCCTGGTGACAGACAGGACGGACGGACGGACGGACGGACAGACGGACAGCGAAGTCTCAGTAATAGGGTCCCGTTTGGCACCCTTAGGTTTAAAGAACTTTATTCTCATAAGAAATTAATCCTTCGGGTACGGAACCCTAAAAAAACTGATACTATAAAGTATACACGATGGAAAAAATCTATGGGCCCTGTAGGAAAAGCACCTTAAATCCTTGAGATTAAATTAAATGTAAATGTAGCCCATTAATGTCACCACCGTGGGGCACAGGCCTTTAAACGGATCCGAGTGAGATTGAGTCATACTCCACCACGCGGGCTCAGATTAATAAAAAAGCTTATTAAAACATAAAAACCTTTTTTTAGAAAGGAACAAATCTGCATTTAATGATTTTCTGAAATTTAGCCAAAAAAAAAACACTCGCTATTTTATATTTTGTAACGATAAGCGATGGTTTACTGAAATAAATATCTCATTAGAGATAAGCTAGCCTATTTACATCTTTTTGCTATCTTAAGCAATCTGTACGTCATCGTGAGTACAAAAAAGAAAATACGAAATACAAAATAAACGTTGCCCAAAAGAGTTCACGGCAAGGGGCGCACCCTGGCTAAGAGTAAGATTGGGTCATATTTCACCACGCCGCCGCCGCTGGCTTCTCAGTGCGGCAAAATTAAATATACTAAGATAATCTTGTTCATTTTACTAACTTACTATGATATACCTAGCTCATCGGTGTTGCGTGCTTACCTCCCTCCGCGCCCCCGCAACAACCATGTGGGTGCTATTAGTGGGAATGTCGCTCTTTAAAGAACTAAAAATAGTACAATTTTTACCGACGATCCTTTGTAAACGGATATCCAAAAATATAATACTTTTTCGACGTATGGAGTCAATGTGAATAGGTAAATAACCTTTAGAAGTCAGACAGACAACTTAAAATAGCATACGAGATCGTCTGTTAAGGGTCTCATCTACTCTATTCCTTTGTGTCATCAACCGCTGATTGTATATATATTATTCACATAGGTATGTACATTGTACGTAGGTGTTACCTTTATTTTTAACCGACTTCCCAAAGGAGGAGGTTTACAATTCGTCCGGATGTTTTTTTTTCTTTTTTTATGTATGTGCCTCGATAGCGCCTAAACGGATGGACCGATTTGGAAAATTATTTTTTTGTTTGAAAGGGTTTACCTTCCCATTGGTCCCATTGACACCAGGTCAGGATCTGATGATGGGATCCTGGAGAAATCGAGGGAACTCTTCAAATATTATAGGCAGACCTATAGTGATTTTTGTGTTTTTCATAATAACTCGTGCAAATGCACATGGTAAGCATAATATTATGATGAGGAACTGCTGATGAAGACCACATATGGCCACCAGATCTGCTCATTACTAGGTACAAATACAATGCGTGGCTGACGGGCAGGCAACGCATAGCCTAAACCGGTGAACCTAGAGCCATGAATCTTTGTACAGGGGTTCCTTAGTAGCGTGGAGTAGCACTGATATGGGATTTGACAAAATTAATTTCCCAAGGGGGGGGGGGGACAGTAAGGGGTTACAGTTTGTATTAAACTCAATCTAATCAAATAGGGTTTGTGGAAGTCGGTTTTTTCTAAAGTTTACTTTTTGTTTCAATTATTATTTATTTATTTAATAACACAATATTTTTAACTTGGTAAGGTACCTACATCAGAACACCACTTAAACCACTGGGGTTTGTGTGTGGTGTGATCTACTCATTAATTATAGTATCTAATTTATATAACATAATTTAAATATTCAATTCATTAATAAATCAATTATGTACGCAAATACATATTATTCAATGGACATAAAATTTAATATTCAATAGGTATACATTTCTCAAGAATTGTCTCTTTCTAATTTGATTGCAGAGAAATGGTTATTAACCCTTGTTGGTGGGTCTGCGTGTTGGATAAGATATATTAATGAAATATTTAGACACACCCACGGTAGCGTAAGGACAAAAGAGTCCTTGGAACAATATTGACATTAAAATTATAAAAAAATGACTATAAAATTATTTTGACAGTGGGTACCAAGACGTCAATGAATGTCTAATTTTTGACGTTGGTACCCACTGTCAAACTAATTTTAATGTATTTTTTTAAATAAAAAAAATGGCTCGAGTTTGGGGGTTTATTTATCAAAGACGTAGAAAAAATACTGACTGAGTCTGAACTAAAACGCTGATAAATTTAACAGCTATATAAAATTATTTTATCTAACGATAATCTTCAATTCTTACGACTGAATGTATGGAGAACTCTCCAAGTCATGTTGTCTATATCTCGCTCGGATCGACCAATTTAAATATTTGTATAGAAAGCCGTTTTTATGTTTTGAATAAATATTACAAATCGTGCGAATTACTAAAACGTCTGTATATTAATTTTAGCACGAGAGCACGTTACTCCATTGTTTCTAGTGTCTTGGCCCGCTTTGTAAAGCGAAGGCAAACTGCCAAACCACTGGACTCATAACAATAGCGAGCCGTCAAATCGTCAGTGCAAATTGCACTACAACTTAAAATGGAGCTAGTGTTAAATAGAGCTGTACGTTAAACAATGTAAAAATATAATTTACGAAGCAGAAATACGCTAATGAACTTTTGAAAATGTATGACGGGGAAGGAAATCTTGGCGGGGTTATTCTTCTATTCTTCTTCTATTCTTCTCCAAGGGGGTTAAAGTGCCTGCACGTGGCCCACATGTGCGGGGCCTTTGTGCATGTCCCCTTCTCCCACTCCCTTATTTCAGCCAACCCAACTCCTGCACAAGCTGGAGTAGGAGGCCTGGTGTTCAAGGAGCTCATGGGTCGATGATGCTTCTCCCAGAATCGCCAATCTGGTTTTAATTGTGGATGGACATGCCAGCAACATGTGCTCGACTGTCTCCTCCACTTCCATGCAACTCCTGCATAGGGGGCTGTCGGTTGCACCTGTAATTGTCAAGTGTTTGTTTAGTGTAAAATGGCCTGTTATAAGGCCTGTTAGTATTTTTATTTTGCTGAGTGGCAACCTTATTAAGTAGTTAGTAAACCTATGGTTATACTTGTTTATAAATAGTTTTGTCTTTTTACAGTCTTCTCTACTGGTCCACAATTTGTTCTGTTGCACTAATGTGGCTGATTTAAGCCGCTTTCTTTGTGCTTCAGCTGATAATGGCGAGAAGGGTGCAGGGCCAATTGCTGTCCTTCTAGCCCCTATTCTTGCTAGCTTGTCTGCCTCGCAGTTGCCCGGGTCTCCTTGGTGACCCTTGACCCACTGTACTGTGACTTTGTTTTTGCTCCCTAAGTTGTTTAGTGCTTCATGACATTTTAGTATAAGTTTAGATATTGTTAACGGTCTCTTTAGTGCGCTTAGGAAGGCAGCACAATCCGTTTTAAAGGTAATTTCCAACCCCTCTGCATGATCTTGTGTTTGCAAGGCTCCGTGGAGGAGGCTCAGTGATTCCGCTTGAAACACTGTTGTTTCCTCCCAAGTTCAGGGAATGGCTAATGTTAAGTTCTGGCGAGAAAATACCTCCGCCTGTGTTGCGGCTGTTTTTTGACTAGTCTGTATATATTGTTATGCTGTTATTATTTGTATTTGGTGTTGTTCCCACCTCCTGAGCTATAATTTCGTAATTACTTCCAAAGAGGAATTCAGGTTTTATGCGATCAATCCCAATAATGGCTTCCGGTACGTCATCGAATGCTTTTGTCAGGATTATGCAGTGTCCTTTGTCTGCTATTTGGCCTTTCCATTATCCTGTACTATACAGTCATAAGGCTGCAGATTTTGCCTCATGCTGTATGAATAAGTCTAATGGTGGTATTCCTAGCATTATTTCCAGAGCCGCTGATGGTGTTGATCTCATGCAGCTTGTGGTCGCTACACACGCCATTCTCTGGAACTGCTGTAGTTGTGCTGCCCCGTTGTGGTTTGCGTTGTTCGTTGCCACCATACCAAGGAGCCGTACGAAATGACGGGTCTCACCACTGCCGTATACATCCATCGACATATTTTAGGTTTGAGTCCCCAACCATTTCCCACCATCTTCCTACAGTGGAAGAATGATATGATAGCTTTCTTTAGTGTCGCTTCTATGTGCTTGTTCCGACTTAGTTTGTGTTCAAGCCATACGCCTAGGTACTTAGTTTGGATTGTTAAAGTAAATGTTTTATTAAAGAGTTGGGGCAGTCTGTAATTGGCATGATTTATCTTTTTTGTAAATAATACCATCTCCGTTTTTTCTTAGCGGGGTTTTAGAGATCATAAAACGTAAAAATAACATAAATCATAAGACGCGCCATTCTTAGCAAGTGTGTGCCGTGTGGAGGGGTATCGGCACATGGGTAGAGAGACGCATATACATATAGGCGAGAGAGAGAGAGAGGTGAGAGCTTACTCACGAACCAAGAAACCTTGTGATGCCTTTACTTAGGTATAAATTGTGGTGCAAAATAGGTATGTCTGGCTGGAGGCGAGCGACTGAATGCTTTGCTTAGTGATTTGAATAAAAATAAACATAAACATTTACATACAGGCACATACATTGCTTCGCCTCCACTAACAATTACTTGAGCTAAAATAAACAAAAGACAATTCATGTTGAGGTCAATCAAAAGTTGCGCGGACAGTGGGCTGAATGATTAAAGTTTACTTTTAATTATGGAAAATGATTATCAAAACTAACAAACATCAAAATAGAGCATTTCCTTTCAGTGACAGATGAAACTTTTATTTATTTATTAGTTTGATAAAGTACCTCTAACTGCTTGAACATGAAACAGTTTAACTACACAAATAGATAGGGACTCGCACTTCCGGTGGTAACCGATCGAGGTCCCAAAACTTAGATAAATACTTGATGAGTGTCATCTGTAGTGACGTCATTGAAACTTGTTCGAAAAAGCTCTCAGCTAACTACTAAACTACTGCTGCTTTCAGCTCTGAGATTCGTCTCCTCAGATAAGGTCTCAATGACGGTTTCATATCAAATCTGGTATTTTCACGCGCATTATTTAAAGGATTTGTGTTATTGAATTGTATGAATTTTATTAGTTCTACGAATATAATACACGGGTTGGTACGAATATTCATACGTAGGTATAAAGTCTATACTATAGTATAGATCTACTACTAGTTATGTAACGCACGCAACATACAAAACAGCCATGAAAAATTATCAAATAAAATTACTTTGAATAAATGGTAGTTCGTACTTTTAAATTAATAAAACTTATTCAAAAGAAGCCTGGCATTGAAATATATTTTCATGGTTTCATACGCGAACATTTTTAGAAGTTTCAAACTTATTGTTTAGTTGATTGGTTTCCACAGAAGTTGATTTGAGTCACGTGCCTAAACATACCGTAAGTTCATGTGAAAAAGCTCCGTGGCCTAGTGGGTTTCACTTATGCTACTCATGTAGGGAATGCAGGTTTAAATCACGGTGTTGACTATGTAGGTACTAAAGAGATATGTAATTCATGGTAAGCGCGTTCAAGGTCGTTCTAACGTTGTTGATAGAAAACATCATAAGGAAACCTTTGTTGCTCTATAGCTGCGCCGTTTGTCCAGTCCCTTATCACGAACTACTAGCTCAAAGCATAATTGTGCCTCTGCCACCCCGTACGGGAAAATCCGTGACGCTACGTTATGAATGATATTAACTAGGTAAAGTCGATGCGTTTCGTCTGTGTCACCTTTTGATTTCGCCGCCTTGTAATTTCAAAGAACGCCGACACTCGGTCAAAGAAGCCGCCGACACAGCTTGGGCGAATGCCCTATACTTCTCTTTATAGCCTACGCATGCTTACAATAGTCCTTTTAGTACGGTGGTCGTGCAAACACTCATCAATGAGTGTCGAATACCAATATTACATTCGGTGCCCCCAGAATAATGAAATAAAACATCGGGTGATCGACTCATATATTGAGGATTAACATTGGCCGATCTTATTATATTGGATGAATTGGTCCATGTTTCTGGCTAATAGAATATCGGATTTATTACGACGAGACCTACACGTGGTAAAATGAGGTGTGGAAAAGAAGTTGAAAAGAAGTTCAATGACCTTCGAAAATATTACGATAATTCTGATAAATCCAAAGAGCTTCATCATAGTTTTACGACGGTAAATAATTATTTAATAACTTTCATAACTTAATTTTTAGTGAAAATTTGTTTGATGTTACTTATACGTTTTATCAGAATCCTCCAATAACTTTATTGCTCATGGGACAGATTTTCTAAGAAATATGCGTACTTTACGAGGTAAGTGTGTTTTTAATTTAGGGTACCTATGTATTCCGAACAATCCTAATCTAAATATTAGTAGGCAGACCTGTCCCTCAGCCACTCCGTATAGGAAAAAGTGTTACGCTATGTTTATTTTTGGCGCAGCGGTTGTGGCTCTGCCTACCATGCGAGAGGTCCCAGGTTTGATTCCCGGCTGGGGATAACGAAAACAAAAAAAAATCTAGGTCTTGGATGTTACATGATGTGATGTTCCTGTTTCTAGTTCCCACAACACAGGGTATCCGAGTATGGGGCCAGAAGCAATGTTTGTGCGTGTATGTAAAAGTTAATTTTAATGTGTTTAATTTTTAAGTTTTTCTTCCAGTATTTTCTTCGTAATTTCGTAATTTCTTTATTGTACTCACGTGACAGTAAAAATAGCAAATATGTACAAAGGCGAGCTGATCTCTAATAAGATCTCTACAACGTGCATAATAATAATAATAATTTAACTGCTAAGTTTTTTTTCTTTTACTTGCTTATTGTATCTTTATTTATTTATTTATTTATTTTAGGTCTGCCAACAGACAATACATGTTTTCTTAATATAATTCTTAACAATTTACAATTTAGATGTCTGTCCACTTATCTTCTGTGGATATCTGTTACCGGCTTAATTTTTGTATAAATTTACTATCTACCATTGTAACTCATTTATTTTATATGCTGTTGATGTCCCAAATAAAAAAGTAAATAATAAATAAATAAGATATTTCTTCCAGTTCTTCATTCAGTCATAAATGCTTCAGAGAAAACGTGACTTCAACGTGCCACCACCCACACGAAGCTGGTACTTTCTGAATGGGGTCGAGTGCTCACAACAATGGACTCGGCCACCTCATTAAAATCATTTTTGTGAAGACCCTAATAGGGGCGCACACTTACATTTTTTTTGGAGGACAGCGATTTAATTAAACTCACTCACAATGAAATATATTTTCTCAAGAATACACAAACAAAAGCTGCACGCCATTTCCTTATGGGGTGGCAGAGGCACTCGTGCCGCTCGATTCACCTCTCAAAATTTCATTGGTTTTGGACGTTATTATCGAGCTTGTTTTGAAATCTAACGACACCTTGTGCCCATTTTTACAGTAACTCAATACTCGATAAGGCTAAACAGGGGGCTATCTACATAAAAAAGTATGAATGTCATCCATATAAACCAAATTAGATATTTTTGCAGAAAGACAGCTTACAGTTTAGATTTTTTACTTTTCTATACCTATATTTTATTTTATTTATTGAACAAAAATCCACAGCCGTACATAAAAGTTAAACAAGAATATAGATTAAACAACTAGGCCAATTAAGGATTTCACTATGTAAATAGTCAAATAAGGACAGGTGTACATTCAAAGAGACAGTTACTTCGAAAAACAGTAATAATCTATGTGTCTAAAGGTGGGGTACAGTGTACGTGTACAATAATATGTGCAGTGTTGGCGTGTGTGTGAGAGGTTGTGAAAGGGTGTGTGTGTGTGTTTATGTCTGTTGGTATATGTGTTTCTATGAATGGCAAATACAGCAAAAAAAAAGTTAAAAACGATGTAAGTATCCAGTCAATAAAACTAAGTTGTATTGTGGCGATCGATGGTTGACATGGCGTTAGTCCAATACAATTTTGTCGTCTTCTAATAACTTCAGCACTACCTTTTTACTGGTGCAGAAAGGGTCTATGTCTGAGAAGAGTCTGTTATAGGTATTAGGCAACCTGAGACAAGTACAGTTAGATGCAAAATTAGTGTGGTTGTGAGGAACGTGAAAAAGTTTTGTACGAGTGTGCCTGGTACGTTTCGCCGGAGCAGACAACCTGATAATATCATTGACCAAACGGGAGCAGTTGAGTGAGAGTACCGGAGCACACATCGTGCAGAAGTGACATGTCGGCTATAACACGCAGGTCTTTTAGAGTCAGTAGTTTGTAATTGTTACATGATTTGGCGTAACTTAGGTTTGGGTTGCGGGTGCGATAGTTGAGAATTAGAGTCAGTAGTTTGTAATTGTTACATTATTTGGCGTAACTTAGGTTTGGGTTTCGGGTGCGATAGTTGAGAATTAGAGTCAGTAGTTTGTAATTGTTACATTATTTGGCCTAACTTAGGTTTGGGTTGCGGGTGTGATAGTTGAGAATTAGAGTCAGTAGTTTGTAATTGTTACATTATTTGGCGTAACTTAGGTTTGTGTTTCGGGTGCGATAGTTGAGAATTAGAGTCAGTAGTTTGTAATTGTTACATGATTTGGCGTAACTTAGGTTTGGGTTGCGGGTGCGATAGTTAAGATAGCTGAGTATAAGAACTTGCTTTGTGCGAAGTTTCACAATTCTAGGTCAATGGGAAGTCCCTCCCTCACACCTCCCTCCATCCTTTACGATTACTACGAAAATCTAAAAATTCTACAGCATAAACGGTCTTAAAGCGTTCGATTGCGTTGGCCTAGAAGCTGTGCCTAGAAGGCTGATTTTTTCACAGCTCTTTTACCTCTTTTTTTAAGTTTGATATTTTCAGCGAAGAGCCGCCCTGGGCTACTTTGTGAAGAGTACACGACACTGACAAAACTTACATAAACACGTCTCAAGCTTGGTCATGTATGATGATGATGAATGTAATGTACTTTTTTAATTTGTTGTCTTTGTTGTCCATTTAATCGGAATACAGTTGCGTCGTCCTGTAAGTCTCTATGCATTGGCTAACAGGCGTTTGTAACATTTAGATTCCTTTTCCTCTTATAGTAAGCTGAATGTATGGCCCAGCCTTACCCGAAAATTCATCTCTTAAAGAGTTGAGATATATCCTTGAGTAAGTTTAATTGGCTTCCTTCAAGTTTTCGATGCGGATTCGTTATCGAGGGCATTGTGAGGGTAATGATTTGTTATCCTGGTACTATAGAATCGATTAAGCAGTTACAGTAATCAGAAAGTAAGTCCAACGACGTGGCAAATATTGTATTTTTACCATAAAACCAGGGTCATTAAACAAAAATTTACTAAAACAGCACTTAAACTTAAGCTGGAAAGTTTTTTTTATAATTCTTAGGTCCATTTGCACCAAAAACACTAATTATGATTAGGTACCGTGATAATCAAAATTAAGTTTCATATAAGGAGTGGCAGAGGTGCGTAACTGTGCCCACTTTTAAACAGTGATACAATACTCCTTATAATACTTCATATCATACTAGCTGGATATATCAAAAGTTATATAATAATTGTTTTCTATATAATTTGAATACTATTATAGTATTCAAGACCCGAGGTGAAATGCTGCAGCCGACGACATAATAAAGGCAATGCGGAATTTCTTAGCGATTTCGCATTTAATTAACCTACATAACCCGCCCTTTGAATTGGGTATGAATGAACTCTTCTTATGTTTGTTTGTAAATACTGGTCTTTACATTTGCTGGAAGAAAGGTCTTCTTAGTGCATTCTAAATACAAATTTTTGAAATAAAAAATATTCTTAATCAATAACTTAGGCCGGGACTCCACCAAAGCGGAGATATGCGGAGATGTGGAATATTTGAATGGCGCGATGGAAGCGGAGATGTGAGCTGTTTCCATCGCGCATACAAATATTCCACATCTCCGCTTTGGTGGAGTCCCGGCCTTATAGTTGTGCCTTTTTATTTACATAGTTAAATCGTTCTTTAGGGATAAAGTGACCAAGGCCTGTAATCATAAACCGCTCTCAGCTTTGAGAATCATCTCACAATCACGGACGGTTTCGAAATCATTCATTTTCTAGCGCTTGAGATCGCTCTAAGAGCTGATGCGGTTCATTATTACGAGCCTTATTCCCCATACGTTTAACATCAATATGACATAAATTGTGTCGATTACACCTCAGTTGGATGTGTCTTAGCTTGACGTATAAAGAAGGTAACTCATACATAAGGCTTTGGCGCCGAATCTACGCTACGTCATTTCCATTCAAATCACAGCTTATTCTGATCAATGAAAATTACATAGACACATAACGTAACATAGCTTCACGCCTTGCACGTCCGGGGTGAAAATAAAATGAAAATACGTAGTGCCAATTTGCCGCCTTTACTCTATACTACGTTATATAATTTATTCCATGGCACAGAAGAGATAATAGTACTCTCCATGGTTAGAACTCTCATTCCAACTATATTTTGGCGGATGAGTGACGTTTACAGGGGCGCCAGTGCAACGAAACCTCGGAGGAATTTGATTGTCTATACTCTATTGTCTATCCATGTTTAGAAGCAACTTGACAGCTAACTGGAATACTTCATAAAATCCACTTTTTAAACACTAGGGATATTACCAAAACAATCGGAAAGAAACGAAATTGTTTATTCAGTTGAACTAACAGAAGATTAGTCGTTGTCATCACTGCTATCCGCACTTAGGGATATAATTAGATAATTTTCAACTATAATGTCTCTTTGCAAATCTTGTAAAATTGCTCCTGATTCAAAAATGTTTAAAAGTTATATCGATTCTTTTGATTAATCGATTTTTATGAGCAATATCAAGTCAAGTTGCCTGTTGTATTAGATACACTATAAGAACCAACCTGACATCAACACAGACCTTTCATTCCTCAGTAATCAAGCGTTAGTATTACCTGTCACCGCGCGTCAAAAGATCTTTGGAAAGCTGTAGGTAGGATTATACATGTGACCTATCAGGCGATAAGTTGCCAACGATCTAGATCTAGGCGCAACAACTTCGGCATCATTAGTGAAGTTCGCTTCGAGAATGGGACGTCATTTCCGCTGCACAAGGCTGCCACTTTCCGCCACTTTATCTGGAGGCTGTGCGTTTTCTCGCGTCCGCCATTTCTTGTTCAAATCACTTTATGTCGCATTATAATGACATAGGCCTATTTTAAAAGTTCATATTTTTAATAAGGAGCATTTCTATTCTTCTTTTCTGTTTCTTCTCAGGAGTTTTTTTCGAATCCGGTGTTTAGTTAGCAATTAGTACGAGTACGATACTGTACGGACATTCTGATACAGTGATATAAAACATCGTGAAGAACCTCCAATTTCCAATGATACGAAAAATATTGAATAACTAACTGAGTAACAAACGTGCGCACATTTGTGCCACTGCCACAAAAGGTCCTAAAATAATTGAATTCCAAATTAACTGGGCTAATGTGATGAAGCTTTCATCACATTCACATTATAATTCTGTATGGGATAATTACATTCCAATACTTAAAACGTATGGCTTTACGTAAACATAACAAAGCGTCACGCCTTTTCCCATAGCGTGGCAAGGGTACAATTGTATACACAAACGTGTACAAGTCCACGCGGTCCGCGATTTTCAATCTGTCTACCTACATCGAGATAAAGTTCAAAACCTATAAAAAACAGAACAATAGAGTCTGGGTCTTTTGTGGCGTTGGACGTGCTAGTAGTTAGACGTTACGCCTCAGAAATCATAATACCTGCATTGTAACTTTAATGCCCGGTTTCTCGTACACCTTTTTTCCTCAAAATTGCGCGACAGATTGTCAAACTCCGTTTAAATGTAGTTTTGCTTGCTTCTACATGGGTTGCTGGAAGATTCAACTGACAGACTGTCACAAGTTTGTCAAGATCCCAATTTATTGCCAGTTAGAGCCTTTTTGGGTTTCTGAAAACATTTTCTGTAACGGCCGCGAGGTTACAATCCAACGGATTGAAATTCGTTAGATTGTTATCTGTCGATAAATTGTAAACAATATCGACAGCGTTTAACATTTATGTTTTTTTTTGTCCTTACAAGTCAACCTAACACGAAGAATAAACGGGGATTCGCTTCGCTCACCCCCTTTAGGCCGAGACTCCACCAAAGCAGAGATGTGGAATATTTGTATGCGCGATGGAAACAGCTCACATCTCCGCTTCCATGGCGCCATACAAATATTCCACATCTCCGCACATCTCCGCTTTGGTGGAGTCCCGGCCTTATCCTTCACCTACCTACATACTTCAACGTGCATGTAAAAGCCTTTTGGAGTTTTACGAAGGGGTATGGTAGGTTCTGTTATCCGACATAAACGTTTTTATTACAGCCGTAAACCTCTCATAGTAACATCCTCCATATCCTGTGGTTTCATACATCCCGGAATTGACTCATTGCCGTGCTAATGCACTTCATTTAACTCTTAACTTATTGTATTTTCTAAAGGGAAGGCCTTTCAATTCTTCTTCTTCTTCTTCAAGATAATTTTCAGTAAGAGAGCAAGGTGCTTCTTTGTCAATTTTGTATCTCGAAATAAAGTCCATTCTTAGAATCAATGGACACAAATATTATAGACATTGTTCTAAGTCTCTTATTGTGCAAACATCGTCGGGTTGAGAACAAACATTCAACAAGTACCTACCAATTAGAATTATGCGTACATAAAGTCGCCTGCGTGATCGGTGAAGGGCCTAACTGCGTCGTCGGTTTTGCAGTAAATGTAAATAAGAAGGCCCTTTGCAAGTACAAACTTCGTGCAGTAAAGTAATCCCATTACATCACACATGCGTTGCGAATTGAGTTTCCAACTTGAAACTTGTTGCTAGAACTTTTACAAACAACATCCATAACGATGCTGATGTTTGTTATATTTTTTAGGGTTCCGATCCTTATAAGGAAAAAAAGGAACCCATAGGATCACTTTGTTGTCCCTCCGTCCGTCTTTCAATGAGAACGCGCAAACGTATCAAGGTGAAATTATATCGGCCGCATATAGCTGTGAAAAATCAACCTTCTAAGTTAACGCAAGGTCTTGTAGCACAAGTAAAGGGAAAATCTGAAAACTAAAAATTTCTGTCTTTCTACAAAAATATTCAATTTGGTTTACATGGAAGATAATAATATCATACTTTGGTTGCTTTATGTGGAAACCTAATTACACGTGTAACGCTCTCCAAGTGTAATCGGAACCCTTGGTGCACGAGTCCTACTCGCACTTGACCGTTTATTTTGTATTTCTTCTCATCTACCGACTTTCCGCATGAAAATTCTGCCCGCGTTTATATAGCAACTTTCGCCTATTTAATATTTATTTTCATAATTATTCGTTTATTTAAAAATGTGTGGAGTAGTCACTTGTTGCTGAATTTAATATCCAATTCAATAATGCTACAGCAGCATTGTTGCAATTATTGTACGTCCCAACTTTTCTCGGGGAGTCAGAGGCCGAAATACTAAACTTTTACCCTCGCCAGTGGGACTAACTTACTAATATATCACCAATGGTACTGGCTAATGGTACAACCGGTCCGGAGGGACTAAAAATGCCTGATTTAAAAACAAAGTTGCAACTACGAATAAAATGCCTCTATCTCACTCCCACAAGTGAGATAGAGTGAAAAGTTACGCGGGACAGACATGGACATATACATGTGTCAGGATCGCATTCTCTCAGCGGCCAGAACATATTTGAATGTTAGATTGTAAAGCTAAGAATCGGGACCCACGTCCAAACCATTTCGTGAAAGGCCATTTTTGCAGAAGGGATGGCCGAGAAACGAAATTATGTCCAATCACGTTTCTTCGATTTCGAAAAGAATATACCTCTCTAGCACCCTTTTACCGTAAATTCAATTGGTGTTGCCGCAGTTTTAAAAGCAAAGCCAACGATGCTAACAGCTTTAAAGAGTTTATCGTTAAAATGCTTTTGCTGATATTTTTCTACAACAAAAAAAAACATGTTAAACACTTCTGAAACTATGTACCGTCACCACCATTAATAGCACAATATTCATATTTCAAAACCTCTTACAGACGGACCGAAAACGGACAGACGGACGTACAGACAGACAGACATACATACAGACGGATGGACAACGAACTGATCATAATAAATCAGCGATCCTTTTATTCTTTTTTAGTTATGATTTTTAACCTTATGACTTTGTAATAAAAATCGAAACCTATGAAATGGAAACCATCAAATAAGGATGGCTACACAGTTGAGAAGTTATCGAAGGATTTGGGGGAAATAAGGATCATTACAACAAAACGATACGGTATTTCAGAAATACCGCCTTTATTTAGCAAGTAAAGAGCCTCGCAGCAATGCCCATGGGCAGAAAAATATGTCTACGGGGCGTGTGTGTTTATTACAAATGAGGAATTCCCACCGCTCGCTGCTGGCTTAATGAAAATTTATATGACGGTCAGAATACTTGTTGGGCTAGTGACCGTCAAATGCTATATTAGACGTAGGATAGGTATAAACCTACTCTCTACTCATTTATATGATAAATGAGTAGAGAGTAGGTTTATAATAGTTATTTGTGCTTATCCTTAGATAAGGGGAAACTTTTAGAATGCACATAATTGAGTTCGTATTGGTGGTAACACTGATGGATTATTTATTTTTATGATAAAAGGAAACTTAAGGGACAAGTAAGGAGAGCATAGCTCTGTCCTGTGTATCATGTCCCAAATGTAAGCATTTGGAACATGATACGTCATCGGAACTGCAGTTCCATTTTCACGCCTTGGAGCTGAACTGATGCTGGAGCCGGAAGGAGGTCAGGGGAACTCTGTAATAAAACGACACAACCCCATCATGTTTGGGCTTGTTCAATTAATCTTGACAAATACTTTCGTCCTAGAATAACATAAATTAACGCATTTTATAACTATTAGTTGCTTTGGTACTGGTGGTTATTTATGTAGTGGTATACATAAACACCCGTAGATTAAGCTCACAAAAAACCAGCAGGAAATCTACCAAGACTTAGTACTTATGGAGCAAATTAGATATCGCTCCATTCATATTTGTTTCAAATTAATATATCTCCTAAACTATTAATAGCATTTACAACAAAAAGTATGTTTAAACATCTGATCGCCTTAATTAGGACTATCGATTACCATTAAGAAAATATGTCCGCAAGTTCAAGTTCAAGTTCAAATTGTTTATTGACCCTAAAATCTTAGTCAACGTCAATATAATATTAATATGTTTGTATACTACCGCCCGTTCGGAAGTTGTGGGCTTAGGGATGGAGCAAAGAAGGGCAAGAAACCTCCCCCGTACCTCTTTTTAAAATATCAGAGCCTTAAAAATACAATGTTATGTATTTCTACTTACTGAGACGTACTGACTCAGTCCATCGCCCCTCTTTGGATTTCTGTGCGCTGAGATGGTAAAGACCATGCAGTTTTGTCATCTAAATATTCTTTTACACTGTAATAAGACTTCTTCAATAGGCCGTTTTTCACATAGTTTTTGAACCTCCTTTCTGGTAGGTCCGTTGCTTCATTAGGTAATTTATTATAAAAACTAACACATACTCCCATAAAATAGTGAGCAACCTTACTGAGTCTGAACGCGGGCATAGCAATCTTATTTCTATTTCTAGTGCTAACACGATGATTATGACCTAAAGTCTTAAATAAACCTATGTTTTTTCTGGTGTACATGATATTTTCATAAATGTAGACAGGGTAAGTAAGGTAAGTATATTGATATTTTTGAATTTGTCCCTTAGTGATTGCCTAGCATCTAGTTGATAGATAGCCCGAATGGCCCTTTTTTGTAAGACAAATATTGAGTTTATATCTGCCGCCCCAAAGCAGCATTCCGTAAGACATAATACTATGGAAATAACTAAAGTAAACCAATCTGGCAGTTCCTACATCTGTGATGTGTCTGATTTGCGGCTTTTTCGAAACCCGTCCCACTGTGCGGCGGGCTCGAGATATCGAACAAAAGACACCGCCGCCGCCGCCGCCGCGCCGCGGTCTTCTGTGGCCGCGCCGCTGAAGTGCATACTGATTACTGAAGGCGGGTGTGGCTAAAGTGTGGCCCTGCCGCCTTAAGCACCATAGTCACCGCGAATTCACTCTGGACCCGGCCATATTCGTGAAAGTTACATCTAAAATAAAATAAATGCATAGTTGCTATCGGCACAGGTTGTTATAAGTTGGCACAAAGAGGAGGAGGGCAGGTACTCAGCATTAGCGAAGACAAGTTGCGAATTATGAAACATTCCCTATACTGGCTAGTGGCCGATCCCAATAACCTATCTCTATCCGTGATCTGCAGATAACGAGTTACATTTGACAGTTGCGCTATGGTATTTGTGTCAAAATTGACACTAGCAATCTCAAATCTGCAGATTATGGATAGAAGATAGGTTAGTAATTTCGGCCGTAGATCAATAACATCGATAGATCGACAGCATAAAGCAATCTTATTTGTCTGCACTTGGCCGCCTATCAAAACTATGTCACCTAGAGCGTCGTTGCATCGTTGAGTCTATTTTAATTGCTAATTATAAGTGTGTGCCAGGCCAGGAAATTATTACTGTAATAACAACATCAATAGAGGAGTCATACTACCTAGAATATGAATATTTCATAACAAAATCAAAAGATTAACGAAAGTATATGAGAGAATAGGTTACGGAAGTAGTTTGTCGCGTGGGCTTTTCATTGGATAAGCCTCTGCATCTTATTTGTTGGTTTGATAAATTGATACTAATTTGAATGTGTCGTTAACTCGTTATGATGAAGTTTCTCAATAAATACCGCAGTGATGATGCCTCCTCGTCGCATCCGACGACAGCGACTGCTGCTATCTTCTTTCGTGTGCTCTGATGTGGCTGGCAAATTGAACTTGCTTTTAAATATCTTGTTGCCCGGGGCACAGTAAAGTTGCCTCGATAAGCAGATTGTAAGTATATGTAGGTATATGAATACTACAAATCCGATAACCGCCGAGTCTGATATAAGCGTTTTGATAAAATGACCCATTGAAGTTACTAAAAACACGTATCATAAATAATTTATCATCCTAAAATCTGACGTTGCTAAGTATATTGCAAATCTGGTAAAACCTCTGGCAATTTTGGCCTCCGTTAGAGGATGCGACTCTCTCTCTGGAAACGTTTTACGGAAATTATTAAATTTAATTCCCTCCCCTCCAATCTCAGTGAAAACACGTTGACGCCAAAACCGTCAAAACTGCCACAACTCGGGATAACACGCTTTTGTTCAATTATGCAGATTAACACGGGTGTAAGAAATTTAACATGCATGCCTAACCATATTATGTAGCGTATTTGGTGTAGTCAGCTTTTGAGCTTTGGGACATTCATATATCAAAAACTGCGGCGACAGGCCAGCCCCTGTCCACGTAAAATGACTACACCTGGATGCAACTGTGTCTCCGCCACCACTATGAAAACAGACGTTTGGCAATTTTGTTTGGTTTCGTTTACGTTTGAGCCTTCATTCTGGTAAATATCTAAATACGCAAAGGATGTCTCAAACAGAGTTTAATTAGTAAACGTTTCAGTATGCCACGGACATGGACAACCTTCTAACATGTTCAGGAAACGTGTATGCCGCAGGCTCTACGCAGGATATATACATCCTGTTACTACCAAAGCTCATGTTACTACTGGCGCCCAATTCATTTAATGTAATTTCCATTTTTGTCTTTGTATGACCAATTTTAATTTTATTAGGTTTTTCTCTAATTATATCTTGTATCCGTGTAAAAGCCTGTGTCTCTCGGTGGGGACATCGATAGGGTACATTTACAATACATAACAATTTAAGCTAAACCTGTAATGAGGCAAAGCTAATATTATTTGTGATATCATGAGGAAACCTATAGCTACATAGGGTAGGCGCGAAGCTAGCCCCCTGTTACAGGTTACGGAATATTAAATAACTGGTTAAACGCAGGTTAAACCGTGCCTCAGCTACACCGTATGGGAAAAGGCGTGACGCTATGTTTGTTGTTATAAACCTTCTGTTTACCGTCAACTACCTACCTACCTAAATTGTTCGGGGAACTAGGAACAGCGACGAGCGACGACGTCACATACATGAAACATTGAAAATCCTGGAATTATTTTCTTTCATCCCGGCCGGTACTAACGCAGATTTAATCCCCTGTGGTTTTTGAAGAAAGTCTTATTAAACGTGTTACTCAAACACGTTACTCAAACGTGTAACGTCCACAAAATACCCAGTTGTTTTATTCTGTTTTTTTCATAGTTTTTAAACTTTATTACCAAGTCTTAAGGCTGAAAATCAAGGCTCGTTGGTATTTTTTTTTACTGCGAAAACACAGTAGCAGTCAACTAATAGAGCAGTGTTCAGTTTGCAAATATGTAGTAGAATCGAAGGCCTGTGGAAACCACGCCGCAGGCGCCAGCAGCTAATTCTTGATTAAAGGGGTTCCCATGTAATTACGAAAATGTAGGTACATAATACTAAAAACATGTGAAACTGCTAAGAAATTGTAGAATGGTACTTTATTATTAGAATTATAATTGAGTTTCGGTTGGAAGAGAGAGTAGAAAATACTAGAGCAAATACTAGACTATAATACTTGCTCTATGATACTACCAATACTGTTATTTAGAGAGTATGACGTAACAAGTTTCTTGAGTATTGCTAGATCAATCTTTTTAGGGTTCCATTAGAGAAACAAGGAACCCTTATAGTTTCGTCAAATCTGTCTGTCTGTCCGTCCGTATGTCACAGCAACTTCATTCCAAAACTATTACACAGTTGAAACTTGGTATGTAGATGTATTCTGTAAACCGCTTTACGATTTTTGAACAAAAATTGAAAGAATAAATATGAATATATAATACAATACAAACATCTAGTCTTATAATTACTTGCTACTACGGAAACCTTCATGGGCGAGTCCGACTCGCACTTGGCAACTTTTTTTAAACTGCAACTTAGTAGCGTAATCTTAGCAAACTATACCCAATAGTTTGTTACTTTACACAAAATACTTTTTTAAGACATCGACCTACTTAGCATTATTATCTTTTGGCATAATTTGGAGCAATTTTTAGCAAGTATTTACATTTACAAATAGTATTAAAATGTATGCATCATTTTTATTGAAATTACAGTGAAGCTAAGTAATAATGAAATAAAAACAATTATAAATTTTAATAAAGTACCGACCAATTCTCAAGCCAACTCCTTAGTACATATTTCTTTACACATACTTACCTAATAGATTTTCGTATTTCCGGAGTTCCGTTAGTTGTGGCTATGGGCTACCCCTCTGACACGCAAAATGGAGTACCTATTGATGAACTGGCTTAACCCGCTTCACTCTCAGAAGCACATCGCTCGAACAACCGAACAATGGCGAACTATTGTTATGTAAGATGTGTCGGCGAACCAGTTCACATCTCTATTGCGCTTCTGTTACCCCAAATGGGAATAGGCATATCTATGCTATGGCAGGTTGCTATGGATTCTGGCTGAACATTTTGTTACTGATGGAAATATTGTAGATATAAATACGGAGGTATTCAATTTACTTTGTAAATTAATATCAGTATTTTCTATAGTCTAAGATCCGAAGAGGTATCGACCTTCACCTATAACATATAACATTGCTGCGATGATATATATATATTTTTCATATTTAGTGTGTTAGAAATACATAGTGGGTTGCCTAAAAAATTCCTGGCAATTAATTAAAAATTAAAAAATACAAGACCTAGGTCAGTTTTTGCCGTAATTTAGTTTACATTCTTTTATGTAGTTACTTAATTGCACAGTTACTAGGTAGGAATCTACAATTGCACTTTACCCTTTAATAATTAATCATAGCCTTTCCAGGATTGTTTTATGCAACCCACTCGCGATGTATTTTCAAAGCAATTTTCATCGCAGTAACAGATGGGTGAAGGTGGATTCCTCTTCAGATCCTCTACTATATGTCTAACACAAACAAAGTAAGGGAAAAACAACGATGCATCTTATTTTCTCTTTGTTGGGCTCAAAGTAAAAGGGCACATTTAATATTCTTTTTAACCACATTAATGTAGAGAGAAAGCTTGTATATTCTAGCTGGATTGTGGTCGGTTTAAGTTGTATCTCATGCTATGTTCATTTTATAATTTTATGTGGCAAATAAACACTTCTACTTTGTTGCTTTCTTCCTTTATTACTACAGAGATAATTTTGCGTCATGCCTTTTCTCATACGGGGTGGCAGACGCACGATTGCGACCTGCTGGTTTAACATAGTAGAGTCGACATCAGATTTGACAGGGCACGCAAGATACAAGAAGTTTCAAAATGATGTCAACAGTGGATCATAATATATTAAATACAACACCAAATTACAAGAACACAACCTACACACACGGGACACACCTGACATAAGTAAGGCACTCATGCTGTCTTTTTGGTTATTTTTCTTTCTTTTTAGGGTTCCGTACCCGAAGGGTGCCAAACGGGACCCTATTACTGAGACTTCGCTGTTTGTCCGTCCATCCGTCCGTCCGTCCGTCCGTCTGTCTGTCTGTCACCAGGCTGTATCTCATGAACCGTGGTATTAACTAGACAGTTGAAATTTTCACAGATGATGTATTTCTGTTGCCGCTATAACAACAAATACTAAAAATCAAAAGAAATTTAATATTAGGGGGGGCTCCCATACAACAAACGTGATTTTTTTTGCTCATTTTTGCTCGATATTGATAATGGTAGCAGGTACACGCTTAAAATGTTCACAATATATTGAGTATATTATTTACAAAAAATAAATAATTAAATTAAAATTAAATTAATATTTAGGGGGGGCTCCCATACTTCTTTTTTTTTTTTTGCGGTTTTTTATAGATAATGGTACGGAACCCTTCGTGCGCGAGTCCGACTCGCACTTGGCCGGTATTTTTGGTTATTTTTCTTTCTTTTTCTTCTTTTCGATTGCATAGGTTGTTTAATAATTAAATCCTCAATTGGCCTCATTTTAAGATTATTTTTTAAGATTAGATGTAAGCATGGCTGTGGATTTTTGTTTATAAAATAAAATAAAAAAAATTAATAATAGCCCAAGCCCTCTTGACATAATTATGTAGGATCAACACTTTGTGACCGGAGTCTGGAACTTTGCATAGTTGTTCTCTGAGTAAATCTGAACTATTCTCGCCCAGGGGAGGGGAAAGTGCGGTACTCCCGCGCATCAAACAACCAATAGCCTTGTGGCCAAGATAATCCAATAAATCTAGGAACAAGTCTTTAGTTGAAGCATTATGTACAAAATAGCTTGACATTCTCAGAATTTTGTATTTCCAACAGATATATTTTATAAATTTTATGCAAAAAAGACAGCACTTGATGGCACTTTTACATGACGTCATTCTGTTGTTATTTCATAGAACTCAGGAACAAAAGTTCCGTTTTGACAGTTCATAAAAAGTATTTATTTTGACTTGACAGGCCACAAGCCTATTCTAGGTGGGCTACTTTTAGTCGAATGTCCCGTTAAGGCGAGGTACGAATAATTACAAACCAAGGTCAACGAAGATTGCGGAAGTGAGAAGCAAATATAACTCGGGAACAGGAATAAGTGGGATGGCAATTGTGCGCTCGCGCCTAATCTGAATCAACGTAAGCGCCAAAACGGAAAAAAAATCATAAAAAGTAAGCTATTCCAGGGAATTACATTTCAATCTTCAAATCGCTAATAAAACAAATTCCCTGCATATTACATGAAAGATCATATTTACTACTACTGCGGTAAAAAAGGAAAAAAATATTGGAAAAAAGGGTTGACTTTGGATTTATTTTCTATCGAGAAAATTTTATCCAAACACGTTTTCCTTCATGAAAACCCTATACAGTCAAATTACATATACCAGAAATTGATTACGATTTGCCTAGTATTTCCTGAAATACACATGAAAAAAGCACCCCTAATTTATTCATGCGGCGCCTTAAGCTGGTCCCGGCAACTATCCCTACTTGGTAGTGGGTATAAAAACCCCTCCACCAACCCGCACTAAGCCAGCGTGGTGGAGTATGGCTCAATCTTACTCGTCTACGGTTAAGACCTATGCGATATGCATATAAGCACTGCCTATTCTTATGTATGACTTTAGTTTTCATTTTAACACGTCGTTAGCATTGGTGGTAAGTTTTAACACATTAAGGGCCATCCGGGTCGGGTCTAACACGAGCTCTGGCCGCAGGGGTGTAATTCATGGGGTTTTTCCCATCCACCGCCGATATTTACAGAAAACCCAATAAGCCTATACCTCAATTTTGTAGGTACTTTTGTTACTATCAACCAAGTGATCCACAGGTTCACCACCTTAATTAATATTTAACTTACCAACTTAACCTACTTACGAACTTTCAGGAATATTAGTTATACTTCATATTAGTTAAAATTAGAAGCACACCGCTCGAACGACCGAATAATTAAGAACTATTGTTTTATAAGATTTTTCGGCGAACCAGATACTTATGCCCGGTTTCCTGGGCGCTGATTAAAGTTAACAGGTTGGTTAAATCAGCTTCAGCCAATCACGAACCGCTATTATTCAAAATGACGGAACTTGATTGGCTGAAACTGATTTAACCAACCTGTTAACTTTAATCAGCGCCCAGGAAACTGGGTGTTAGTCTACGGATAAAGATTAGTAAGTAATTATCTGTTATATTTTAACAGGTTTTTGACGTGACAACGTCTTATAAATTGGTTTGCCGGGTGACACTTCAAGAAACTGCGTTACGCTCCGCTCACGTTATGCGCTCACAATGAGAGCGAGTGAGAGGCACGCGTCCCTTCCACTCGGGCATGGTTAGCCCGCCTAAGAGCGAGAGAGACAGACATAAAAAGTGAAAGGCACGCGTCCCTTCCACTCGAGCACAGATTCTTTGTATAAATTAATGTTTTAAATATAATTCTTTGTATAAATAAATGTTTTAAATTGTTACTATTATTTCATCGTTCTTCCTACTATACGAATGAATATTCACATTAAAATTATTTTACCACTCAAAGTCGTTGTCACGTTAATCTTTCGCCCGTATACCGACTTTACAGGCAACCAATTTTTTAACAGGTTGTTAACTTTAATCAGCGCCCAGGAAACTGGGTGTTAGTCTACGGATAAAGATTAGTAAGTAATTATCTGTTATATTTTTTACTGCAAGTTGTTGAGCAGATGGGCACAATGCTTGCTTACACGTCCGTCTAAGTTAAATATTCTAGCTGACACGCATGTACGTTTCATTAATAAGTTATTAGAAGCGGCACGTATAATTCGCAAACATAAGCAAACATGCTCGTACATATGGCATTTCGCAATGGTGACCTACTTTGAATATTTCATAAGAGATCAAAACAAAATAAAATATTCATTCCGGGCACAAAATATTAGTTATAACTAGTTACAACGTATTTTTTTGCGTATTGTTCCTAGCTTCAGATTGCGAAAAAGTAATGAATCGAGTAAGGAGAAGATACATAATACATAATCATGGCTGGCTGTTCGGCCCTTAGGCATGATTCTCGGGCTTTCGATATACAGATATCTACAGATATGTCGAGTGTTTTTGTATGGGAATCACTCGATAAAGGTGTCAATATCCGTTTTTGGTGCAAATGAACCTAAAAGATGATGTCCCAACCAAACTTACATCTAATCGGTTTTTAGTAATTATTTTCAGCAAGTAGTCTATGTAGTAGCAGTCTTCGTGGTACGACTCAAGAATAAAATTATATTATACCATACTGCTAATTTCTTCTTTACTCTATAATTTCATCATACTACAACCATCTTTGGGCGCAATATTAAATCTAAGGATATACCTCGGGAAGCCGTAAACAACTGAAATTAACAACACTGGAAATAATTAAGGCGTCGCGTCGCCCTGTAAATATTATAACGAGATTACACCTGGTTTAGGCAGGACTTTCGTTCTGAAATTAAAAAGCGGTCACGTGTGCGTCAGGTGAAATGAGGGACTTGGGAATCTCGATAAAATCTGGTGATCATTATCTAGCAAAAAGCAGGTACCTGTTTATATTAATGTAAATAAAAAATGGATTGTAATAGATTTCTGTATCAGTATTTTAGTTTTGTTTGTTGCCTCTGGAACCGAGGCGCGAGCGCGAGCGCTGTTCAAAGAACTTTTATCAAAGTTGACAAAGTTAATAACGCTATGAAAACGAATAGAAACGAAAACTAAAAATTTATGCGATTTGACATTTGGTGACGTGACTAGCGTAGCGTGACTAATTGTCAAATCGCATACATATTCTTAGCGTTTCGTGCGAACGATAATAGCGTTTTGCATCTTTTCTAGGTGGACTGGTCGACGACGCGACGGCTCAAATGACCGCAAGGCTGGAGCCTACTTTGGGAAAAGGCTGAGCCTTGCCTACAGCGAGGCAACGCGCCGCCGCCAGCCTTCCTTCTGGGCACCTTGCCTAGCGACGGGGCGGCAGTGATCTGGCTCAAATTTTCTATTTGAATGAACTTTTAGACTTTTTCATTATCTTAATTTTAATGTTTATAATATAGTACAGTACACAGTACAGTACAATACAGTACAATACAATACAGTACAGTACAGTATAGTACAGTACAGTACAGTACAGTACAGTACAGTACAGTACAGTACAGTACAGTACAGTATAGTACAGTACAGTACAGTTTAGGAATTTGACGTCCCTAAAATAATAGTAAATTTTGGCTAAGGGTCCAAAAATAACCCTGTATATGTAATTATGTATAGTAGATATAATGTGTAGGTATTTATTTTGCCTATTCTTCTACAAAGATACAAAATCCTTCGTGTGTGAGTCCTACTCGCACTTGACTGATTTTGTTATGAGTCAACCTGGCTTCACATTGCGCTAAACTCCGCCCAAGCAGTTAAAAAGTATCAAATTGCCAGCAAACCGCTCTAAACGCACAGAACGTGTTAACTACCAGCTGTAAAACTGTTTATGGACTCAATGTGTGCTAGCAGCCTAACATATATAAAGCTAACAGAGTCATCTAATCTGTTAAACGATTAAGCGGGCATGTTAGGCACAATCTATTGTAATGGACATCTTGAGTACCTACCTACATCTCGGTTATTTTACTTCTTTAGTTTTGTTAATAATGACCGGAAATAATTAACTCTGTCGCTCGCACATCTATTGGTCGCTGTTGTTAGTTTGGCCCGCGTGTTTACGGGTAACGCGGGCGAACCGTATCATTTTATAATGTGAAGAAAAATAATCATTATCAATATGAGCGTCGTCAAAAATTAAGGATTTACTTATTATCACCGTAAAAAAATACTAACCTTTATTTTTTATTCGACCCAATAATTTTAGGTACATTCTTTAAGACGTCGGTCGGCGCCATAGGCAAAAACAGCTTTTAGCAAAACTCGGCAAGCTCGGAATGATGAGAATAATTGCTGTACGTTTTTTCACTAGCTTGCTTATCACGAGTGTCAGCATGACTTCGCTTTCCCATAATCGTAATTTTATTAATTTTGCTCGATAGAAAAGTCTCCTGAAGTTGCCAGAAAATCTGTCAGTCACAATGTTTTATTTTTCAAATTCGCTCCGCATCTGAATTTGTGTTCTTGTTAGTTATCTAATCATTATAAAAATCGCACAGCATATTCCTCAGTTAGACTTGCTTAGCTTGGCTTTAACTTTTTTTTATTTTTTTCACTAGTGAGATGACACGTGAAGCCTCTTTAATAATCTGTGCTTGGGCCAGCTACAATCATCCATATTAACTTCAACGTTATCCTCTTTAACAAATAGTAACTTTTTACTCGAGAGTATCTTCTAATTTTTCATAGAATGACCTCCTTTTTAACTGTCATTGGCATACAAATTATTATATTTTTAGGACTTCGGGAAGTACCCTAGAATTTTTGAACAAGCGGACCATTGAGTGGCTAGATCACATAATAGTTATTTATCCAACAAGTGAGGAAAGTTCGTTTTTCCTATGAGTTTTGATTTTGAGTCTTGAGCGAACGAAGGATTGAAAAATAGAATCACGAGCGCAGCGAGTGATTATAAAATTCAATCCTGAGTAAGCGAAAGACTCAATAAAACGAATAGCAAATGAACTTGCTCACATGTTGCATACAAAACTTTTCACCACTCCCAGCAAGAAAGTATTCAGTCACCATAGGTAAATAAATTAAATAGTCACAAAGCAAATCAAAATAATTCTTTATTATAAAATAAAAACCGGCCAAGTGCGAGTCGGACTCGCGCAAGAAGGGTTCCGTGCCATTATCTATAAAAAACCGCAAAAAAAAATGTATGGGAGCCCCCCCTAAATATTAATTTAATTTTAATTTAATTATTTATTTTTTAAGTAAATAATATACTCAATATATTGTGAACATTTTAAGCGTCTACCTGCTACCATTATCAATATCGAGCAAAAATGAGCAAAAAAATCACGTTTGTTGTATGGGAGCCCCCCTTAATATTAAATTTCTTTTGATTTTTAGTATTTGTTGTTATAGCGGCAACAGAAATACATCATCTGTGAAAATTTCAACTGTCTAGCTACCACGGTTCATGAGATACAGCCTGGTGACAGACGGACGGACGGACGGACGGACGGACGGACGGACAGACGGACAGCGAAGTCTCAGTAATAGGGTCCCGTTTGGCACCCTTCGGGTACGGAACCCTAAAAAGAGCTGTTATTCATGAAAATAATTTAAAAATGAAATGTAAAATTACTGCAATTTTTCAAGTTAAAAGTAATAAAACAACGATAAATGTACCCAATAAAAACATTAATCTTAACTTATAAGTATTTCTATTCTAAGTATAAAATTATTTATTTTTTAAAATATCTTTAAAACTTAACATAAAAATCAGGCAAGGTTAGTTTCTGAACGGGATCATTACTTTCCTCACTGTTCAAACAGTGAGGAAAAACTAACTTTCCTCACTGTTTTTGTAGAGGAAAGACACTTCTTTCGTGCGGGAGTGGTGAAATAGTTATTTATCCAACAAGTGAGGAAAGTTCGTTTTTCCTATGAGTTTTGATTTTGAGTCTTGAGCGAACGAAGGATTGAAAAATAGAATCACGAGCCCAGCGAGTGATTATAAAATTCAATCCTGAGTAAGCGAAAGACTCAACAAAACGAATAGCAAATGAACTTGCTCACATGTTGCATACAAAACTTTTCACCACTCCCAGCAAGAAAGTATTCAGTCACCATAGGTAAATAAATTAAATAGTCACAAAGCAAATCAAAATAATTCTTCATTATAATTTTTAATATATCTTTAAAACTTAACATAAAAATCAGGCAAGGTTAGTTTCTGAACGGGATTAGTTCAAACAGTGAGGAAAAACTAACTTTCCTCACTGTTTTCGTAGAGGAAAGACACTTCTTTCGTGCGGGAGTGGTGAAAACGTAATTTTTCAACATTCCAATGACATACGCAAATAAATTTCACAATTTTAAAGGACGTTAAATTAATTTTTATCAACGCAAAAATTCATGTGTTTGTTCATGTCCTTTTCGTGCAATTTAAGCTTGATAAATTCAGAAATGCAAACAAAGTTCCCGGAAGAAATTGTCTAAGAGAAAAAACAGTTATATTTAATTAGCGGAAAACATAAAATAGAAACGACTTTGTCTTCGTAATGAGGGTGCAAACAGACCCCTGGATAAATCCTGCGGTAGGAATTTGTTAGATTTCGTTCTAGACCGACGATGTTGAGTTTTTCATCGACTTTTTGTAGAATTTTATAGATTGGTTGGGTACTCAAAAATATGCTTGTTTGTTTATTATGTTAGCGTGTGGGCGTCAGTAGACGGATAATTTTACGAAATTATGTATGTTATTAGAATCATTGGTGTATATAAAAAGGGGAGTCCTACTATTTGTGTTAAAATCTGACTTGAATAAACTCATTTCATTTCATTCATTTAATTTAATTTCATTTCATTTAATTTCATTCATGTATGTGCCTGTATGTAAATGTTTATGTTTATTTAATTTAATTTCATCTAAATAAAAAATATAATAAATAAATAAATTGAAAGAACCAATGAAGATAAAATTGTTCTTGGTTTTATTATTCAATAATTGTTTTTTTTTTCTAATATTATTAGGTTTAAGCTCTTGAGAGCAAGGAAAAATATAAAGATGTATATTTTCTAAAAAAACATCCTTAGTGACGATTGTATTCCAGAAAATCATAACCACATATTGAGATAAATCTATTCCAGATTTCTCTGAGAATACAAATCGATGTCCATGCACAAACAAATGGACATGATTTGTATGATTTTCCTTCTCTTCCAGGAAAAGTTATATATATCGCTACGCCGGCCTCTATCGATTAGTTTCTAATCCCGCTCAAACCAATGACGAAAATGAATAATGAAAACAAATAGTATACAAATTGAGAGCTCCGTGCTCCGAGTGGTTTTACCCTAGTAACACGAAACTTTGTTTAAACATTTCCTCCTCATTAGAAACTAATTACGTATGGTTTTTATGTATGCATGTCCTTATTGACCGAGCGAGCGAAGCGAGCGAAGCGTCTCCGTTTCAGGTTTGGGCAAAAATGCTTTCGTATGTCCGGTTGTTCTCCTCTACAGGTCGCATTTATCAACCGATTCTCGTGAAATTTTGTGAGCAGGTTGGAAAAATAAATAGAATTTTTTACTCGAGCCAGTTTTTTGATTTTTTTCAAAATGGCGGAGATATGGGGTTTTAAAATGTAAAAAAATCGCTACAACCCAAACGGCTCGATGGATATTAACAAATGAGGTGTCGTTGGATTCGTAAAGACCATGAGAGTGAAACAGATGAGCGAGCGAAGCGAGCGAAGCGTCTCCGTTTCAGGTTTGGGCAAAAATGCTTTTGTATGTCCGGTTGTTCTCCTCTACAGGTCGCATTTATGAACCGATTCTCGTGAAATTTTGTGAGCAGGTTGAAAAAATTAATAGATTTTTTTACTCGAGCCAGTTTTTTTATTTTTTTCAAAATGGCGGAGATATGGGGTTTTAAAATGTAAAAAAATCGCTACAACCCAAACGGCTCGATGGATATTAACAAATGAGGTGTCGTTGGATTTGTAAAGACTATGAGAGTGAAACAGATTATATAATTTTAGTAAAAAGTCAATAGGTTGTATAAAAGATCGCGAAATGTAGTTTACAAAGTTATTGGTGCGGCTACTTTCATACTGCATGTACGTAACCAGGTACATTCATAAGTTTGTATGTGTTATTGAAAGAAAATTATTTGGGTTATTTTTTTTATGTGTGTTAGCAGTTCAGCTTTCCCACCGACATACTCGCGAGGTCTACAGCTCACAGAGCCACTAGTTAGTAAGTAGTCTATTAATGTAATATTTATCGTCGTGCACATGTGTAGGTCTATCTTTTGTTAATTAATCCTGTCCATCCTAGGTTTGCTGGAAGATATCTCTTATTAGAGATAAGCTCGCCTTTGTACATGATTTTTTCATTATTAAGTGTCTGTATTCTGTTTTTGTGCAATAAAGTATAAAGTAAAGTATAAAGTAATTACAATCCTATGAGATTCTCGCCATTAATTTAGCTAAGTGACAATTTAAAATCGTTTCGTGTAACATGGGTTAGTTAAAGAGCTTGTACCCGTTTCTCACACAGGAGATCAAGATCCAATCTGTAGCTGACAATGAGACCATGTTAAAACATAACATAACATAACATAACATAACATAGTGTCTCGCCTTTTCCAATACAGGGTGGCAGAGACACAACTGTGCTCACTTTTAGCTAGTGATTCAATACTCCATTTTGCGTGACAAGAGGCTAGCCCATCGGAGCTACTATGGAGTAATAAGGTTTTCTCACGATTTATTTTATCTAAGGTTCGTCTTTCGGTTCAATGTGTGAATTATACGGAAATTATATGGAAAATATTGTGAGGAAATCTTCAATCTCCGTAGTTTCGGCGATGTGATAGCCCTCCGTCACAGAAAATTCCCGCCAATATACTATTGTTTTAAACGTGCCAACTGGCAGTGGCACTTAAAATAAGTGTGTGTGGATGTTTACCTGACGACGTTTGTCTTAGAGTCTGAGAGTTAGACGAAGATTTTACTTTATGCACTAGTGCATAAAAAGCGATTTTACGCAGCCTATACCCAACATAAAGACGTACTTTACGGGCATGAGAAATGAAAAGAGTAGGTACTGAATAACTAAACATGGACACATTTATAATAGTGTCTGCGCCACCCCGAAAAGCGTGACGCCATGTTACGTTATAATGTAAAATACAAACAGTGACTAGGTACCAAGCGTTTTCACGTTAGAGCACGTAGCAGTCAAAAACTTTGGAATAATGTCCTGTCTGAGTGGCTATAATAAGATAGTTTGGTCTACATTGGACAGATTATACTTTGGACATCATAGTCTACTTTTGACAGATTCTACTTTGGACAGATTCTACTTTGGACAGATTCTACGTTGGACAGATTCTACTTTGGACAGATTCTACGTTGGACAGATTCTACTTTGGACAGATTCTGCTTTGGACAGATTCTACTTTGGACAGATTCTACTTTGGACAGATTGTACCTTTGACATCGGTCTTGTCATTTGTCAAATTTCTGAAGAAAGCAAAGGGTGTGTGTACATTCTTGTTATGGTGGAGGGATCAAAAATACTGCCAGTTACGGATAAAAAACTGCTGAATTTACCTGACAGATTCTATTTTGTTGATAGAATCTGTTACATGAAACTATTTTGAAATTAAAATTGTTACTTATGACGCCGTACTAGGCAAAAACAACCTTTAGCAAAACACAAATCGCTTGGAATAATGCCGCTTGCTTTACTAGCTTGTTTATCACGAGTGTCTGCGTTACTTCGCTTGCGGATAAACGTATGTGAGGATCTTCGCTCGATAGAAAAGTGTCCTGGAGCCCTATTTTTTAAATCGCTCGTGTGATATAATTTTAAAACGAGCCATCATAACGAATGATTTTCGTTCGTTATATTCATTCGCTCTGCAACGATTGGTCAGAACCACTCGTTGCGCAAGTCATACGAGCGATTATATCACACGAGCGATTTCAAAAATAGGGCTCCTGAAGTGGCCATTAAATATTTCTTGTCATGATGTATTTTTTTTACAATTATTATAAAAATGGCACAGTATGTTCCTCAGTCAGGCTTGCTTAGCTTGGCATTTTTTTTTCATATCCTCAAAAAATAAGCTGAAGATGAAATCCTGAGTACCGATTTTGGAGGGCCCCCCTTAACAAATGGCGAGAATCTCATATTCGTAGGATTGGTGATACACCTAATCAGATAATATAAAATATAAATATTTCCTCCCCTACGTTTCCTCGCTTCTCAAAGGTTTTGTGAATAAGTAAAGACCAAAACCCCACATTTCTTTAAAAATATGACTCTAATAATTTTCGCAGGAATAACAGGATTGTGTCAACAGGGGCTCAACGGTGTTACCAGTTAAGTCCTCGTAATATTTTATTCACGTGCCTTTCCACTCATTTTCGCGAGTTATAATAGCTGTCATATTGTACGTCGTCAAAGGACAAATAAAGATAATGATATTTATATTTTTATGTTATTTATTTCTCTCAGTTGTTATGCGAGAGAGAAAGAGCTGACAAAGTAGATGATTGAGTGGGCCAACTGAAATAACTTAAAAGTAAAACAGAAACAATGCTTTTTCATTCACTGACCAGCAGCTACTTTAGTACTAGTTTCACATGCATAAACGATTTAGTTTACCCATGTAAAACTTTGTCCCATCTCATCTGCAAGTTCTACAACCAATCCATTATAAGAACTCACTCTTTGATTTAAATATCTATCACCTTAATTTACTACTGAGCAGATGGCCGCGTTTTGTTAAGAAAAAATGTATTCGTTCAAAAAGCGAGGCGAAGATTTATCGACTAAACTGAGAGAAAGTTGTAGGTGTTTATGTTAAAATAATATTTTCTAAATGCTTTTATTGAGGTTGGGGTGGCTGACCGAATGCATGTGTTTAAGGTTATTGGAAATATTGCAGTGCACCGTTAAATCTGTTGGAACATAATACTCGTAAATGTCATAAATTTTGAAACAAACACACGTTTATTTTTATTACGTGATATCATCCCTATATATCTATGCAACCGTAATGTGACAACAAAAAAATGTGAGTTGGAGGTGGGTAGGCTTTTATATTCGTACTAGAGATGCGGATTGAAACCAAACCCTATTGTATTTTTAAATACAATCGGAAAATTGGTCTATGTAGAAGTCAAAATGCCTATAGGCCCGTAGGGTCGTAACCTTCGACTCATTCTGGGCCTACTGTGGGGGCCACTGAACTTCTTTTATGACCAAAACAATATACCTTTTTGGCAATTTTTTTTTATCACTAGATTAAACCTTTAGTCCAAACTAACATATCGAAATATTATAGTCAATTTGCTTGTCTTTATAACCGCTTGAGCGCTCTTGGGATAGCGCACCATACATACGTACTACGGCAATAGGTTTACCCCCTGTCGCGCAAAATGTCTCATTGATTATACTAAATATACTAAACGTAGGAACTGGCGTGACGCTGACTGTTTTGCGTGCTTACGTCTATTTACTTTTTAATTTAGAGTGTTATTCCTAGCCATCGCTAGTTAATCGGTTAAGCCAAATCATCAGTGGGCCTTGGCTCGTAGTGACAATGAACGTCGAGTCGTGCTAAATATACACTAGTCGCCCCACCTGCGTCTGGGCTTCAAACCGCTCAGCTGTTCTGTTGGTTTCCTCAAACCGCGACCTTTGGTAAGTGCACACAGTAGCGGATCTAGAATCCAGTGGAGCTTAGGCCCCAATAAGGCACAATCCCCACAAGATAGAGATAACGACATGGCCAAGCACGGGATAGAGACAGCCAGAATAAACCGAGAAAGCTTGCATGTGTTGTTTCTTTCTCATTCTGTTCCTTTTCTTCTATCTGTCTGTGCAGTATATTGTAGACGTGTGCGTGTGTCTGGCTTATCTGTACAGTGGCTATCATGCCTACAAGTATGTTAATAATTCCGTGACAAAAACATAAATGATGATGTTGCCTTTGGCGCATGGCGCCACTGGTGCATGATTATGCTCTTTCGGTGTATTTACTTTTACTCGGATTATACATCTAGTTTTAAGTTTCTAGTTTTAGGAAATGGCGTGAACTGAAAACCAGCATTACGTGCAGCTCACTGCTACATGTAACATATGCTGAGTTCAAACCATTTTGACATTTAAACCTTAACCGTAAACTGTGTACTATTTTTTTATTATTATCCCTGTGTTTATTTGTCAAATAAATATATTTCTATTCTATTCTAAATATGGTGAGGTGACACGCCTGCTAAAACACAAACGGGTGACCAAGTCCTCTATTATGTCAATTTCTACCAATTCCCAGTGTTAAAAAGGCACTGATTACTGTTAGTCACCAGTGCCTTTTTAACACTGGGAATTGGTAGAAAAAGTGTTAGTCATACATACTACAATTATTATTTATTATTTACGTTTAACTCTCATTTGTTATTTTTAAATTATACTATACCCACACTTATGCCTTAAGTTTAACCCACCGGGGGTCAAGCTCCAAACAAGAATCCTGAATCCACCACTGCACGTCCAGTGATCAAAGATCACTCATATTGAAATAACGATTTACGCCAAAGTTGAACTCTATTTCCAGTGCATTACGGAAAGCGTGGGTAAAGCGAATATCCGAAAGAGTGGCCGCGACCTTCTGCAGATGACGGGATGTCAACGAAGATTTTTACGAATGTTTTCGCGTATTATTCGAAACACTTTTCGTGATTTTAAATCTGTTGACGTGGCTTCTCGATGATTAATTTGCCAGTGTTATTCAGAATATCAGAAGAAGTTCATTCTGTGATATAACAATGACTAATAGATACATCCGAAATATAATACACGTAAGTATAAGTAGGTAATAAAATAGACAGACTGTATAAAATAGACAATAAAAAATATTGTAATCTCATCAAGTATTCTCTACATTTCTATACGCTTAGTTCAATGTTCAAATAATTATATTTAATTCCGGTATCTTAAAACTAAACAAGCTTTGTCCATTATTTTCCCCACCGAGGGCACAGGTCTTTAACCAGATACGAGTAAGATTGAGCCTTATTCCGTATTTTTTTGAATACTCAAATTGAAATCTCAAATAGCTCGGCAGTACATTGAATATAGTGAACTTGAAATTTAGTGTTGTTTGTTAGACGACCATGCAACCATAAATAATTTCTGCTGCCTCTTTTACTTCTCTTATAAACTGTGTTTATGTTTGTTGTACTAGATACTTTGAGAATACCTCTGTAAAATAAATTCAGCTTGTTTTACATCTTATATGTGAATGAATTTTAGACCAATAATGGTGTTGCTTACGTCCGTTTTCATATTACCCTCAAACTGCAGATAATTCGGGTCAAAATTTACATAACTTTCATAGTGAAACTGTTAAATATATCTCTAGTAATAGAAAAACGATCTCTTGGCGTGCGGTGGCAGGTAGAAACTAATGCTTACTGACAGGTTCATTGAATTAGGTTGCTTAGAACTGGCGCCCCCCTGAAACGTCACTCACTCGCCAAAATATCGTTGGAAGGCTGTATTTACTTACAGCCCCCCTAGACAAGATGCAAAACGCTATTATCGTTCGCACGAAACGCTAAGGATATGTATGCGATTTGACAATTTGTTACGCGTCACCAAATGTCAAATCGCATACATTTTGAGTTTTCGTTTCTATTCGTTTTCGTAGCGTTATTAACTTTGTCTAGGCGTGCTGGTTATTGAAAATGGACGTAAGTTATTTCCCAATCAGCTTGTATATCTGTGATACCCCTAAAGAAAGGGTTCTCTTTATTGGATTAATGATGGGCATTAGATAAATTATTGCGGCAGCTAAAAAGATTTAAGGTATTCCACTAATACAAAAGACTCGATACATATACACGATAATTTATGTACATTTTGTTATGTTATTTTATTATTGTGTACATAATGTATTAAATAATCACTTGATCCAGAACAGTAAATGTCCTGTTTTTTTTTTCAAATCCTACCTAACTTTAGCATTTTTTAGAATATCTTCGCATCTCACGGTATCATTTGAATCTGTGGTTAAACTCGCAAAATGGAGCAAAAATTGTTTGGCTTCATCTATCACAGAACGCTTACATTCCTTCCGCAACGAAAATCAACGGTATTTTAAAACTGGCACTAACTATGTCTCCAGTATATCACAGCAGACAAAAACTAATTGCTTTTTGATTTCGTTTTGTGAAATTCAATTCATACTAAACGCAGCTGGACGGGTCTATCACGAGAATAGTTTCGGAAGCTATCCAGTTTTAGCTTTTTGTATTGATCCATTCTACCGATAAGATAAATGGGTAGTATTTAGCTTTATATGGGCGTGTGGGCCCGTTTTTGATAAATAGTCGTTGGAGTACATCGTAAGTATAATATTATTTATTTCTGATGGTATTAAATTAATGATTTACCAATTATCATTGTCATCGCCATGTATTCATAGCGTCACGCCTTTTCCCATACGGGGTAAACTTTATAAATACATCATGAAAACTGTGCGAGCCCCGTGGGCATCTGCTTCTAAAGTCTTTACAAAATAAAAGGCCCGTTTTGACAGTTCACGCCCATGAAGTTTTAACCCCTAACGCGTAGGTAATAGAAGCGGTTTTCCTAGGTGCAACTTGTACGCTTTGCTTGTACGCAACAGTTGGGTTTTATTACCCACGCATTAGGGGTTAAGACTTCATGGTGGGTGTGAACTGCCAAAACGGGCCTCTTTGTGAAGACTGTATATAGTCAATCAATACAGTTTTGTCAACGAACTTTTGGCTTGCGGTGACATGGAGACAGGTTGAACTAACGCTTGACATAAGGTTCGTTGTGCTATGTTGCGTAGAACTAGCACCCTCCTGTAAACGTAAATGTTACTCAAAATGCTCAAAGGTTGATGGAAGACTGGACTACTAATATGTAGCTAAGATCTTCCAAGATCAGTCAGATCAGCAGATGTTTGTTGTGAATTTTACATGTACTTTCTTATTTCACCCAGACACGCTTCACGAAGGAAATTGAATTTCATGATAAGCCCGCCTACCTCCGTGGGACCTTATCGTCGTAGCTCAACCAATTTGCAGCATATTTAACAAATGGAAATCTTCTTACGTTCTCGTAAAAAAAATACTTTCCCCCGTATTCTGTTTTATATTTTATATCGTGAACATGGCGCGTGTCGGCTTAGAAACATTTGGTATTTTATTTACAATTTACGACCCTAACATAATTATGTTTAAGTGAAGCTTCACATACCTAGTTTCTGCGTCAAAAGTTGAAACACACAACAGATAAACATAATAAGTATTAGCAAACTGAAATGGAATTTATCTCTTTATTTGTTAAGGTTAAGCTTGACAAAGTAGCAGCTTATTTTAAATAATGTCAAGGGAAATGTAACGTAAATAAAATACTCATCATATTGTGTAAATCATCTAACTAAAGTTTTGTTGTTCACTGCTCTATTCCTGAGTATGCTAGAATGCATAATGGTATATTTATTGCATATTGTTTGGAGTGTGGAGCGACAAAACATTTTGGGGAGCTAGGGATATGATTCTGAACAACTTTCACTGTCAAACCAATTTAATCAGAGCAACTTTATTTTTCACTTCTCTATACAAATCATCTGATAACCGATCGGCCCAAAATATATTGAGATTTTGAGATGTCAAAAAAAAGTTGCTCTGATCAAATCGCTTTCATAGTGAAAGTTGTTCAGAATGATGTCCTCTACTACCCAGAAAATTCTGTAGCTCCATACTCCAAACACCCTGTATAATTATGTGCGACCACGGTGAAGTCGATGTCTCTTGACTACTAGCTCGTCCAGTGGAAGAAAAGACCCGGTGCTTTTGTTCTGTTTATTCATAGGTTTTGAACTTTATCACAATGTGGGATTAAAATAGTGGGCCGTAGACTTTGGACGGATGACCTATATAGTACTAGACGTACGCCGTACGCACACTGCTAACCATGCCAGATATTTTATTGTTTTACCAAGTTATATTCAAACGTATGTGTGAAGTAAATTCCAATGTTTAGAAATACATCCCGCGGGATTAAAATGGATTTCTTTCCTCGGCATTGCAGCGCGCTAGGGAATGTCACGGTCTGCGGTATAATCTCCTTAGCCACCGGAATGAGCAGGAATACCACACGGAATCAACTGACGACTTGCTGCGTCATCGCAAGTCCTCTGCCATGCCGTCCCGGTGTGCACAGGTCTTTAATCACTTTAATCACTTAGTTTAATCGACAACCAAATTGACGAAGTTTGTGACAAATTGACGAAAAGTGTTAGAGTAGGCAAACAACTATCGATCTATTTGATACAGTGATTAAGGGGAGTGGATTAATGGTCAATGGCTTACAGGTATGTAATAGTTCTATCTGATGTAATCTGTTAATCTCAAACATCAATTCTAGAGATTTTCAGTATAATTTAATTTTGAGCCCGGAATACATGTTAACAAATGTTTACTACCGCGTGTGATACAAACTGCCGGTTACCGAGACGCTGTTCAAAAGTTAAGATTAGCCAACAGAGCAATTAACTAATTTTAGCCAATCACGTGCCGCTATTTTGAATAAATCATCGATTAGCCATTCGTAACATTCGCAACACAGCGGAAACCGGCTGTAAATGTGTGATTTGTAAAAAAAAACATTTAAACGATACAATACAAACAATATTGTAGTGAAGTGTAAACCTCTAAGTTTCGTCAAAATATTATATTATGAGTAGGCTATAATGTGACGTTTGAGTATGTCCGTCCCACATGTTCATGTAATAAAACAAAAATCTTCGTTTCCCCCTAATTATTTCGGTGTTTAACCATAATACTATCACAAATACTAAACCTATGTCCATTTGCACCAAAAACCGAATTACGATTAGCGTATTAATTCTATTTAGTAGCTGTCAAAATGTATGAAATAAGTAAAACTTAACTGCGATTAATTTTTATTCGTATGGCAGAAGTCGTCGAGTCGCTCTTATAGGTTTAAAGCGATAGCGCGCTAATCACAACTATGTTTGACATACTTCATACATTTTGACAGCTGCTAAATAAAATAAGGACGCTAATCGTAATTAGTGTTTTTGGTGCATAATTTGACAAGAGCGATGTATCATTGGATACGTCTAAATTTCATCTTTGAGTAGGGAACAAGAAACAGTAAAACGAACTGAGACTCTACTAGTCGGGAAGATTTAAAATGTCTTTATAAATACCTCTTGCCCGATGTCATTGGACTTGGCATTGGCACGGGTTGCATAGTGCTGTACTAATAATATTTGTACTCGTGTCATAGGAATATTAACACGTTCACTGTGCACCGTACAAAATCAGACAATGAACACTCACGTGCAATGACTATTCCTCGTAGGGTCTTTTGTTTGATTTTTACATGACCTCCTGGCAACACTTTTCAAAATGTCCGTCCAGTACTTAAATATTATATTTCACAATTTCATAGCCTATACGTGCAACCAAATAAATAATCTTTAATTCACACGTACAATACTTGACAAGCATTATAACCTCACTAGCTAGGGGGCGTGACCCATATGTGATGCATGCACGTATCATTTATACCTCGAAATGCCCCACATATGGGGCATGCACAGGGAACGTGTCAAGTATATGTAAACATTATACCTACTAAATACTGTTTTAGGAGTACCCTATGTATAGGTAACCATCTATACATACTTTCGTACGTTTTTGGTGTACTACCTAGAGTACACATACCCTACCCTACACATTAAAGTTTTAAGAGCTTTAGATGCTATTTGTTTTTTATTATATGTATACTCGTAGTAGGTAAGTACCTCCTAACGAGTACCTAAACTTTTTTGTATAAACACTGTAAACCCGAGTAATGTTTGTTGAGCTACCTAAGGAGCTTTTACGTAGCTTTTATTATGAATTTCGACTTAAAAATGTTAATAAGTACTTGCTATGTTCTGGAATATGAAGGAACTGAAATAAAAGCCCTTAGAAAATAAATAAAGATAAAGTAGCAAGGTAGTGGTGAGTAAGGACTATTTGCTTACCAATTTAGGGTGCGTGCGTATTCGTTGAAGATGTGATGGCTGCGCCTCTTAATTGTACAACACAACAAACACTACTTTTAACACTAGGACTAAACATTCACACAAGTATTTCACTCATTGTTTAAGTTAATTTATTTTATAATTATTCACTAATATTTTTGGTCACACTTAATAATATAGTACGAAGGATAAAACAATGTTCAAAACCACTTATAAAGTTGTACATAAATATAGGTTTTCTAAAGTGTTGTAAACTTTCAAAGGTTGCGATAAGAAACTTTCAGTCGTTTTTTGTGTAAAAATAGGTTTTGGTACAATTTTTCTTTTACGTGCATGGTGATGTCAAAGGATGGGAAAGTGCCGAAAGGAACAAGTTTAAACCGTGAATTATCATAAGACTACGCGATATGTCAATCACTGGAACTAAACATTTCGTCTAAGTTTTTCGTGAACAACTCGGAGAACTTTTCCTCGTATTTCGTTCGCTAAATTTGGTCGTCAGTTTTAGTAGAAAGGGATGTGTTGTAGAAATATTAGTTTGTTTCGTATTGTCGGCCGAGTTCATGTGGATCGTGCGCGGCGTTTGGGCGGGCGGGACGCGGGCGGCGGGCGCGGCGGTCGGCGGTCGACTGTCGGCGCCGTGCGTGCCGTGCTGTCCCCGGTCCCTGCCGTGACTCCAACCTGCTGCTTGCCATGCACTCTGCAACCACACTACACGCAAACGCCAAAATACATAACCGAATTGGTACCTACATATTTTATAATGTTTCAAAGGCATTTAGGTCAATCGATAATCGTATTTTATCTAGAGGAATATTTTAGTTGGTTAGCTAAAGGGTCGAACGCATCACATGACGTGCTGTGACGTTACGTTCACGCCCGTCGCCAGAATGCGAGAGCGACGACGCAGCGTCTATATCCGTCCGCGGGACATCTCGAGTGCTACGGGAACAACCACTTGTAATTATAGCGAAAATATTTGACAGCCGTGAGGTCATCTCTATAAACAATCTTAATTTTTTGCTTTACATACTAAACGGTTATTTTCTGTTAAACGATGCTACATTCTGGACAGTTCGTTGCTGGTTTTTGTGATAGGGGAATTGTGTGTCGATAGGTATCTTCATGATGAAATTTTATTGTCACTGTTTTCTGTAAAATAATTCTGTTAGTATTCTGTAACATTATTCTGTTAGTATAGTATCCTGTGTTATTCTGCTACATAACAGTATAAAATCTTTTACTTTACATAACGAGTCCCTTGATGCCAGTATAAGTAAGTGGGAAGCTGAGAAGTAACTTGCATTTTAAAGACATCTCTTTCTCTTTCACTCCCTTTTCGGTACGTTTATTCAAATCACCTTGCAATAAATAATTTATTTTTTGAACAAAAACTTTTCACCAAAATGCTTTTATTAATTATAACATTATAATCATTACGAAGACTAATAGTAATTTTGGTGGAATTTGGGAAAAACACATTCTGCCGGAAACAATATATCGGAAAACGGATTATACAGGAAACGGTAATCACGGGAACGGAAGTTTTGGGAACGGGTGTTTTGGGAAACGGATAGCATGGTCCGAAAGAGAATCCTGACCTGAATCTTTGGTTAAGTTTTCACGGGAATCATGATCAGTTTACGTCTCATCAAAGCATGTAGTAGGTAGGTATAAAAACCTTTGTACATTTCTGTGTAAGTAAGAACGAACGGTTTACTGCACATGGTATAAATAATTCACATTTGTGAATTTTGCACCCGTAGCACACCTCGGACACTCCATAGAACGCTCGTAAAATAATCACCTGTTACTACTACATAGCCTAATGACATTTGTACACGTGCAAATGTGTGCGTAAACTCGTTCGTTTGTGAATGTGTGCGTTCAGCTTCTATACAAAGTGTCTCCCGAAGAGGCTCCCCGACTCCGGGCTGAGGTGCGGTATCTGAATCAGCGCGGGGAAGGGAGTGGCCGTTCTGTACGGAGTACTATTATCTCTTCTGTGCCCGTAGTTTAGACTTTTAGGGTCAGTTACAAAATGTATACAACGCTCTATATTCACATTCACTTGCTTAAAAGCAATTATCCTTACTTACGAATGCAACATGCCTCGAGGCTCATCCGCCTGTTGCATTTCAGGGTATTTTAATATTAACCCCCCATTCGTAGAAACGTCCATGGCCTATCGGTACATAACAGGTGGGTAAAGCCCCGGGTTAGAAGCCAGGATGGGTAATTTACTACTGGGTAATTTACGTAAAATTACTAGGATAAAATACAGATTTGAATTTAATTATACCGTGGGTATACTCGGGGCTCGCATACTTATTAATACAGTCTTCCAATGATATTTTGGTTGATGAGTGACGTTTACAGGGGGGCGCCAGCTCTACGCAACTTAATTCAACGAAACTGTCATCAACACCAAGGAGCACTTATCCAGTGGAGAGCGCATAGAAACATTTTCCTTAGAAACACAACTCACCAATTTACGGGTGGCGGCGGGGGACGAGGTAAGAGAGCTGTGATTGGTCAGCCGCTGCGAAACTGTCTGGCGGCCCGTCATCGTAGGTTGCATACGTTTAATAGATCCACAGATACTATAATATTATGCTAATACAGATAGACCACCTAGAAAAAAATATGACAGTGGCGTAAACTGAGATGCTACGGAAGCTTCTTTAGTTCGAGGCCATTATCGCTTGGTGCAGCACCATCGAAAAATTGCAAATACCACGAGATGGCGCTAAGATATATAGAATTAGGATAGCGCTAGGATTTATTCTAAGATTAGCGCCACCTAGAAGTATATTAACTGAAACCATGGCGTTAAAAGCACAAATCTTACTCCTCACGCCATGTCTTTTTACGAAGGGTTACTAATTCTAGTTTGTATGGGATGAGTACCCTGTGATACAACTGACGTTTGGCGAGCCGCATTCCCCCGCAGGCGCGTCAGTTGGTCTCTGATCAACAGAGACCTTTTATTCCTCTGGGGGGCATTTCTGGCGCTAGCGAGATCATGTCCATGGTCAAAATATAAATTTTAAAATAAATAATACCGAAATCTCTATCAAAAACAAGAAAAAGCTATTCTTACGACTAGCCTTTCGACCAACCGAGATATCTCAACCCGTTTTCGATAGACATAAATATAAATCGAGATCGTTTTCGATTGATTTAGGCGGTATCAAAACCGATACCTCGACTGGGGAGATGATCTCGATAGCGCGAATATCGGGGCCCTGGTCATTTAGCGTTAGTTCCACCTGTTACCACGCGCCAAAAGAGCGTTGGATAGCTGACTGCTGATTACTATTATTTATTTTCGTATGCTGTGAAATAGCAAATAAACAAATGAAATGAAATAACCGGCCAAGTGCGAGTCGGACTCGCGCACGAAGGGTTCCGTGCCATTATCTATAAAAAACCGCAAAAAAAATGTAGGAGCCCGCCCTAAATATTAATTAAATTATTAATTTTTTAAGTAAATAATATACTCAATATATTGTGAACATTTTAAGCGTCTACCTGCTACCATTATCAATATCGAGCAAAAATGAGCAAAAAAATCACGTTTGTTGTATGGGAGCCCCCCTTAATATTAAATTTCTTTTGGTTTTTAGTATTTGTTGTTATAGCGGCAACAGAAATACATCATCTGTGAAAATTTCAACTGTCTAGCTACCACGGTTCATGAGATACAGCCTGGTGACAGACGGACGGACGGACGGACGGACGGACGGACAGACGGACAGCGAAGTCTCAGTAATAGGGTCCCGTTTGGCACCCTTCGGGTACGGAACCCTAATAAAAAATACCCATCTTTACCTAGCGTTAATCAAAATCAACCGTGCGGGTAATATTTTTTGCTGACTGTGGTAGACATTGGATGGCATTTGCTTCGCGTGCGTTCATGTTTCAGATGATACGTTATACTGGAACTCCCGGCTACTATCGCTACTTGGTGTTAGTAGCCGTAAAACTCTGCAAGAGGCCATTATAGCTACTTAAAACTAACTATATACTGACCAACATTAGAAGACGAACGACGAAAAACTAACGCCATCTAGCTACGAGCAACGGAGCTCACACCGAAGCTTAAATGTAGAGAATTTTCTTCTGAAAACATCATTGTGTATAAACTTTGAGAGAGTTAAGAGAGATGTCGCTAGTTACACAAACTCGTAGCACGTAGCACCTCATCGTAGCATCCGCCGCCGTTACGAGATAGCTTCGTAGTTAAGACGCCCTGCTACGTGCGTAGCACTTTGTAGAGCCTTCAAAGCTATTTTACTTAGCAATGATTTATAGCCTCAGTGCGCTCAAGAATTATTTATCATGTTAGATCTTAGTGAAGCGTCTACTGTACTGTATGTCTATTTGTTAGGTTTCGTTCTTCTAGTTAAAAGGGTGAACGGATTTAATGGACTTATTTGTGAATTCTTTGTGAAGGCTTTTTAACAATCTTTTGGCGCGCAATAACAGGTGGAACTAACGCTTGACGACCAATGAGGCACATACAGGCACATACATTGCTTCTGGCCCCACACTAGGATACCGTGTGTCGTGGGAACCAGAAACAGCGACATCACAAACATCTAAACATCCAAGACCTGTTTTTATTTAAAGATGCGTTGATGATTTTGATGACAAATTCATTGCATTAAATTGCGTAGAGCTGGCGCCCCCTGTAAACGTCACTCATTGGCCAAAAGATCCGTTGAAAGACTATTTTTGTACTATTAAGTAAAATAAAATGAGACAGAAACTTTCTTTGCGTATCCCGGTTTGCATTTGATCTGTTTATGTAATTTTAGCTACACAAATTTATTTAGACCACTAGTTTACTAAATAATTATATATTGATACATAAAAAGCCGCTATCTACCATCCTGCTTAAAAAGCTTCATTTTTTCCACCACCATAAAGGCTCGTTTTCTGTATGACGCTGTTTAATTTATAACTCTGAAATATATAAAAAATAACTGAAGCAATATTTCCCCATCGAGTAGCACAGGCCTTTACTACCTACTTTTAACTTAAAGCTCAAAGCTGTTTCCACCAGACATAAAGGCAGACAATTCCCTCTAATAAGCTTATGTGTGTCATCGAAGTAGCCTTAGCATGCCGAGTTTTGTCGCGAGTTGGTGAGGGGCAGAGCTAATGTACCGCATATCTCTGTTCCTCACTTTCTCGCCACAAAACTCTGTCGCGCTAAGCATGCTAAGGCTACAGAAATCCAGCCTCCGGTGCCCTAGAGGCTGCCGCAATTGGGTCAACATTTGGGGTCAAGGCTTCAAGGGCTCTTAGAGCCTTTACGTTTATTTGTAACCCTCTAGTCTATAATATAGGGCGCCAAATGGAAAAGGTGTACTTTTGCTGAGAGGCCATGTTGGTTGGCAAGTTTTTGGAGATTTTAATAACGTTATTTGTTTTTTTTTTTAAATAAATCAATCTAAGGAGGTATTTTATTGTATAACTGAGTAGTTAGTGTGATCCAGAGAGGTGAGAGAGGTTGTAAGTGTGCACAGAGAAGCCAACGTGCATTCATGCAGTGTTCATTATTAATGCTGCAATCTTATTCCTAATTCCTGCAAAACAGTTTCAAAATCACAAAGTTAGGTGGTAGTTGAATAAAATAAAGAACAAATCAACTAGGTACGCAAGTATGAATGTTACACAAAATAAATATAAAGATTCAGTAAGTTGTTAATTGTGTCGATATTCATTTCAAATGAATTAAAATAAACTTTTTTTTTTTTTTCAATGTATTGCACAAAATAATATATTTTACAATGAAAAGTGCACATGATAAAGGCGAGCTTATCGATATCAAAAAATTTCTTCCAGCAAACCTAGGATGGACAGGAAATAAACAGACAAGAGCTAGCTAAACCTAAGTGCACAAGGTCAGTCAGTTTATTGTGATAGTTGTTTTTTATGATTTTCATTTCTCGGTGAATTTGACAGCGGGTGCGCGCGATGGGTGCGCGCGCATCCGTCCGCCATTTTGAAATTTCCCTCCCACGTCACTATGAGTGGGTGTTAGCAGTGTAACAGCTGCGATTGTGAAAAGTGCTCATCCTGTAAAGGTAGTTCTAATGCCAAATTCCTACTACACGTGATAATTTTATGCACAACCTTTTACAATCAGTGATTTTACACTACTCTAAAGTTCAGTGTCCTCAAGAAAGGTATTTATGAACCGAGTTGAAAAATACCCGGAGTGTTCGTTCGAATATCGATTTTCTTGTGTTTGTACTTGATAAAGCGACTCTTCTATCAGGACTGTTGAGTTAAAAGGACTATTACAAATCGTTGGCATAGTGCTGTATGTAAGAGCCAGTGTATTTGCGAGTTTGTAGAAAAATCGATACACGGTTTTACCCACAGCACGTCATCAAGTGTGTATGTGAAAAGGATAGACTTATTAGATACTGTTTGGTGTACGTAAAACTAATACTCTCATTTTTATTAGACCAATATCCATATAATACGGTAAGTAAAACTGTGTTACAATACGTTTACAATAGGTAAACCTCTTCAGCTCTTTCTACTCATAAAATAATAAACATCATTGTTTCTGGTGAATGTTCAGTTCATATTTATTGATCACACTGAGAGCTTTCCTAATAAAATCTGGTTTCAAGAAACCAAACTCAATTGAGAGTGGGAAATATTACATTACAATAAAATGGTTAGTCACCCAAAAGGAGAAAAAGGTTCATAAAAGGTTTATCCGGTATGTACAGCAAGACCTCCACAGTCCAAAGGGTTGGTTCTCACGCAGGTGCGGCAGGTTTGAATCCCGGTGCTATCCATGTCACCAATGATATGTATGTTCTACGTTCTACGGATGTTCTAACAGTGATAGAAAGCATAGTGAGGAAACCTAACAAAACAACCCGATGCTCAGCGGACAATTCAAAGTTTGAACGACACTCAAAGTCATGCTGTATCTGTCCCTTTCCCGGGATAGGGCAGCGTGACTATGACATTTAGCTTCTTCATCTTATTATTTGCTGGTTCCCAGTAAATGCAAAGAGAAAGCGTGGCCGACCCAGGAAGAGATGAAGTGATGAGTTGGGTCTATGGGATAAAGAGTGGAAGGAGACCGCTCAGGATCGAATGGAGTGGAAGAGGGGGAGAGAGGCCTTTGCCCAGCAGTGGGATATTACAGGCTCATAATAATAATAATAATAATAATAATCTTATTATTTGGAGTGCAAACTTGTTTTTAGGTTAATCTCACCAATCTCAAGGTATTTAAATGATCACAATAAGATCAAGTTCTTGATCGTCTTAAGAGTGTTTTATTGCTCAAAACTCAGGGAGGACGTGATGGGCTGTGGTTGCTCACGCCCCCGAAGGAAGTACTTCCTTTGGGCGTGAGCAAACTGCCTATTGAATTGTGGGTTCACTTGCACGAAATTCGTGAAATAAGCAATTGATTTAAGTTTGTTATGCTTCTTTTGTGTTTACTTAGTTAATGTGGTGTAAGTGGACATTAGGCGGCACATCATTTAAGCAATAATCTGTGCATTCTGTCTTTTATTTTATAAAAAATATTTGTTTACTTCCAGTATAACTTTTAAGCAATAAATCTTTGCGTCCTGTCATAAATTTATTTTATCAAATCATCCTTCATCGTTATCTTCCACTATAACCAGTTTAATTATTTTTAAAACTTATGCAATTCAAAATAACCGGCCAAGTGCGAGTCGGACTCGCGCACGAAGGGTTCCGTACATTATCTATAAAAAACCACAAAAAAATCACGTTAGTTGTATGGGAGCCCCCCTTAATATTAAATTTATTTTGTTTTATGACGGAAAGACGGACAGCGAAGTCTCAGTAATAGGGTCCCGTTTGGCACCCTTCGGGTACGGAACCTTAAAAAGAAAGTCAAGTAAAATTCGGCTCAGTATCTAACAGGATATGACAATACATGGACTGTGTCAAAACCCTTGTATTTCACATGACAAAGCTCTTATGCACATGCAAATAGAGATGCTTTCGGTAATTACTGCCACGCACCACTTATCAACCTTGCTGATAAAAATGCTGAGCTAATTCAGTTCACTTGGATACCAGTGTCGATGGGCATTAAGACGATATTTGCCTAACAATGATTTGACACTGGTGTTTTAACTGCAATAGAAATACTTCAGTTTACTCCGAATAGTTGTATAGTAGTGACATGTATGATTGTGTTTGAGTTACAATTACAATGATGGTGGAAGATATTGACGATGATGCCTTGGTTGAGGAGGAGGTATTGAAGGAGGTATGAACATATTTTTTTCCTTAAAACGAAAGTTTTGGAATCTTCATGCCTTTCTAAAGACAAAGTTGACAAGCTCTGCGCGGTTAGTTGGTAATCGGAGATTAAACCCACATCTCCGGTGTAACTTTCTCTCTTTCAATACAATCTTACGAATTTTCTTTCTTACATTGAGTGTCAAAGTAGCCGCACCAATAATTTTGTCTACCTACTAATATATTTCGCGTTAAAATTTTCCTACCTATTTTTTTTTTGTCTGAAATTACCCTCCTTCTCTTTCAGAAAAAATGTTTACCGTAATACAATCTTAGTCAAATAATTTCTTAATTAGTGGCGATCTTACTACTTAGGGTAATTTCGCAAGATTTCACTGTATTTACTTCGGACGGGAGCAACTGCCCACCACATTACTAACATTTGATTGTCCTCAGATGGCTGGCGGCGGCGACCCGAAATGGCAGAAGGATGCTTCAGATCAGAATTTCGACTACATGTTCAAACTGCTCATCATAGGCAACAGTTCTGTTGGGAAAACTAGGTGAGCTGCAAACGTTACAAACGATAAGATGGGAAGCCCGTTGGGCATTTCACAATATTTGAGTATCGGTACTATGAAAATTAGCCAAAACAAAGGTATCGAGAAAATGAAGCATCCCTCAACTGATTCGTCAAAGAACTGTATTTCGAGGAAATGAACCATCGGTAATATGAACATTCGCCAAAACAATTTGTCAGTTGAACGTCATCGGGGAAACGTCATTCAATGAATAGTGTTTCGAAATGGCGTGGGGAACCCCCTATAGGGTATAATAGTGTCCTCAACGAATTCAATTGAAATGTAGTTTTTGACAACAATCTCTTGAGTTGAAACGGGGTAAATTGGTTGCAGGAAATGACTCAGCTAATAAGGGTATTAGGTTCGCTATGCATAGTGTCTCGTCAGCACAGTCAAGGTACACGTCGTTCGTCTGGAGTTGCGGTCGGCTACGAACTCTTCCTTTACAATAAAATTTCATAATGCATTTTTTATTTCTAATTTTCAGTTTTCTATTCCGCTACGCCGATGACTCATTCACATCGGCGTTTGTCTCCACTGTCGGTATTGACTTCAAGGTGAAAACTGTCTTCCGGCACGACAAGAGGGTCAAACTACAGATATGGGTATGTACCATGTATCTACTTGTTCGATTGACATTCAAGAGAGTCGTATACCAAGTTTCTTATTCAAATTACTTAAAAAGATTTTTAAATTGGTTGTAGAGGAACCCTGGTATACAGACCAGGAACCTGCGTAAACAGTGTATAAATCCGATTAACAGTCTAAATACGTTAAACTATTTCTCAAATGCAAATCATTTTTGTATTACGTTTGTATGGGAAATTCATGCGGTCACGGTCTCTTAAAACAGTAAGGTGACAAACTTCAATTTCAAAATCGATTCGTTATTCGTTCATTTATAGTTATTTTCTTTATCCATCGTATTGGGTTCAATATGTCCGGACCACACTATTCAACCCTCGTTTGGTATTTTATGTGGCTCAAATTAAGGTTTACGAGTCGTTGTTTTTCAGATTTCTAGCTTCAGTATTTCTTTTCAGTCAAACAAAACCAGTATTTCTAGTTGCGCTCAGTTTTCCGTGATATTCAGTAATTTTGTCAATCAAAACCTAGTTTTACGGACATTCGTTCAATTAGTAGCTGAACTACTTTAACCGTCATACCCACAATCGTTTAATCATTAATTAAGGATTGCATAGTGAACGTATAAATTCAAATTTGGAATCAGATGATGTTGATTGATGGTTCATTAAATGACTCCCAGATCTTCATGTGTTTCAAAACATTCCCGGTATTTTTACAGGACACTGCAGGGCAGGAACGCTATCGAACCATCACAACAGCTTATTACAGAGGGGCGATGGGCTTCATCCTTATGTACGATATCACTAACGAGGATAGTTTCAACAGCGTTCAGGACTGGTAAGTTGATGATGATGTTACTAGAAGAAACATTTACATTTACATTTATTATTTCGTATTAGATTACAAATAGCTTTAGGAAAAAATATATACACATACAAAGGCGAGCTTATCTCTGATAAGATATTACTTCCAGCAAACCTCTTTGAGCCTCTCAAGTCTTTTTGAGCTTCAATATAACATAACATACATCACGCCTTTCCTATACGGGTTAGCAAAGGCGAAATTATGAGCAAGGTTTGCCAGTTATTCAATAATTAATTAATTTTGCGTATCATGGGGCTTCAATATAATTAATCATATTGTTTCCTTTTGATATGTTTTAGAATGTTATTTTTTTTATATAAAATCGCAATACAGATTGCAAAAAAACAAAAACCAAACCAATAAAACAAGAGTGAACTTCTTGAAAGAAAAAAAATAATAAAAACAAAACAAAAAAAAATATAACTTACTCATATTGTTTCCTTTTGATATGTTTTAGAATGTTTTTTTATATAATACAATCGCAAAACAAAACAAAAACCAAACCAATAAAACAAGAGTGAACTTCCTGAAAGAAAATAAAATAATAAATGACGGAAAAAATAAACCACACAATGAAGAGAAAAAAACGTGCACCCTTCAAGCACCCCTCGATCCATTGTTGTCACGTGCCATTGTGGTAACATTTTTTATGGAATTTAAACTTTTTACAAAGTTTTCAAATTCACGTTAAAACAACGATCACGTTTTTCCTACCTTTGTAAAGTGCTGCAAGGAACTTTTTGCACTTGGATACAATAGTAATTTAAAAAAAAAAACTTCATTAATCGTAAGTCATTTCAATGAACGCGCTAGCCGTGCAATCGAACCAGTTGGCTGCGACAGATACAGTACAGATACATAGGTACAGTCTTCCAACGATGTTGTGGCTAATAAGTGACGTTTACAGGGGGCGCCAGCTCCACGCAACATAATGCAACGAACCCGTGATCAACCACAGGGTGCCTATCCCATACAAATTAGAATTAGTAACCCTTCGTTAAAAAGAGATGACGACGTGAGGAGTAAGATTCGTACTTTTTAACGGCATGGTTTCAGTTAACATAATATATACTTTTAGGTGGCGCTAATCTTAGAATAAATCATATATATCTTAGCGCCATCTCGTGGTATTTGCAATTTTTCGATGGTGCTGCACCAAGCGATAATGGTCTTAAGCTGAAGAAGCTTCCGTAGCATCTCGTTTACGCAGGTGTCATATTTTGTTCTTGGTGGTCTGTCTGTATGAGTATAATATTATAATATTATAGTATTTTGTTCTTGGTGGTCTGTCTGTATGATTATAATATTATAATATTATAGTATCTGTGATCAACACCAGATCTTTCATTCCTTATTAGTCATCAAGCGTGAGTTCCACCTTTCACCACGCGCCTAAAGATCTTTGGAAAGCTGTAGAGAGAATGGACGCAGTTCTATAGAAATACATAGACCATCTATAAAAATCTATTGGCTGTCTGCGTTGCATATCGTCAAGTCGACGACCAGCTTATACACCGTGACTTTTAAAACACTCTAAAGCCGAAGCCTGGTTGGTGTAGAGTCAGTCGACACCATCAATTGGTGGCACAAATTTACACATCGGGTGAAAAAAACTCGAAAATTGAGTCAACTTTTAGTTGCTCCAATTTGCGAGAAAACACTGTTGCGTCGACAAATCCAGAACTAGTACCTCAGAACAATAACTAAAGCATAGAAGTAGCCTAAAAATAGCAGTTATCAGAAACGAGTCTATCTCAACATTCGTTTATGCCCTAACTGTTGTGTAAGAGCGAGACAAATGTCAAGTCAGTTTAAACGTCCTCTAAACGCAATCGAATACGGCCTTATCTGCCTGTCTTGCTTCACGAAAGTGATGGGAATACGATAATAATGACGATAAAATATATCGATAGTATGTGCTAATAACTATCAAAATGATGATGAATCATGAGAAGCCCCGCAGAATGGTAATGTGCATATCAAATCCATGCGGACCATTAATAACTCTTTATTATATTTAAATATCCAACTGCAAATACTTAATGAATCTGCCTATGTTGACAGATATCAAGGTTGCTTTAGATTGCATCTGACCAAAACAAAATTCAGCCCCCTTATACGCTAAGTCAGTGATGATCACTCAATAATGATCCGTAAAAATTAAGAAGCTATTGGTGTCCTTCAATTAATGTGTAACCAAAGAATATCAAAATAAGTCGGCTTATCACTGAGTTAGCGAATAAGGGGGCAGCCATGTAGGTATGTACTTTATTTACCATCAGCGTAATTAAAATTATGGAGATATTGCTGAAAAATTAACAAGGAAGTATCATTATTTGATGAAATCTTAGTAATGAAATCTTAGTAGTCAGAAAATATTGCCAAAAATCTTTATTTTCTGCCAAACTTTAAGTTGTGTTGAAAATGAAAGTATGATTAATTTCGTATACGTAAGGTTTATTTAATTTAATTCACATTCAGCTGCAAGGGACTGAATTTGTATACAACCACAGAGCCTTAGCCAGGGGCCTTGACTAGTACTACTACTAGTAACCGTAGAGAGCTGGGATTGGTACCATCATGGTTGTTACCAACAGTAAGTAGATTTGGTGTATTTCGGCTTGTACACCCCTTTCCTTTACAGCCTAGACTTCACTCCACGATGGCTCATCAATACTCATCATTAAATTACAAATTAAGTGCTCCTAATTGAAAATGAATAGTGCCATTCGATAATGCTTTTTGTATAGATAAACCATGTTTTGGCTTTAGAGTGTCTTAAAATTCACGGTGTATGTCACAAACGGTAATTATCAATTTTCCTCGCCAGGGTGACACAAATCAAGACGTACTCGTGGGACAACGCGCAAGTGATCCTCGTGGGGAATAAGTGTGACATGGAGGAGGAGCGAGTGGTCAGCCAGGACCGCGGCCGGCAGCTCGCGGAACAGTTGGGAGTCGAGTTCTACGAGACCAGCGCTAAGGAAAACATCAATGTCAAGGTGACTACTGCTTGCTTCTGGCCTCCCTTAAACCATAGCGTCTGTGGAACCCAGAGATTATATATCCAATTAACTGCGCCGGCGGGGGAATACGGCTCGCCAAACATTAGTTGTATTCAACGTATGCAACCTATGTACGATGACGGGCTGCCAGACAGTTTGCGGCTGACCAATCACAGTTCTCTTACCTCGTGCCCCGCCGCCCGTAAATTGGTGAGTTGTGTTTCAAAGGAAAATGTATCTATGCACTCTCCACTGGATAAGTGCTCCTGGTGGAACCATACGCGACAATGTCACAAACAAATGAACATCCACAATCCGGGAAGTTCTTCTTCCTCCTCGGCTGGGTTTCGAACCTAGGCTTCTCGTTTGTAACCTACCAAAAAGAGCGTGGGCAGCAAGTGTGATATAGAGGAGTAGCGAGTGGTCAGTCAGGACCGCGGCCGGCAGCTTGGACCATTTGGGAGTCGAGGTCTATGAGACCAGCGCGAAAGAGAACACCAATGTCAAGGTGACTACTTTTTGCATGACAGAGGACCAACCCATCGCCATAGCTACGAATATTTAAAGGTCGCCGTACGATGTTTTTCGTCACCATTAGTGCTAAGGAGAACATGTTAAGGTGATTTATTTTTTGGGTGACAGAGCCTATCCTTGCAGCTCGCCGAGTTCGAATCAAGTTCTAAGAGACCAGGGCGTAGAGAAATTCAATGTTTTTATACTCGTACATCCATCCAAAGGCCACGGCCCGAATATTCAACATACCCAACATACTCTAGATAAATTTCAAACCCTTTAAAGAAACAGAACAAAAGTTCGTGGTTTTTTCAGGACGCTGGACGTTTGAGTAAGGTGACTTCTTGTGTGCGCGAAAAGGGGTTAACCGCAGCTATGTCAATTTAAAAGTACCTTACGATGTGTCAGCGCTATTGAGACTGCTTTAAAAATACCAAAATATAAGTAGTTTCCAAAAGTTGGCTTCCCACATAAAATTCTACAGATTCTATGAAACGCTCTCTAACTGTCCCCCATCTCAATTTACAGGCAGTATTCGAGCGGCTGGTCGACATAATTTGCGACAAGATGTCTGAAAGCCTGGACTCTGAGCCTGCTATGATGGCTGGCGGCGCCCGCGGCCAACGCCTGACCGAGCCAGCCCAGGGCGCCAGCAATACCAACTGCAACTGCTAATAACATTGAGTTCTCTTTCAGATTTACCGGCTGTTCTCAGAGCCATTTAACAAAGGAGTTTGGGTAACTTTGTATCGACCATTAGTATCGTTTTTTATTTGTCATCCTTATTTATTCTTATTTGGCAGCTCTACCGTAATGTGTTATATGTAAATAGGAAGCATTCGTGTAAGTAATTTCGGGGCCTCAGCCCCTATATCTCAATATAAGAGCTTCAATTTAACACTTTTTGTGCTAAAAAAAAACTATAAAGTGTGATATCTCAGCCCCGTTATGATTTGGCTATATGTACCTACTCAATAGTAAGATTATCTTATTGTTAATTGCTCTTTCAAAATACTACTTTCATGAACGTCCGCCAAAACTCAGAATCGACAAAGCTCAAATTTAACGTCAAAACGACGCCAAGTTTACCCAAACCCCTTTGAATTTACTAGGCGAATTTAAAGACTACTCTAGGTATGGCAAGGCGATGAAACACTTTTTGCATCTTGACGGCTAATGGGGAAAAACTTTCATAACTATACATATTGAGTGTTTCTCAATTACCCTTAACTTTGTATTCCATGTTGTTGCATGTGAGAAATGAATAATGGCAGTTTCCTCAAAATCCTATAAATCAACCGAAAAGTACAGTACAGGCAGGGCCGGAATTCTACTGTACACAAGCATACCACAAGCCTGGCACAAGCTTCAATACGACGCATTTGGTATTCTACTAAAACCGGAATCGCAATTCACAAGCGCCAGCCTGACGCCAGCTGAATACGACAGTAGAATACGAAGTAGGCTGGCGTCAGGCTGGCGTTTGTGAATGGCTTGTGGTATGCTTGTGTACAGTAGAATTCGGGCCCAGTTTCTGTGCACATTATCCATCTCACCAGTGGGTGATTTCATAACAATTACATTTCAATTGTTATCTGCCCATAGCAGCCATTCACACTAACGAGGGGTGTAAGTAGATATGGAATAGATCTTATGGTATTTGCATATTATCTACTGAATGCTACATACCTCATGGTCTTAGTGTAAAAGGTAAAGCAACAGAGGTTCTTCTTAAAATTTCAATCGTTGATTTCTTACTTTTACAACAAATGTGAAATAATAAGAGATGCGATTTGGCTGGGCCCTAATGCTGCTCCGAGAATTTCACTTATATTTCATTACTATTTCATTACTATTCCATTGCAAACACCCAATCAAGGAGGATAAGGAGGATAATAATTTAGGAGAATACCAAATGACGCCATTTTGGGTGTTTGCAATGGAATAGTAATGAAATATAAGTGAAATTCTCAGAGCAGCATTAGGCCCCTGAAAATGTACTTTGGATTATTCCATCACATTCTCGAATTATCCAGAATAAAAAAATGGATATTAGAATATTTGGCCCAGTTTTCTGTTTATTTATCTATTTAGTTCTTGCATATATGTATTAGTCTAGTTTTTCACGTAAAATACATTTTTTTTACACCATAACCTTTCGTCAGTAGAGCGTATTTTGACAACAAAATGAATAAATTTATAAAGATTTGTTCGCTATATATAGGAAATATTATTTTGACAAAACTAGTTATTTCGTTAATGACAAATTGTTATACCTATAAAACGATTATAAAACATATTTTATCATCATTTCTAGGTGTTAGTTTATTGTGTCCACGATATGTTTCTTAATAAAATAACCGGCCAAGTGCGAGTCACACTCGCGCACGAAGGGTTCCGTACCATTATCTACAAAAAACCGCAAAAAAAATAATTGTATGGAAGCCCCCCTAAATATTAATTTAATTTTAATTTAATTATTTATTTTTTAATTAAGTAATATTCTCAATATATTGTGAACATTTTAAGCGTCTACCTGCTACCATTATCAATATCGAGCAAAAATGAGCAAAAAAATCACGTTTGTTGTATGGGAGCCCCCTTAATATTAAATTTCTTTTGATTTTTGTATTTGTTGTTATAGCGGCAACAGAAATACATCATCTGTGAAAATTTCAACTGTCTAGCTACACCGGTTTATGAGATACAGCCTGGTGGACAGACAGATGGACGGACGGACGGACGGACAGACAGCGAAGTCTCAGTAATAGGGTCCCGTTTGGCACCCTTCGGGTACGGAAACCTAAAATGAGCTGGAGTAGGGATCTGATACATATAAGTAGAGTTTGATTTGTATATTAGGATATTAATTTATATAAATATATTTTATTATTCCCAGAAGTGGGCAAGAACCAGCACCCTATGATGAATCCTATTCTTGTATAGAAATTTTGCAGCCCCTTTATTTGCTTAGGGATCATGTAAGTTCTATTTTGCTTAAGAGAGTCTATGCAAGTCCTTTTCTTACAAAGGATTCATGGAAATCCTTTTTTGCATAAGAATCATGCAGGTCCTTTTCTTGCATAGGAATCTTGCAGTTTATATTCTTGCACAGGAATCCTATAAGTCCAATTCTTGCATAAAAAAAATTGTAGGTATAGGAATCTTGCAGGACCTATTATATTGAAGAAAGTCAGACAACGACATTTTGTTTGATTTCCATAATAAAGCTTATATAATTAAAAAATAATTTAATGAAATTTTATTCAGGCTTCTTATAATTACACATACAAATTAGTTGACTATTTATACTTATTATATCGCGACATTACCTTAGATTATAAAAGTTCGTTCGTTACTTCGTATATAAGATTAATTACACTTTTGTCAATGTTATTGAAATGGTGTTAAAGAAAAACCTGTCAATAGTAAAAGAATTACTTCATTAAAGGTTCATGGTTTCTTGAAAACCTTTTTAAATTCGTGTAACTAACCAGAGTCTTAAGCTTGAATTGTCTTGGCAGTATTTGATGTAACATAAAGTAAAGATCGAAAATTCTGAGTATAATAAACTGTTTGTAAATATGTTTACCAATGTAAAATAACATGTATAGTAATCTAACGTATAAAACTGTTTGTATTCTTGTTACTATGCTATGATATGTAAACTTAGGAGTATGAATTAAAGACCCGTCATTATCCTCACAAGAAACAATATCAGGAAAGACCTTTCTACATTGAGCAGTACCAGTCCCTAACTGAATTTTAGACTAATTCAACCTACCAATTTTTGCAACAAAATTATTGGGAAATCTGAATCAATCGTTAGAATATGTAAGATGATCATTCATACGTAAGATAATAATTTTAGCAAGATAGTCATTGTTATTTTTCCTAATTCGATTAACAATATTACATTTGTCAATTTCGCATCCAAGTACTAGTCCCGTCCCGTTAACCTGAAAAAGTAGCATGTTATACATTACACCTTAACTGTGCTTTTATTTAAATTAGTTTGCACTGCTTTGATGGCTGACAAATATAATAAAGCGGAAATTGACGGGTTGAACACAGACGTTAGTATAAGGAAATATTAACAGTCTATTTAGTTAATATAATTTTGCATAGATTTGCGCATGTTATTGTAGTGTGCGCTATTAGCGCTCACTGGTAGGTCTAATTAGAAGACATAGACAATACAATTTATATCAAATTCTGTTGATAAATGAGCACATTATTTTTTTAGAATCTATTTAGTAGGTACTTACATAAGATGGCATACAATCTGCGTATCTATAAACATATATACATATAGGTTCGTGTAAACAAAAACTATGTATAGTTACGAAACTGAATGTAATAAAGTAACCACTCAGTAAACATAGCGGCAAATCACATGAAATTATGACGGTCACTTATGAAAGAAGAAAATAATTCAAACTAAACAAACTTAACTAAGTAACAATTAAGAGAAAATAGAGTTGTGAAATGCATTACCTAGCTACTTCTATATAAATGTATGCCAGTATTTAACGAAATGTCAAGTTACCACGCTAACCTGAAATTCAAAATCATAATCCTATGAGTTTCTACTAAAAAAACTACTTAAATTCTGCCGAATGTTGAGTAGTACAACTCTGTAGGAAAAAATGTATTCGATGTTTTCGCTACTACCCTCCTTCTGTACCTACATTACAACTAAAATTTAAACTCGACAGCGATCGCCAGACACAACTAGTTTCAAATTGATTTTACACAAATATTAAATGAAATTAACCAAATGGAGAAGTAACTGTCTCAGCAAAGTTAATTTAAATATTTTTCAAATTATTGTTGTGGACTTATTCAAATTTTTAGTTTTTCAAAGCAAGGAAAAGGAGTGTTAAAAATTCAAATGTATGCATTAGAAAAAGATGTAATGATGTCGTAGTGAAGTGTTTGTGGGTCCTACGGAGTGAAAGAGGCATATCTTAGTCGGGCTTGTAGATAATGGCTTGTGTTTAGACACCGCCCAAAAAAGTACCTATTTTACTACCGAACAAATTCTAAAATTAAGTTACCAAAATGGATAAATGGTCACCAAATTGTGTCACCAAAGTGAACTTAAGCAACCAATTTGGTTTTTTGAAACTATATGAGGTCGCCTCGCTCCGCTCCGCTTCGCTCGGCTCCGGGTGGTTCATAAAGTTGTGACCTGACACAACCTATCTTTAGTATTGGCACAGAAAGTGACCTAAATCAACCAATTACTCTTTTAGTAAAACTACTTTTGGAGACCATTTTGGTGACCATATAACACTTTTGGTAAGCAAAGAATAATTTTGGTGATCATTTAAATTGTAGCCGTAGTTAATTAAATTTGCAAACAGTAATGTAGTAAAGTTTACAAATAAACAAAACTATTACTTTAGTCAAACCAAATAATTTGCAAACTTTCTTCGCCTGTGCAAATTAGTTCGCCGTTTGCGATTAAGTCATCTCATGGGGATACTGAACGAAGATCGTTTATTAATTATAAATAATCAATTGTATGTTATATTTGTTGTGTGTTAATATTGGAAACATCTAAAGATACATCAGTGTAAAAGATTCACGAATATATGACCTATTAAATATAATGTGTTTATAATTTATTGACCTAGGCAGACAAGTCCTAACAACATTTATATATTATTATATTTTACCTTCCTCCGTACATTATAGTTTCCAAAAAAAGGAAAGTTTTTCACGAAATCGGTTCGCATGTATTCGCGTTTGCGTGTCACGGTACTCACGGTTCGCGTGTATTACTGTACCTATACAGAGAATAAACACAAACAAAATAAAATAGGTATTATAATTCATATTCATCAGACTGCATATAAGTATCATCAATCAAAATGCTGCTCTGTTTCATAACAGCCTATGCAAATGAGAAGCAAACCAGGCATTTTGTTTTCCTTTTGAGATTTAAGTACAGAATTCGATCTTTCAGCCTCCCCTACGTTCAGCCTACTTGTAGTGCATAAAGTGGATGCAAGCAAGGAGGATGAATAGCAGATTATGAATTTAGATTCGACCTTATTTGAACGAAACTTTTTTGTATGAATTTTCCGACGACGCGCCAAAAAGTGTCACGTGATGTTAGGTCGCAATGAGTAACAACTTTTTGATTGTCATTGGAATTTATGCCTTTTTTAATTGTACTAAAGTGTAATTGCCGATCCTATTGCGTGGACATGAGATAAACATGAAAACTCAGCAATACGCAATTTTGCAGTTATGAGACCTAGTTCGATCGATTTTTTACCCCCAAAAACTCAAATTTCATCAAAAACTACAGAGAAAACATATTATATTATTATAAACAAATATTCCTCGTATTATGACATGCTGGCCTCGGGCTGGTCCCTCGAATCCACCAATTACAGTCTATTCGTGATATGATTGCAGTGAAATTTAAATTTAAATCAACTGGTTACTTATTAAACTTTCGAACGCGAACGGTTGTGTCCTGTCCTGTGAGTGTGTGTTAACAGATTTAAATTTAAATTTCACTGCATTCTTATCACGAATAGACTGTAGGGATACTATTCTATTCTATATTGATGGATGACTGGTCAAGAACGGTAAGTGTATATTAGTAACAGGGTCCCGTTTGGCACCTTTCGGGTACGAAACCCTAAAAAAGGTAAAATATAATAACAAAATATGAAATTAAATGTGTTAATAATTCGATGATTTTGAGGCTCTGGCTCCTGACATACGGGTCTCCTAGTTTAGGATTTAGAGTCATGCTGTAACTAGGATGTAAGATTTATATACAATAAACATTTATTCATTTCATTTCATTTTTCATTTTAACCAAAAACTACTTGCTTGAAAGGTATATTTTTCAATCACTTAGTTTCATTTGCACCAAAACACTTATTACGATCCGCGTCTTATTTATTATTTAGCAGTGTTTTAAATTTCAAACTTTAAAGCTCATCACAATATTTTTGTTGCAAGTGACACAATGTTAAAAACATTCCGCAAACTCATCTACACTAGATTCGTCTTGTAACCGAATTGCAGAAGTTGGCTCCTTTATTTAGTTTCAAAGTCTGAAACTAAGTTTGCTGAGTTTACCGTTCTTTTCAAACCGAATTTATCCGAGATGCTTGCAATATAAAGTTCATATCGTGTTATGTATGTTTAAGACTGAGCGAAAAGTAAAAAGTTTACTGCTACTTATCTATTGAGTAACTTACTAAATGGTCCGGCAACATATTTTTTTTCCGCAGCCAATATCTTTATCGTTATTTGGTAACAGTAAAATAATAAGCATTGCTGTAAACCATTTCGAAGCTAAGTTAATAGAGTTTAAATGTAACACTTTTGTACTGAAAAAACTATAAAGTGTGATATCTCAGCGCCGAAATGATTTAGCTATGTACTCCATAGTAAGATTAGCTTATTTTTATTTGCTTTTTCAGTAACTTTCATGAATGGCCGCCAAGACTTAAAATCGACAAAACTCTAAAGGTGCGTACTGACTGACGTTACGTTACGCGTTGAACAGCGAGCATTACAAGTTACACAGCGAGCAGTCATGCAGCCAGTACGTAGTGTTACGGGGAAATCAGCGAGCAACGAGCGTCAACTGTTCCTGGCTTCCTGCTCGATGCTCAACATGTCATGTAATGCTCGCTGTGTAACGCGTAACGTAACGTGTCAGTCAGTACGCACCTTAAGGAAACGTCAAAACGACGCCAACTTTACCCACAAAGTCCTTTAGGCCAGGGGACCAATTCTTGCCCATGCGAATTGAAAGGGTAGACGCAACTTGTTTACGACATGTCATACGATAATGTCAATTTTTAACGTCAATACTTTCAATAATTCGCATGGGGGAGAACTGGGCCGCAGAAACTCAATTGCGTCAAGAAGTTAAGATAAAGAGTTGCGAGCTTTTTTACATTCTGGCACATACATTGCTTCTGGCCCCACACTAGATTACCCTGTGTCTTTGGAACCATAAACAGCGACATCAAAAACATGTAAACATCCAAGACCTGGGTTTTGGATGTTCTTGTAAAATTATTGTTCAAACGCCTATTTGAAGCTGGCGAACCTCATACAAAACAGGAGGCCCGGTTGCTCTCTGTTCAACACATAATTTTGATAGGTTTAAAGTATAAAGTTAATATGTTGTAGATGAGAAAAATACAAATAGACGTTACGGTTTTAGCTGCGCTAATATGTTATTTACTGGGACATGTTTTCCGAATACAAGCTGCTTTTCTTGCTAGGGTCCTTCAAGAAGACAAACTGGGACATAAGTGTAAAAAAAAAATGATATTGGGTTAAAATAAAATATACCGTTTATTTTTTATCTCCTCATCAGGGATTCAAACCCGGGACCTCTCGTATGGTAGACAGATGCGCAAACGCTGCGCCACAGAGGTCGTCAGCTGTTTTAAGCTTACTTCTCACGCAGAGGATGCAGGTTCAAATCTGATCCTTACCATGCATCATTATCATTAATTATTATCTACAACTTATGTCATAAACATTTAAATAAACAGGTACATTACAAAGAGGTCCCGGGTTCGAATCCCTGAAGAGGAGATAAAAAATAAACGGTATATTTTATTTTAACCCAATATCATGTTTTTTTTTTACACATATGTCCCAGTTTGTCTTCTTGAAGGACCCTAGCAAGAAAAGCAGCTTGTATTCGGAAAACATGTCCCAGTAATTACATATTAGCGCAGCTAAAACCGTACATAACGTCTATTTGTATTTTTCTCATCTACAACATATTAACTTTAAACTTTAAACCTATCAAAATTATGTTTTGAACAGAGAGCAACCGGGCCTTCTGTTTTGTATGAGGTTCGCCAGCTTCAAATTGGCGTTTGACCAATAATTTTACAAGAACCGGCGAAGGGAATCATACTATTCATAACATAATCGAGCACCGTTATTTTTTTATCATGGTGATGAGATGTATTAAAACAACTGATTGGCACAAATAATTTTATTTCGTCAACTTTATTTCATGTTGTGTGTTCGAGGGATAGGTACAATAGTTTAGGTTCTCGTAGATACGCCTGAATATTTTTTGACGTGACAACGTCTTATAAATTGGTTTGCCGGGTGACACTTCAAGAAACTGCGTTACGCTCCGCTCACGTTATGCGCTCACAATGAGAGCGAGTGAGAGGCACGCGTCCCTTCCACTCGGGCATGGTTAGCCCGCCTAAGAGCGAGAGAGACAGACATAAAAGTCGTTGTCACGTAAAACTTTCGCCCGTATACCTACCGACTTTACAGGCAACCAATTTTTTTACATAATTCTGTTTTACAATAATAATTACTTCGTAAATTTAGCATTGCCTTTTTAATTTTCTAAGATCTTATAAATACATGATGTATATTTTATTAGTAAGTTGATTCCATTTATTTACAAAGATTAAAATAAAATTTCTAGTTTCTACCTTTCTTAGGTATGATGTATCTACTTACAAAGGAAAGTTAAACGAAATCGCCGTAATTTGCTATACATACTAAATCAATAAAAAATAGTAATACGAAGTGTACATAAGAAAAGTATAAGAAACACCTGTTTGAACTATTTTGACATCAATATGCTATTAGCATTTAATTCTGAGTCTTGATTGAAAAACATAAACAACTGTAATTAAAGTTTCAGCACAGTAAGCTTACTTTATCAAAGTTTTCGTGATTAGTTACTTGTATTGATACACTTAGTTTCGGGAAAATATATGTAGGTATATTCAACTGTTAAATGATACTCTAGTAAAACACCAAACTTCTGTGAAAAGATTCTAATTTATTCTTAAGTGAACCAGTTAACATTTATTTAATTCCTAGTAAAATTGGCGTTTTCTTTATCAAATAACCAAGGTTTTTACATCGATTTATAAATCGGACATACTTACATTCATTATTACACTACAAAAGTCGTTTCATATACGGACTTCCCTAGTGATTAACATAAGATTTTTAGTTAATTAGTACTTATTTATCTTTCGATCACATTTTCGCTAATTTTGTAAGTGAAATAATACCTACCTATCGAAATGAAATGACACAATGAGAGTCTGAGAGACAGCGTATATGATATCCTACTTACAGCTATGCGTAGTAACATCATAGACCATCAATATTTAGACAGAGAAATGCATAAGACTTCAAATATCACTAGATGACTTACATCCAATTGAATTGTTGTAAGTTTATCTATGAAACAAAGTATTCTTGTTGGTCCGAACAATTGAAACTGTACATACAGGAAACGGTACGTATAAGTGCAGAAAAATATATTTATAGTTTACCTGCGGTAATATTAAAGCAGATGATGGGGTTGGAAGTTGGAACATACATTTCTATGGATATCCGAAAGTTTCCGCGAACAATCATTGTGGTTTAATTATGAGGTGCAAATGTTCATCTTTACTTCCAACGTACTAAAATTTGCACTGTACGTGAAAGTTTAGGGTACCTACTAACGATATCATTTGAATTGTTTGTTTGTCTATTTATGCTGTCCTCTACTCACCATGCCACAAATAGTGCGCGGAAACTTTTGACGTGTGAATGGATATATTTTAAATGTTTCCATAAATATCATTGCGTATAGGAGAACAACAGAGGCGTATTCGCAGGTGTCATATTTTAGAGGTAGGTAAATGTATTCAAAGTTATAGGAAAATCTATATGAAAATATTGCTTTTAGTTTTCAATGCAGTACCATTCATTTTATTGGGACTCACTCTTTTATATCGTTGTTTTCCAAGCAGATTTGTTAAGACAATGTTTATTGAAAGAAAAATAAAAATGCTTTTAAAATAATATCGTATTGTCCATCCGAAGATGATGAAATGTCATTGTTATCACTACTTTTAAGAAACCTTTGCAGTTGAAACCTTTGTTGAGATTACTTATTTTCTTACTGCAAATGGACAAAATGGTTAATATTGCAAGTTTTGGTCTATTGAGAATATGTCTTAAAAACAGTAGATAGTATTTTTAAGGACGACAATTTATTTATGCGTTGTGTTCCTACAGTTATGCCCGATTTCACCAACAGTTAGGGGACAATTTTATTAACTCTTTTTCTTAGCCGACTACACGATTGTATTGGAGGCCGGCCTCTTAAGTTCAGGGGTCCCTTAGCAGCCTAGATGACCTTAAACTTAGATCAGAATGAAACAACCTCTAGGTGGCCCTAAAAGGAAATAAACTGTCCCCTAATAGATAGGCATTAAATGGTCAAATCAAAACAAAGGTCAAATCGGCCATTAGGCAATCATAAGACCCCGCCTCACCACACCATTAATCCAGCTAATATGACATCAAGTGGTCCTAAGGGAGTTCGTCTAATGATAATTAATATAAAGATACAATTTGATACTTATTTAGGGTGATGAAACAATAAATGAGTAGTAATATTTAAGTAGAATAGTAAGGAGAAGATACTACAATAACTAAAGTCTAGGGTGCAATACTAGGAAGAAATTGTGTTTCGAATAATCGATTTATTAGTACGACTACAAGATTTCTGGCAGTTTCATTTATTAGGTCTCGAATCTTATTTTAACACACGCGTAGCACGTAAGATATACATATTTATAATTGTATAGTTATGGCACGTTATGACTTAGCTACAGTGACTTTGAAATAACTCATACTAATAATCAGTTTTCAATAAACGCACATAGTCTTGAACATGTTGGTAGAGTTCTTATATAAGGAACACTTTCTTTATTTGCTGTATTTTAGTTACGTTTATTTATGACAATAACAATTATAACGCAATAAACTACAAGTGGTATTTATACCACGACACATCTGAAATATGTACTCGACAAGGCTTATAACATTTCATATCTACATTTTTTATTTGAAGAAAGTTTTATCTAGAATCCAACTACGTTATACGATAAAGCACTTGAAATCTTCTGGTCGCTGCTATACCATTTTATTATATTTTTTATTAATCTACACACAGACACTTATACCTCTATGAAAAAATCTTAAAATACGTTTTTGGACGTAAACATCGCTCTTTTATTTCTACCTATGTGTACCGTTATTTAGATTGTTTGACGCGAATCGAGAACGAATATTAAACACGAGGTGGATAAGGCATCTCGACAAGTACAGTAATATTCAAGACACTAAAATGAACACCGATCGTCTAACTAACTACTTTACACCTGCCGGGTGAAGGGCCTGCGTCAAACAATGTAAAGAAGGCACTTATTAACATCTGCCGCTATATTCTCGTCTGCACTCCAAGCAACGCCCGCGCCGACCAGACAAATGACACTGTTTCTCTATAGAGCAAACTTTTCCAAGACCAGAGAAGTTGTAATGTCTCATCCCGGATCCTGGTCAGGATCCAAACTGGTCTGTCGCTCTTGCAGAGAAGCCAATAGCGTATCCCGAACTTCACGTCCAGAACCTCGCCATAATCTAATGAGTTCCTCCTCGGACTCTCTTGATGTGTCGGCCCTGTGTGCTGAAGGTATGGCTCTAGGGTACGGAGGCAGCGGCGGCATGTCCGAGGGGTGAGAAACTAAGATCTCAACGCTAGCGCGGGAATCAGACAATGGAAGCGTCCCTTCAGACCTCTCTGACACGTCTTGATAGGATCGTGTAGAAGATCCCTCCGCGCGTCTCACCATAGGAGAAGGCGATCTTAGCCGCGTGTTGATATCAGGTGGTGAGCTGGTCAGACAGCTGACATCGCGACTTAACCGCCTTCCTATATTGTGGCAGGTTCTTTCATAGATGGATCCAGAGTCAGATCCAAGTATGGAGTCGGTGCTGAATCTTCTGACGTTGAGTCCGGCTAGACTGCATCTCTTTCGACGGTTTCTTGGAGACCTGAGTTGTCGTGGCGAGCGACCTTGCCTAGGGGACCGACTCGACACATCTGGTGATGGGGAAAGATACTTCATCTCTGTTGTATCTTCGGACAGTTCTGATGTTTCAACCGTCACGTGCTCTTTTATGGAGTCCAGTGATTGTTCGCGTTGTTGTACTCTGTCGACAAACGGATGTTTCAGTTTTATATCCATGAACTTATGTAAAAATAAACTGTCCTTGGGAAGGTGTGATCATTACCTACCTTCGCAATGACAATGACAACTGAACTAAGAATGTCCTCATAAGGGGTAGGTACTAACGAAGAACAATCTTGTTCAGAGTAGAATTTCATAAAGGTGCGATATTTTTGGAGCTGAGTGTAGAAGGATTGATTTAATTTTAATTTTCATTTCGTCTTTTTGTTTGCTTACCTCCGAATCTCCTGGATCATTTCAAAGAACTGCGCTTTACTCTTCCTGCGCCTGCGCTGCTCGTGTTCCTTCTGAAACAAACGGGTTTCCTATCGTAAACCTGTCGATACAAAGCAAGGAAACAAAAACACATACAAATATATACAGTATTGTCCAATTGTCCAAGAGCCGGGCTTTTTTTTCATATGAATTCCTCGAGTTTTCGCTTGATGAAATCTAGTTGTGAAAACCTGTCAAACTCTTGTTAACCTACCAAACACGTGTCGCTAATTTATATTAATTTTCAATTAATCGCATGTATTTGAAACTGCCCATCTTTGAAGAGTCCATCTTTGAGAGAGAGAGAAAGAGAGAGAGAGAGAGAGAGAGAGAGAAATTCTCAAAGATGGACTCTTCCAACCGAATGAATGAAACTTCCTAAATTCCTAAAAAAATGTTAAAGAGACATCACTTTCCTTCAATTGCAGCGATCGATGTAACAGCCATGTTGAAGTGTGAGTTGTTATGAACTATTTCAACATTTTTGTGTCCTTTCAACCATCACAAATGGATTTTCTAATTTGAGGCCTTTAGAATTAGAATTAGAATTACGTTTATTGCTTCCATTCACAATTGCTCTTAAATCATGATACAATTTTATGGACCCTGTCCATATGGCACTGCAACAGTAGAGAGGTATATAATACTAATGGCTAAGGTATTTTAAAATATTAATTTTGAAGTATATTTATTTGAGGGTGTGTACGCTGTACGTGTATGTAAGGGGTGTGTGAGTGTGAGAGGGTGTGTGATTGTGTGTGTGTGTGTGTAATTGTGATGTACATGCATATATTTATAAGTTAATATTTTGTATACATATATATCTGTGTTTGAGTGTGATTTTAAGTTATTTATTTATCTTAAATGATGTGTCTATTAAATATTCGTTAATACTGTAATATGTTTTATTAATCAATATAGTTTTTAATGTTTTTAGGAACTTTACGGTATTGGTTTCATCTTTAAGCAGGGTGGGTAATTTATTATATATAACTCGATCACTACTCAACAGAGATTGTAGACTCAGACTTGTGTGCCACAAATTGTTTGGAATAACTACCCGCTTCACACTCTTCTGGAAGAGTGACGTGAAGTGTCCCTGCCGGATTGTGTGGACTAGCTCCCTGGCGGCGTGGTGTGGTGATACCAGCTCCACTGTGTTGATGAAGCGGTACAATTTCTGCAAATAATGTAATAGTTTTAAAAATACTTAAATATTAACATAACTCATTCACACTCACACAAAGTACTCCGTGGTCTAGTGGGTTTCACCTTGCTTCTCACGCAAGAGATGCAGGTTCGAATCCCGGTGCTGACCATCTACCAATGATTAATTCATCTTAAGTACATTATCGGACACTCCGTGTTTCGGATGGCACGTTAAGCTGTAGGTCCCGGCTACTATCACTACTTCGTAGTATGTAGTAGTCGTAAAAACCCCTCCACCAACCCGCACTGAGCCAGCGTGGTGGAGTATGGCTCAATCTTACTCGGATCCGAGTAAAGGCCTGTGCTCCTCGGTGGGGACATTAATGGGCTACATTTACTATTAACATAACTCATAACATCTTTATTGCACACAAACAGTTACACAGGACATAAAAAAAAACATAGAAAACGTGTACAAAGGTGACCTTATCTCTAATAAGAGATGATCTTCCAGCAAACAAAATAGGGATGAGACAGGTGGGGACAGACAGGGTGTAACATGTTTTTTTAAGGTGTCCTTTTACTGCGATCTGTCATCGGGGACATTGAACTACTGATTAATGTCCCAGATGACAGATCGCAGTAAAAGAGGACGTTAAAAAAAACATGAAATATTGTGTTTAATAAACTTAATAAATATTGAGTGTCGCTGGCTAAAACAACGTGAGTTCAGGCTCAACTAACCTAAACATAAACATTTACATACAGGCACATACCTACATCTGGCCCCACACTAGGTTACTCTGTGTCGCGGGAACCAGAAATAACGACATCACAAACATGTAACCATCCAAGACCTGGGTTTTATTTTTTATTTTCTGTATCCCCAGCAGGGATTCCAACTCGGGACCCTCTCGCATGGTAGGCAGAGACACAAACCGCTGCGCCACAGAGGTCGTCAAGCGATCGTAGCCTAACCTTCATATGAAATGACGTAGTCTAATATGTTAGTTAGTGTCACTTGCACAAAAAATACTAATTGTGATTAACGCATTCATCACAATGTTTCACATATTTCATACACTAGGACTAGGAATTAGGACGCTAATCGTAATTAAGTTTTTGGTGCAAATGGCCCTAAGTCTATTAATGTAATATTTAGGGTGTGATTCCGAGACGGACTGCAGACCGTAAACTGCAACCGCAGACTGCAAGCGACACTACTGGTTTATATGCATCTCTATATGAAATTCGAGAGCTGGCTTGGCGGCGCGGCGGCACTACGGTCTGTAGACGCGTAGCATTTCATAATCCTGTCCATCCTAGGTTAGCTGGAAGAGATCTCTTATTAGAGATAAGCTCGCCTTTTTACATGTTTTTTCCATTATTATCTGTATGAATTCCATTGTTCCGTTTGTGAAATAAGGTAAAAGTGCAATTTGTATGGAGTTGTCCTTGTCTTGATTCGACTCCTTTTAGCGATCTCACGTTCTAGTTAGTGGCACTTAGTTATACAATCACTGAGAAAACATTGCAAGTTAACCAGAATAAAATAATAACAAGTATTGCAACCTTTTTTTTGCAGAATACGGAAAATCATATGAGTAAAAGGAACTTTGCATGGTTTGCAAAAGGAATGTCCGAAGAGGAAAACAAATGAACGGGTGAGCTTACTATTAGCATATTTCCATAGCTTTATCTGGCCCAGCGGCTAAAACAAGAACTAAAGTCGTTTTATGTGACGGGTGTATTTGTATATTTATTCGACTAAGCACACCTACAGCGGGCCAGTTATCTTTGTGCCTCTCTTATATTATCGTAATAAAACTAAAACCTTCAGGCGCTTGTTTAAGCTCGGACGAAAAGGCGGTTTATTAAGATTGAAACACAGATAACAATAATAATACTCTCTTTACATTCTACCAAATGCCTAAATATGTCACGTTTTAAGGCGATTTTTTAATCCGCAAATAACGTTTTATTTTGAAGAATTTGACATTTAATAGGTGCAATAAATGTCGACAAAAGTTATATTTCGGTTTATGCAAAGTTAACTTTTTATTGACAAACGAACTGTTTTATTGAAACAAGCAGGTAAAATTGTTATAAATCTGTAGTCGAAACTCGAAACACAGAAGTTAAATAGAATCCCACTTTCGCATTGTCAGATATGACAGAAGATAAGTAACTTCTGAGATTTCGTATGAAATATATATATTATTATTTTATTTTATATATGTATTCATATTTAGGTCTATGTAGCATTTTTATTGTGTAGATATATTATAGTAGATATATGTATTCATTCATTTATCTTCATTTTATTTATTGTGCACTAGGACTATTCTCTCAGAACAATCTGTCCTATCTCGCCTAGGTTTGCTGGAAGAAATCTCTTTTTAGAGATAAGCTCGCCTTTGCCTATTTACCTTTGTTTTAAGACTATGTATCACATTGTTTTCCGTGATACATAGTCTTAAAGAAATTATGAAATTATAAAATCTCAAGAGACTTATGTGTTTAACTTTACCCAGGCTCAGGAGTTTGATGTTTACTCAACTGACCGTTCTCTCTTTGTTCACTTCAATGCAAGCCACATAATGTTATTATATTGTACGTGGAAACAAACAGGACAAGTTAAACAGTGGTTTTCTCATATTTTTTAGGGTTCCGTACCCGTGGGGTGCCAAACAGGACCCAATTACTAAGCCTCCACTGTCCGTCTGTCTGTTCGTCTGTCACCAGACTTTATCTCATGAACCCTAATAGCTAGACAGTTGAAAATTTCACAGATGATATATTTCTGTTGCCGCTGTAACAAAAAATGCTAAAAACAGATTATAATAAATATTCAAGAGGGCTCCCGTACAACAGACATGATTTTTTTACCGTTTTTATAGATAATGGTACGGAACCCTTCGTGCGGGAGTCCGGCTCGCACTTGGCCGTTTTCATAGATAATGGTACGAAACACTTCACGTGCGAGTCCGACTCGCACTTGGCCGGTTTTTTACAAATACAGGAGCTTGACTTGTTCGGGTTGCGTCACTGCCTGCGATTGGGTTGGCGACACAGACTATAAATAAATAAGTCGTGCAAGTAAATCAAAGTTTCAAAGTACCTGACTAAAAAACATGATGTTTCGACTACGCCAAATGGTTCCTTTGGGCTGGTGCCTGAGCACTGGCAGTGTGTACTTGTAAAAGAGATGCTCCAACATCAGGATGAGGCAGCCAACGACCATGCCCACACCGAGCAGGATGAATACCCCGGCAACTGCTGCTACACCTGGTGGCAAAAATAAATAAAAAATCATGTCCCATATCTCCACGCAAGCCTACAAAAAAAAACTGGACAGTATTGTCCCGTTTACTGTAAAATCAGATACAAACTAATAATAATATCATTGAAACAAAAAGTAAAACTTAAAAAACCGACTTCCACAAACCCTATTTGATTAGAAGGATGGCAAAGGCACATCGTGCTTACAATTAGCCAGTTTTTGAATGATCTTTTACGCGTGAGAGGGCCCTATGGAGATAAAAGGTTTTCTCACGATATTTTCCATCATCGTTAGGAACAAGATATTTTAGAGTCTTTTGTAGACGATAAATGATTTGGACTTGCAAATTATTAATATCTTCTTAAAATGACGACGACCATCAAAGATTTATCTGTATTACGGTTATGACCACAATTTGTCTTACAACACAGTCGCCATTTTATCTTTACTCAAGGAGCAATCGGCAATCTGTTTCGTGATCCTCAATAATTAGCAGTAGGGTGACAATAAATGGCATTATCGCAAGATTAGAGGCGGTTTAATGCTCGGCTATTTCGGCAGAGTGCCTCTTTCATGGCCACCGATTACCTGAAGGTCTGCACACAATAAAAAGTTCCTCATAATTTCCACTGGGACCTTCGTAATTAAAGGATGTATCTTGGGCATATTTTAATGACAGTCATCATCATATTTCCCTAGAGGTTGGGCGACGGGATAAGGTAATAAAATTATCTGCAGCTGGGAATTTTAATTGCTTTACATCTTCATTGTTATGGGAGTTTGAACAGGAATATGGATCAATTTGCATTCCACCAGTCAGCAAGAGAATGTTCTAGAACTTCAACCATCACGAACATAAATATGAAAACTTCTGACAAAGCAATACGTATTCCGAAGTTTTATAGTAACTGAGGTCCCTGATATCATGTCTGACGCGAACAAATAGCGACAGTATCGCCTTTTATTGCTCTCAACAAAAGAGAAAAAATACTAAAGAAACGGATCCCAGACCGTCATATAATAAAGATATTTTGATATTATTACGATTTCGCGGAATTTTATTTTACTGTAAATATTTCTAGCCATATTGACGGCGAGTTTACAATTTGAGATAAACATCCCAGTGGAGATTTTTCGCAATGTCCTCTCAGAAATTCTACGAAACATTACTTTTATTCATGGGATTTTACCAGCTCCGTGTTTCGTTGTATAGTGGGTTTAACACTTTGTTTCTCACGCAGGAGACGCAGATTCGGTGATAACCAAGAGATTTTTATTTATTTTAAAAGTACATAATGGGTGTTCTAACGGTAAAGAAAAACATATTGAGGAAACTTTCATTACAACATAGCTGCTGCGGCGATGGGCAGCCATTGGGCAAGCCCAGGGAGCACTTATCCAGTAGAGGCATAGATACATTTTCCTTAGAAACACAACTCACCAATTTACGGGCGGCGGGGGACGAAGTAAGAGAGCTGTGATTGGTCAGCCGCTGCGAAACTGTCTGGAGGCCCGTCATCGTACATAGGTTGCGTATGCGAACGTTTGTTGAATATACAACAAACATTTGGCGAGCCGCATTCCCCCGCAGGCGCAGTCAATTGGATAAATAGTCTCTGGGCAAGCCGAATGAAATTAAGGCCCCCTGTCACGCAAACGCACCAGTATTCAATCTGGCTATAAGTAGGCACCATTGTGACTCTACTACCGCGTATGGGGAAAGGCGTGACTCTATATTTGTCTAATGTCATAATAAATAGATCGTCACGATTCTCTTAACCATTTGCATATCTGACCATACGCCTCAAACCGCAGAGAAATGTCCCTCGCTATATTTTCACACTGTAATTTTCACGTTTAAAAAATAAAAACCCGCTGCAATAATTCTCGTCAGCGATTCGGAACAGGAAGGGAGCAATTAGAACTGTGAGCAACAGTACGCGGAAAGAGGAGGGGGTGGGGGGAGGGAGAAGCGTCAGCTTTTGCAAATCATTTCAGAAAGGAAAGTGCGTGAAATTAAATATTAAAAAATAACTTAAATAATTCATGGAATTTGTAGAGGCGCTTTTCATCACCATGAAATAATTATATTTAAAGCCTGAAAATCTGATATGAAAGTTCCATATGTTTTACTCTCTCTCTCCTCGCGCTTTCTCTCCCCCTCTGTCTCTCTCTCTCTCTCCCCTCTCTCTCCCTCTCTCTTTCTCTTTCTCCCTCTCTCCCCCTCTCTTTCTCTGTTTATGTGTGTTTGTATGTGTGTGTTAAACATAATATTATAGTATCTGTGTACAGTGTACCCCACAACACAGGGTATCCTAGTGTGGGGACCAGGGTCAAACTACTGTTTACACTTTTTTTTTGTTCAATAAATGATTTTTATTTATTTATTTATTTATTTATTTAAACTCAAAACTACACAGACACCGCAGAAAAAGATAAACATGATAAACATGCATCCCCTGAAATACATCTCACACCAAATCCAAAGGCGTCACACACAACACAACTATATACCGCTAAGAGCTGCCAGATTTCAACATGTAAGATTGATGCCTCGAGAATCCTTGTACAGAATCCAATCAATACTCTAACGAGGACACGGATATAAAACTTTCAATACCCTTCCAACCTCCTTGGGCCCCTTTTTCCCTGCAGCAAATCCCATGTTTTAATCTTATAGGTCGACTGTTAGTAATACGCTTGTGAGGGGGCCTGGGTGGTGGGGGAGGATTAACGCCAGGGTGGCGATAAATTCTAATGAAATTTCCGCCACAGACGACTCCGCGCTTACTATCAGACCTTAGTAGGTACACACCTATATCAAATGGGAATGCCCTTAAACCAGCAGATAGAGATAGAGGCTGGGTGAGCTATAAACAAACATCTCCTTATCTTTACAATGTGTAACCGGTGTGTAAGTATAATTTTGAAGTGGTTGTTTAGAATATCATTCTGTAACACAACCAATCCAACTTTATTTTATAAAGCCTCGGTGAATGAAAATTAATGAAACGGTATGTTTTATGATTCAATACTCTGTCTGCAACCGACTTTGGCACCTTAGCCACAGATTAGATAATAGCTTTAGCGGTCAAATTTCTTACTGTACTGTGTTGTTTGTAAAATATGGGCAAGCTTAGTCTTCATTTCAAAATTTTCATCCTTGGTTAGCTTACGCAGACGAGTCAGTTTGACTTTCAAATTCTTATATTCTGGTGATACTACGCAAATATTGGGCCTCTGCTACCCAGTAAGTAAATGAAAAAGCATGAAACTATCATTCAACACGCACCACCCTGCTAACGGTTCAATCAGTATTAGGTAAAATATAATTGAAACAAAAAGTAAACTTTAGAAAAAACCGACTTCCACAAACCCTATTTGATTAGATTGAGTTTAATACAAAATGTAACCCCTTATCCCCCCCCCCCCGTTGGGGAATTAATTTTGTCAAATCCCATATCAGTGCTACCCCACGCTACTAAGGAACCCCTGTACAAAGTTTCATGGCTCTAGGTCCACCGGTTTAGGCTATGCGTTGCCTGCCCGTCAGCCACGCATTGTATTTGTACCTAATATTGAGCAGATCTGGTGGCCACTTCATCAGCAGTTCCGCATCACAATATTATGCTTACCATGTGCATTTGCACGAGTTATTATGAAAAACACAAAAATCACTATAGGTCTGCCTATAATATTTGAAGAGTTCCCTCGATTTCTCCAGGATCCCATCATCAGATCCTGACCTGGTGTCAATGGGACCAATGGGAAGGTAAACCCTTTCAAATAAAAAAATAATTTTCCAAATTGGCCCACCCGTTTAGGCGCTATCGGGGAACATACATAAAAATAAAATAAAAAAAAAAGACAAACATCCGGACGAATTGTAAACCTCCTCCTTTGGGAAGTCGGTTAAAAATAAACAAATGGTTATACGTATTACGTACGATGAAGAACAAAATATCCCTTAAAATAAGATAGCACTTTTCAGCTACACCCCGTGTATCAAATGGCCTTAAATCAGCAGAGAGAGGTGACCCACAAAACTTCTCCCTATAGTGACGAAGTGTTTCTGAGAAGTCAATGAGGCCCCTCATGTTTGATGCATTCGAAGACGGAACCGTTTCCAACTTATTGTTGTTAGAATGATATACGGCCCCGGTCTGTAATGTGGACGTGATTCAGTATGTTACGGGTACGTTATATAGCAAATAAAGTATACGGACAATCGTATTATCGGACAATGGACTATTGAATTACTGGCCTGAACGAGGCCAGAAAAAAGTATCCCCGGAAGTATCGAAGAAAAGTATCCCCTGTCATGAAGAAGAGAACGATGTACTTTTTTATGACGTCTGTTCATCAGTAATGATAATTTGCCTGCAAATATTTGAATTCAAAGGTTATAATTTTCCTTACCTACTGTAGGCAATGTATTATATTTAATCTAGATTATGTTTTGCAATTATGATGACGACGTAGGCCAAGTAGCAATAACATACAATTAGGTAGCTACCTATTCAAATTCAAACTTTCTAATATTTAAAAAAAAAACAACTGAAAACAAGAAAAGAATCTCCGACGGAGAAAAAAGGGGCTTAAGTACTAGAAAACTTACCTAGAGGCTTCGGTTGAATACCGTAGTCCGGACTAAGTTTGAAGCAGGGCAGGCCTCCGTACCATTTCTCCGTCAGTATATCCATGTAACCATTGGATGAGTACTTTGCTATGACAGCCGATATACTGTCCTGGAAATTAGAAAAACATGTCTGTCATTATCTATCTGTCTATGTAGCTTCACACCCATTGTTGAGTTCGTAAATACAGCTAAAGAAATAGAGATTTACCGTCACGCGTTTTCAATGTGGTGGTAGGTTCAAGCATTATGCTGGCAGTCAATCAACAACAAAAACACATTTGAAATATAAAACAACAAATAATGTTAAATTACTTTTTCTTTTTATCCGTTTTTTTAAGTATTTCCAATATGCTTGAACGAACACCTAATTGATCGTGATTTTTATAATACAGAAATAATGTAGGACACGGAGTGGAAACCACAATGCATCATTGTGGAACCAGTGATCTGTATTAATGGTTTTGATTCTGGCGAGGGCCCGCCCTTTGTCGGAGTCGTGTTAGTGTTACACTGACGAACAATCACCTCCGTATATATCAGATGTCGGAGCCACCCGATTTAGTTATTGTTCTGAGCACTCGATAGATGTTGTGCTGGCTTGGTGACAGGGTTTCGATACGGGATGTTTTTGATAGATATTTGAGTCATAGTGAAGAAAGGCGAGGTGGTAAACATCTAAAGGTACCTATCCAAATCCAGTTATTGGAATTTATGGTAACGCCAATCACATCACACGTAATTTGGTCTTACATAGAATAGAATAGACGTTAATTGCATTAAAATCGTATAGGCATACATATAGGCATACGTACATACATCTCACAAAACCAAATGTTAGTATAGTTTGTCTGTGGGTCGGGAGTCGCACTTCATTCCATATCATTTACTACGTTTTTTAAGGACCTTGGAGAACCGATCTATATATTTACTGAAGACCTCTATCATTCGGATCTCTGTCAGCTTTTTAAACAACTTTACGTGTTGGCCGTTGATAACCACCACCAGTCGTAAATATAAAGAGATATAAACGATTATTTATTACGCTTTTGTCTATTTTATTGGATTACAAAGCCTTATTTTTCTATCCAGGGTTATGTCATATTGATAAGTCTCCTTCATCAGCAAGTTCTTGTTCACTGTTAGATTTATGTCTTAGGTACTAATTATTACTGACCTCTTATATTATCATAATTTCATGATTCATCAGTGACCTAACCGTAAAAGTTAAAATAATCACACCCGCCTCAAGTCGTCAGTGCGGCGTATCTGTCGAGCAATAAAAGAGGGCACCTTTTGTCTGAGGGTCATAAAAAGGGGGCATCTGAGTCCTCTGACCTAGAACGCTTCATCATCGATCTTGTACTTCACATTAATCATGCCAGTCACCGTCCGTCAGTATTATGACAGACTCGCACCGAATCAAATTAAAATAAGAGAACTTTAACGTTGCGGGAAGTATGTGTATTTGTGAAAGCGCGAAGTCACGCTCATTATTTTCGTATAAACTTGCCAGAATACTGAATATTTTTCGTTTCAATTATACAATGTAGAAACATGGTTGATTATAAAATATGACCACAGTTCTGTTCCAGTTTTACTAAAGATGTTGGTTGTCTAAACTAAACTTATTACAAAAACAAGTTTGGAAATGGAATCAATGACAGTTGTGTGTTTTCAAGTTGTTAGTTCAATTTGTTAGTTAATTATTTGTTCGCCTTCAGAATTGTAAACTGTCGTCTTTCAATTATCTAGTTCATATTGTATTTAGTTATTGTTATTATGTTTGCGATAAATGTATTAATTGCGTACAAGTTCGGGAAGTTGACCACGGCACGTGACCCGAGCAAATTGAACTTGAATGCGCTTCAAGTTAACGCTTACAGTAACGATGTACTCTTAAGTTACCCGCGTGTAAGACTATTACGTAACTACGTAGCAACTTGAACTACGTGGTTCATGTACAACCTAATAAGTGCAAACGTTTAGGGTGTCATGATTTTTTGAAACTAACGTTGCACTCAGAAATCAATTAATAATATTAATAGGCTTTTGTCTAAGTACGTAGAATATTTAGAAAATTTATTATCTCAATTGGACAGACAAGTCTGAGACAAGACGGATAAAGAAGACATGGAACAGAACAAGAAAGCATACATGCATGTCTTGTTTATTTCTCGTTATGTTCCAAGTTCCATGTCTTCTGTCTTCGTCTAACGGCCGGTTTCCAAGACTTTTTTCAAAGGATACTATTTATAAATAACCGGCCAAGTGCGAGTCGGACTCGCGCAGGAAGGGTTCCGTACCAAAATCTATAAAAAACCGCAAAAAAAATACATGTTGTATGGGAGCCCCCCCTAAATATTAATTTAAGTATTTATTTTTTAAGAAAATAATATACTCAATATACCTATTGTGAATATTTTAAGCGTCTACCTGCTACCATTATAAATATCGAGCAAAAATGAACAAAAAAAATCACGTTTGTTGTATGGGAGCCCCCTTAATATAGTTAATTGCTCTGTAGGCTAATCGTAATCATTGACCGAGCGAGCGAAGCGAGCGAAGTGTCTCCGTTTCAGGTTTGGGCAAAAATGCTTTCGTATGTCCGGTTGTTCTCCTCTACAGGTCGCATTTATGAACCGATTCTCGTGAAATTTTGTGAGCAGGTTGGAAAAATAAATAGAATTTTTATTCGAGCCAGTTTTTAGATTTTTTTTAAAATGGCGGAGATATGGGGTATTAAAATGTAAAAAAATCGCTACAACCCAAACGGCTCGATGGATATTAACAAATGAGGTGTCGTTGGATTCGTAAAGACCATGAGAGTGAAACAGATTATATAATTTTAGTAAAAGTCAATAGGTTGTATTAAAGATCGCGAAATGTAGTTTACAAAGTTATTGGTGCGGCTACTTTCATACTGCATGTACGTAACCAGGTACATTCATAAGTTTGTATGTGTTATTGAAAGAAAATTATTTGGGTTATTTTTTTTATGTGTGTTAGCAGGTCAGCTTTCCCACCGACATACTCGCGAGGTCTACAGCTCACAGAGCCACTAGTTAAAAAGGGTCTGAAAAATTGGCTTAATGCCTACCATGATGTACAAACACAACAATTCCCACGCCCTCAATATCAGCCTCTGCTCATAATAATCGTCGAGGCTCCGGCTACGAAGTCACGACATGCGTCTATCGATCACACCATTAACAGTTTCATGTGCGTCATCCATCAATCGTTTTTCTCTTGAAAGATCTAAGCCTCCTCCCCCCAACCACCCCTGTCTCCTCGTACTAATACTCGACTCTCTGGATACTGTTTCGTTATAGATACGTGGTGTTAAGATGGATGAAAAGAAAAGCTGGTAATTCGCTGTTTTCCTTATTTTGTGACGGGTACACAAAATATGTATAAGTAAGCGTCACGGCTTTTCCCATACACGGCGGCAGAGGCAAAATAGTGCTTTTTTTTAAGAAATAAGGTATTTCTGTGAAAATTATTGTGTTTTTCTCATTATTGTTTCATCTTGAACATTGTGAAACCGTAGAGTAGCATCATAATACACAATGTTTTCCACTTTGGAAGGATCTGTCTCTTTTACGATTTACTTAGAGGAAAAATAGTTTCAGGAACCTCAACGTCATGTTTAAAGACCTATTTTTAAACACCCCGCACAAATAGGTTTGATGAAAAAAAATAATGTTTGGTTTCAGTTCCATGTATGGGGGGGCTCCCCTTAATTTTTATTTTTTTGCATTAAAATCGTAAAGCGGTTCACAGAATACATCTTCATACCAAGATTCAACTGTATAGTCCTAATAGTTTCGGAATAAAGTTGCTGTGACATACGGACGGACAGACGGACAGACAGACAGACTTGAAGAAACTATAAGGGTTCCTTGTTTCTCTAACGGAACCCTAAAATTATTATCCTTAATTGCGCAACAGTCAAGCACACTTTACGAAATACACATCAATAGTTAATATTTATCTATAAGTAATTTGTAAAACCTACCTAACTGATTACGATAAACAAGTTATACTTACTATTGTAATGAACCTACTTCCTTACTACAGTATTATTTTTCTAAAATATTGACTTACATGTAACTTACAAAGTAATTTTTAAAAGTTTATACGTACTTATGTTAAATTTTATTTTATTGCCAACCAAGTATACGAAAGATGCCTGGCTACCCATGGCACAGGGTATCCTAGTTTGGGAGCCAGGAACCCAAAATGTAAACTAAGTAGGCAAATAAAACGTTTTCATTTTCATTTTCATTTTTCATTTTCATAGTAGGTATATTGTTAGATCTCTCCTCTCTAGCGAAACTGCAAACTCCTAGGTGCTTAATATTTTTTCTAAAAATGTTTAGCTCCCCACGAGTTAACAAAGCCTGGTAAGCCAACCCTCTGCTTCCCAGGGTAAGTCTCCAGGGGCAACGCCTCTGTGGTTGGTTATTTTGTCGCTAAGTTTGGCAAATTGCCTTGTTTTCTCGCGTTTTAGGTCAGAACTTTAACAAGGTGTTGTAAATGTAATTGTTAGTTTGCGTCGGATTAAAGCGCTTATTACATTACGCTGTCGGCAGGGCACGATTTGTATAGACGTCTCACTTTGATGGAACGACTAGAAAGAGACAGTGAGTCAGACAGGGCCCTGCCGACAGAGCGTAGTCTAATAGGCCCATTAGCTTGTTTTATGAGGATTCTTGTTTTCGTGCATCTCCACTGCTGTAGGTGGCAGTCTGCTTCTTAAATAAGGGATAAGTATTTGGAGCTATGTGCGGATATTGTGTGAAGAAGGTATAATTCATGTCTAATTGTTAAACAAAGGGAGGGCGCTGACAGGTCCGATGTTGCCACTTTTTGGTGAAAAAAATAATAGTGATGGGTAAAAGAATGATTTAGTTCACTCTATAGTCTCAAAATAGAATGATTTCTTAAAGATGCTACGATAGCTATTATTATTGCCTACCATGAACTGAGAAATATATTTAGGTAACCTACCTATTGAAAATACGAGCCTTAACCCTTTTCTTAGCAGATGACAAATGTGTTGTTTAGGGAAATAATTTGGAAGAACTGTACAATATCCGGCATGGCCAAATATTAGCAAAAAAAAATATAAAGGCAGAAGACGGTGTCTTTAGAGTATTTTTCAAATAGGGAAATTGCGGAACGCCACAAGACTGCCCAATTGAACTGTGCGAGCGCGACGCCAATATATTTATTTATTTAAAACGCTCAAATCATTATGTAATTTGTAAAATAACATAATGTAAAGTAATATTAGAACATATTTACCAGTTTTCATCACTAGCAAACTGTAGATGGCAACATTATTTCGAGAATTGACGTTTGAAGCTGTCAGCGCCCTCCCTTTGTTTATCAATTAGACTATATAACATTTACATACAGACAGGCACATACATTGCTTCTGGCTCCACACTAGAATACCCTGTTTCGTGGGAAACAGCTATATCACAAACATGGAAAGATCCAAGACCAGGGGATTTTATGTCTCCCTCCCCAGCCAGGATTCGAACCCTGGACCTCTCGCTTGGAAAGCGCAGCCTCGTACGCAAAGCCGCGGAGTTCGCCATTAATATTAATGGCAACGTCCTTTGAGACATTATAAAGCAATAATGTTGCCCATTACTATGCGAGCCAACTAACAATAGGACTGTCAAGACGCCATCTTGTCCCGCAATATTCACAAACTTCATTAAAATTTGTATGGTGTGCAAAAAAATGCTAGCAAAAAATTTAATCATCTGTCATGAGGTATGTGGTCATTCTAATGTGTTTCTAATAAGATTCCTGTTATGACATGATGTATATTGTAAGGTGTGCAAAAAAAACAAACCAGGAATTATTAATAGTTTATTTTTCTTGATTTAAAAAAATAAATATTATTCTAGTTCTTCCACGCCACTTAAAACTATATCATCTCCATCTCCATCTCCACAATAACGATAAAAGTCAACAACAAAGGTAACAAAACAACAAATTTAACAAAAATATCCAATGTGTAACAAACGAGCGCATGTACACGGAAGGGAGGGTAGGTAGCTAACGGCAATTTTATTGCTGGCCCTACCCTACAAATTTGGCATTTATCACGTGAAGTTGGCTACAAACGCGATCCTATTGTTAGTTGGCTCGCATAGTATTTCACCCTAACACCCCTGAGATTATGGCCTTTCATCTCGAACGCTGGCTCATTAGGGCGACATTTGTGGATGTCAATAAATAAATGCGTAGATCAAAGGGACGCTAACCTTCAAAGGAAATCCTTTCGTCATTCCGATGGCATACGTGTCTTCAGCCAAGGCATGGTCGCCGATTCTCTGTAGCTTGCAGCCGTGGTCTGTGGCACGGTAGTAGTCTAGTACCGGCGTGTCGGCTATGAGGAGGTCCAGGGTCCCATTACTGCGAAGTAAAAATAAGAGAGATCTTATTATGTTCTATACAAAAGTTACTATGGTTCGGCTACTGGGCTACCGGAAACGGATCATCTTACCGGAAAAGGAAGTACTGCCATGACGGGTTCTAAAACTGAATGTAATATCAAGTGATGTTACACAGCATTGAAAGAAGAGGTTTAATTCGGATTTCAAATCGCGAAGACGGCTTTTTTAGCAAAGATAATTTTCTATTTTCTACCTCCATCGGGTTTTTAAAGATGTGATGTGAAATATGGGAAATGGAAATATCAAGAGAAGGAACCAGTCAAAACACCCAAGTAAACAGACACCGAACTCTCTACCGCATAAACGCAAAGTGCTAAAATACCCCGTAAAGCCCAGAGTGGAATATAAACATACTCTGTCGTCATAATAAAAAGTAAAATAAATCTCTCTGGTCTCTACCGAAAAGTTAACTTAGTTCAATTGGTATAGGGGACATTCTACAATGGCTGCCTAAAATGCATTTAGAAAATAAGCAATTTTTGGTGTTCTTGCCAAAAACAATGAGCGTTGCAATGCAATCGATGAGTAGTGAATTTCGCATGAACAATTTGCGGATTACCGCAATACATTTTAAAGTCAGAAAATGGCCGATAAAATTAACGTGCCGAAAGGTAGTAAGCGAATTAAGTGGCTATGCCATAAAGTCGACGGCTGACTTATGGGCCTCGACAATTTTACTGAGTCGTAAATTTCATTACATGTTACCTATCAAACTGAGAGCTATCTTGCTAGGTAGAGGTAATAATGCTAACATCAGCGACATTCTAGTCGAGAGAGAGACCCCTATTTTCAATGTCATATACCCTATACAGGGTGACATTTAATTAGCTGATCATATATTGGGGAATGATAGTACCCATCGTTATGAAGAACTTTCCCCACAAGGAACATTATGGTCACAAACGAAAAAAATATATTATGTCTCCCATAATAACTTGAAATCAGCTGATCGGGGAAATTTAAGTACGGGGGGACGAATTTTTTTTTTTCATTTGCGAATATACAGGGTGATATTTAATTAGCTGACCATATTTTGGGGATGATAGTACCCATCAATATGAAGAACTTTCTCCAAGGAACATAATGGTCACAAACGTAAAAAGGTTTACGGTGTTCCATAGTAACTTGAAATCAGCTGATCGGGGCAATGCACTGGGGGAAAATAAAAATATGGTCAGCTAAGTCAAGCCACTTTGTATATGTTTCTTGGGAAAAGTTGTTCATAATGATCGGTACTGTCATTCCCCAAAATATGGTCAGCTAGTTAAATGTCACCCAGTATTTTACATTAAAGGAATTATACTAAAGTAAATTACACCGTCATTTTAATAGGCCACAATTTAAACATAAAATAATTTTGTTCGAAAATCCTACCTATAATGAAAAACAAGGATTTTGCTACAAGACAACATTTCGAGAGAGAATTAACATAGAAAGTTTGCAAGTCCTGACAGTATTATACTCCGAAAACGTCTACTGTTTGGTTTGGAGTCTTACAAAAACATTGAGAAAGGTTCCTCCCTCCCTTCGTGTGCCCAAGAAATTCGCAAATATTTACCATAAAGTACGAGTAACCCAGACTGCGTGACGTAACTAAGCGGCATCACTTAGTGCTAATTGAAGTTTCGCTTCCATATTTAGGGAAGACACACCAAACTCATTTGCGTTAATTTGCTTTATCAATCCAGGTAGTAAAAACACTGTAGTTAAAATATAGCCTAGCGTTTTACGATTTTGTCTTAAACTAGAATATGGTAAAGCATGTTCCCGTGAATGGTCCTTTCCTTTTATTCGCCTAAACCTCGTTTTAGTCTATGTTTTTTTTTTCATACAAACGTCATGACTAATGGCGTTTCTTTGGGCGTTTCCAGAGAAATTTATTGGCAGACGAATAAAAATGGAGGTGGAATTTTATGCCATGTGCTAACCTAACTGATTACGATAAACAAGTTATACTTACTATTGTAATGAACCTACTTCCGGTGGGGTGAAATATGGGATTCATTTAACACGTGGAACCTCAATAATTTTTCCATACCGGTAAAAATGCACCTTAAAGTACTGAAAAGCTGTACCAGGAGACAATTTGATAATGTCCGCTATTGATTTAATAAACAATCAAATCAACATCATGCTAATCAGTAAAATTGCAAAGATCTACTATTAATAAAATCCAAGATAATTTAAGTCAGTAACATGGTTCACTTCTCCAGAAAGTCAAATTGAATAACTTTAACTGCTACAATGGTAATCAAAACAGCTAAATCCCGAATACCCTGCAGCGCACTGATTCCTTAACTCAATACATTTTAACCATCTGCTGGTTAGTTTTCTTTCTTTCTTTAAAAGGAAAGTTTCATAAAATTAGGTATTGAAGTGTATCGGAGCAGGTGCGGAACAGACTATTCCATTGAATAAAGTTATTCGATTTAACTTGTACTAAGAATGTGTGAAGAACTTTTTTTCATGAGCGTTTTTCTTACCGAAGTCTTTGAATTCCTTCTTCGATATCTTGTAACATATTACGGCGCATCTGTTCCGCTAGAGGCGGATTATTTCTTTGGACGAAGTATTCGGAGACAGACGCCTTTGCTGTACCGACACGTAATGATAACCACTGTAACAAAATGTTAGCATTTTATTACCTGTATTTATGGACCCCACTGTAATTCAGAAAATTTATTGAGATGTTTTTGCCTCTGCCTCTTGGGGAATATTACAAACTATTGTAAAAGGTGTTTTAACATGACTTGTGGCAGAAAAGCTGCAAAGTATACTTACATTGCTTTTCCCATGAAAATCATTAACGGCATTATGAAAAAACAGTCCCGCTATCAAGGCAGCTATGTTGGCAGTGTAGCTGGCGACAAATATCACAGAAAAACCACCCCACACGTTTATAAGGAACTTATTAGGCCAACTCTTCGGGGCTTTGAAGGCGACCAGGTGCCCGCACAGCAGACCCCACATTACCCACAGTGCACTAGAAATACTAAAGTTTTTTGATCGCTGACGACCCCATGGATTCAGCCCAAACGGCGACAACCATTCATAAATAGCCACCGCTATTGCAGTCACATTCAGCGATGTGAAAATAGCAATCCATAACTCAGGCGAGAATGGCAACAGGAATGCCAGCAGCGGTATATCAGCCTTCTGGTTTGGAGCCGCTAATAGGGACACTCCACTAAAAAAGTAAGGTTGGCTGTAGTCTATTACTTCAGCCCGCGCCGAGGACACGCTGAGAGCAGCAAACGACATGTGCGCGGCTCCGGATACTAAATCTCCTATTACTCCATTCCACTTTTCAAGCTCTTCGTCTAAATCCTCTTCGATATAATCAGAGCCGTCACTTTCATCAAGGGCTTTGTATCCGTTCCGGTATTGAGATCGATAGCTCTGCTGATTGACGGGTGCTTCGTTAACCACGGGCCTGTACTCGTGGAATCTCCGGAACGGCCTAACAAGTTTTCTCGCGCCATACATGCCGTCTTCTACGATATACAAGTGGAAGTCAAACTCTAGTTCCTGGGCGATGTTTTCGAGAAGATCCATTGCCAACCCATAACAGCAGTGTGTCGTGATTCTTGAGAAGGCAGTCGGTTTTGGTGTAGGGAAGAAAAAGTCTGTGTCATCAGTCTCTCGTTCAAGGTCGTTGAAGGCTAGTGTTAGATTATCTTTATCGGAGGACTGTGGTCGGTGACAGGGAATGCCCCGGAGGCACTGGCCGTCCTCATCAAGTTCTCCTTCCATGACGAAGGGCGGAGCGAGGGCTGTGACTATGCGAAAGATAGTGCGGGCTCCGGAGGATTGTCCGTGTGCCACGAGTCGTCCGCCCGGCCAAACTATGGTGTGTAGGCTGACGCTGCGACCGAGTACTTGACCGACTTGCCTCCAGGCGTTGCCCCCGTCCGACCCTGGCACGAGGTTCAACAACGCGAATGCAGCGGTCAATGCTCTTTCTGGACGCTCAGTACCTCCTGCTAGAGCTGCCGCTGACGACAGTCTCATCTCTCTGGGAACAATAAACGATACGTGAGACAGAATTCATCGACCGCAACAGTATTATCATTATTCTTTAAAATATAATTTATTCAGATCAACTTTCAAATACGTTGATGTATACCTAATTATAGACTATTCAATGGGAGCTTGGAAATGGCTTCAGAAGTGTTTTGGGAATTCACAAACTCTGTACTAGACTTTCTGGCGTTAAATGGTAACAATATAAAAAAAAAAACAATATACAAAAGCTGGTTGGCTTGGTTTGGTTGGTCGGTCTGCTTGACATTCCCATTATCTGTGTGTGCCACGTAAGTAATTAGATTGAAAACCCTCTCTTCGAAATATACATGAAAAGCTCGTGTCCAAAATATTACGCCTGATGGCTCTGCACATTACTGACATTTTGTAGGGACGAGGTATCTTTGGAGTTAGAGTGAATTTCCTAACTTGCCTCTACAGGATGTAGTAACAGGCTAAGGAGGTAAATTATTGCTACACAGTCTCCATATTTCCTGGCAATTTAAGCCCGTACTGAACTTAGTGCAAGTTTTAGAAATATGAGTATCACCTTCATACTTTAGAACAGGTTAAGTTGCAGAAAACATAATTATTCTACAGAAAGTACAACGTTAAGTTAGAATAACTGAGGTGAAATGAAAATCAAAACACTCATTCCAGAGTTCTAGATTGCTCTAGTGTTTGTGTATTAAAAGAAAACACTTTATCTCAGAAATGCTGCTACGTTAACAACTGCACATATCTCTCATTAATGGAAGCACAGCTGCTGCTCTAAATCGAGCAAAATATTAATTTAATATCACAATATTAAATTGCAGTGTCAGATGTCGGAAACCGGAGCGGGCACTCGATAAATGGAATAATTTTACACTGGAACGATACAAAGGTACCATTACTGAAGTCACTACGGACAAATTTATTCTTTATCACCTGTTAATAGAGACGATAAAAAGTTTAGGCGATAAATCTGCGAGGAGAGATAGGAGTTCACGCCGATACGCTGAGAACGCTTCGCGAGCTTAGGTCGACTTGATGATTTCGTGCAAGATAACTAAAAACTAATTTAAGAGTTTCGTCTGGACTTTCTCGAATTGTAGGGATCTGTATCTGGAGACATGGAGTTTCTCTAATGGGTATCTGAATTTTATAAGGTATTATTATCTAATTATCATGGACACTTAGTTTTAGGCTAAGTTAGTTTTTGTTTCTTTTTGACCAACTTTTCCGATTCTTCTTTTGTAAACCTTCATAAAACGTGTTATTGGTTGAATCATTATTATGACACTCAGACTGAAGGTTAATTCCGTAGCTGAACAATTTGCTAAGTCATTACCTTGGTTGTCCCGCTGACAGACACATTAAATACTAGGTACGTGTTGAAGTAATTAGGGAAATTAACATCATCTTATTAACATTTTCCGAGTTAATATCACTTTAACACAGGAAGCCTGGATGTTGTTACATCGTCGTATATCTACTTATTCGGAAAATCTCGTTCCAGACACAATTCAACTCAACTTCAATTCAACTTCAAGGGCATGATTGTACAAACCCCCAGGCGGATGCAACCACTCCCTATTATACAGGTTTAACCTAGCTTAAGGGTGTGGCCGTATATTTTTTTTGTATTTTTTTCATCATTATGTAGCAACCACAAAATATTGTTCAATTATGTTAACTTGGAAAAATAAACATTAATATCTTTAATTTATCTCATTCTGAGAAACGTTATTCATAATTTCTGTATTGCACTCCACAAAACAGATATACCTATCAAATAAACGTCTTCATCTTTCCGTGATTCTTATGATAACGTCGACCCATTTGTAGTAAGTATAAGAATCTTTCTATACACCTATCCTAATTGAGATCGATAACTGGATACCTCATCTTAACAACATCGCCGATATGCTAAGTGGGGATCAGGTTATTGTGTACCCAAGCTGGCGACGACGCCGAGACATGACCTATTTTGCTCGCCCTTACTTCTGGAATAAAAAATATGGCTCTCTTTCGTCACCATGACATGCTCCGGCCAGTATTGGCCAGTCATCGCTAACGGAGGCTCTGCCTGCACACGCTGGAAGGAAGCCAAATACGACTTCCGTTTTATCGGACCGATTTATGATAATATAACTTGGATTTCGCCCAAAATTATTACGCGTTTCACTTTATTAATTTGAATTCGATGTATTGCATGCGATTGGCGTACTTGAAGTATTTAAGCGTAAGGCCTACAATGGAAAAAGGATGAAAAAGGCTTGGGTAAAATGAAACCGGAAAACCAATTGTACCCGTTTGCCCCGAGTGCGATGAATGTTTAATGTTTTTGACTTTACAAAAAGCCTTGCTTCGCCAACAGCCTGCTTTGTTGTAAATTATTTTTTCATATTATTTTGTTATGGAGATGGTTTTGCAGTTTCGCAAACAGCCCGTAGTAAAGGCTCCATAAAAGCTATTTCTGTAAAAATTTTTTGATACGGAGAGAAACACAAGTATAATTACATCCAAAATTATTCTCCCCTAAATCCTTTTCCTATTCTAAAATATACAGCTGTAAAGCCCTGTTCTGCTTCGCCACACGTATACACCATGTACAAATTTTAACTATCAAGAGCAAGTAAATCCATAGCTCAAATAATGAACTAGGAAGAAACTTACGTTCATTTACGTAGCTCCATCATTTTGAAAACAAACTTTGTATAACCCGTCAACCTGCCAAATTGTAATCGCATTAATTCATCACTTCACTCCTTTCGAATTTTACCGAAACTTTTTAAGAAAAGAAACGAAATCGTCGGGCCGGAGTTAGTCCGCCAAGTAATTTAAGTGCCAGCCGCACAGGAATTCGTCATTAGTTAAACGTCGCGGTGTGGCTGGAACCCAGATTGCCTTAGTTTGCTTACTTACTTACTCCTTACTTTTTGCCTTAGTTTCAAGCCCGTATCATCTATGTCTACAAGTTTTAATTTCCTCTCAATGAGTAAGGTTTTTTAGGGTTCCGTACCCGAAGCGTACCAAACGGGACCCTATTACTAAGCCTCCGCTGTCCGTCTGTCCGTCTGTTTGTCTGTCACCAGGCCTGAACCGTGATAGCTAGACAGTTCAAGTTTTCACAGATGATTTATTTCTATTGCCGCTAAAACAACAAATACTAAAAAACAGATTATCATGAATATTAAAGGGGGCTCCCATACAACAGACACGATTTTTTTGCTGTTTTATAGATAATGGTACGGAACCCTTCGTGCACGAGTCCGACTCGCACTTGGCCGGTTATTATGTATCAACTTTAAGCGTTACAAAATAATACAGTGGTAAACGGTGTATACCATGCGAGTTTGAGTGTTGGTCTACAATCTATAGCCACCACAGACAGATACAATCGACTTACAGACGCTTCAGACTTATATAAAACCCGTCTTTCTCATCGGGGGATTAATTACAAATAAAAAAATCGGTTAAGTGCGGGTCGGTATCGCACACGAAGGGTACCGTACCATCGTACAACAAATCAAAAGCACTCAAAACAATAAAAAAATAAACAAAAAGAAAATTTAAAAAGTTTATGCCTTCACGAGATTTGAACCGACGGCGACGACCTCCGGATTGAGAGTCTACATCATACCGGCTGAGCTACCACAACCATGTGGGTTGACGCGAAATATGCTATCATATTTAAATGTGTAGTAAGTATATGTGTCTATGACATGGTTGCTATGACAATAAATAAACAGTTTCAGTCAAGATCTCCATTTTGAAATGCGTAAGTGTATCTAAACACGTCTCTTGTATCGGGGCCCCCTTTAATTTGCAATATCTCTCGTATTTCAGTATTTGTGGTTGGTGCGGCAACAGATATACACATTCTGTGAAAATTTCAGCTTTCTAACTATTACGGTTCGTGCAGACGGACCCGGTGACAGACAGGACGGACGGACGGACGGACGGACAGACGGACATTGAAGTCTCAGCAATAGGGTCCCGTTTGGCACCCTTCGGGTACGGTACCCTAAAAAGACTCACCTACCATACCAAATGTAATTTGAAAGAAAATAAAACAACACCTGCCTGACAATTCACCAAGAAAAACATGGAATGGGCGCTGGACCTAGCGTAGTATATAATAATATATTTTTTTCAAGCAAAAAACTTATTATACTTTAACCCCTTAACTCTCAGTAACACACCGCTCGAATGACCGAATGGCGAACTATAGTCAATTAACATTTGTCGGCGAACCAGTTAATGACAAAAATATTTCCCAATAGTAAATGGCTAACCGTCGACTATAGAAAGAGGGGTTTAATAAGTTCGATTGTCTGTCCCGTGTGTCTATATGTATGTCTGTGGCACCCTACCGCTACAACGGGTAGACGAATTCGAATGCAGTTTTCTGAAAATCCCTGTAGACTTGTATGAAAATGTCATTTATGCATCGTCATCAATTTATTCATCCAGACAGTAGCAGATAGCCAAATTCAGAATTCTACGCATTTAAAACCATCTGAAGCTGATAGCACCATAACTTTACATTGAACTCTTAAATTTCGACTGCTGTGTTTGTTCCATTCTATACGAGACCACCCCTATGAGATGGTTAGTAAGAAAGTAATCGTTTAAGAGGGTTCAGTATTTTCAGGGTCCACCCTTATCAATGTCGCGAGACCCAAAGGCCGGCGGCGGCGGTTAAAGACCACTCGCCATAAATAAACTAAAACCTTAATGCTACAATTAATTTTCTAATGCCCCTTTTAGCTGCATTCTAGACTGAGTTTCGTTTTAGCGATAGGATAGCTAATTGACGTAGGAATACATGGCCAACCAAAATACATGGATTTATTGAGTGAAATTCTTTTTGCGTTAGAGATGAGTCTCGGGTTGTATTTTCGAGTTTCAACGTCAGAGTCTAACAATGCTAACCCGTTTAATTACATTGCAAAAATCTTCACAAATGTATAGATACAAATCGTTAAGATTGTTATGATTAGATAAGAAGAAGAAAGAAGTTAATAAAGTGAATTAACACAATTGGCGAGCCCAATAATTGTAATTGTGTTTAAATTATATTAGCTTAGAGCTTTTGTGTTACTCACTTGTTTTTATAAATCTGCAACTATCATTGTATTACTGTTACACAAAGTAAGCTTTGTGTGATAGGTCGTAACCTTATGGACATAACATAATGGCTCAAATCCAGTCATGCTCTGCAATCCAGAGCTATAAAAGTAATCTTCTACTGTTCTCGGAAACAAGAGTCACTTTGTTTTTATGTGCTTCTGTATCGTTGTGGGAGAAAACTGCTTAAAAATCTTTATTCGCATCTGTAAAACTCAATAAGTAAAACATACAGCTGATAGAGAAATCAAAGGAATTTGTATAGATTTTACTGGAATTCCTTTTGTCGCTGAAGCAATTTATTTTTACATGTTACTCCTTTCACAAATCTAACAGATATAGGTAATAAAAATATAAAGTAACGAAAGACTGGTAAAGGTGTATTTTTAGGGTTCCGTACCCGAAGGGTGCCAAACGGGACCCTATTACTGAGACTTCGCTGTCTGTCCGTCCGTCCGTCCGTCCGTGCGTCTGTCTGTCACCAGGCTGTATCTCATGAACCGTGGGAGCTAGACAGTTGAAATTTTCACAAATGATGTATTTCTGTTGCCGCTATAATAACAAATACTAAAAATTAAAAGAAATGTAATATTAAAGGGGGCTCCCATACAACAAACGTGACTTTTTTTGCTCATTTTTGCTCGATATTGATAATGGTAGCAGGTAGACGCTTAAAATATTCACAATATATTGAGTATATTATATAATTAAAAAATAAATAATAAAAAATTAAAATAAAATTAATATTTAGGGGGGGCTCCCATACAATTTTTTTTTTTGCGGTTTTTTATAGATAATGGTACGGAACCCTTCGTGCGCGAGTCCGACTCGCACTTGGCCGGTTATTTTAACATCGTTACTATCGCCGCCCCGTCTAATGAAACATATTCCAGATATTACGCTGAATGAAAAAGAATGAGTTCTCGCTGAAAAATGTAGCGCTCGACTTATTGCTGTTTCCGAGAAGCCACCATTTTCATTTATCTGAGCACCCAGGCCAATTGAAAACAGATCTGTTACAAAGCAAAAAGCTCCTCATCTTGATTTTTTATAGTGATGTGGCAGACCGACGAGTTCAATAATCCTGCGGATTATCCACAATGTTATGTCGTTCCATACCGTCAAATTTGGCCATTGAAAACATGTCTTGTAAAAGCATTTTTACTGAGCACTACGTGATGTTTTTAGTATTATACATGTGAGATTAACACGAAGACTATTCGGTTTCTTCGTTGCGCTCGCCCCCTTTAGTCTTCTCCTAAGCTACCGCAGTGTTTGCCCTAACAGATTTCATTGTTTCATGGTATTTCATGGTTGGCCATTTCATGTTATGGCCAATTTGACGATATGGCTACTACGTAATATTATACATTATCATTTATCGAGCTATAATCTTGTACAGTCTTTACGACCTTTCTAAAATACCCTATCCCTATATAATACACATTATCGTGGTTTCGAGTCTTACGCGAAATAGCAAAACATTATTGTAGATTCTAAGGTACCTTACTCAAAAGATAGCCTTCAGTGATGTTCAGCAATCCACCTGTCTCATCCCTATTTGGTTTGCTGGAAGAGATCTCTTATTAGAGATAATCTCGCCCTTGTACACGTTTTCTATGTTTTTTATTATCCTATGTAACAGTAACTGTTTGTGTACAATAAAGAAATTGTGAATAATGAATTAATGTTCACGAGATTAGTTAATTTCTCTTGCTACAGCTCAAATAAGTAAAATCATTTTAAAGGGCATACATTTACCTACAATATTTCAATTATAGCTAGACTTTAAATGGAATCCGCAAAGAGAAACAAACAATCAATCATTGTGAGGGACGCCATCATTCACGAATTGGGTACAATCTTTCTGAACGTCTAGATTGCTAGCTAAGTATTACTTTCTTATACGCAAGCATTTTCTGATAAGTTTTTGCCTAATGTCACAGATTCAAAAAGTCGTTATTGCATTTTTTGCGGTGTAGCTCATAAATTTCGCCTTACACACAAACCATTTTCAGCGTAAATTGAAAAAGTTTTTGGGTCGTTCCGGCGATGCTAATAAGTTTGTCTATCGACATTAATTTAACAAATTGACACGCGTTTCATTAAGGCAAAATAATTATTTACCTTACAAATTCGGCGGAGAAGTCTGCTGAAGAATCGCTGGTTTCCTCCCAGCATGAAGCTACTGCATCTGTGAAGAATTGCGCCTGCGCTGACCAGGCATCGCATGCTCTAAGCACGCGGCGTAGTGCACCAACGGCCATACGAACCGCCTCTCTCACAAATACACGATCTGTTAAAATCACATTTAATATACACACAAGCACATACATTACTTCTGGCCTCACACTGGTGATACCCTGCATCGTGGAAGCCAGAAACAGCGAAGACTCATGTTAACTTCAAAGACAGATTCTTTTTGGAATTCGAACCTGGGACCTAGCGATGAGAGAACACTTCGCCGTTGTTAACATACAGTATTCCTCAGAAAATAAGTCCGATGACCTTGGAAGTTATAAGATGATTTTTATTAAACCAAGGAGCTTTATTATAGTTTAACGGTTAAGAATTTATAGATGGGCTTTATATCTTACTTTTTAGTAATTTTTTATTACATAAAGGTCCTTGGGATTATCAAAATCATCCAATGTCTTCCAAGATCAACGGAATTCTTCTCTGAGGAATACTTTTACTAACCTAAGGCGCCGGACACACAGAAAAGACGTAAGACGCAGACGGGGCGCAGACATTATGTCTCTTCCGCGTACCTTTCATACAAAATGTAAAGAAGTGTCGCGAAATATATAGAAAAGACAGGGCGCGGACACTCCTACGTTTATTTATGTCTTCATATATCTGCGTCCCGTGTGCGTCTTACGTCTTTTCTGTGTGTCCGGAACCTAACATCCATCATAACATCTACACATAAGTTAAGAAATAAAAAGCCGGTTTTCGAGTAATGACGTCATGTTTTCAGTGATTTAAGGCTTCGGCACATCACCGGCACGGGGACAGTAGCGGGGCGGTAGCAGGGCGGGTATAAAAATATTAAAAAAACTCTATGAAGCAAGTCACATAGACGTGCGCAAATCCTGTCAATTCAATTCAATTCAATTCATTTATTTTCAGTTGTAACCTTACAGCTAAACCATTGCGTTACAAAGGCGGTAAAATAGTATATTTTACTTATCTAAATCTTGCATTCGTCGTTCTGTCATTCTCTTATATTACCTCACCAAGCAACTTTTATTGAAACCGATTTGATCAGAGCAACTTTTTTTTCACTTCTCCATACAAATCAGCTGATCCACTCAGGCTAAAAAAGTTGCTCTGATCAAATCGGTTTATAATGAAAATTGCTCAGAATGATGTCCATACCTTTAGGTAAGGCTGATGCGCAAAAAGCCGATTTAAGCTTACCGAGACGGAGCCGGCCACAAACATACCGAAATTTTGCGCCCTCACTATAGACCGACTTTCTACACCTGCAGCCTGTGGGTCAACTATACGCAAAGGGCTCTCAATGCCCTGCGCGTCCAGTACAATAATGCCTTTAGGATGCTGTTGGGGCTGCCGCGATACTGTAGTGCGTCAAGCATGTTTGCCGAGGCACGCGTCGATGGCTTTCATGCCATCATCAGAAAGAGGACGGCCTCCCTATTGAGCAGAATTCGCGGCAGCTTCAACACCATCCTAGCAGTCATCGCGGGGCGGCTCGACAGCCCAATACTGCAACACTGGGTGAGTGTGATAGTAGGCACACTAACAGTATGTGGGAAGTCGAGCCGTGCCATAGATAAACCAGTTTATTTTAAATAGATGAAGTTAAGTTACCTATATTTTATTATAATTTGTAAGTGTTTTAACTAATTTTAATTAAATGTAATTTAATTCTAATTTGAATGTTGACCTATTTTGAATTTAAATTTAATGTAATTTTTTCTTAAAAAATATATATATTAAAAAAATAGCTATTGCCGTGCGAGTCAGTAGGTCGTGACTCATGGCTCAGCTAACGCCCCGCACCTGTGATGCTCCGAAGCCTTACATTGCGCGCGACCGTGTTTTAGATACTTTATATTAGATGCACGTAAATCAGTTCTTTTTATAATTGAAAGTTGTGATCAAGACTCACCTATTTGCATGGTTTGTGGATGCAAAGCCAGTAAACCAACTGGCAAGCTATTGAATATCTCAGTCACGTTATAAGTCATGCTTGGTTCCTCGTGATTATGTTTCGCTTGCATGTAATGTGAAGCTTTTCTCTTCTCAAGATTTTCTCTAATATTATGCAATGTGGATGTATGCACCGTGGGATTCATCAAGAAATTACTAATATCACTTGAAAATAATAAATCATTCCTTACGTCACTAGATTTATGGTTCGAATTTGAATCTTTCTTATTTGCATCATTTTCATTTATACTATTTACATATTTATTAAACGATTCGTTTCTCAATCTACTATTACTGTTACGTCTATTATTATCTCTAACGAGCAAGGAATTTCTTTCCTTCTCAATTGAATGGTTTTCGATTTTAGAAGTTTCAACGCCTTTTTTATGTACATTTTCATAATTTCTTATGTTCTTCGAACTAATATTGCGACTTTTGTCGAATGATTGACTTAAATTTACATATAATTTATCGTTGACACTGTGCGCTTCTGGTTTACTTAAATTTCTACTTTTACGTCGAAAATACGACTTTATTGAACTATTTTTTACAATAACCCCTTCAGCGTTTCCCAAATTCTCTTTAACTGCACTTTTATCAAGGTTCACTGTTGAATCTTGCTGATTTATTTTTAAACTGTTTATCGTATTATTGTCTGCCTCGTCGCGTTTAGTGCGCTCAGATCGATCTTCTGTGAGAGCAATATCCTCATCCTTCATACGATCAAACTCTGGATCAGCGTCGTCAAAGTGTGTTTTATTGCTGATATTGCGGAAAACATCAATCTTCCTGGTAGCATCGATCCATATCCAAAAAAAATGACCTTCCAGCATGTTCAGACGCTTAGCCTCATCCATAACCAGCTTTGCGTAATGGATATCACAAACTAGAACCACTACGCCACGGGTCAGTCTCGAGATTTCAGCAAGACGCCTGAAAAGATGAAATAAATTAGATATCTGACGCTATTAACAAAATTTTCGTCAAGTAGACTTGAAACGACAATCTTTGCAAGAATATTGAAAGTATTGTACCTGAAAAGAGCGTGTCGGGAATATTTTTTCGGAAGTGAAAGCCATTGAGGGTTAAGCGGTTGAGCGGTGAGGATCGAAGACAGGTCCTTGCGCAGTGAGAGTGTTAAATAGATATCCTCTTCAGCAAGCAAAGTGAACGAGTGCCAATGGGTGTGAAGTAAAATAGCCCTGCGAAAAAAAACCTTGAGTTTGACAAACTATAGAGGCTACGTCTCTTCCTGTATTTCGATCACATAGAGATTTAAAAAAAATGCTTTGCTTTTGATGCAACATGTTTTATTTTTTATACTTCTTTCATAAAGGTTACTTTGACAATCAGCACAACGTTAACGTACCTAGCATAGTTTTGAAAAGAGTTATTTTTCCAAGTGTCAGCATATTTTTTTAGCTGTGAAGTTATAGAAATAAATGAAATATTTCGCCATGTAACGTAGTCCGCGTATAGTATACCTGATTGCGTGGAGCGTCTCGCGTGCGGTGATTTCCAGTCGGATTTCCAAAGGGAGCAGTTCCTGTGAATGAAAATGACCCTTTTTATTTGCCGGAGTCAGAATAACCCAGCTTTATTGGAGAACGCTCCTTTGAGCCAACCCTTTCAAAGCCAAGGTAAAGTTGGCTGATAGTGTGGGTGGACGTCCTCTGGGAGACGGAATAAGAAACTTGTCATAGCATATTATTTCTATTTAGTTCGTGACTATAGTGTTAAATTTTAATTTCTTTCAAAAATGCGATAAACGTTTCGCTATGGTCTATGTGACAGAATGATCAACATACAACAACATACAACATTTATAATATTTATCCGTTCAACAGGACTTAGTGTACATTGTGGTTGAATTAAACGTATTGATGGCACACCAAATAAATAGGTATATGTATTCATAGATGGCGAGTTAACCTGCAGTCTATTCGTGATAAGAATGCAGTGAAATTTAAATTTAAATATGTTAACACACACTCACAGGACAGGACACAACCTTTGCGTTCGAAAGTTTACCTTCAACTAGTCACTGTGAACTTGGCTTGATAATTGCAAACGATTTGGCCGGACGGACAGTGATGACTTTACTGCATTCTTATCTATCACGAATAGACTTATACATTACTATAATGACAGAATCATCAAGATACCTCGTTAACACCGGGTTAAGGGCTTGACACAATTGAGCCTACGATAATGCACGAGCAAGCGATAAACGGCTAAGTGGGTAACAAATGAGGATCGTTTGCAGCGACAGCCGAGCCGCGATCACATCGGGAACGAAATGAGAATATTCTGAAAGAGAAATGGAAGCAGGGCGTTCCAACAAAACGTGTGAGGTCGTCCTTAACTTCCCCTCAAAAATATGATTTACGGGTGACATAAATCACACTCTTTGCCTTGAATGTAGTTGGCTGGTATTACAGAATGTATGTTAACATTTATACATAAAGGAACAGAGAGTTTACCAGAGGTACACACACATACTCTAGCGATATTAAAATGTTTGAATACTGGGAACTCCTTAAACAATACTAGAAATATTGATAAGTATCCTATTGATTGACTGAACAAAGGGCAATCTTTCTACGCAGATGAACTTTATTTGACATTCTTTATTGTGGTGAAATGTCAATTCCTCAGTTAAACAGATAGATAAACGTAAACATCGGCCCTTTATTAAATAACGCGGCACCAAACGATTGGTATAACAATCAGATAAGTATCAAGATTATTAAGAGGCGATCTTTCAACACCCAGATAAAAAGTCAGATAGTTATGTGTATTTGACATCTAATTTACCTGTGGAATGACAAATTTCTCAGATAAACAGACAAATAAACGTTAAATGAGGAGTGAAAGACCGCCCTAAATTATCTCGTTTAGAGAGCTGCAGAATGCGCTAAAAATCAAGAGAAAGAGAACAATCCCCCATTTCTAGTCTGGATTAAAGAAATAAACTGAACTACATATAGTAGATTCATTTCGTAACAGGCCACAGGACATTTATGGAATTACGAGACCGCTATAACGTTGAACAAAACTCTCAACTGTCTCGGGGCAACGAGAACGACTATCGCAGTAACACGATTTAAATTCAGAGCTACTCTGTTTGAAGTTTAAATCAAGAATTATTTCTAAAAGTAATTTCAACTGCGGAGCTCAGTTGCAATACCAACTTTGGAGAAAGTGTAACTGGCGCTCCGTGGGGTATTTTGGTTTTGGATTTCACGCTTTTGACGTGACAACGTCTTATAAATTGGTTTGCCGGGTGACACTTCAAGAAACTGCGTTACGCTCCGCTCACGTTATGCGCTCACAATGAGAGCGACTGAGAGGCACGCGTCCCTTCCACTCGGGCATGGTTAGCCCGCCTGAGAGCGAGAGAGACAGACATAAAAAGTGAAAGGCACGCGTCCCTTCCACTCGAGCACAGATTCTTTGTATAAATTAATGTTTTAAATATAATTCTTTGTATAAATAAATGTTTTAAATTGTTACTATTATTTCATCCTTCTTCCTACTATACGAATGAATATTCACATTAAAATTATTTTACCACTCAAAGTCGTTGTCACGTAAAACTTTGGCCCGTATACCGACTTTACAGGCAACCAATTTTTTTTTCTATAAATAATAAATAATAATAAATCTTTATTTCAGGACATACAAATATCATATCGATAGATACCTTAAAAGTTCAATACTATAATATCTATCTAGGGATTTTGTTCTTCGGTCTCCCTTCCCTATAGCAGTGGTAAACGATGCCCTCCGGCCAGTAATCTTTGACCAGGAACATTATCTTGAGGTCCGCTGGCACCCGAAGTTTGTAGGACAGAAAGTCATTGGGTCTTTCTAACTCCAAAAGGAGATGCAGATTCGAATAACAATGAATCAGTTATATGTAGTACCTATACTTATATCAAATAGAAAGAAATTACAACGCGTTCAATTCTTCAAAAGAAATATTCATTGTGTAGTTGTGTTGTAAACTTGTAACAAACGATCAAACAATAATTTCTAACAGAACAATTTTAGGTACGATCTTACTTAAGAAATATGTTTTACAATGCACGATTTTATTTATTTCCAAGTTAATGCAATAACTATCGCCTAGAGACCTTCAGCCAGACTTTTGATATAGGTTTCTTAGCAAAGTTAGTAGTATCCCATACAAAATATCTAGTACTGTTTTCTGAAGGCTCCACCTTGAATCGACTCAGGAACATCGCACAGGCAGCCATTATGAAGAACTTCACAAGGCGCCTCCCTGAAAAATATATTTTAAAACAAAATTAAGTGCATATAAAGTTGTGATAAACATAAAAATGTGCAAATCGGACTCTCTCTCAAAGGGATCCACACCAACATACAAGAAAAAGTGCAAAGAAAATACGCTTTTTGTATGAAGGCACTCATTTTATTATTTCGTGTTGTACATTCGTACGACCTTAGTGGCTCAGCGGTTGCGCATCTGCCTACCATGCGAGAGGTCCCGGGTTCGAATCCCGGCTGGGGACAAAAAAAACCCCCAGGTCTTGGATGTTACATGTTTTTGATATCGCTGTTTCTGGTTCCCACGACACAGGGTATCCTAGTGTGGGGCCAGAAGCAATGTATGTGTCTGTATGTGAATGTTTAAATGTTTGTTTATTAATATTTGTTACAGTAGGTAGCGACAATATAATCTACATGTATACACCTTCTGTACAAAAATCAGCTCTCTAGATATAAGGGTTCGTGGGATAGGGTCCGCTTACGGACAGACAGACAGACTGACGGACGAAGAGTAGAGACAAAGTAATACGGTCTCGTTTTTTCCCTCTTCGGGTGCATTACCCTGGAAATACAAAAAAGACTCACCAATACAGTTTCGAGGCCCATCACCAAAAGGCAGGAACACGCCTGGCGGAATTTTTGATCGGTTTTCAAATGAAAACCGCTCAGGGTCAAAAACATCAGGTTCATTAAAATACTGCGGATCCATATGAAGAGCTGAAGTTGGCATCATAATATAGGTGCCTTTATCGATCTTCAAATTTGTTTTAGGAAACGTAAAATCTTCGTCAGCAACTCGAATCAAGGGAGAAGACCCTCTTCTTAATGCTTCATGGAATATCATCTCTAGGTATGTCATTTCCTGCACAGAATCGTATGTTATTAAACCGTTGTGTTTTTCCATAATAGTTTTTATTTGATTATAAGCTTTTTCTTGTATATTTTGTTGAAACGCCAATTCATGGAAAATTATTGATAACTGCAAAGCAACTTCGTTAGATGCTCCAAATAAAGTGCCAAGCTGAATAGCAATTATTTGGTTATCAATTTCAAGTACACTTTCTTTATTTTGCTCAGTTGCTACTAAACGACGCTGATCTTTGAGTTCGCACATAAGATCCATGAAATCATTCTTCTTTGTGTCACTTCTTTTTCTTCTTTGATATGTTCTTGAGAATAAATCATAGAAAAATGTATTCACAACATGATCATGTTCTTTAAATCCTAAATATTGAATTGTTTTTTCAAAATGAGGTATTAACATATTGAGAACCATTCGTACAATAACTGTAAATGTAGGGTTCATTAACCTATTAGTTATAGTATAAAATTGAGAAAAAATTTCTTCGTTTTTTCCATAGCCTTCTACTTCAATGCCAAATAACCAGTAGACAGTTAAGGCTAATGAAGATCTGCAAGTTATATCATTGATGTCATGGACAGAACTTTTTTCTAATAAACTATCAACCCATTTTGAGTAGTCTTCGAAAAGTTTCTGCAATAATTCATCCAATCTTTTCAGTTTTGTCGTTGCAAAGCCTGGATTGAGAAATTTTCTCATTGCCTTCCAATTATGACCTTCTGACGTAAACAAGCTGTTTTCATCGATCACAGCAGGTAGTCCTCTACTTGGAAAGCTCTTGAAGTCTTTTATTAATATTTGCTTTATATCTTCTGGTTTTCTTACTAATAATAGTGGCTTGAATCCAAAGTATAATCCCACGAAGGACTCATTAGGATATGAATCATAGTAGTCCTGTGCGATCAACTCCACTCTTTCTTGCAACAGCGCCAGAGCCTTGAAGTTTCCGAAAGGTATCACGGGTCTTGGACCCTTAATTCCCTTTTTAGACCAATACTTGTATTTCTTTTGTGACCACAAGTAAAATTTCAATAAAGATAGTATAAGTATAAGTGAAATCAAGTAGAGCCACATGTTGAATGAGTAACAATTTAAGCATATACGACTTTATATAATACCATTTTAGGGTTCCATACTGGTAAAAACGGGACTCTATTACTAAGCCTGTGCTGTCCGTCCATCTGTCCGTCCGTCCGTCCGTCAGCTGGTTCTATCTGAAGAACCGAAGTAGGTAAAGGGCTGATATTTTCACAGAGTGTATTTATATTGCCGGTATAACACATAAGAGGTCAAGTGCGAGTCGGACTCGCGCAATAAGGGTTCCGATCACACTTGGAAATTGTTACCTCGTAACTGATATAATTAGGTTTCTGCATAAAAAATAAAGTATGATGTCATCCATGTAAACCAAATGACATATTTTTGCAGAAACTTTTTTACTTGTGCTAAGTATGCCTTACCTTGCTTTGTGTTAAAGGACATAAGTAATAGTGGTGCTTTTTTTTTCGCGCATCAGCAATCAACTAAACCTTGTTTTTCTAGTGCAGAATAGTGCAGCGAAATTGTAATGGGATGACAGCTTGATACGTCTACGCGTCCTCGATATTCAAGGTCTTGACAGACAGATGGACAGACTGACGGACGGATAATGAAGTGATCCTATAATGGTCCTGTCCGTCTGTCCGTCTGTCAGTCATCTGGTCCTACAGCACGAACCGTGATAGCTAGAGAGTTGAAATGTTTTACAGAATGTGTATTTCTATTGCCGCAACAATAACAAATACTGAAATACTCGAAAAAAAGGTGTTAGGAATTAAATAGTAGGTATTAAGTCAATTTCAATACAATAGCGCCTGACATTTTTCAATAGCAAGAGGTGACTGACGACGAGATTGAAGGTATTGCCGTTTTAGGCGCAGACAAAGATGGTGCAGAAGCCTTCGTTTGCGAGTCCGACCCGCATTTGACCAATTTCATTTTTCCTGTTAAGGACCGGGACACTAAAAATAATGAACGACGCGCATTTCCCAAATTATAACTCACCAAAGTCAAAACTTGTAGAAAAACTGACTTCAAGACCTATGCTTCCTCCCGCTCGATATGCAAATGTCATCTATGCACACGACAAGGAGCCTACGAAAATATCTAAGACATGGAAGGCAAAAATAATGTATGTTGTTTACTTAATTGGATGTATGTATAATGTCATCCAGGTGAAAAAATACGTTTCACAGTTGTTTTATATGGAAACATAACTACTCAACCGATTCCTAATTTCCAAAAAATGAGACTTAACTGGTCTCCCTTTCAACCCAGGAAATAATTTTTGAAAACGGTTTATTAATAATAGAAGTTTCGAGGTTTCATATATAGAAGACAGTGATGGAGTGATGAGTTGGGTCTATGAGGCAGGGAGTGGAAGGAGACTGCTCATGATAGTATACAGTGGAAGACGGGGAGAGAGGCCTTTGCCCAGCAGTGGGACATAGCAGCAGCCTTAATAATAATAAACAATATTTAATTATTATTTTTCACTTTTGTATGATAATGCGGAACCCTTTGTGTGGGTGTCCGACGCGCACCTGGTCGATTTCATTTTTGTAAATATGATAAAAATGTATGGAATTATTCGCGGTGGGTGGTGTGTAAGATTGATTGCAGTCACACTTACTGATTTTTTAATAATGACGAATAATTTATACGTTTTTATTAATTATTCTCGTTTTACATGCTAATTCATATTCATTATGTCTGTATCTTTTTTTAGTTTGGAATGACAATTTGCGCCTATATTGGACAATATTTTTTATCTTCGTATTAAATCGCTCTGGCGATGGATGCACAGCAATGTCCAAAATTAATTATCCAGCTTAAAGGAACCCTTAAAGGATCGTTTTGTTGTCCGTCTGTCCGTCTATCTATCTATCTATCTGTCTGTCTGTCTGTCTGTCTGTCCGTCTATCCGTCTGTCCGTCTGTCAAGACCTTTTATATCAGGAACGCGCGTTAGATAAGAGTAAATTACATATTTTTTTTTTCAGAATTTCTATCTCTCTGCCAAAATAATGTTATTCGGGTAACCTTTTGCGTCACCATAGCGTCAACCGAATTTTGAAAATGGCGGAAAATACGCGCGAAAAATAAATTGCATTTTTTTCCTAACAACTGATCTCTCGACCAATCAAGTGTGGTGTGTCAAACGAAAGTTCATTGGCTATTCCCGGCGGTGTTGCCAGTATAAAAAAACTACATTGGGTTTCACACGTGACGATTTTGCCGAATTCGGACGGGAGCAAGAGCTCACTGTATGGAAGGTTTCTTTACGCGAGACAACGGTAATTTTTGTGAGCTGTCATCCACCATTCTGCGGGTATTTATAAGTTAGTCAGAGGGTGGATAACATCATAGGTACTTTTATTTTGTGTGTAGAAAGAAAGCTAATTACCTACACCAGTTACGAGGTAACAATCTACAAGTGTATAATCGGAACCCTCGTGCTCGTGTGCTAATTGCACTTGACCGTTTATTTTTTATCCACGCAAGTTTCCAAAGGTAGTAAGTTTATCATGGACAAAAGTAATCTGGAAAACTTTTATCTTTTCCCTTTAGATACCCAAAGTTGGCCAATGGAAAAGTTTTGGTTCTTGATTCAGGCCAACCAACACGATAAGAAACCTAAGACGAACATTAGGCCTATCTTCTACGTATACGTTGTTGATAACATACGAAGGGTACAGGGAAAGAAGGATCATAGAGAAGAATTCGATTTGAGATAATAACAAAAAACATATTTACTCTTAAAATCAATGATGAAGAGGTGACTGTGATCTTTTTTCCTACAGTCAAAGTAAAGTGTGATTTCTTTTATCATGTTTCGATCTCACCATTCGATATATTTCTTAATTTACTACTAGATGGCATTGTCAAGTCTGTTTTGGAAAAATACTGACTATGATCCTTTTTCCCTGTACCCTTCAATTACCTAGTACAGTCTGCAACGCAATTTGCTAGGCCAGCCTACATACTTTTACTTCCTGATTCTCACACTTAGGTTATCTATCTTCATAATTCATATTTTCTTTATTGCACACAATTAATCGGAAACTATATACTCATTCTAGACCACCGGTTTGTAGTATAGAGATGTGACAGCTCTCGGTGAGATCTTCATTTCGGTTGACAGCTGTCAAACTAAACACGGTTATATCTCGGAAACTACTCATCCTAGACCGTAGACAGAGAAAGGAATAGACGGAGTGCATGCGTACACCTTTGAGATGGAGATAGAGTTGGTTCTCAATAAGCATAAGGTTCAAAATCAGAGATTTTTCTACCGCACATCTGTCAAAACAAGGTCAAAACAAGCATTTGACAATTCTGTGGCTCGATAAAAACGCATACGCGGGTAAGGGACGGGTGATCGTTATTGTTTCTCGCTTAGACAATAATGATTCGTATTGTGTCATCTCTTTCTTTTCTTTTTTTTTTCTGACGATGTGTCATCTCTATACTATACTCCCCCACGTCCTAGACCACCGGTTTTTATAGAGATGTGACAGCTCTCACTGAGATCTTCATTTAGGATGACAGCTGTCAAACTAAAAACTGTCATATCTCAGAAACTACTCATCCTAGACCACCGGTTTGTCTAGAGATGTGACAGACCTCGCTGAGATCTTTATTTCGGATGACAGCTGTCAAAGTAAAAACGGTCATATCTCGGAAAATAGTCATCCTATACCACCTGTACGGAGATGTAACAGCTCTCGGCGAGATCTTCATTTCGGGTGACAGTTGTCAAACTATAAACGGTCACATCTGGGAAACTACTCATCCTGTTCAATTTTTCATTCATCGTTCATCAATGTTTTATCATGACGTAATCACGTAAAACTAGCGTCCGCTAACCAACTTTACAGACAACTAATGTTTGTTTTAGGCTATTAACGATTAAGGTAATTGATAATTAATCAATTTCTACCATTAATTGCTTAAAATAGATACTCCAAACGCAAGATAATGCTACTGCGCGTTCATTTACTTACAGAATGGGGTCCCTAGTCTGTGTAGTTAAAATTTCGTTATTTTTAACCGACTTCACAAAAGGAGGAGGTTTACAATTCGTCCGGATATTATTATTATTATTTTTTATATTTTTTATGTATGTACACCGATTACGCCTAGACGGATGGACCGATTTGGAAAATTATTTTTATGTTTCAAAGGGTTTACCTTCCCATTGGTCCCATTGACAGCAGGTCAGGATCTGATGATGGGATCCTGGAGAAATCGAGGCAACTCTTCAAATATTATAGGCAGACCTAAAGTGATTTTTGTGTTTTTCATAATAACTCGTGCAAATGCATAATAACTCGTGGTAAGCATAATATTGTGATGCGGAACTGATGATGAAGACCACACATGGCCACCAGAACTGCTCAATACTAGGTAAAAACACAATCTACTATGCATGTCTGACGGTTTCAATTATTTACTTTTGACTTAATTTGAACATTACTCAAATTAATATTTTTTTATTATGTATTCTTGCAAATAAATAAAAGAAAAACATTTTTACAATATGACCGTGTTCTTTAAATCCAAAATAAAATGTATCGTTTTGTCAAAATAAGATATTATCAAATTGAGGACCATAAGTATAAATACTGTAAAGGTAGGCTTCATTATGCTACTCATTGTATCTGCAATAATATATCCCATCTTTCAGTTTTGTTGTTGGAAAGCCTGCATCTTACTTAATATTTTATTTGAAAACTTTACATATTTATCAACATAATTTTGACCATTACAATCGCCTAGAGATCTTCAACCAGACTTTTGATGTCGGCCTCTTAGCAAAAGAAGTAGTATCCCATTCAAAATTTCTTCTGCTCTTTTCTGAAGGTTCCACTTTGAATCGACTCAGGAACATCGCACAACCAGCCAATACAAAAAACTTCACCAGGCGCCTCCCTAAAAATATATTTTTATTAAAACACAGAAATACGCAAATAAAAAGTTGTTATAAATATTGCAAGGCTTTACATCAGTATCGAGGGCCGTCGCCAAAAGGCAGGAACACGCCTGACGGAATTTTTGATCTATTTTCAGATGAAAACCGCTCTGGGTCAAAAACATCAGGTTCATCAAAATAGTGCGGATCCATATGAAGAGCTGAAGTTGCCATCATAACATAGGTGCATTTCTCAATCTTTAAATTGGTTTCAGGAAATGTGAAATCTTCGCCAGCAACTCGAAGCAAAGGACTGGACCCTTTTCTTAACGTTTCATTTAATATCATTTCTAGATATTTCATTTCCTGCACAGAATCGTACATAATTAATCAGTTGTGTTTTTCCATAATACTTTTTATTTCATTATATGCTTTTTCTTGTAAATCTTGTTGAAATGCTAATTCATGAAAGATCATAGAAAACTGCAAAGCAATTTCGTGAGATGCTGTCATTAAAGAGGTAAGCTGTAATGATATTACTTTGTTATCAACTTCCAGTACACTTTCTTTATTTTGCTCAGTTGCTTCTAAACAACGCTGATCTTTGAGTTCACACAAAAGATCATTACAGAGAGTTTACTAGAGGTACACACACATACTATAGCGATATTAAAATGTTTGAATACTGGGAGACTGTCCGAAGGTAATGAACTCCTTAAACAATACTAGAAATATTGATAAGTATTCTATTGATTGACTGAACAAAGGGCAATCTTTCTACGCAGATGAACTTTATTTGACATTCTTTATTGTGGTGAAATGTCAATTCCTCAGTTAAACAGATAGATAAACGTAAACCCTTTATTAAATAGCGCTGCACCAAACGATTGGTATAACAATCAGATAAGTATCAAGATTATTATGAGGCAATCTTTCAACACCCAGATAAAGAGTCAGATAGTTATGTGTATTTGACATCTAAGTTACCTGTGGAATGACAAATTTCTCAGATAAACAGACAAATAAATGAGGAGTGAAAGACCGCCCTAAATTATATCGCTTAGAGAGCTGCAGAATGCGCTAAAAATCAATAGAAAGAGAACAATCCCCCATTTCTCGTCTGGATTAAAGAAATAAACTGAACTACATATAGAAGATTCATTTCGTAACAGGCCACAGGACATTTATGGAATTACGAGACCGCTATAATGTTGAACAAAACTCTCAACTGTCTCGGGGAAACGAGAACGACTATCGCAGTAACACGATTTAAATTCAGAGCTACTCTGTTTGAAGTTTAAATCAATAATTATTTCATAATTCATAATTCATAATTTCTTTATTGCACACAAACAGTTACATAGGACAGTAAAAAACATAGAAAACGTGTACAAAGGCGAGCTTATCTCTAAAAGTAATTTCAACTGCGGAATTCAGTTGCACTACCAACTTTGGAGAAAGTGTAACTGGTGCTCCGTGGGCTATTTTGGGTTTGGATTTCACGCTTTTTTCTATAAATAATAAATAAGAATAAATCTTTATTTCAGGACATACAAATATCATATCTATAGAAACCTTAAAAGTACAATACTATAATATCTATCTAGGGATTTTGTTCTTCGGTCTCCCTTCCCTATAGCAGTGGTAAACGATGCCCTCCGGACAGTAATCTTTGACCAGGAACATTATCTTGAGGTCCGCTGGCACCTGAAGTTTGTAGGACAGAAAGTCATTGGGTCTGTGGCGTTCCGCCTCTTTGGTTTGATGACTAGTGGTTGCGTAGCAACGATTTGTTATTCTCCTCTAGACTCGCGTAATGTCGCATGTGATTTGAGATACAGTAAAATATATAATAATCATCAGATGGTGTCTTATTCAGTCACGGCAATGGTTAGGGATTCTCCAAAGTGGTGACCCCGACGTGATGTGCAAAAAATAAACAATAGTGCAGCAGTTATTTAATTATTATTATTTTATTTTTTTTTGGTAAAAAATTTGGTGCGCGTGTGAGGTGTCAGGTCCCGAGATTTCGCCGTCATCAGAGATCATGCTAATTGAGAGGATGCTGTGCGGCTGGTTAATGCCCGCGCTTTTTCAGCACTATCTACATCAGCAATCATGAGCTGGCGGATTTTCATTCGGCCGAGTGAAACCGCCTTGCTTGGCGCACCTATTTAACCTGCATTGCAAGGAAGAATCCGATGACATCTACGTGACGTATGACATCTCTTGTCACCTGTCATTTTAACATCAGCTGTCCGTACGACTTAAGGCTGGTTTACACAGTGCGAGCTGCTGCCCGGCCAGTAGACAGCTACTCGGTTTGTCTACTCGTATGCCAGTAGCTCGGCTCGCCTTTGCTGTCTACACGACACCTAGCTACTGCCCAGTCCGAGTCGAGTCGAGATGTCGAGTGAAATTGTTTTAATAAAAAAAACGGTGATACGCTCTATGACAACAATATTATGTCAAGAATTGGAAATATCTATAACCCGGGTTCCACTCACAACTATCCGGCTGGCACTGGCGAGCTACTGTCGAACGCGTCCAAACGATGCGAGCGACGGCCGAGCCGCTGTCATGTGCGAGTTGCTGCAGGCGAGCAGGCGAGTGAAAACAAAAAATGTTGAACTAACTCGGATGCGAGCTACTGACCAACTCGCACGTACGAGTTACTCGTAAGTTACGTCCAAACAGTGCGAGTTACTGCAGTGCAGCTACTCGGAAGGCTGACTCGTACGCTAGCTCGCACTGTGTAAACCAGCCATTATAAACATTGCTGACGAACATTTTAAAACTGCGGTGTGATGGATGAGGTTTTATGAACTTTTAGGAACGATTTTCGTTTATTCGTTTTTAATGTGTGTATAAGTGTGTATTTTTTATTTTTACCTTTTGTATAACCATTATATTTTCTATTTAAGTTTTCTAACTCCAGTCTCCACCCCTTTCAGTCGATATAGGTAGAGACATTTGTGTGATACTCCTTAAACATGGCTGAAGCAGAGTTGAGGGAGCGGCTGCAGAGGCTGGAGGCGACCAATGCGGAGTTGAACCTGCGATTGGATGCTGCTAATATTGCCGCTAATGAAAGTGTAATACCACCTTCGCAGGTCTTTAAGGTTTCCGTGAAGTTGCCACCATTCTGGCCCGACCGTCCGGCCATATGGTTTGCTCAGGCGGAAGCAAACTTCGAAATAGCTGGCATAAACACTGATTACACAAAATATAATTATGTGGTAGGTGGTTTGACTGAACGGGTAGCCATGGAGATCGAAGACATAATCTCGGCCCCACCGAAAGAAAACAGGTACATTTACTTGAAGGATGAGTTGATTCGCAGATTGTCAGTGTCGCAGGAGAAGAGGCTTAGCCAGCTACTCGGCGACGAGGAGTTGGCTGGGCGTAAACCCTCGCAATTTCTGAGACACTTGCGCACCCTGGCAGGCTCGAATTTGAAGGACGAATCGATAATAAGACAGTTATGGTTAAGACGACTGCCTGCAAATATTCAGACTATCCTCACCGCGCAGGCGGACCTTCCGTTAGAAAAAGTGGCCGATATAGCGGACAAAATCGTTGAAGTTTCCCCAGGCACGTGGGGTTCGTGCTCCGTTATTTCACCTGGCCCTACTCTGGAGAAACAATTTAATGCTTTAGTCACACAGGTCAGCGAATTGTCCAGCCACGTTGCCGCGCTGTCAACCAACAACAGTCGCCGATCGCGCAGTCGCAGCGGATCGCCATCACGTAGATCAAGGGACAGCTCTACCGACCGAGACTCCAAGTGTTGTTGGTACCATCGTGTATTTGGGAAAAAGGCTTCAAAATGTATAGCCCCGTGTAACTGGAGCTCGTTTTCGGAAAACCGGCCAAGCAATCAGTAGTGGCGGCAGCCGATTGCGCGCCATCTGTTGGCCGTCGTCTATTTGTCACCGATAAGGTAACTAAACGCCGATTTTTAATTGACACAGGCTCGGATTTATGCTGTTATCCCTATCGATGGCTCCCAAGTCGGCGTCCATCCGCCGACTACGAGCTGACTGCAGCTAACGGGAGTAGCATAAAAACATATGGTTATTTTAATGTGACATTAAATCTAGGACTGCGCCGCGATTTTGTTTGGCAGTTTGTGGTTGCTGACGTCGACACAGCCATTATAGGTTCGGACTTCCTGGCTCACTACAATCTTCTGCCTGACTGCCGGAGCCAAAAACTGGTCGATGGTATCACTGGACTTTCCTCACGCGTTTCAACAGCTATGTCTGACCAAGCAAGCGTCAAGGCAGTTGCTGAGGGAACATCTGTTTACAATCGACTACTGAGCGAGTTTCCTGATGTAACACGTCCATCTGGTTTACCTAGGGTTATTAAACATAATACTGTCCACTACCTTACTACCACTGATGGACCACCTGTTTCCTGTCGTCCTCGTCGTCTTGCACCTCAGAAGTTAGTTGTTGCCAAGAAGGAATTCGAGGATATGGTGCGATGTGGGACTGCAAGACCTTCGAAAAGTTCGTGGTCTTCCCCATTGCACATGACACCGAAGAAGGATAATGCCTGGCGTCCCTGCGGTGATTATCGCGCCCTGAACGCCCGGACTATTCCGGATCGTTATCCAGTGCGTCACATCAATGACTTTGCCCACGGACTCGCTGGTTGCACTGTTTTCAGTACACTTGACCTGGTAAAGGCTTACCATCAAATCCCCATGTTTGAGGAAGACATTCCGAAGACCGCCATCGTTACCCCGTTTGGCCTCTTCGAATTTCCCTTCATGACCTTTGGGTTACGCAATGCTGGTCAAACCTTTCAGCGTTTCATCGATGAGGTCACACGGGGTCTTGATTTTTGTTTTCCTTACGTTGATGATATCTTGGTTTACTCCACAGATGAAGCTCATCACTTGCAACACCTGCAGATTCTCTTCAAGCGCTTACAGGATTATGGTGCGGTGATAAACCCCGCCAAATGCGTCCTTGGTGCTAGTGAGGTGGTGTTCCTAGGTTATCATGTCAGTGCCGATGGCATCAGACCGCCCCAGGACCGAATCCAAACCATTTTGGATTTTCCACCCCCTCAGACGGTACAAGGCATGCGCCGATTTCTAGGCATGATTAATTACTATCGCCGTTTTGTTCCACATGCTGCGCAATATCAAGCACCTTTGACTGATGCTTTAGTTGTAATAAATGGTAAGGGTGCAAAGCCATTTCCGTGGACAACAGAGCTACTGCAACAGTTTGAAGCCTGCAAGAGTAGCCTTTCCAGAGCCACTTTGCTTCAACATCCAATCGCTAACGCACAATTAGGCCTCTTCACAGATGCGTCTAGCGTGCACATCGGATCTGTTCTACAGCAACAAGTGGATGGTGAGTGGTTTCCTCTTGGATTTTTCAGTCGCAAACTGTCACCACAGAAAGCCCAATGGCCGGCTTATTACCGAGAGCTGTTGGCGGTGTATGAAAGTGTACAGCATTTTAGGCACATCCTCGAAGTTCAACACGCCACAATTTTCACGGACCATAAGCCGCTGTTGTACGCATTTATTCAACGTCGTGAAAAGCTTCCGCCCTCCCAGTTGAATCAGCTGTCTTTCATAAGTCAATTTACAACTGATATAAGGCATATCAAAGGTGAGGATAATGTGGTGGCGGATACGATGTCGCGCATAGAGGCCATTTCATTGGAAATCGGTTACGAAGCTCTTGCCAAGTCACAGCAGACTGATGAGGAACTTTCCTCTCTCCAAAAGTCTGGTTCTGGTTCTTCCTTGAAGCTCACAAAAATCACCATCCCAGGCACGACAATCTCCGTCACTTGTGACGTTTCTACTGGAAAACCCCGACCGTATTTAACTCCTGAATTCCGCCGTTCCTTGTTTGATAAACTTCACAACCTAAGTCACCCCGGTGCCCGAGCGACTACGCGTCTTGTGACCGACCGTTACGTGTGGCCCTCTGTCAACAAAGATTGTAGGGACTGGTCTCGCTCTTGCACAGCGTGCCAGCTCAGTAAGGTGTCGAGACATGTCACTGCTCCTATGGGAAAATTTGATCATCCATCTGGTCGTTTCATGCATGTCCACATTGACATAATAGGTCCTTTGCCAGTATGCAACGAATTCCGTTATTGCCTTACGGCAATTGACAGAGTGTCTAGATGGCCTGAGGTATGGCCTATGCGCTCTATTACTGCCGAGGAGGTTGCCGAGACGTTCACGAGGGAGTGGGTTCCTCGTTTTGGAGTTCCCTCAGTTTTGACGACGGATCAGGGTTCGCAGTTTGAGTCTGACGTGTTTCGCCGACTCATGGTTCAGTTCGGCATCGATCGTAACAGAACCACCTCATATCACCCTTGTGCCAACGGCATGATTGAGCGCGTCCACCGCCAACTTAAAGCGGCCCTAATGTGTCATAATGACACGTGGATTAGGGCCCTTCCATTAGTGCTACTTGGCATGCGTTCGGCATACAAGGAGGATTTAAAATCTACTGCTGCCGAATTGACCTATGGTGAGCCTTTGAGATTACCCGGCGAATTTATAGTATCATCTCCTACCCCGAACCGAATTGAAAATACCACCGATTTCGTCGTTCAATTAAGGAAGAAGATGTCACTAATTCGCCCGGTTTCGGTTTCACGTCACTCCGAGCCATCAATTTTTGTTTTCAAACAACTGGCTACGGCCTCACATGTGTTCTTGCGGGATGATTCCGTTCGCCGTTCCTTACAACCACCCTATAAAGGCCCTTATGAGGTTTCCGATCGTTCTAATGATGGGAAGACGGTAACCATCATCATCAAGGGTCGGGCAACTGTCGTCAGCATTGACCGTGTGAAGCCAGCATACCTAGAAACACAAGCGGTTGATCAGGCCCCTGTTTCAGTACAACCACAGCCTAAAAAGCCTCTGCAGAAGCCGCTAAATTCTCCGGCAGCTACATCAGCCCGGCCCTATACAACTAGGTCTGGCAGACAAGTTAAGTTTCGACTTTAGGTTTTTGTTTTATTTGCGGTTACATTTGTGTATAAATCTAAACATTGTTATTTCTTTCTGTGTGTGATTGTTCAGATGTTATAATTTTTGTGTAATTTTGGTGTCAATGTCACTTAATTAATGACTGTCATCTATTTATTAATTTTGCGCATGTTTTTAATTTATTTTTATTGCGATTTGTTTTGTTTTTTGATTCGGAAGATCGACAGACATACTTATTTGTTTGAATTCAGTTTTATGTGAAAGAATAGTTATTATTTTTTTGATTAATTAATGTATTAAATTAATCCACTCCCTAGGGGGGTGGTGTGGCGTTCCGCCTCTTTGGTTTGATGACTAGTGGTTGCGTAGCAACGATTTGTTATTCTCCTCTAGACTCGCGTAATGTCGCATGTGATTTGAGATACAGTAAAATATATAATAATCATCAGATGGTGTCTTATTCAGTCACGGCAATGGTTAGGGATTCTCCAAAGGTCTTTCTAACTCCAAAAGGAGATGCAGATTCGAATAACAATGAATCAGTTATTATGTAGTACCTATACTTTTATCAAACAGAAATAAATTACAACGCGTTCAATTTTTCATAAGAAAATATTCATTGTGTAGTTGTGTTGTAAACTTGTAACAAACGATCAAACAATAATTTCTAACACAACAATTTTAGGTACGATCTTACTTCAGAAATATGTTTTACAATGCACGTTTTTATTTATTTCAGTTAATGCAATAACTATCGCCTAGATACCTTCAGCCAGACTTTTGATATAGGTTTCTTAGCAAAGTAAGTAGTATCCCATACAAAATATCTAGTACTGTTTTCTGAAGGCTCCACCTTGAATCGACTCAGGAACATCGCACAGGCAGCCATTATGAAGAACTTTACAAGGCGCCTCCCTGAAAAATATATTTTAAAACAAAATTAAGTCAATATAAAGTTGTGATAAACATAAAAACGTGCAAATCGGACTCTCTCTCAAAGGGATCCACACCAACATACAAGAAAAAGTGCAAAGAAAATACGCTTTTTGTATGAAGGCACTCATTTTATAATTTCGTGTTGTATTACGTACGACCTTAGTGGCTCAGCGGTTGCGCATCTGCCTACCATGCGAGAGGTCCCGGGTTCGATTCCCGGCTGGGGACAAAAAAAAACCCCAGGTCTTGGATGTTACATTTTTGTGATATCGCTGTTTCTGGTTCCCACGACACAGGGTATCCTAGTGTGGGGCCAGAAGCAATGTATGTGTCTGTATGTAAATGTTTAAATGTTTGTTTATTAATATTTGTTACAGTAGCGACAATATAATGTACATGTATACACCTTCTGTACAAAAATCAGCTCTCTAGATATAAGGGTTCGTGGGATAGGGTCCGCTTACGGACAGACAGACAGACTGACGGACGAAGAGTAGAGACAAAGTAATACGGTCTCGTTTTTTCACCCTTCGGGTGCATTACCCTGGAAATACAAAAAAGACTTACCAATACAGTTTCGAGGCCCATCACCAAAAGGCAGGAACACGCCTGGCGGAATTTTTGATCGGTTTTCAAATGAAAACCGCTCAGGGTCAAAAACATCAGGTTCATTAAAATACTGCGGATCCATATGAAGAGCTGAAGTTGGCATCATAATATAGGTGCCTTTATCGATCTTCAAATTTGTTTTAGGAAACGTAAAATCTTCGTCAGCAACTCGAATCAAGGGAGTAGACCCTCTTCTTAATGCTTCATGGAATATCATCTCTAGGTATGTCATTTCCTGCACAGAATCGTATGTTATTAAACCGTTGTGTTTTTCCATAATAGTTTTTATTTGATTATAAGCTTTTTCTTGTATGTTTTGATGAAACGCCAATTCATGGAAAATTATTGATAACTGCAAAGCAACTTCGTGAGATGCTCCAAATAAAGTGCCAAGCTGAATAGCAATTATTTGGTTATCAATTTCAAGTACACTTTCTTTATTTTGCTCAGTTACTACTAAACGACGCTGATCTTTGAGTTCGCACATAAGATCCATGAAATCATTCTTCTTCGTGTCACTTCTTTTTCTTCTTTGATATGTTCTTGAGAATAAATCATAGAAAAATGTATTCACAACATGATCATGTTCTTTAAATCCTAAATATTGAATTGTTTTTTCAAAATGAGGTATTAACATATTGAGAACCATTCGTACAATAACTGTAAATGTAGGGTTCATTATCCTATTAGTTATAGTATAAAATTGAGAAAAAATTTCTTCGTTTTTTCCATAGCCTTCTACTTCAATGCCAAATAACCAGTAGACAGTTAAGGCTAATGAAGATCTGCAAGTTATATCATTGATGTCATGGACAGAACTTTTTTCTAATAAACTATCAACCCATTTTGAGTAGTCTTCGAAAAGTTTCTGCAATAATTCATCCAATCTTTTCAGTTTTGTCGTTGCAAAGCCTGGATTGAGAAATTTTCTCATTGCCTTCCAATTATGACCTTCTGACGTAAACAAGCTGTTTTCATCGAGGATCACAGCAGGTAGTCCTCTACTTGGAAAGCTCTTGAAGTTTTTTATTAATATTTGCTTCATATCTTCTGGTTTTCTTACTAATAATAGTGGCTTGAATCCAAAGTATAATCCCACGAAGGACTCATTAGGATATGAATCATAGTAGTCCTGTGCGATCAACTCCACTCTTTCTTGCAACAGCGCCAGAGCCTTGAAGTTTCCGAAAGGTATCACGGGTCTTGGACCCTTAATTCCCTTTTTAGACCAATACTTGTATTTCTTTTGTGACCACAAGTAAAATTTCAATAAAGATAGTATAAGTATAAGTGAAATCAAGTAGAGCCACATGTTGAATGAGTAACAATTTAAGCATATACGACTTTATATAATACCATTTTAGGGTTCCATTCTAGTAGAAACGGGACTTTATTACTAAGCCTGTGCTGTCCGTCCATCTGTCCGTCCATCTGTCCGTCCATCTGTCCGTCCATCTGTCCGTCCATCTGTCCGTCCATCCGTCCGTCAGCTGGTTCTATCTGAAGAACCGAAGTAGGTAAAGGGCTGATATTTTCACAGAGTGTATTTATATTGCCGGTATAACAAATAAGAGGTCAAGTGCGAGTCGGTCGGCGCAATAAGGGTTCCGATCACACTTGGAAATTGTTACCTCGTAACTGATATAATTAGGTTTCTGCATAAAAAATAAAGTATGATGTCATCCATGTAAACCAAATGACATATTTTTGCAGAAACTTTTTTACTTGTGCTAAGTATGCCTTACCTTGCTTTGTGTTAAAGGACATAAGTAATAGTGGTGCTTTTTTTTTCGCGCATCAGCAATCAACTAAACCTTGTTTATCTAGTGCAGAATAGTGCAGCGAAATAGTAATGGGATTACAGCTTGATACGTCTACGCGTCCTCGATATACAAGGTCTTGACAGACAGATGGACTGACGGACGGATAATGAAGTGATCCTATAATGGTTCTGTCCGTCTGTCCGTCTGTCCGTCTGTCAGTCATCTGGTCCTACAGCACGAACCGTGATAGCTAGAGACTTGAAATGTTTTACAGAATGTGTATTTCTATTGCCGCAACAATAACAAATACTGAAATACTCGAAAAAAGGGTGTTAGGAATTAAATAGTAGGTATTAAGTCAATTTCAATACAATAGCGCCTGACATTTTTCAATAGCAAGAGGTGACTGACGACGAGATTGAAGGTATTGCCGTTTTAGGCGCAGACAAAGATGGTGCAGAAGCCTTCGTGTGCGAGTCCGACCCGCACTTGACTAATTTCATTTTTCCTGTTAAGGACCGGTCAACTAAAAATAATGAACGACGCGTATTTCCCAAATTATAACTTACCAAAGTCAAAACTTTTAGAAAAACTGACTTCAAGACCTATAATATGCTTCCTCCCGCTCGGTATGCAAATGTCATCTATGCACACGACAAGGAGCCTACGAAAATATCTAAGACATGGAAGGCAAAAATAATGTATGTTGTTTACTTAATTGGATGTATGTATAATGTCATCCAGGTGAAAAAATACGTTTCACAGTTGTTTTATATGGAAACATAACTACTCAACCGATTCCTAATTTCCAAAAAATGAGACTTAACTGGTCTCCCTTTCAACCCAGGAAATAATTTTTGAAAACGGTTTGTTTATTAATAATAGAAGTTTCGAGGTTTCATATATAGAAGACACAGGGAGTGATGGAGTGATGAGTTGGGTCTATGAGGCAGGGAGTGGAAGGAGACCGCTCATGATAGTATACAGTGGAAGACGGGGAGAGAGGCCTTTGCCCAGCAGTGGGACATAGCAGCAGCCTTAATAATAATAAATAATATTTAATTATTATTTTTCACTTTTGTATGATAATGCGGAACCCTTTGTGTGGGTGTCCGACGCGCACCTGGTCGATTTCATTTTTGTAAATATGATAAAAATGTATGGAATTATTCGCGGTGGGTGGTGTGTAAGATTGATTGCAGTCACACTTACTGATTTTTTAATAATGACGAATAATTTATACGTTTTTATTAATTATTCTCGTTTTATATGCTAATTCATATTCATTATGTCTGTATTTTTTTTAGTTTGGAATGACAATTTGCGCCTATATTGGACAATATTTTTTATCTTCGTATTAAATCGCTCTGGCGATGGATGCACAGGAATGTCCAAAATTAATTATCCAGCTTACAGCCAGCACCCACTGTTGAATAAAGGTCTCCTTTTCATGACGCCCGCCATTTTTTGCAGTCCTGGGGGGCGATTCTGGCGCTAGCGAGTTCATATCCATGGTCGAAATATTGATTTTGAGATACCGAAATCTCTACCATAAATAAGAAAAAGCTATTGTTACGACTAGACCAACCGAGATATCTCATCATCATCATTATATTTATTTTGAACGAAAACGGGTCGAGAGATCTCGATTGGTGTAAAGGCTGGTCGTAAGAATAGGTTTTTCTTGTTTTTGAAAGAGATTTTGGTATCTCATGATCTATATTTCGACCATGGACATGATCTTGCTAGTGCCAGAATTGCCCCGCTGGGCCAACCTCTTGCCCCTCTTGCCCGACAGTTTTGATAATGTCATCCGACGATCTCGGTCGGGTGGTCTCGGTCAACGCGCATCCCTGGGCCATAATTCTGTCACCGCCTTGGTCCATAAGTTAGTCGCCCCTAATAGTCAATGACCAAATACTTTTGGAGAATTATATTATGTACAATGGGATATCGTGATTGGTAAAAGTAATTGACCGAGCGAGCGAAGCGAGCGAAGCGTCTCCGTTTCAGGTTTGGGCAAAAATGCTTTCGTATGTCCGGTTGTTCTCCTCTACAGGTCGCATTTATGAACCGATTCTCGTGAAATTTTGTGAGCAGGTTGGAAAAATAAATTAAAAGTAAAAAAACATTTTTAAACAAAGCTTTTATTTAATGCCCTAAAAAGAAGAAAATAAAATTTCAATTCAATCAAATGCGTCATTTTATTACATTACACAATTTATACGATATAAAAGCTTGTTGCGGGATTTATCTCCAAGTCTGTGCAAATAGGTGCCTACCCACCTAATTAAGTCTACACAAGTAAATCTCGCAACAAGCTTTTATATCGTATAAATTGTGTAATGTAATAAAATGACGCATTTGATTGAATTGAAATTTTATTTTCTTCTTTTTAGGGCATTAAATAAAAGCTTTGTTTAAAAATGTTTTTTTACTTTTAATTTATTTTTAACTTTTTAGTCTCAGTATCAGCTCAGCTCCATGTCATAAAAAATATTCTAGGGCTAAAGTATTCGTCAAGACGAATCGAACGAGCCCAAATTCGACGGGCTTGCGATGTTTTATGACAGAGTTCCCATGACCGTCTTCCGTCTCCAGCATCAGATCAGCTCCATGTCATAAAAAAATATTCTAGGACCAAAGTATTCGTCAAGACGAATTGAACGAGCCCAAATTCGACGGGCTTGCGATGTTTTATGACAGAGTTCCCATGACCGTCTTCCGTCTCCAGCATCAGATCAGCTCCATGTCATAAAAAAATATTCTAGGACCAAAGTATTCGTCAAGACGAATCGAACGAGCCCAAATTCGACGGGCTTGCGATGTTTTATGACAGAGTTCCCATGACCGTCTTCCGTCTCCAGCATCAGATCAGCTCCATGTCATAAAAAAATATTCTAGGATCAAAGTATTCGTCAAGACGAATCGAACGAGCCCAAATTCGACGGGCTTGCGATGTTTTATGACAGAGTTCCCATGACCGTCTTCCGTCTCCATCATCAGATCAGCTTTAAGTCAGAAATATATTGCATTGTCATCCGACTTATACACGTATGCGAAATTTCAGCTCAATCGGATAACGGGAAGTGGGTCAAATTCAAGCCGACATTTTTGACGCGAACCGTGATACCCACAAACAAACAAACAAACATACAGTGCAAGTTTAATAAAAGCTTTTAATAATAAATAGAATTTTTTACTCGAGCCAGTTTTTTGATTTTTTTCAAAATGGCGGAGAAAAAAAATCGCTACAACCCAAACGGCTCGATGGATATTAACAAATGAGGTGTCGTTGGATTCGTAAAGACCATGAGAGTGAAACAGATGAGCGAGCGAAGCGAGCGAAGCGACTCCGTTTCAGGTTTGGGCAAAAATGCTTTTGTATGTCTGGTTGTTCTCCTCTACAGGTCGCATTTATGAACCGATTCTCGTGAAATTTTGTGAGCAGGTTGAAAAAATAAATAGAATTTTTTACTCGAGCCAGTTTTTTGATTTTTTTCAAAATGGCGGAGATATGGGGTTTTAAAATGTAAAAAAATCGCTACAACCCAAACGGCTCGATGGATATTAACAAATGAGGTGTCGTTGGATTTGTAAAGACTGTGAGAGTGAAACAGATTATATAATTTTAGTAAAAAGTCAATAGGTTGTATAAAAGATCGCGAAATGTAGTTTACAAAGTTATTGGTGCGGCTACTTTCATACTGCATGTACGTAACCAGGTACATTCATAAGTTTGTATGTGTTATTGAAAGAAAATTATTTGGGTTATTTTTTTTATGTGTGTTAGCAGTTCAGCTTTCCCACCGACATACTCGCGAGGTCTACAGCTCACAGAGCCACTAGTAAATATATGATAACCTTTACTATTACACAACTATTATAAGGAATAAAATCAACTTATTACTTTTGGAGCTGACTGTCCTTAGATAGTAAACGAACCTCAAAAAAGTAGATTTGCAATTAGTAGACTAATGAATGTTTCCCAACGATGTTATTCATTTCGAGCTCCGATCCTTATGAGGATTCCGATTCTTAAAAGGAACCCTTAAAGGATCATTTTGTTGTCCGTCTGTCCGTCTATCTATCTATCTGTCTGTCTGCCCGTCTATCCGTCTGTCCGTCTGTCAAGACCTTTTATATCGGGAGCACGCGTCAGATAAGAGTAAATTACATATTTTTGCAGAATTTCTATCTCTCTGCTAAGTAATGTAATTCGGGTAACCTTTTGCGTCACCATCATTGCATAATCAATATCGCGAATTTCGAAAATGGGGAAAATACGCGCGAAAAATAAATTGCATTTTTTTCCTAACAAGTGATTTCTCGACCAATCAAGTGTGGTGTGTCAAACGAAAGTTCATTGGCTATTCTCGGCGGTGTTGCCAGTATAAAAAACTACATTGGATTTCACATGTGACGATTTTGCCGAATTCGCACGGGAGCTAGAGCTCACTGTATGGAAGGTTTCTTTACGCGAGACAACGGTAATTTTTGTTAGCTGTCATACACCATACTGTGGGTGTCTTTAAGGTAGTCAGAGGGTGGATGACATCATAGGTACTTTTATTTTTTGTGTGGAAAGAAAGCTAATCACCTACACCAGTTACGAGGTAACAATCTACAAGTGTGTAATCGTAACCCTCGTGCTCGTGTGCTAATTGCACTTGACCGTTTATTTTTTATCCACGCAAGTTTCCAAAGGTAGTTAGTTTATCATGGACAAAAGTAATCTGGAAAACTTTTATCTTTTCCCTTTAGATACCCAAAGTTGGCCAATGGAAAAGTTTTGGTTCTTGATTCAGGCCAACCAACACGATAAGAAACCTAAGACGAACATTAGGCCTATCTTCTACGTATACGTTGTTGATAACATACGAAGGGTACAGGGAAAGAAGGATCATAGAGAAGAATTCGATTTGAGATAATAACAAAAAACATATTTAATTTTAAAATCAATGATGAAGAGGTGACTGTGATCTTTTTTCCTACAGTCAAAGTAAAGTGTGATTTCTTTTATCATGTTTCGATCTCACCATTCGATATATTTCTTAATTTACTACTAGATGGCATTGTCAAGTCTGTTTTGGAAAAATACTGACTATGATCCTTTTTCCCTGTACCCTTCAATTACCTAGTACAGTCTGCAACGCAATTTGCTAGGCCAGCCTACATACTTTTACTTCCTGATTCACACACTTAGGTTATCTATCTTCATAATTCATAATTTATTTATTGCACACAATTAATCGGAAACTATATACTCATTCTAGACCACCGGTTTGTAGTATAGAGATGTGACAGCTCTCGGTGAGATCTTCATTTCGGTTGACAGCTGTCAAACTAAACACGGTTATATCTCGGAAACTACTCATCCTAGACCGTAGACAGAGAAAGGAATAGACGGAGTGCATGCGTACACCTTTGAGATGGAGATAGAGTTGGTTCTCAATAAGCATAAGGTTCAAAATCAGAGATTTTTCTACCGCACATCTGTCAAAACAAGATCAAAACAAGCATTTGACAATTCTGTGGCTCGATAAAAACGCATACGTGGGTATAAGGGACAGGTGATCGTTATTGTTTCTCGCTTAGACAATAATGATTCGTATTGTGTCATCTCTTTCTTTTCTTTTTGAAGTAAAACTTCTTGGGGCACGGGGGTAAAATTTATTTAACCTCTCAACTGTGGGTTATTCATATATTTGCTTTTCAATTGATACTAGCCGGGTGCTATCACGAGTGGCTAAGAAATGTAACGGAAATTGGAATCGGTGACGTCAGGGTCGGCTGAAGACTTTTAAAACCGCAACTATTTTCAATACGGTTTTTAACTAATCAGATAAGATAATAATACATTCGTACAATAAAGAATGTTAATTAGTGAGAGAAAAACCTGATGAAACGTTAAGAAATAAAAATTATTTTAAGCATTCTTCCACGAGTTCTTGATTTCCGGTATGGACAAGATGGCGCCGCAGCCGCCGCTGGCTGGGACAAACAAAAAACCTCTTTGTTGGAATCGGAACTTATGTTTGACAGCTGTGCGATGCGATCCATACAGTTTGTAAGAAAAGAGTTTCATCAATGTCACACGGGTCGATATGGATTTCTAAAACAAGCAAAGCAATGCATACATTTGAGCGAGACGGCTTAAAGACGTGACGTCAGATGGTATATAATCTGAGCGAGATGCAAATAGTAGTTACACTATTGAATGAGTTAAGTATATCATCACGAGCGCGACAAATTGTAGATAAGGAATGGTGGGAAATAAATGACATGACGTATTAAAAGTAAGTACAAGTATAAAATAATTTCAAATAATCGGACGTCTGAAACTTAAAAGTAACTTGAAGCAGAGATTGGATCTCAAAATTGGAAATTTAAATCTCTTTTAGTATAGGTAGGTATAGGTGTATAGTATAGGTACCACTTAATGATCTAGCTACAGAAGTTTTACTTCTAACACGTGTACGGTGCTACACGCGTATATTTTTTTTTTCTGACGATGTGTCATCTCTATACTATACTCCCCCTACGTCCTAGACCACCGGTTTTTATAGAGATGTGACAGCTCTCACTGAGATCTTCATTTCGGATGACAGCTGTCAAACTAAAAACTGTCATGTCTCAGAAACTACTCATCCTAGACCACCGGTTTGTCTAGAGATGTGACAGCTCTCGCTGAGATCTTTATTTCGGATGACAGCTGTCAAAGTAAAAACGGTCATATCTCGGAAAATAGTCATCCTATACCACCTGTACGGAGATGTAACAGCTCTCGGCGAGATCTTCATTTCGGGTGACAGTTGTCAAACTATAAACGGTCACATCTGGGAAACTACTCATCCTGTTCAATTTTTCATTCATCGTTCATCAATGTTTTATCATGACGTAATCACGTAAAACTAGCGTCTGCTAACCAACTTTACATGTTTGTTTTAGGCTATTAACGATTAAGGTAATTGATAATTAATCAATTTCTACCATTAATTGCTTAAAATAGATACTCCAAACGCAAGATAATGCTACTGCGCGTTCATTTACTTACAGAATGGGGTCCCTAGTCTGGGTAGTTAAAATTTCGTTATTTTTAACCGACTTAACAAAAGGAGGAGGTTTACAATTCGTCCGGATATTTTTTATATTTTTTTAATATTTTTTATGTATGTACACCGATTACGCCTAGACGGATAGACCGATTTGGAAAATTATTTTTATATTTCAAAGAATTTACCTTCCCATTGGTCCCATTAACAGCAGGTCAGGATCTGATGATGGGATCCTGGAGAAATCGAGGCAACTCTTCAAATATTATAGGCAGACCTAAAGTGATTTTTGTGTTTTTCATAATAACTCGTGCAAATGCATAATAACTCGTGGTAAGCATAATATTGTGATGCGGAACTGATGATGAAGACCACACATGGCCACCAGAACTGCTCAATACTAGGTAAAAACACAATCTACTATGCATGTCTGACGGTTTCAATTATTTACTTTTGACTTAATTTGAACATTACTCAAATTAATATTTTTTTATTATGTATTCTTGGAAATAAATAATAGATTATTTTTTTACAATATGACCGTGTTCTTTAAATCCAAAATAAAATGTATCGTTTTGTCAAAATAAGATTATTATCAAATTGAGGACCATAAGTATAAATACTGTAAAGGTAGGCTTCATTATGCTACTCATTGTATCTGCAATAATATATCCCATCTTTCAGTTTTGTTGTTGGAAAGCCTGCATCGAGATACGATCTTACTTAAATATCTATTTTATTTGAAAACTTTACATATTTATCAACATAATTTTGACCATTACAATCGCCTAGAGATCTTCAACCAGACTTTTGATGTCGGCCTCTTAGCAAAAGAAGTAGTATCCCATTCAAAATTTCTTCTGCTCTTTTCTGAAGGTTCCACTTTGAATCGACTCAGGAACATCGCACAACCAGCCAATACAAAAAACTTCACCAGGCGCCTCCCTAAAAATATATTTTTATTAAAACAGAAATACGCAAATAAAAAGATGTTATAAATATTGCAAGGTTTTACCTATACAGTATCGAGGGCCGTCGCCAAAAGGCAGGAACACGCCTGACGGAATTTTCGGTCTATTTTCAGATGAAAACCGCTCTGGGTCAAAAACATCAGGTTCATCAAAATAGTGCGGATCCATATGAAGAGCTGAAGTTGCCATCATAAGGGATCGTTCAACAATTACGTGATCATTTTTGGCCGTTTTTTTAACCCCCCCCCCCCCCCCCTATGTGATCACAGCGTCATCTTTTGTTTTTAACCCCCCCCCCCCTCGCGTTGATTACGTCATCTTCGTCCGTGCTTAAAATTTTGCTGTTTATTAGCACTGACACGTTTCTATGGGTCTTAAATGACCTAAATTTGGGAAGAGGGTGTGTCATTTTGTCAAAATGCTAGGTAAGAACTATAAAGTTACAGATTTGATAACTTTTTACCTAAAATATACCCAAAATACTTACTTACTTCCTCCAATATACCTATAACAATACTGATGCTTGGAAAAGTCGATAAAATATGCCGAAAAAGTATAAAAATACTGAATCTGGTCACACTGTTCCACAGTTTGTCTATAGCAGGGGAAATCCCGTTTCATCTATGTAATAGTAAGTGTTACCAGTAATAAACTTCAAAATTGGACGTAAATATTTAAATATAATTTATTTTCGGAAACGAAGCGCAGATGACGTAATCATGGATTCTTCCCCCCCCCCCCCCAAATAATCCGATGTATATACAAGCACCCGACCCCCCCCCCCTTCCGGTGATCACGTAATTGTTGAATGATCCCTAACATAGGTGCCTTTCTCAATCTTTAAATTGTTTTCAGGAAATGTGAAATCTTCGCCAGCAACTCGAAGCAAAGGACCCTTTTCTTAACGTTTCATTTAATATCATTTCTAGATATTTCATTTCCTGCACAGAATCGTACATAATTAATCCGTTGTGTTTTTCCATAATAGTTTTTATTTCATTATATGCTTTTTCTTGTACATCTTGTTGAAATGCTAATTCATGAAAGATCATAGAAAACTGCAAAGCAATTTCGTGAGATGCTGTCATTAAAGAGGTAAGCTGTAATGATATTACTTTGTTATCAACTTCCAGTACACTTTCTTTATTTTGCTCAGTTGCTTCTAAACAACGCTGATCTTTGAGTTCACACAAAAGATCTATGAAATCATTCTTCTTCGTGTCATTTCCTTTTCTTTCTTCATAAAGTCTTGAGAATAAATCATAGAAAAATTTATTCTCAACATGACCGTGTTCTTCAAATCCTAAATATTGCATTGTTTTGGCAAAATAAGGTATTAATAAATTGAGTACCATTTGTATGAACACTGTAAATGAAGGCTTCATTATCCTATTACTAATTGTATCAAATGTAAAAAAAATATCATCACTTTTTCCAAAGCCTTCTACTTCAATGCCAAATAACCAGTAGACTGTTAACGCTAATGAAATCTTAGAAGATATTTCATTGACGTCCTGAACAAAGCTGTTTTTTATCAAACTGTCAACCCAGTTTGAGAAGTCTTCAAAATGTTTTTGCAATAATACATCCAATCTTTTAAGTTTTGTTGTTGCAAAGCCTGCATTGAGATAATTTCTCATAGCCTTCCAATTATTACCTTCCGACGTAAACAAGTTATATTCATCGAAGATTGCAGCAGGTAGTCCTCTACTTGGAAAGCTCTTGAAGTCTTTTATTAATATTTGCTTTATGTATTCTGGTTTTCTTACTAATAATAGTGGCTTCAATCCAAAGTATAATCCCACGAAGGCCTCATTAGGATATGTGTCATAGTATCTCTGTGCAATCGTCTCCACTCTTTCTTGCAACAGCGCCATTCTCTTAAAGTTTCCGAAAGGTATTACAGGTGTCGGTCCCTTTATTCCCTTTTTAGACCAATATTCGTATTTTCTTTTTGTCCTCAAGTAAAAATTAATTAAATAAAGAAACAGTATAAATGGAATCAAGTAGAGCCACATGTTGAAATGAATTGAAATGAATATAGCCATATAATTTTTTATACCTTTATCTAAAATAAATGATAATATGTGTGGAATATTTCATGAGCGGAGAGTTGGTGTGTAAGATTGATGCAGTCACACTTCAAATAATTTTTACTTTTTTATTAATTTTCAATCTCGTTATAAATACTGATTCATATTAAGTGGGTTCTGTAGTTTCATTAAAATTAAATATTTGCGCAAATCATAGTATATATAAGATAAAATAAATAAATACAATTTGGATTCTATCAGCATATCTACATCCGTAGCTAAAAAATCCATTGGTAACTCTGTATATTTACTTTCTCATCGTTATTATTGAATTAATTTTATTACAAACAATACGATACGATCGTAATCCTAAAATATGTATTCGTAGGACACTAGGGTTATTTGGGAGCTGTCAAAACTAAAGGAACTAAAGGCACTAAACTGACAACCTCTAATCAGACAGCCCTTGCGCGGCCACAGATTCCATGTTCAAACACAGCATTTTAATTAGTTCGCTTAGTTCGTGTCGTCTCCCAAATCGCAGGCATTCGTAAAGATTTAATTATAAAAAATATCTACCATTACGATCGCCTAGAGATCTTCAGCCAGACTTTTGATGTTGGCCTCTTAGAAAAACAAGTAGGATCCCATTCAAAATATCTTCTACTCTTTTCTGAAGGTTTTACCTTTAATCGACTCAGGATCATCGCACAACTAGCCAATACAAAAAACTTCACCAGGCGCCTCCCTAAAACATTTTTTTTATTAAAACACAGAAAGAATTACGCAAATAAAGTTGTTAGAAAAAATGCAAGGTTTTACCTATACAGTTTCGAGGGCCGTCACCAAAAGGCAGGAAAACACCTGGCGGAATTTTCAATCTATTTTCAGAAGAAAACCGCTCTGGGTCAAAAGTATCAGGTTCCTTAAAATACTCAGAATCCATATGAATTGCTGAAGTTGCCATCATAATGTAGGTACCTTTCTCGATCTTCAAATTTGTTTCAGTAAATGTGAAATCTTCGTCAGCAATTCGTATCAATGGACTAGACCCTTTTCTTATCGATTCATTTAATAACATGTCTAGGTACGTCATTTCTTGCACAGAATCGTATGTGATTACACCGCTGTGTTTTTCCATAATATTTTTTATTTCATGATAAGCTTTTTCTTGTATATTTTGTTGAAATGCAAATTCATGAAATATAGTAGATAAATGCAAAGCAACTCCTTGAGATGCTGCCAAGAATGTGCCAAGCTGAACTGCTATTATTTTATTATCAACTTCAAGTACATTGTCTTTATTTTGATCATTTACTATTAAGCGTCGCTGATCTTTGAGTTCGCACATCCATCTATGAAATCTATCTTCTTAATGCCATTTTCTTTTCTAGTTTGATATAGTCTTGCGAATAAATCATTGAAAAATATAATTACATCATGACCGTGTTCACGAAATCCAAAATATTGTATTATTTTTTCAAAATAAGGTATAAACATATTTAGAACCATTCGTACAAGTATTATTAATTTAGGCTTTATAGTATTTTGGCTCATTGTATGAAACGTCGAATAATTATCGTCACTTTTTTCAAAGCCTTCTACTTCAATGCCAAAGAGCCAGTAGACAGTTAACGCTATTGCAAAATTGCAAGATATATCATTGAAATCCTGAACAGAGCTGTTTTCTAATACACTATCAACCCAGTTCGAGTGATCTCCAGAATATTTCTGCAACAATTCATCCAATCTTCTCAGTTTTGCCGTCGCAAAGCCTGCACTGAGATATTTTCTCATTACCTTCCAATTGTGATCCTCTGCCGTAAACAAGCTGTATTCATTGATGATTCCAGTAGTCAGCCCTCTATTTGGAAAGCTCTTAAAGTCTTTAATTAATATTTGCTTTATATGTTCTGGTCTTCTTACTAATAATATTGGCTTGAATCCAAAGTATAATCCCACAAAGGACTCATTAGGATATAAATCATAGTATTTTTGTGAAATCGCTTCCACTCTTTGTTGAAAAAGTGCCAAATTCCAGAAATTTCCGAAAGGTATTATAGGTGTCGGCCCTTTTATTCCTTTTTTGGACCAATATTCGTATTTATTTTTTGACCATAAGTAAAAATTTAATAAAGTAAGTATGAAAATAAGTAACATCAAGTAAAGCCACATGTTGAATGTTAACAATTCAGGCATAAACAACTTAATATACCTTTTTCTTATAATAATATATGTGTTTCATTAATTTTAACGGTGGATGGTGTGGAAGATTTATAGCATTTTTTTATATCTATATTACTTTTATCAATTTGTATTCTCGTTTTATGACTTAGCCATATACTATACATAGGTTCTGTAGTTTCATGATAAAAATATGCATTTTTGAATATATTAGTTTCAATATTCCCCCAACCAAAATACGTGTGACTTTATAACTCTCAGTCACAATCGTTGGCAATGTCTTGTTTTCTGCGCAGCAGTGATTGGTCGTATTTTATGAACTAATCTAAACTTATTAAATTAAGCAACTCTACTAAGCTGATTCATCGGCCTCATTTTGTATTTTACCATCACTATGGAACGGAACTCTGATGAGGTGCGTATATTATCACAAGTGTCAATTAGACACACAGCAGAGCTGTCAGCAAACAAACAGCTGTAATAATACGACATGTTTCAAATGACTTTCAAATTAAAACAAAAGTAAAACTTAATGAACAACATACCTATAATTAAAACCCATTTCATTAGCAACCACATATTTAAAGTATAGGCGTTTTCTTAGGGAATGAGGAGCTGAAACAAGAGATTATTGGTGTCTCACTTTGCCTTTTATAGAAGGGTAACTTCCTACGACATCCTGCTATCCTATTACCCGAGGGACGATACGTCGACTTTGGATATACCTCTGCCAGCCCATATGGGTTTTTTATTATTGTTGCCTTTACGTCGCGCGTATCCTTTTACTTCCTACGACATCCTGCTATCCTAGTACTCAAGGGGCGATACGTCGCCTTTGGATATGCCTCTGCCAGCCCATCTGAAAATCTGTTTTGTAAATTTGGTATAGGTATTTAAATCAAATTGTGCTCGAATATGGCTCGAATTGTGCTTCTGCCTTCCCATCTGAGAAATTCAATGCATAAAAAAGACATACCCTTAAGTGAAAATTCCTTCGAGCATCATCGCGACGATGCTCGAAGGGAGTGGAGTGACGTAGCGACAATACATACAAGGCGTTGACAAAAGTGACGAGCGCCGTGGTGACCGAGCGACGCAAAGACAATAATTCTCATTAAATACCAAGAATTGAGTATGTCAGCCATCTAGTCTCCATCATCAGTCCCACTTCAGATAGGAAGCATTTCTGGTACCTATTCCCATCAGTCCTTCACTTTACTATGTGCAATACGCTATTTTACTGCTAGTCAAAATACCTTGAAACTTTTTAGGAACTGTCGGATTTTACCAACGCAACGCAAATAAAACAGTTTTTTTTTGCTGCTTCTATCGTATTTTCTTTAGAACAGCTATGAATCTGTTCTTGCTCGCAGACCCAATTTTTTTCATTATCACACAATGTTTTTACCTTTTTTAACAGACTCTGTGCTAGAATCTTAATTTTCATCATCCACTAGCTGTACTTATTGATATTTATTCAAAATACTTACCATGGTGCCATTCGTTCAGTAAAATTAAATGTAAATGTATAAGAAGCATTAGATACTATAGTTAATGAGTAGATCACACCACACACAAACCCCAGTGGTTTAAGTGGTGTTCTGATGTACCTTACGAAGTTAAAATTATTGTGTAATTAAATAAATAAATGTATGTCTACAAAATCAACGTAATTGGTTCCGGGGGTAACATTTAACCCCAACAGTGTACGTAACTCCAATTCTAATTAATCAAGAGTGACGAAGGCTCGTAACCCACCGCACCTCACAACATAATGAGAATACCTAGATGCTCTCCTCTGTAAGTTGTAAAACTGTAGAGTATAAGAAAATTGATGCCCTGGGGTAACTTTTGACCCCCGATACCAGTTAAGGGTTAAGGGCGTTGTAAGGGAGAGTATTCTGGTCAACTTTTACTATGAAACCGATTTAATTAGAGCAACTTTATTTTTCATTGCTCCATACGTTTTGGTCCGAGGGCGGTCAGCTGATTTGTATAGAGAAGTGAAAATTAAAGTTGCTCTGATCAAATCGGTTTCTAGTAGTAGTACCTATCTAAGTGAAAGTTGCTCAGAATGGTGTCCCTAACAACCTCCTAAAATATGACGAAACCTTTCTGTTACACCCTGTAACTCGTGTATCGATTGACAAAGGATCGAAAGGGATCGGTTGGGGTTGGATGGGAGTAAATAACATGGAATGGGATTCGGGCTTAAGTTGTACCAGCTATTTATTATTGCTTATTTAATTTCAAATTATTTTGTTGTTTATTTCAACCCAACCTAACCTAACAGAAACACGGAGCCTCCGAAAATGTATACTTATGATAAATTAATTACCGGGATTCGAACCTGTATCTCCTGCGTGAGAAGCAGGCGTGAAACCCACTGGACCACGGAGCTTGTTTTATAATACATAATATAATTATGTAAGACATTTAAATTGAGTAAGGACGTTTAAACCAACTTTTCTTTTTATGCCGTTTTTTTATATTTTCATACAAATCCTGGCATGCCAACTTTTTTGCATTTCCTATTAGGATTGAGTTACCGTATTGACAACTTGCGAAACCGTAACAGCTATATAGAAAGTTGAAATTTTCATAGATTGTGTATATCTGTTGCCGCAACAACAACAAATACCTACTGAAATACGAGAGATAATACAAATTAAAGGGGGTCCCCCCCATACAAGAGACTAGTTTTGATATATTTCAATATGATGGTATATTTCGCGTCAACCTACATCGTTGAGGTAGCTCAGCGGGTATAAAGTAGGCTCTTAATCCGTAGGCTGTGAATTAAAAATCCTCGTGAGGGCATAATCTTTTTTTTTTGTTTTATTGTTTTGAAATACGATAGAAGGGTACTATGTGCGATTCCGACCCGCACTTGACCGATTTTTTGGCAAATATGTTGCTAAATGCACGGTCGCAGTACTTTCTTATTTTAGTAATTTTATTAAAGGAAACAGATGGGGTTTCTTCACTTTAACATTTTTTTTGAGACGGGAGTGCCAGCTCTCATTCTCTCATCTAGCATTGATAGTGTGATGGGCATTTCCGTAACAACTTACCAGCTAGAAAATAGGCTGGTTTGAACCATTGTTAAGAAAAATATGAAATAAATTCGTCCCACTTTGAAACGGGGAATAAATTAATATAAAACGAGCGATTAAAAAAAAACATAGTGACTGATGATGAGATACTGATTTAATAACTTGGGCGGTATGAATTTGAGTAAGCGAAAAATTAACTAAAATAACGATGAATATAAATTTATAATAAAATCCAAAACGAGCTTACAAAAAGTGGTTATTTGCTACTTCATAAATGATAATCAATATTGGCTACTGATATTGAATAAATAATAAAGATATAGAAAAAATATCGACTATGCATTGTATAATACAATAGCAAACCCATTTTATTACATTAATAGAATATGCTTAACTTTTCTTTTGCGAGACTTCTGCGAGAGGCAGCCTCATGCAAGTTCTAGCTTGCCTCGCCGCAGCAATTTTCGTGAGGCATTCGTCCGAGGCTGCCTCGTGAGGCAGCTCGCTCAGTCGGTACGCAGCTAATTATTTTACCGGTGAAGCCACGTGCGTTTAGGTATATCTTTAATAATTATCTGTGCTTAAATATAATGATCTGGGCAACTCAAATGTGCGCCCCGTACAACAGGACGTAAGCAACTTCTTATTTGCCAATCAATATTGACGCATCACACCCACGAACAAAGCAGTCATGGAAGTGGAGTCGTAATAAACCAGCAGCCATTGATGTCTGAAATCAAAAATAGGAGAACATTACCTATAAGTCATACTACTTTTTGGGCTTTCAAACATAGTACTTTTTGGGCTTTCAAACACGTATTCTTTTCATGGTTGTATGTATTTATCTAAGTTTTTCCTCGTATTAATTTATTTATTTATTTATTTATATATTTATTAGTTGTTTCACAGCAGTTTACAACGTAAAATGAAAACATATTAAAACAAATTGTGAAATGCCAATAACGAAACAAGACCCTTCAAAAACTTAAAATAAAGTGTCGTTAACCATTAGGTAGAATACAAAGCAAACAATTATGAATAAAGATTACGTTAATGAATGAGTGAGTTGAGTGGTGAACTGCGTGTTGAACGGTGCGTGTGAGTGTGTGTGTGTATGTATGTTGAGTGACCGTGTTTGCTCGTGTGTGATGTTCCGATGGGAATTTTAAAAGTGACGAATCTATAACGTGTGTAAACACGTTATATATTAGGTCGACGTAAGTGCATCGATGTGTCGTCTTATTATTATTATTAGTATTTTTGCTTGAATCGGAATTTGCTCATACATTCATAGTGATTTTGTTATCTTTTTGGCTTATCTTTATTTTGTTATCTCAGAAGGGGAAACCCCTAAAGGATCACTCGTGCCGTGCGTCTGTCCATCCGTCCGTCCGTCCGTCACAGGCAATTTACTCAGAACATATTGGACCGATAAAGTTGAAAATTAGTACACATATTAATGTGTGACCCAAAGACAGAGGTGCAATGTAAATAATAAATATGGAATATGGAGGCCACTTTTGGGGGGCCAAATGAGAAAAATTAAATTTCAAAAAATCAATAATGCCGTGTTTGAAAATGATCTTAAATGTATTTATATAATATTTATGAGACATTATCTCGGCCAAATAGTCTCTTTCCAGGCACGACAAGACAAGGAAGTCGATAGACGCGTCGAAAACGCCTGGAAGAGCTTTTGGTCTATGAAGGAGCTCATGAAGGGACAACTTCCGTTGTCCCTAAAACGAAAGCTCATGGACATGTGCATTCTCCCCATCCTTACCTACGGAGCCCAGACTTGGTCTTTGACTGACGCGCAAAGGTTCAGACTCGGGGTTTGTCAGAGAAACATGGAGCGCAGCATTCTCGGTGTTCGGCTTTTAGACCGGATCCGGAATTCCGAGCTGCGCTCCTGGACAAAGATTATAGATGTAGCTCAGAAGGCTGCCCAATTAAAGTGGGACTGGGCCGGTCACGTTGCTCGAATGCTGCCAAATCGTTGGGCTAAGAGAACCACAGACTGGCTCCCAGTAAATGCAAAGAGAAAGCGTGGCCGACCCAGGAAGAGATGGAGTGATGAGTTGGGTCTATGGGATAAAGAGTGGAAGGAGACCGCTCAGGATCGAATGGAGTGGAAGAGGGGGAGAGAGGCCTTTGACCAGCAGTGGGATATTGCAGGCTCATAATAATAAATAATAATAAATTATGAGACATTAGACAAAAAGAAAATGAAAAAGTTATGTTCAATAATATGACCGATTCGCATGTCATCAAAACCTCTAGTTTACTTACCGAAGTCGTAAAAATCTGAAATTTGGTATGCAAGCACATGTTTGCACCCATATCCCATATTTCCAAAATTCACAACTTTAACCCCTAACCCCCTAAATCTGGGAAAAACTGAATTTTAGAGATATTTTTAATGGTATTAGTCCTATTATTGTTGTACGAAACTCTCTCAACGCGAGTCCAACTCGCACTTTGGTAGCTTATTCTCTTTAAAGAAGGTACCATAATTAGATGTATACACGATGACTTTTTATTAGACAATTTATGAGTGACGTTGTAGTAGTATGTAGGATGACCAGACCAAATAACCATGTATCAAAGTGGTTATTAGTTTTAATTATGTTTTAACTTTTGATTAATTGAACAATGAGGTATTGATAGATAGATAGATAGATAGATAGATAGTAGATAGATACTCACTTTATTCACTTTTTACAATACACGTTTGACAGGAAAACAATTAATTCAGCAGCAATACATAAACAAAATCAAAAACATGCATTGTTAACAGAGAAAAGGCTCTGACTCAGCAAAGTGTTGCAGAGGATCTGCAACGCTGATGTTCTGCAAGAACCTTGCTAAAATTTACCATAAATACAAGCTTAAAGTAATTTTATTGTGTTTTTGTATTATTATTTTTTTATTTATTCTACTACCCACCTTATAATCCGGGTTAATTCACATCACTTCCCAATTAAAATATTTTGTATAGGAATGACTATTTAATTTATTTATCAAATTACATTTTCTCAATTTTTCAATTTCCTTATTAAAATATCCCAATAATCACAATACTGACATCCCATTTAATTTCTAAAAAATATATCACTTTTTATCCAATTTCATTTTCAATGTAATTATTTGTTATATTTTATTATGTTTCCATTTTAGTTATGAATGGAACTTTATATTATTAATTAATACTAATGTGTTTATGTATAATGTGTACTCGTGCATACTGTTGTCTCGTCCGTATTTGGCCCTGGCAGAATACCAGCGTCACAGATTCGTCTGTGACATTGCTGACTCAGGGCCATTTCATTGTCGCGGTACATTCACAAAACCACATCGTGAAAATGATTATTTATTTGTATTTTTTTTTACAAATGTGTATTTCTTCCTATGTTATTCCAGGTTTTATTCTATTTTGTATTTTTTTATTATGTGTCTGTGTACCTTTCAGTGAATAAATGAATTTATCTATCTATGTATCTATCTATCTGATGCATAAAATAAAATTTGATATAAAGAAAGGAGAAGAAAACATCTTTGCCGTCTCATCACTATCATAGCTATCAACTGCTAAGTGGGTTGATAAGGATAAAATAAACAGTGAAAGTGAGAAGAAAAGTTCTCCGAAAGTTCAAGTTAAGTTAGGGTAGGTAGGTACCATCATTGGTTATTAGCACGGGAATTAAATAAATAACCGGCCAAGTGCGAGTCGGACTCGCGCACGAAGGGTGTCGTACCATTATCTATAAAATACCGCAAAATAAAAAAACTCTATTGGAGCCCCCCTAAATATTAATTTAATTTTAATTTAATTATTTATTTTTTAAGTAAATAATATACTCAATATATTGTGAATAGTTTAAGCGTCTGCCTGCTACCATTATCAATATCGAGCAAAAATGAGCAAAAAAAATCACGTTAGTTGTATGGGAGCCCCCCTTAATATTAAATTTCTTTTGATTTTTAGTATTTGTTGTTATAGCGGCAACAGAAATACATCATCTGTGACAGACGGACGGACGGACGGACGGACGGACAGACAGCGAAGTCTCAGTAATAGGGTCCCGTTTGGCACCCTTCGGGTACGGAACCCTCAAAAGGTAAATAAATTGATAATATAGGTATGTATTCATAATATTATTATCCCATCAAAAACATCCTGTAAAAAATACCAAGTCTCGCAGCTCTGTGATTCTACCGTAAAAAGTTGTGAGATCCATGTTATACCAAGTCGGTTAACTGATTTAGTCCCTACTTAAGGGGCCTTCTGTCTTAAGTTAATACGTAAGATATTTTCATATCTATATTCAAATCTTTTACTTTTTAAATAAAAATATCGACTTGGCCATCGCATGCTTAGTTTGTTTAGTCCTTTACAACCAGGGTCTGCTGGAAGAAATCTCTATTTAGAGATAAGCTGACCTTGGTACATGTTATTTCTGTTTTTATGTCCTGTCATGTATCGTGTAACAAATATATACAAATACGTTATCTATCACACAGAACTAAGAGCCAGAAACCTGGTTTTTCATCAAATTCCTTCCGAATGCATAAAGAAGTGAAAGGTACTGGAATTTAATGGACTGAAAATAACTAGAGCATTAGTAATTTTGTTGCACTAGTCTTCCATTTTCTATTGTTGCCGCTTGTTAAAGGTATACATATATTAGTTTTGGAACCAAGTTTTAATCGTGTAGAACGCAATTATACTCTAAACTAAACAACCTAATATAATGTAGATATGATTTCGAAGATACATTGTGCCTTCATGCGATGGCCAAGTCGATATTTTTATTTAAAAAGTAAAAGATTTGAATATAGATATGAAAATATCTTACGTATTAACTTAAGACAGAAGGCCCCTTAAGTAGGGACTAAATCAGTTAACCGACTTGGTATAACATGGATCTCACAACTTTTTACGGTAGAATCACAGAGCTGCGAGACTTGGTATTTTTTACAGGATGTTTTTGATGGGATCTCACTTCTTTTTGTAAAGTTCTACTTTTTAAAATTTGGTACCTTTGGTACTTTTACAATAACAATAAAAAACATAGCGTTAATGTAGGGGTCTCCGTGCTCGTCACAAGTATAAACTTGGAACTCTTCCCAATGTGCTACCACATACTCGACTATAGCAAGTCTAATCTCATACGACGACTCAATATTCTCATACATAGAGAATGACAAAGAATGAAACAAACACGACCCATCGCCAGGTATCCGTATAATCCGGTGTGGGCATGGTTGGTCATTCACATACACTATTTCCGAATCCATTGCGACTACTAGTTCTGGCAAATGTGCTAGATGAACAAATCCAAATAGTTAGTAAATATAATAATTAATGCAGATACAAAAATTATCAACAACTAGTTGAAATCGCTGGCGAGCAACTCCGCTACTTAAGCTAGCGACGGTTTCAAACCATAGCGTGAGTTAAAATACAGGCAGCGCCATCTATCGAGCAATTGGATTAATCTGCTACCACTCCCGTCGCATTAGAACGCAATTTGTTCTATTGATTGAATAGTTTTATTATATTTGAAGCATTTTGTCGGGAATGTACATCATACATATATACAGGGTGTAACAAAAAGGGTTTAACTCCCGGATGTATGTGGTTTGGGACATCATTCTGAGCAACTTTTACTATGGGACCAACTTGATTAGAGCAACTTGATTTTTCACTTCCCCATACATTTCGGTCTGGGCGCTCGGCTGATTTATATGGAGAAGTGAAAAATCAAGTTGCTCTGATCAAGTTGGTCCCATAGTAACCACATACATTCGGGAGTTAAACCCTTTTTGTTACACCCTGTATATAAAATTCTCGTGTCACAGTGTTTGTCTTCGTAGTCTGAGAATCGGCTAACATCTATTTTTCATACCCCTAAGTGTTATAATTATTTATATGGCAAAACAGCGTTTGCCGGGTCAGCTAGTAATATATAATTTAAGCATAATGGTAACCAAAGGAAACGAGGGATGTATGCCTGGACCGTGGTAAGTGGTGGTCCCTGGTGGATGTACGTATCCCTCTTCTAGGAAACAGGCGTGATATTATGTATGTATTACATAATATGTTTATAGAATCTTGTTTGTAAAGGCATATTTTCCTAGGGGCATTCAATGATTCATAAACTGCAAATGTAACTTTGTAATCCTATACATTTTATATAAGATTACAAAGTTATTGATGCAGATAGGTTTTCTGGAAAACTATAACATAAGCTTGAAATGTTTAAGTTTTCCCTTGATAAGAATACTAATTACTATTTATATCCCAAATTTGAAGGTTCTATGTCTGCTAGAAGTGCCTGGGAGTTTTGATGATCGGTCAGTCAGTCAGTGACAAAATGAGGAAACTTTGACATGTTACAATTCTTAAACTACTGGTTCAAATTGAATAAAAAATTTAATATATCGTGTTGATATAAGGCCTAATTAGTAACAGAAAAATCAGGCTTCTTGTTTTATCCACAACGAAGTTTTAGGGGGGTCGAATATGGCCTGAATTGCTTCGAGAAAAGGATGGTACGGCTGTGCTTGCTCGACTTGGTGGTGCACTGCCGTGCACCCAGATTTTGGATGGTATGAGGATAAGAAACGAAAACTGTTGAAGGAAAAAAGCTGTCATTATATGATCATTTGGAACATCCACCTGTCTTCTGCAAATTTAATACCTAGGTATTGATAGTATTGGTTCTTGAAAACTTGTTTGGAACCTATTATTCGAAGTGGTGGCGGCAAGTGATTATTGGTAATATTGGCTCTTACAGCGAATTTAACCAACAAAGAGTAACTTTTTACTCGAGATTATCTTCTACTTTTTCATAGAATGACCTCATTTTGAACTGTCATTGTCATACAAATTATGTTTGGGATAGATATTTTCGCATAACTTTTTGTTGGTAAAATCCAGCCTTAATCAACTAAGATGACGACAAGTGACTTACATCTTTAAATGGTAAATACCAAAATACCTTACCATCGAGTTAGCCACGAGAGCCATCAAAAGAACGAAAATTGATAAGATCTTCATGATAAATGTGTTTTTTTTTTAATCAGAAGTAAGAATACGTAATTGTTGGAAATTACAATATGTTCTGTGTTGAAACATTTTCGGAGGGACTTTATATATCAAGGGCTAATAACAGTGACATCAAAGAAAACAAATGCAAACTTGTGCCATTACATGCACTTTTATTCATTTAGGTATATCGATTTTCTTTTAATGCATAGAAAAATATGTTTGTTAAAAAATCCGTCAAGTGCGGGTCGGAATCGAATACGGAGTGTACCGCACTTTCGAATAACAAAACTCAAAACAATAAAACAAAAAATAAAATAAAAGAGATTATACCCTCACGAGGATTTTAACTCACGACCTTCTCGCGACCTACGGATTGTGAGCCTACATCATACCCGCTGAGCTACCTCAACGATGAAAGTTGTCGCGAAAATTACCAGCATATTGAAATGCGTGGGTGTATCAAAACAAGTCTCTTGTGTGGGGACTCCCTTTAATTTGTAATATCTCTCGTATTTCAGTATTTGTTGTTGTTGCAGCAACAGATATACATATTCTGTGAAAATTTAATTATTCTATTACGGTTTGTGCTGTAGGACCCGATGACGGACAGACGGACGGACAGACGGACAGCGTGGGCTTAGTAATAGGGTCCCGTTTGGCACCCTTCGGGTACGGTACCCTACAAAGGCACCTGTGTAAATAATTATCAACTTTAAATGTTAAACGGCAAAGTGGGAGTCCGATTAAAACCAACTGGTTTCGTATTGGATTTCATTATTAGAGGCTTTCGTTACATTGCGAGATTTGCGAGTCAGCAAAATTGTGACTTAAACGGCTGTAGTGTATGTATCGTTTGATTGCCTTGACCTGACATTATTATCACGCTGGGTAGCGTAAGGACAATCCAGTCCTTGGAACAATATTGACATTATAATTAATAGCTCCGTCCTTAGAAATATGGCTCACTAAATCTAATGATAAAATGGAGAGCAATAACATCCATTGTCTCATGCTATCATATCCAGTGTTGTATCAGTGCTCAACGTTGTTGTAGGAAAAGTGATAATAAACTGTGAATAGATCGACTATGTGTTCACTCATTGCTTGATCTGTGAATAGATCGACTATGTGTTCACTCATTGCTTGATCTGTGAATAGATCGACTATGTGTTCACTCATTGCTTGATCTGTGAATAGATCGACTATGTGTTCACTCATTGCTTGATCTGTGAATAGATCGACTATGTGTTCACTCATTGCTTGATCTGTGAATAGATCGACTATGTGTTCACTCATTGCTTGATCTGTGAATAGATCGACTATGTGTTCACTCATTGCTTGATCTGTGAATAGATCGACTATGTGTTCACTCATTGCTTGATCTGTGAATAGATCGACTATGTGTTCACTCATTGCTTGATCTGTGAATAGATCGACTATGTGTTCACTCATTGCTTGATCTGTGAATAGATCGACTATGTGTTCACTCATTGCTTGATCTGTGAATAGATCGACTATGTGTTCACTCATTGCTTGATCTGTGAATAGATCGACTATGTGTTCACTCATTGCTTAATCTCCCACAAGAAAAGCCCAAAAGTATCTGATTTTCAGAGCCATGCTCTATATTTCAAATTCTCCAAAATATGTATAAGGTAAGTAAGAGCCATTTTCGTCCCTACCGAGGGGCACAGGCCTTTACCCGGAAACGAGTAAAATTCAGCTAAACTCCACCACGCTGGCTCAGTGCGGATTGGTGGAGGGATTTTACGACCACTACATACTACCAAGTAGCGATAATAGCTGGGACCTACAGCATAACGTGCCATCCGAAATACAGAGCGTCCGATAACGTACTTAATTACACAATTAATTATCCCATTGGTACATGGTCATTACTGGGATACGAACCTGCAACTCCTGCGTGAGTCCGTGAGAAGCAAGCTGAAGCCCACTAGACCACGGAGTTCTTTTTGTAATGCGTATATAGACATACAATACATGTTTACATATAGAAACATAATTACCCTTTTTATGATGACTTACGTTAGCGATGGTATAAGAGAAGTGTATATGCGAAGGCGACGCCCGCAGCACAGGCACGCCGGCTCGGGAGGCTGCTGTGACCAGCGCGGCCGCTGCAGGGCCGCCGCCACACACCAGCAGGGCAGCCACGCGACGTCCGCCCAGCGCCGCGCAAGCCCGCTCCAGGAGACGTGGGCTGAATCTGACGGTAAAGATAAATACATTTTTTAGGTTTCCGATCCTTATAAGGATAAAAGGAACCCTTATAGGATCACTTTGTTGTCCGTCTGTCCGTCTATCACGACCCCTTTTCTCAGGAACGCGTGGAGGTATCATGTTGAAATTAATATCGATTACTCAAGTCAATGGTCCCTTGGAGCTTTGAAAAAATTAAACTTCTAGGTCCCCGCAATCAAAAGATACCGCGATATTATGTCATAATTTTGCTGATTTTGCTGAATTTTTATGAACTCGCGTGGAACTCGCAAGGGAATCAAAACCTATTCCTGGGGATAGGCCAATAGCGCTAATCCTGTCTTTCCTGATAGCAAAGGAAAGGTGAAGGTCGACTCCACTTCGGATCTTGGACTATGCATTCATGCAACGGGAATTCTTCATCTTGATGATTTCTTCAGACTATAAGGTTGGTTCGGATTCGTTCGGACCTTATTTGAGTAGATATGATTGGTTTAGATCAGGGATTGGTTCAGATCAGATCGGATCAGATTGCTTTGGTTTGTTTTTCATCATACCTATATAGATAGATACAAACATTTTTCTTCGTACTTTTTGTTTTGTACGTGAGACAAATAATAAACGAATACAATAAGGAAAATCTGCTAATGAACGTTGGGGAGAAAGTTGAAAAAAACTGTTCCAGAAAGTAAGGATTATTTCTCACACGGGGCTACTCTCTCGCGTAGCCCTGTGTGTGCACTTAGACTTGCTTTTTTCATCTGAATAAAAAGTAAACAAATAACATAGGTACAAGACTTATTTAACAAAATAATTAAGCTGACTGATACCTAAATTATTACATAATCTTCGGATTTCATAACTATTCCGAAACTTCCCCCGTGTTTATTTATTGTATACGTACCAGCGATTGCGAATACGGTAAGTGTTATTGCTACGCTGAACTTTGTCCGTGTTGTTGACACATAAACGCTTACCGAATTTCTATATAAATCAGATTGTATTTCCTCCTTCCAGGAATCTAATATCCTGTATGATAATTTCGATAGTGTGCTACTGAACGATACAATCTATTTTTACGGCGCGCGTCGCTCACTAGCAGCGTCAAGAATTTCAGAGAGTGATAGTGGCCGTTTTGTCTGGCTTTCCCCTACACTACGAGTTTTACATCGTCTGTGTAAATATGGAATTATCTTCCAGCATAAAATGAATTACGAGACACATTTGCGATTAGTAGTATGATCTGTAGCCTAATCACGAACTATCGAAAAGCCAAATGTCAGTGATTCTTATTCTATGAGACACAAAATATTGTATACTAGACTTTAGGATCTCGAAAACGTTCGTGATCGAGGCTCTGAGCCTCGATCGCGAATGTTTTTGTGAGCGTTTTCGAGATCGAAAAACATTTTCGAGAACGCAGGAAATTATATTTTATGTCTTAAAGAATAATGAATGAATAAGAATAAGAATCGCTGACATTTGGCTTTTCGATAGCTTTCTATGAAAATGAAAATGAAAATGAAAAAAAATGAAAAAATAATAATATTTATTTATCAATAAGAAAAACATACAATGAGTTGCCGGTGACTCCCACACTAGGCAAGCCTGTGTCGTGGGAATCAAAATACACGATTTACGTGACCTGTAGCCTCTTCCTCTGAGCCTGTAGCCCAATCACGAACAAAGATTGGTACGTATCGAATCTTTGTTCGTGATTGGGCTACAGGCTCAGAGGAAGAGGCTACAGGTCACCAGACGTCGTCGGATAAAATACGAATTAATTGTAACCACCACAAGATTGCCAAGTTACGTGGAATACCTTGTAACATTATATTCTTTAGTTACGTTGATGTAGAGTTTCATTGCTTGTCAAAGGATAATTAATAGGAGAAGGAGAACAAGGGCAGATATACAGCCTGATCTATGTTTTACAGTCGTGCATTAAAAGAACATATAGTTTTGGTGTATAGTAGGTACCGTGTTGGTACGTACTTTCAGGACGGCACCTCATTCTATTTGTCATTACAAAATGTTACGAAATATGCAATAGTATCTTGTAAGGTGAATATTCGCATCACGACTTTGAAATATTGCTCTCAGTTCATTCGCATTTTCATATACTCGATGTCTCTGAATAAAATACTCGTAAGACATGTTATTGGTAAAACGAATACAGACAATGACGACCTGTACCAAGTAACTATATGTATAGGTAGTAGTCGGGACCTAGGTATTGCTTAACGAGTCATGCGAAAGACAGAACGTCCTATTTTTACTTATGATAATTTTGTATGTAATAGCCGTATAACCACAGTATGGCACAAACATTTATTTTGCTCGTATCCTCGGTTGGGACATGAATGGGACCCAGTATTTTATTTACTTTTACCTTGCATATATACATGTACTTTGAGCCAGTAACTCTCCACTATCCATTATGTTAGAATTAACTACCTAACATTCCCCTCATAAACCAAACTACCATCACAAAGTTCAAACAGCTAAAGTTATCATTTAGCTAAAACAGCTAATGCACCGTAAATAACCATTCCGCGATCGCCCTGTTTCTAACCGCAAACGTATATTGTGTGCGAGCGTCAGCCCACCTAGATGTGCACAAAACCACATACAATGCTGCAATCCAGTTGGAATCTGCAGACACGTCAGTCGTATCAATATTCAAGCCCCTAAAAGCTGCGCTCCAAACACTTTGGTATAAAAGATGTCGAGTCGTGAATACCCGAAGGTGTGGCGTGAGTTTGAGCGAAGCAGGGACGGTCGAATATTGAGATTCGTCATAGAAGATATTCCGGAGGAGTTGTGGGGTACTGCAGTTGAGTTTATGCTTGGTAACTACATCAGAGAGGATGTGTGGTGGGTAACTGCTGGTAAGTTGGTTAGTGTTCCTTCCGATCTCGGGCGGGTTAGGTTGAGAGTTAGATTGCTTGTTGAGAAAGTTGCAGGACAGCGAGTGAAGTTACAATAATGACATCAGAAGAGCAGCAGAATCACCGTTTTTTATGCACTTTCAGCTCTACCACATGTTTATTACAGAGTTGCTCTACGTAGAGGTTTGTGTCTACAATTATAACTTAACTTGTTTGTTATTGAATAGCTAAACTATACGTGGCCAAAATATTGTGCCTTTGCCATGCCGTCCAGAAAAAGAATGCTGTCTTGCTGGTGTGACCTCTAATTATTTCAAAAGCTTGTATTGTTTTTAAAATTCTAATTTGTGACTTCCACTTGTGACTTTGTGAAATTCTAATGTGTGAAAATAAGTCGTTATATAGCTTTGTAGTAATTTCCTGACAGCTGTCTGCCCCCACCTCCTCTTGAGGTAGTTTCAATCAGACAATTTTGCCCGTAGTGCCGTCGTCGCGATAGAATTGCTATTTCATTAGTGTTACTGTCTTCAAGAAAGGTAGGTAAGCTTATTTTTACGGATAGTTCCTAATTTAAAATTTAAATCCGAAAACAAAATAATTTGCATAAAGATGGCAACTTTCCCAGTCTAGCACTCAATTACGTCAATGCTGTGAGTGGAAATCTCTAATATAGTTATTTAGCATCCTTTTCTCCAAATACTAATTAAGATATTGCAATGTTGCTCTCACGATGTTTCCAGTACATGAAATCACAGGCGACTTATGAAACAATTAAACTCAAAAGAGGCGTATACGAAAACGCGATAATTGCTTGGCTTAACAAAGCCCTTGAAAATCATTCTGACATCTGGAATTTAAGGCCCATTTCAGCAAATAGCCCCATCTAAACGAGTCTGAAATTGCCCCAATGCCACTTAAAAGCTACTGGACCGCGATAATATTTGCATTTTTATTTGATGTCCTACGACCCTAATCTAAGTTGGTCATATGATTTGAATGACACTGAATAGCATTTTCTTTTCTTATTTTCCAGGCACTGCAAAAGATCCTCTAGCTGTGCAAGAATATCGAGTTCTTCTAACGTCGATAGTGAAACAGAAGATGTCTATAGCTTGCTTTCTTTATGAAGAAGATGGCTCAGGGCGTTCTCTCGTAGCGGTCAATATGTGCCTGCCACAAAGAAAAGATCACTTTGTCGAGCATGTACCGGTAAATATGAAATTCCTTTCCAACAGTTCATTCACCTGAAAAAATAATTGGATCCGAAGTAATTGTGAGTATTGCTCTGCTCATACATGGGCATGTTTAGTTTTTTATTTCGGGTACTCGCGGCATTAATTTTAGTGTGAATTGAAGAGGCTAAAAGTAGGAAAGCCCTCCTTATTCAATGTTATTCAATTATCCTAAGAATCTTAATTCATTCAGAATGAACAAGTCTTGCCCCTGGAGAATTTCAAAAGAAGGCAGCCTATTTTCTTCTAGTCTTCTAAAATGGAATTAAAACTTAAATAGAGTAGACGATGAGGGATGATTTATTTTACAAGGGGGCGGGTCCGGGGCCGAGGTTGAGAAGTTGCATACATTTTCAACTTTTGGGGACACGCCCTGTTGTAGTATATAGGCTTGTATTTAACGGCTTACCAAATTAACTGAAAAGTGACATAAAGTAAAATACATTTTCCTCACAAAAATCATTAAATTTTCGCTATAATTGTCCAATGTCCACCCTATTTATATTCAAGTGTATGTGACATTTTTTCCTCAGTACTCAAAGCAACATCCGGAACAACATGAAAATCAAAAATCGTTATAATATCTTTGTTGTGCCACACAAAGCAGAAAAACTGAAAAATTGATTACGAATAGAAAAAAAAAACATATCATGGTACACTTTAACAAACATATAATAAAGCGAATCGCGAAGTTATCCCAAAAATAATAAAATATCACTGTCACGAGCAGCCAAAAATAATGTTAAGTCCATCTATCAAGTGGAAGGCTTGATGCTCCACATCAGCCTGTCCCTTACGGACCCTTTCACCTATCCCTAGATGCCCTGCCATTTATCCTCGCATTTACATTCGAGGTGTTTGTGGTTGACCTAGTTCCGTGTGTCACTCCCAGTATCCAACCCTTAGTGCTTTGAAGGCGCCTTTGTAATTAAGTACAAGATTTTCTACTTGAAAACGTGAAGTTACTTTTATCTCTTTGCTTGTTCGATAGGGGGAAATGAACAATTAATAATTCACAAAGTTATAAACTTAAAAAAAACCGACTTCGAGACCTTATTACTCAATCCTCTCTGCTCGCGTTACGAATGTCGTCTAAAAACACTAACACGAGCCTACGACATCTGTGTTCTGGCTGTTAAGTCCACAGATATTTTACAACATACTAAGACGAATATCGGTCCCTTCAGTCAGCCCACAGTCACGGAAAGGAAACAATACGGGATTTTGATTACCGTTAATACGTTAAGTAAGACATTATACTTTTCAGATATTTTCATGTAGTGACCTTAATACTGGACCGATTTCTGATTTTCAAAAAATGGGACCAAGCTTATGCCTTACCCTTTCAAACAAAAGAATAATTTTTGAAAACCGTTCATAAATAGTACCAGTTTTGAGGTAACACACATTAAAAATAATAATGATAAAAAAAACATACAACCGAATTGAGAACCCCACCCTTTTTTGAAGTCGGTTAAATAAAGGTTTTTATCAACTTTGCTGGTAGCGGTCATGCCTTGGTCTTGTATTATATTATAGTATCTGTGCTATTATACAGTACCCAACCCTGCCCCATGTGTGATGTTGTGGCCCAGTCGGCAAACAATCCACGTACTGCCCGCCCCGTGCGATCACAAGCGGCGATCCATCCGTCTCACAACTTTGTACAACAGAAAACATGGAGTGATTATATTTACCTTTAGTTTTTACGAAGTTTTTAGTGTACTCCGTGGTCTAGTGGGTTTCACCTTGCTTCTCACGCAAGAGATGCAGGTTCGAATCCCGGTGCTGACCATGTACCAATGAGATGATTAATTTGTCTTAAGTACATTATCGGACACTCCGTGTTTCGGATGGCACGTTAAGCTGTAGGTCCCGGGTACTATCACTACTTCGTAGTATGTAGTAGTCGTAAAAACCCCTCCACCAACCCGCACTGAGCCAGCGTGGTGGAGTATGGCTCAATCTTACTCGGACCCGAGTAAGATTGAGCCATACTCCACCACGCTGGCGGCTGGAACAAAGGCTTGTGCCCCTCGGTGGGGACATTAATGGGCTACATTTACTTTTACGAACGAACGAGGCTAAAATAACATTAAAATACTGTATTTTTATGTTATTGCCAAAAATCGCGGGTTCAAATACATGGACGCAAAAACAGACATACAGTTCCGTTTACATCATCATGTTCCGAAAGTAGGGGACATAACTATTCGTCGTATCTCCTTCTCATTGCTTCATTAGAAAGGAAAAGAAGACTGACGTAATAGCTCATTGAAACATGAAACATGTCTGTCATTAGATGGTGGATGGATGTTTGAAAAAAATGTTCCGTTTCCGTTTACTTCAAAATCGAATTTTCTTATTGAAAGTCAATAATTTAGTAAAACAAGAACGTGCACAAGAGGAGTGTATTAAATTTAACCTCTCAAAATATTATCAAATACGGTCATTGTATAAAGAAGCTTCCCTATTTGCAGCCTGAAAGCAAAGCCGGGTTACTGTCACTCCGCATGTTTGCGGAGGCGATGAAAGTGACAGCGATTTATGACAAGTTCGGCGCAAATGAATATATGATGGGGGCAGGGCTCTGCGTGGCGCCAGACTACCGGGGGTCGGGGATCGCTGTCGAGCTACTGAAAGCCAGGTTAGTATGTGCCCTAGTTTGTAGGTAAAACCTAACTACATACCTACATATTCTGACGCTTTTTTCCCGGAAAGGAGGTAGGTAAGGACTAAAGACCTCTACTTGCTACGATCGTGGTTGTGTTAAGTTACGGCCAGTGTTGGAAGAGCGGCTTAACCTAAGTTTAGCCACAGAATAAGTAATATGTTTAGCTGGCTTATGTTAGGTGTCCATTTAAGCTTAATTTGTTTTTACAAGTCAACCTAATACACCTACCCTGTCCCGCCTCTGCGCCCTATAGAAAAACGAATAATATTATTATTAATAATATAGCGTCACGCCTTTTCCCATGCGGGGTGGCAGAGGCACAACTGTGCCCACTTTCAACGAGTGGTTCGATACTGCATTTTTCGTGACAGGGGGCTAGCCCATCACCGTAGCAGTAATGAAGGTTTCCTTGTTTTGTTAATATTAAAACATATATTTTGGAGGAACACACTTTATTTTATTAAATTATTTTAGTTTGATAGCCATTACATACATGCGTAGGATGATGATGTAATCTGTTCTAGCTAGAGACATGACAAGATACAAAACGACTGTTACTCAATTCATTGGACGCGTCGTGCCGTCTGTACCAACCATCGACTACTACTACATATGCATAGTGTATCAGATCATTACACACAGTCTGTAGTTACGTTTCGTAACTACACAACATCTATCCCTTTTTCAAACAAAACAAAGGCCTTTACAATTATTATTTCAATACAAGTCTATTTTACATTTTCTTCCCCCTTCCCTGACAAATGAATATAAACTAGAAATATTTATGAATGTATAGTTCCAATTCAATGTTGTGTAACAAACTTAAATCTAAAACTAAACACCAAAATTCAAAGTGTACAGTTTACATACTTTTACCTAAGGTACTGTTAATTAATTAGTTACGTTTCTAACTATGGTAACACACTTATATAATAGACCCATTCAAGCAAAACACTCAGCCAACGGTTATAAGTACTATACATTGGTGAATCCCCAAATCATTGTGGACGAAGATGATACGAAGTTCTAGTATACCTAACTCCATTATAATCTACCAAGTCATATGATCTGAAATCATTACATTTAGAAATGGTACCTGGTAGCCATTTATTAATATTAACATCTTTCTTATACCATATTTTTTGTCCAACAAAAAATGATGCTTTTATCCTAGTGTTACAATTATAATTTCTATTACTCCTAGACTTTATCTTATCAAAATCAGTCTCAACATTTTTATTTAACTTTGGTTTTAAATAGTTATGTGAAACAGGTACCTTAGTTCTTAAGTTCCTACTCATTAACAATTCTGCAGGAGAAAAGTTCGTTCCACAGACTGGAGATGACCTGTATTGAAGTAATGCTAATCTGTAGTCAGTTTTGTCATCGTTACATTTTTTTAACATCTTTTTAGCTATTTGTACAGCACGTTCAGCCATGCCATTTGATTGTGGATATCTAGGACTTGAAAATGTGAATTTACAACCCCATTCCCTAGCAAAATTTCTAACCTCTCTTGAATCAAAGGGAACATGGTCTGATATTATCTCTAATGGAATACCCAAAGTACAAAACACTTCTATTAAAGCATTTATAATCGATTTTGAAGTTTTGTTATTAATAAGTTTTATTTCAAGCCATTTAGAGAAGTAATCATACATTACTAAGTAATTTTTATTTTTTAATTCCATAATATCAACACCTAATTTAGAAAAAGGCAAGCTCGGGACTTCATGAGACAGTAGTGGCTCTTTAACATTGTTATTCTGATACATTTGGCAAACCGAACAATTTCTGACATATCGTTCTAACTGTTCATCTATTTTTGGCCAATAATATAACTTCCTTGCAAGTTGTTTTAATTTTGTCATACCTAAATGCCCCTCATGTAATTTTTTTATTATGTCTACTCTTAATGACTTCGGTATAATTAGTCTATTATTAAAAAATAACAGATTTTCATCAATGGTTAGGTCAGATCTTAATTTATAATATCGTTGTATTATATCTGGCTGCAGTTTGATTTTCCCTGGCCAGCCAGATTTTGTATATTCTATAACCTTTGATAACTCGCTGTCTTTATTAGTTTCTGTTATTAATTCCTGTTTTTGTTCCTCAGTGCACTGTAAATAATTAGCAAGGCCTACACAGTGAACAACTTCATGCATATAGGAGTCATCCGTGTCATCGCATTCAGTGAAGGCTCGTGATAGCAAATCAGCAATATACATTAGTTTCCCTTTTAAATATTTAAATTCAAGGTCATACCTCAACAATTTTAGTTGTAATCGCTGTAGTCGTGGTGATGGTACATCATGTATGTGTTTTTTAAGTAATGATTCTAGTGGTTTATGGTCATTTAGTATTGTACATTTCTGTCCATATATATAATAATGAAATTTTCTAGTCGCCCAAACTACACTCAATAATTCTTTTTCTATCTGAGAAAAGTTACGTTCAGCAGATGTTAAACTTCTAGAAGCATAACACACAGGTTTTTCATTCTGTAATAGACAACAACCAAGGCCATCTTTGGAAGCATCGCATTGTATAACAATTGGTAACTTAGGATCAAAGTTTTGTAAAACTGGGGCTTGACTAATTTTTTCTTTAAGCTTGTTAAAAACAGCCTCATGTACATCACTCCATAACCAATCTACATTTTTCTTTAAAAGTAATTGTAATGGTGCCGCTAAGTCAGCCAATTGGGGTACAAATCTGCGTAAATAATTTACCATCCCGAGAAAAATTTGTAGCTCTTTTACTTTAGTTGGACTTTTAATGTTAGCAATTGCCTTTATTCTTTCAGGATCAATTTTCATGCCTTTATGTGAAAATATATGACCAAAATATTTGACTTCAGTTAGCTTATATTGAAATTTTCTTTTGTTGAATTTTACATTATGTAATTTTGCCCGTTCAAAAACCTGCTCTAATATTGCATCATGCTCATCTTCGCTGTCGGCACAGAGAAGCAGGTCATCGCAATATATTATTACACCCGGAATGTCTCCGAAGGCTCTTTCATTGTATTTTTGAAATATTTCTGGTGCTACAGATAAACCAAAAGGTAACCTGTTAAATTTGTAACATCCAAAAGGACTATTAAACGTACAGAGATCACCGGATTCCTTAGTTAATTTTATATTATAAAACCCTTCTGAGAGATCTAGCACTGAAAATATATTCTTATTACATAAATTAGGTAATATTTCTTCTAATGTTGGTATTAAGTAATATTCTCGCAACAACACTTCATTAAGGTCTTTTGGATCTAGGCATATTCTTAATGCACCGTCTTTTTTTTCCCTTATTACTAAATTACTCACAAAGCTGCTTGGATGCTCAACTTTAGAAATAATTTGGAGATTCACCAATGACTCCAGCTTGTCCCGTAAACGCTCCTTTATGGCGTGTGGGATCCGGCGTGGGGGTCTCACCACCGGCTTTGCTCCAGGCTGAGTGTGTAGCTCCAATGGCTCGGCAAACTCTCCTACTCCCTGAAACAGTTCAATGTTCCTATTAATAATTAAGTTTTTATCGTCGTTACTTTTAATTGTGTTTACATTATTATTAAGTAGTTCTAATTCTATTAGTGAGCTCAATCCTAATATGGGTCGTACTTTTTGATTTACTATTATGAACTCGGTCTCAAAAATTTCATCATTGTGATAAATTGTTATAGATCGTTTCCCTACCGGTCTGATTTGTGTTCCCCCGAATGCTTCTAATATTACTGTTGTCTCAGACATTTTAACATTCTCATCATTGACAATTTTCTTCAAATCATACAAAGATAGCACATTTACTTGTGCTCCTGTGTCACATTTATATGTTATTATTTTTCCTTCAGTTTGAAGAGACTCAGTCCACTCCCTATTCTTATTGTTTATAGAGTGGCACACCCTAACAAGTCATAAGTCCTCATTATTGCTGCTGTCATCACAGTCCTCCTTGGAAATCACATGCATCTCTTTTTTGTTTTTACAACCTATTTTAAAATGATTTGGTTTATTACAATTAGAGCAAATTTCACCATAAGCAGGACAACTACGAGGCCCATGCCTAGTATTACATTTTTTACACAAGTACGAGTTGTTAGACATGTAATTTTTAGATTGATTACTGTACTTAGCTTTGTACTCATGATGTTGCCGCTGCTGTGAGTGTTGATAGGGACGGCGAGCTTGCACTGCATCCACCACTGGGTCCGGCTGCTTGGCTAACACCTTGACATGTTCTCTAGACATCTCCGCTGACCTACAGATGTCCACTGCTCGTTCCAGTTTGAGATCCTTTACTTCAAGTAGCTTCTGTTGTGTTCTGTGTTCCTTTATTCCTACAATAATGCGATCCCGCAACATTCTGTCGAGTTGCGTATCGAAGTTGCAATTCGCTGCTATTTTCCTTATTTGTGTGTAGAAACTATCGAAGGTTTCACCATCTTCTTGACACCTTTTATTAAAGTGAAACGTATTTATCACCTCATTGGACTTCGGCGCGAAGTAATCTTCAAATGACTTAATCACATCCTCCAATTTAGGGTTCGCATCATCACCTGTTATTAATGTGTTAAAGTACAGCTCTTGTGCTGCCTGCCCAATGCAGTTCAACAAAATTGAAGCTTTTCTGGTTTCCGAGATTTGCCCAAGTCCAGCTGCAGAAATGAAAATCTTGAAGCCTTGCTTGAAACGCTGCCACTGAGGATATAAATTGTCCACTACTTCCAGGTCCAGGGGTGCCGGCATCCGGTATTCAATCGCGGGCATCGCGGCCGCCATCTCGTAATTTGATTTTGTTCCTTCAGTTTCAGATTTTTCCAAATCCTTGGTATTTCCACCCATCACTGGTTACTCCGTCGGCTGCGCCATGTTTGTTAATATTAAAACATATATTTTGGAGGAACACACTTTATTTTATTAAATTATTTTAGTTTGATAGCCATTACATACATGCGTAGGATGATGATGTAATCTGTTCTAGCTAGAGACATGACAAGATACAAAACGACTGTTACTCAATTCATTGGACGCGTCGTGCCGTCTGTACCAACCATCGACTACTACTACATATGCATAGTGTATCAGATCATTACACACAGTCTGTAGTTACGTTTCGTAACTACACAACATTCCTCAGGATGTTTTACATCACAGTTAGAAAGTCCGTATAACGTACTTAAGATAAATGACTTATCCCGTTGGTACATGGTCAGCACCGGGATTCGAACCTGCATCTCCTGCGTGAGAGACAAGAACCCTTTAGACCACGGAGCTCCTCTATTTATTAATACTATCTAGCATTGGGCGCTCTCCTAACATTAGCTATGATATACATACATCTATGGAAATCTAACATGATTAAAAGACAGCTCTTATTAAAATTTTGTATTTGAAAGAACGTACCATCAAAGAGATATGGGGCTTATTAGTAAGTACATTAAAGAGGGATAGAACGGATAGCATGGCAGGGAGAGAATGGAACGTTAAATTAAATTGTATTTAGAGGTATATGAAATTTTCTCTAATGTTGGAGCTTTAATACGATTATGTATCAGGCCATAACTTTCCTTTGCTCAGTATAATGGCATCGTAGGTAGTTTGCAAAAGAAGAAGCATGGAAAATTACGGTGATCCCGATTTACTTCCATGTTAAAACTCCCGGTGGTATAGTAATTTCTTTTAGTATAAAAATATTAAAAATACTACCTCCGTCGTTTAAGTGCCACAGCGCCGCCGGAGCGGAAGCAAAATGTCGTTTTATTGTGATAGACGTCCTTATCGTAAAAGTTTTCTTTTTAACCAAAGGTGTGCTCGCACTGTATGAAGCCAGAAGCAATCCTGTATCTAAAACGCCGATGTTACAATAAATAGTACAGCACAGCCTCTCTAGAACAAAGAACAGGGAAATACAAGACTCATATAATAGCGTGTTTGTTTTCCAGAATGCAATTAGCTCGGGAGGCGGGGTTCAAAGTGACCGGTGGTGTTTTCACTGGCTCCCAAGCGCAACGGTCTGCCGAGAAAGCCGGTATGCAGTGTTGCCATCAAATACCCTATGAAGAGTTCGGAAAACAATGCGACATACCGTTTGATACTCAGACCGAGCATCTGAAGATGTTTGCGGCGAGTGTGGAGTGATATTCGACGGTAGATAGTAGAGTTGGTCTAGAGAGATAAATCTATAAAATAATGGTGGGTCAACGAAAATATGTGTATTGTACAGAGTTGCGTTAGTTAAGGCTGCTGCGGGTATTCCGACAGCGGAACTTCAAATTTCACAATAAGCTTACTATTTATGAGGAATTATTATTTATTATAATTTTACTTAGACAGTGGGGCCTATTCTCTAGGGAATACTCACTAAAATGACTTGAAAATATTAGCTCCTACAGCTGCTCTGCGGTTGCCATAGATTTCATTTTCGAACTGACTTTTGAATATTTTAAGTACTGCTGAACTAAGAAGTAAGAGCGTTGGAGCTAATATGTCAAGTAATTTTATTGAGTGAGTCCTAGACTAAATAATATAAATAAATTCCGTAAAAAATAAAGGAATAGGAATTCGAATGTCAAAAAATTATTTTTTTTTTAAATAACCAACTGTAACTACTAGAGCGATTTATAACGTGGCTCATTATGAGCTTTTACTGTTTTTTACTATAGGTACATTGTTTTTCCTGATATTAAAGTTAGTATTCTCAAGCCAAAGCAGGAATGCACTACTTCATGAACACATACAAAAACGAGAAGACGATTGTATGGACAATACCTAATAATAAGAGTCAATTTTTATTTACAAGAAATCACACAAAGTCCTAATATTATTAAGGATACAGGAGTTCAATAAGTTGGAGTTGAATTGAATTGAATAAAGACACTAGGGACCTCTAGTGTCTTTATTGAATAAAGACACTAGAGGTCCCTTGAGACTTAAGGGCCGGCCGCCCTTAGTGTTTATAATGTTATAAATAAAATACTAAGTTGGATTCACACGGGACAAACCGGAAAAGCTCTCAGTAATGACAATAAATGAAAATTTACCTTCTGGAAAATATAAACTCTGGACTTTTATGGAAATAAAAAGTATAAGAATTTTGTAAGAGGATTTATTTAATATTGCGCTTAGTGCTGCGCCGCTGATGCTGTCAAGAAAGTATAGTATCTAGAAAGACAAATAAGGTACGGTGACTGCTCAGTATCGTTATATTTTGAAATCATTTTTATTTAGAAAGTAAATTGCTATAGAGCAAAGCTCGATACTCAAGGCAAGTCCCAAGGTCAATGAAACTGTTCGTTCAATTATTCCACGTAAAAGTTACATCACATACGTTATGTCAATAGCTCAGGTACGGTATCCTTTTTTAGGGTTCCGTACCCGAAGGGTGCCAAACGGGACCCTATTACTGAGACTTCTCTGTCTGTCCGTCCGTCCATCCGTCCGTCCGTCCGTCCGTCTGTCTGTCACCAGGCTGTATCTCATGAACCGTGGTAGCTAGACAGTTGAAATTTTCACAGATGATGTATTTCTGTTGCCGCTATAACAACAAATACTAAAAATCAAAAGAAATTTAATATTAAGGGGGGCTCCCATACAACAAACGTGATTTTTTTGCTCATTTTTGCTCGATATTGATAATGGTAGCAGGTAGACGCTTAAAATGTTCACAATATATTGAGTATATTATTTACTTAAAAAATAAATAATTAAATTAAAATTAAATTAATATTTAGGGGGGGCTCCCATACATTTTTTTTGCGGTTTTTTATAGATAATGGTACGGAACCCTTCGTGCGCGAGTCCGACTCGCACTTGGCCGGTTATTCTCATTTATTTGACAATGTTTTCTGTTAGTTTTATAAACCGGTACATTTACTAGGCTACATCTAGGCATGATGTAAAGCCATGTTCACATAAAGCCAAGAAAAGAAGAAAATGAAGAGTAAAACACGTTTGGTTTGAACGAGGTTGAGTTTCACAAGGGATTGAGCATCATATCTACCGTGAAGCAATATCGGGATCTGATTCTTTTGCACTTTTCACATTGCTCTGAAATACTTTGGGCCATAAGCCAATATTTTTTAGTCCTAAACGGTATAAAATGAACGTTATAAAGTCTCAATTGAAGTATACAGTTTAATCGTGATAAGAATGCAGTGAAATGTAAATTTAAATCTGTTACACACGTTCACAGGACAGGGCACAACCTTCGCGTTCGAAAGTTTGCCTTTAACTGATCACTGTGAACTTGGCTTGATAATTGGAAACGATTTGATTGGTTACGGGGCGTGGCCAGGCCGCCGGACAGTGATAATTTTGCTGCATTCTTATCACGAATAGACTATAGAATTTGAAGTTATTATAATATATTATGCAATTTATTTATAATCACGTGTTTCATGCAACATTATTAGTCTGCTTGAATTATTACGGTCATCTGAACACTATTAAATATCCGCACTGGTTTGCTATCGAAATAGGATACCTACTTACTCAATATAATTATTATTGTTACTAATGAATTCATGATTAAGGCTCGGGGAGAAAGTCTTCGTATTTCGTACGTATTAACTTGTAACTAAATATCTTTTCATCACATCTATTCAAAAAGATCTACTTTAGTCCCGGCAAACAGGGACTAAAGTAGGTCATTTAGTCCCTAGGGACTAAAAGTAACTTTTTAATTTTATGTAGGTAGGTATAATTCAAATTCAAATAATTATGGCTATATTCTAGTTTTCGGGTATAGAGTGTGCAATTCTCAAGTTAATTCCCTTGTAATCTTGAAATAAAGTAAGTTTTTAGTTTGTACCTATTTAATGTTTGTCTGTGTGAGTGAATCAATAAGAGCTCGTCCGCTCGCCGTAGGTATTATTTGCGCGCACAGTAACCAGTTTGTTCCGCGCCATTTGCCTAGTTATTACAGGGTGGTTTATTTTTAAACGATCATTTTTACAGAAGAATTGTTCTTTATGCAAACAATAATTAACTTTGTGCGTGATTGGAAGTACTCCACAGTGTTTATATACAAGTTTGAAATCATCATTCTCATATTTGTTTTTTTTATTTTCGGTGATAGGTACTATTAATTTTAGGATTCTAGTTTGATCCTTATAACTGAGATATCTATGCAAAGGATCATTTTGCACAAAGGAATGTATCAAACATAACTTATATTGACCTGCTGACCCTTGAGTCGTCAATACAACAAAAGACCCGGATTCGCTCCAAATATTTCATAATACTGAACCCTCTGCGGCTAGCTAAATTGAATACGCTTGGTGGTATTTTTCGGGAAGCTTCACAGTCTCATCCAGGGACAATGGAAATGTTGACCGGACGGGAGGGGCAGAACTAAATTAATGGCGATGATAAACAGAGGGGAAGCTTCTGGCTAACAAAAGGCTTGTTATATTTAGTCTTTACTCTTTAGGCGAAATTGAATTAAAACATTCGTAGATGACAAACTGGGAGACTTTTGTAAGTTTCTTACTTTGGTGAGGATTATTGGCAATTTCTTTACTAGATTAACTTTCCACTTCAACCCTTCTTTGAGGAATTATGATGAATGATACTGCCTTTTAGTGCTTAATCTTTACTTACACACACATACCTCCCTATGTTCGACAGCCTTATCGATATTAATTTTCAATAACTCTGTTCATTTGTCCTTAATGTTGACACTACAGCTCCATGTTACACCCCATGCAGGTGATAAAATTATTGCTACGATACGAACAATGAACATATTACCCAAAATCTCAGTTAACTTCATTACTCTATAATTCAAAGCGTGGACAATTGCCTTTGTTGTCGAGCGAACTATCTGAATGCACATGTCAAACAGTTTTGCGTAATTAAAATCTTTGGTATGCATAGCAAGCGTGAAATGAGATGGCTATTTGATGTGTTGTGCTTTTGACTGAAGCTAGACAGGCATTGGCTCCCTTGTAAACAAGCATACATTACGTAAGGTGCATTTACGCTAAAGTTCTCTTTGTTTCTCTTCAAAAGTTTACATTTTCTAAACTGTTCTACCCATAAATTAAGTTAGTTAATTAAGGGAAAATTTTCACGCTGTTTCGCACGAAAACTTGCGGCAACAAAACTATTTATTGTTACTTTGTATCTGAGTTAAGACCTCAACGAAAATACTGTCGCTTTCCTTTTTATCGGCTTGCAAGGGCTTAGATCCCACTTGTACTTAGATCCCCTTTCAGACAATTTATTTATTCCAAAATGTATGGCTTTGAAGCAACGGTTAAATCTGTCTTCGAATCCATCCAAACCAAGAGTGCACTCAAAGAAATTTCACGCTAGGTACGCAATTTGCACGGTTTGCAATTTAAAAGGGACGTATCCTACCACCACCCAACCTCATTCCGACTGTCATAATGAGACAAACTCGGGGCAGCGGGTTAGATTTATCCATGTAACCCGGCTATTTCTGTTCATCCCTCACATGGAAGATCCGGCCTTCTTTTTGCTGCCGGCAATTTAAAGGGGTATTGAGATTCAATGACATATAATCTGTGAGATACCCAGATCAATCTCTACTATTCAGTCGACGTAAGAATACGGTAAGGTGGCAGCACGGTGTGAACGGCTATGGATGAAGAGGTAAAACTTGTATTTAAACAACGATCACTTGACCCGTCAGGATTCCATCACGTACTTACCCTCTTTTGCCATCATGCTGATAACGATGCCATAGCATACCAATGGCGTACCAGTACTGGTGTTGATGTTGACTCTGATGTTGATGCTGATGCTGATACCGATTATAATGGCAATACTGATGTTGATGCTGATTCTGATGCCAATACTGGTACTGCTACAGACAAAGCAAGCATACCTCTCATCGTCCGGCAGCTCGATGTACAGCGGCTGCAGCGTGACGTTGCGCAGGTACGGCGGGTAGTCCCCACCGAGGTGCGAGTGCGAGGCCTCTGCCAGCGAGCGATTGAAGGCGCGCACGGCGGCGGCGGCCGACGCAGGTGCCGCGATACCCACGAAGAAGGTGGTCTTGGCGTCTGGTTGAAGCACACGCAGCTCCTTGCCTGCAAGATGTTAAATAATAATAATATGGGCATTCATGTCCCCACCGAGGGGCACGGGAATTTACTCGGATACTAGTAAGATTGAGCCATAATCCACCACGCTGGCTCAGTGCGGGTTGATGGAGGCTGTAAGAAGTTATCAAGCTGCCCTAATAGGGCCTCTGATATAACTTTACGATTACTAAGCGCCTGAAACAAATGCAACATAGAAAGGGGTCACCCATCCAATTCCGATCTCGAACAGATGTTGCTTAACCCGCACGATCGTTTCCGATGTGTGGATACCGCTCGGCCACGGACGCTTCGCCTCAAAGTTTATAACTTTGGAAATATAAACGTGTAAAAGACAATCAAAAAACTATTCGGGTCACTGAAATAAATATTTTCAAATTCATCCATGACAGTCATCCCATGGTCTGCGAGCGACAGGGAACGAAAGGTTGCGGGGGTGGGAAAGAAGAGTGTCTCCTAAGATCCAAGCAATTTCTGTGTGTTTCCAGAATCTGGCCCACTGTCCTCACACAAGAACAGAATCATTATAGGCCTTGCAGCCCAGGAAAAAAAATAATAACCTTGATTTTACTCCATTTTTGATAGGTAGCCGTCAAAATAGCAAATTAAGTAACTCTGATTGGTTTTGCTCCAAGTCAAGCAAAAAATGTAATAGACCACTCCACCAATCATAAAAGGAAACTAAATCAATATAATCGGTTAAGTGCGGGTCGGTATCGCACACGAAGGGTACCGTACCATCGTACAACAAATCAAAAGCACTCAAAACAATAAAAAAATAAACAAAAAGAAAATTTAAAAAGTTTATGCCTTCACGAGATTTGAACCGACGACCTCCGGATTGAGAGTCTACATCATACCGCACCGGCTAACCACAACCATGTGGGTTGACCCGAAATATGCTATCATATTTAAATGTGTAGTATATTGTGTCTATGACATGGTTGCTATGACAATAAATAAACAGTTTCAGTCAAGATCTCCATTTTGAAATGCGTAAGTGTATCTAAACACGTCTCTTGTATCGGGGCCCCCTTTAATTTGCAATATCTCTCGTATTTCAGTATTTGTGGTTGGTGCGGCAACAGATATACACATTCTGTGAAAATTTCAGCTTTCTAGCTATTACGGTTCGTGCAGACGGACCCGGTGACAGACAGGACGGACGGACGGACGGACGGACGGACGGACAGACGGACAGCGAAGTCTCAGTAATAGGGTCCCGTTTGGCACCCTTCGGGTACGGTACCCTAAAAACCAAATTTAAAAAATCATAAGACCAATGTTAAGTTCTCGTTTGAGTTCACTATGTCACTAGGACTTCAAAGCGAATTTTGAGCCTGGGCGGCAGTCAGTACTACTATTATGTTCAATCAATCAATCAAAATATATTTATTTCAAAACAGGAAATGTACTTACAGCGAATTAACAAAGGAAACTAAGTAAATATTTTAAGGGTGTACAAGAATATGAAACATTATGAAGTACATTTAGGATGAGAGACGAGCTGGTATCCTAGCTAGATTATGTAATAATCTGTATTAAGGAATACCAGGCCCAGCCCCTTACATTAGGGTGATTAGAATGTGTTTATTTATGTTCTCGTGTGAGTACGCTGGGCCTTAGGTGGGTGCGTAATGTCCCAGCGCTGTCAAATTTAGGTGGTTACCTGCTGCGGCGGTGGCCAGCAGCAGCAGCAGGGCGGGCAGCATCGCGCCCCGCGCCGCCCTCACCGCCGGGGGCGCGCGCGCCGCGCCATGTGAGCTCGCCGCGCATGCGTGGCAGCGGGCGGGCGGCTACGTCGGCTGCCCACGACTGGGGGATAGACATGAAGATAGGCGTGTTTGAAGTTTTGAAGACACATGGTTAGAGAACATTGGTAGTTTTAATGTAGCAATGAAATGCTAACCCTGAGACGATTTTGAATTTTAACGTTGTCACTTTCCTAATATAATGTCCAAAATCTCATTATCATTGTCATTTGTTTCTAATGCTAAGAATGTGTTAATTTCAAAGTTTTGTGCATCTCAAGGTAAGTAAGAAAGAAAGAAAGTAAGTAAGTAAGTAAGTAATATTTATTCATAGTAAAAATATACATAACAAGGAGATAGTTTTGTCGACTACTATCATAACTAGGCTCACAGGTAGGTCAACTAGACACCTATCAGCCATTTTTGGTCTCATGTTCCACATGCAAAATGGACTATTGGCTCAAAATGGGCATAGTTGGGCCTCTGCCATCCTGTATGGAAAAAGGCATGTCTCTGTTTTATGCTATGTCACGGATGTGCAAACAGCAAAATGAAAGACAATCCTAGTAACGTGAACGACACTCTAGTCGCCAGTGCATGTGCAACATAGTCATTGTAAATTGTTACATTCCACACAGCTACACCGACGGCAACGCCATAACGAGATTTAGTCACAAAATAGAGAAAATATAATATTTCCTGCCTCGCTGGAGCGGAGACATCGCTTAAAAACACAAAAGAGATAGAATAGAGACAAATTGGGTGGAGACAGGTAGGACGCCACGCCGCCATCGCTAGACACATAGTTCTCTAATGGAATCGCGCCACCCTATCCCTGGTGTACGTAAAACTAAACATAGTGACAGAAGATTGGCACCTTTACCAACACATGGAGGGTAAAAACGGCAAATTAATATTCTTAGGGTGCCGCAATAAGCACTTGAAAAGGTTATACCACTTTTACTTTGATGCGATGTAATCTAAGCATATTTTTGTTTTATGACTCCAAAAGTTTTGATCATAGTATAGAGTATAGGGCATGTAATTTTGTAAATCTCCGTGAATTATTCTTCTTGTTTTGAAATCGAATCTATCCGCCGTCTACCCATTATTGATCATTTTATGATTTAGTCGACCATTTTATGAAAAAAAAATTACGATATGCCGAGTCTCAGAAAAATAATTCCTCCAAGTGCCGAGTAATAGACTCTATCGCAAAATTCCAAACATTTGTTTCACTAAAGTCTTGTAAGACATGCTCCCTCATTATCACAATATTTCACGAGCGCAATAGGGGTATGTCTAGTTTGCGTACTACGAGCGCAATGAGTCAAAGGATATTTCTCTACAGTCCAATGCAAATGTAGGTATTATAATGTAAATATTTTTTTTCAACACACCTGCTCGTAAAGTGACCCATATGACGTTGGTTAAGAATCATAATGCGAATCGTATTATACACGCTTGCGATAATAATATTACCACATGTGGTAATGGATATAGTTTTTAAACAAGTAATGACAGCAAAGAGTTTTTATGCTGGGAAAAAATAAGGCTTATTTGACTTTAATTATTAACATGTTATTAGTCAAAGTAAGATAAATAAACATTTATTTTCATCAAATTACAAGCAAACTAAGAAAACAGTATTTCGATTACTATGATGGAATTCAATATTTGGCTGTTTGTTTGGCTTTGGCATTGCCTCTGGTAGCCAGAGTCAACGAGCGAAAACAAAAAAAAAGTGCGCGCCATTTTCAGTTTTCAACAAATAAAACTTTTCATTCATTGCTTTATTGTAAAAATGTCGAGTACCGATGAAGATAATTGTAGATTTTTCCTCACAAGTGTGTTGAAAAACGTCGTACAAAACTCGTGAGCAATTGCTTTGCTCCCTTGATTCATAATCATAACGTACTATTTTATAGATAGGTAGAATGCGAGATGCGTCAAGCAGCCTGATTTCTGCCGAGTTTATGTACCTGTATGCTATGGTCTTTAGTGCAAGACTCAACAATGTTTTACATGCAAAATCTCCTTGAGACTATTGAAAACAGCTAAATGGAGACACAATTTAATTACAGCACAGTCAAGTTACGGAGGCAAGTAACGAAGTCCAGCATGGCAAGGATATTGTCTGTCAGCCCGGTTCCCACTTAACATATAGCCAAATTAAACGTCGTCATGACAAAGCGCATAGACACACAGGACTTCAGCTTTCCAACGATCATCATCGCGGTTTCAGGTGGAACTAACCGCCTCTTCCCCCCTAGACAAAGTTAAACGCTAACGCTAGCGAAACGAAACGATAACTTTTTATGTATGCGATTTTTAGCGATGCCAAATGTCAAACCGCAAACATAAAAAGTTATCGTTTTGTATCGCTATCCTTAGCGTTTAACATTGTCTACAGGCACTGGTCTGTATGACGAAGGTTGGTTGCATTAAGTTGCGTAGAGTTGGCGCCCCACTGTAAACGTCACTCACGCGCCAAAAGATCGTCAGAAGACTGTAGTTTTTAACCGACTTCGAAAAAGGAGGGGGTTATCAATTTGGTTGTACGTTTTTTTATGTTTGTTACATTGGAACTGGCACTATTTACAAACCAATTTCAAAAATATTTTTTTCGTTCGAATGGAAAAACCAGTAGTTTAAACCCATTTTTTTAAAATCTGGAATCGGTCTAGGAGTCAAGTTCCTACATGAAAAAACTGTGAAGTTTGATTTGGTTTTACCTGGATGACATTATACACCCAGCCTTTTTGTGACTTTTCGGTGTGTATAGTCATTGTCACGAGATAAATACTGGATCTGTTAGGATCGTATATTCGTTTATTTTATGTAAAACGTATGGACTTCACCGTGAGGAGACAGATTTTGAAGGTCGTTTTCGGGTTCATAGACGACATTTCTACACCGAGCGGGGACGACTAAGTAATAGGTCATGAAGTCGGTTTTTTAGGTTTTTAACTTGCTGAATTATAATGTTCATTTTCTAATTTGCCAAGTGTTTAATTTCAAAGCCGGGAATTTGCGGCATCCGACAGGACACCCTCGTCACAACCTGTGACGACACTAATTGAATAAGGTCAACGCGGTAGACACACTTCACCCAAATTGCCACGGAAATTACATGTTCTGTTATCTGACACGTTATTTCTATCAAACTTGCATTTGGTACAGAACCTTTATGCAGCGACCCGCCCTGACCTCACTTACTTTATGCAGCGACCCGCCCTGACCTCACTTACTTTATGCAGCGACCCGCCCTGACCTCACTTACTTGAGAGTCAATCTACACATGCTGAGATATTTGAATGTAGTTTTATTTTATTTTAATTTTATTTATTGAACAAAAATCCACAGCCGTACATAAAAGTAGTAGTTTAGTAATATAATTTATTTATATTTTATGTTTTACTTTAGCACATAGGCCTACCCGTTTTGAGTTTTAAAATGTATCCTGTCCATCCTGGGTTTGCTGGAAGAAATCTCTTTTTAGAGATAAGGTTGCCTTTGTTCATGCTTTTTCTGTATTGTTTGTGTTTTTTTCTGATATGTTCAATAAATATATACGAAATACGAAAAGTTAAACAAGAATATAGATTAAATAACTAGGCCAATTAAGGATGTCACTATGTAAATAGTCAAATAAGGACAGGTGAGAGTACATTCGAAGAGACAGTAAATTCTAAAAACAGTAATAATCTATGTGTCTAAAGGTGAGGTACAGTGTACGTACATGTACAGTAATATGTGGTTAGTAGTTACAGTAGTTCGAAAGTATGAGGGATTGAAAATGTAATAAAACGGTTCAAGGAAAGATAAGAGTACCCGATTTGCCCGACTAGTCTTTGCAGGGGCATTGCAATGCTCAGATATTATGCGATCGTTTTTAAAGTCCATATTTTATTATCTCTGCTCTCTAGCAATAAAGAGAGAATAAAATATGGACTTAAGAAACTACACTGGATCATAAACTCAGACATTAAAGATGACTGGCAAATTCATTTTCTGAATCGGAAACTAGAGTAGTACTCATGAAAATTCAACCATAGGAGATTCCTTATTTGGCAATCGTTGCTTGAAAAATACAGAACGAAACAACTTCGGTGCTCAGATTATACAAGTAACACGGGTAAATTCTGCTATCGGGCCAAAAGCTCTGTTTAACTGAGAAACAACGGGACGCAAAGGAGTTGTTAGCGTTAAAGAGGCTTTGGGGGTTTCGCTATAAACTCAATGTTTAGAAATGAGAGTTTTTAATACCCCTGACTTCGTATTAATTGCTTTTGGAAATATGTTAACTGAAAATTATGCGAGGGAAGCTTAGGGAATTCGTATTTACATGAATCGCTTTGTTTGGTGTAACGAGGGTGTAACAGGTAAGGCGGTACGTATACATGATAAATGTATAATATATGCTTTTTAGGCTTTGTCATTATTAAAAATTTCTTAGTGAATGAGGATTGGAAGTTCGATAAAGTCGAATCGTAAACTTGTTTCTTGTCGTTGATTTCAAACTTTGTCGTTAATACGACGATTTCAAGTAGTGTCATTTGTCAGCTCAAATCACAATATAGGACTTAAACCAAAAATGGAACAGTAGCGTGCTTGCTAGAAAAAGACAATATACTATTGTAGAATCAATTGGAACAATGTAAATGTGGGGAACACTACGGTGAGCTGAAGAAAAGTCAGGATCCCCACATAAACTGTATATTGTAGTTCACAAAGTCCAACAGCAAATAATCACGGTAGAAAGCGTAAAGCGAGTGCGATAGCGCGGAGCGAGAAAGCGACGTAGGTCCAGCGCGCAAGCAGATCGGTAAGCCACTGGCGCGGGCGCCCGCAGACTGGGAGCCGGTTCCTCGGCGCGACCCCGCGCACCTCATCACGCCCCGCGGCGCCTGGACGGGTCGTGGACTCGCAGCTGCAGCGCGCTGCATTGTGGGCGATGCACAAACTGCAAGTGCAGTGCCGCCACACCACCCCCTCACGAGTAGGAAAGACCTGCACAAAAATAATCAGGAAATCTGACGACACGTCCCGATCGCGTGGTTTTAATTGGAGGAGGAGAGGAAGTTGTTGAAGTATGACCGGAGCCTTGGCTAGGAGGTGTTAGATGGTCCGATGCAACGTAGGCCGGTTTGACCCTGTCTATCGAGACGGTCACTGGTCCTCTTTTGTTTAACTCAACAGTGACTGTCTTGTCCGTTCTATTTATGACTTTATGCGGTCCAGTGTAAGGCGCTTCCAGTGCCCCACGTACGGCGTCTTTTCGTAGGAAAATGTACTGGGCTGTTTTCAGGTCATCGTGTACGAAAACGTTCTTGTTTCCGTGTCTGGAGGCCGGTTGTGGTCTGATCCGCGAGATGTGTTCTTTGAGCTGTGTTACGTAATCTGACGGTTCTATTGTTTTAGGAACGGTTTTTTGTAAGTACTCCCCGGGTATTCGCAATGGCTCACCATATATCATCTCAGCTGATGAGCACTGGAGGTCTGGCTTCCACGCAGCCCTTATTCCCAGAAGTACGGCAGGTAAAACGTCGGTCCAACTCTTATCCTCATGGGCCATGATTGCAGCCTTTAGGGTTCTATGTAGACGTTCGACCATCCCATTTGCCGCGGGATGGTAGGCAGTTGTTTGACGCATTTGGGTTCCGCACATATCTGTCAATGATTTAAACAAACGGGAATTAAATTGTCGGCCTTGATCCGTCGTCAAAGTTTCTACGCACCCAAAGCGTGCAATCCATATTTCAAAGAATGCTCGAGCAACGGTCTCTGCAGTTATATCGGGCAAAGGTTTCACTTCCGGCCATCTGGTAAATCTGTCTACCGCTGTGAGACAGTATCTGTTTTCGCCGGAGGGTGGTAATGGACCGATCAGATCTATGTGAACATGGCTAAAACGTACGCCCGGTAGTTTGAAATGACCTAGAGGTGATGAAGTGTGTCTGTGTACCTTTGACCGTTGGCACGCTTCGCATTGTCGTACCCACGCATGACAGTCTTTTCTCGCGGATGGCCAGATAAATCGATCTGTTACTAATTTTGTTGTAGCTTTTGCTCCTGGATGGCTCCAACTGTGCAGGGATGTAAAAATCTGTCGACGCAACTCCTTTGTTATGAAAGGACGTGGTTTCGACTGAGAGAAGTCACAGTACAGCTTTATGTTTGTATCCGGGTCTTGTACTATTTTTAGCTTCAATGAGGTAGAACCGTTGGACAGGATATCCTGTATTTCAATATCATTATGTTGGGATTGAGCTATAGTGAGTAAATCAGGTGGTTTTGAAATACCTTCAATCCGTGACAGGGTATCTGCGGTGATGTTCTCCTTGCCTGTTATGTGCCTGATGTCGGTTGTGAATTGTGACACGTAATCCAAATGGTTGAACTGTCTCGGTGAACAATGGCCATCTTTCTGTTGAAAAGCAAATGTTATTGGCTTGTGGTCGGTAAAAATAGTAAAGTGTCTGCCTTCAACCATATAACGAAAATGTTTAACGCTCTCATAAATTGCCAACAATTCCCTATCATATGCGCTGTAGAGCTGCTGACATTTATTCATTTTTCTGGAGAAAAAGGCCAAGGGTTGCCAATGTCCGTCGACCAACTGCTGTAGTACCGCGCCCAATGCTGTGTTCGATGCATCAGTCACTAGGGCAAGCGGTGCGTCCGTTACAGGGTGAGCTAGTAGGGTTGACCGTGCGATACTCGCTTTGCACTTGTCAAATGCTTGAAGCAGTTCTGTCGTCCAAGTCAATGGTTGTGAGCCTTTGATTTTTGGACCTGTTAACATCCCATGAAGAGGCGCTTGGTCTTCGGCAGCGTGGGGAACGAATCGCCTATAAAAATTCAACATCCCGAGGAATCTGCGTAAACCATTTACTGTTTTTGGTGCAGGGAAGTCGGTGATCGTGATGACTTTGTCTTCAATAGGGCGTGTGCCTTGCTCTGAAATTGTAAATCCGAGGAAAGTTACCTCTTTTTGTCCGAAACTGCACTTTCCTTCATTAATGAGTAGCCCATAGTCCTGCAGTCTTCTAAAAATTGTATCCAGGTGTTCCAGGTGCTCAGTCTCGCTTCTGGAATAGACTAAGACATCGTCGATATAGGAATAACAGAAAGACAGCCCCCGCAGTACTTCGTCTAAAAATCTTTGAAAAGTTTGTGCGGCATTTCTTAACCCAAACGACATAAACGGAAATTCGTACATTCCGAATGGTGTCGTGATGGCGGTTTTTGGGATATCACCTGGAAACACTGGTATCTGATTATATGCTTTTACTAGGTCAATCTTTGAAAATATGGTGCATCCGGCTAGTTGGTGTGAGTAGTCTTCAATGTGTTTTATGGGGTATCTGTCTGGAATTGTTCGTGTATTAAGGGCGCGGTAATCTCCGCAAGGTCTCCAGCCATCCTTTTTAGGGGCCAGATGAAGAGCTGATGCCCATGGTGAATCTGATGGACGCGCAGTCCCGTCACGTAACATGTCATCGAACTGGTCTTTTGCAATTCTAAGACGATCGGGCGCGAGTCGTCGTGGCCTGCAAAATACTGGTGGGCCAGCTGTCGTTCGGATGTAATGCATTGTTGAATGTTTTATCTCGCGATGTATCCCTGATGGTTTTGTGAGGCTGGGGTATTGTGTCAGTAGCTTGTGGTACTCACTATTGCCTGTTATGACTTTGATGCTGGATAGTTGACAGTTGCTGGCTGATCCTGCTGATGACAACGTTGTTAGACTGTCTAGTAATCGGCTGTTTCTGCAATCAATCAGAAGACCATAATGCGAAATAAAGTCAGCGCCGATGATAGGTCTATCCACATTGGCTACTACAAAGTTCCAGGTAAAATCTCGGCGCAAACCTAGGTCAAGATGCATAGTCATTGTTCCATAGGTGTCTATAACAGTGCCGTTAGCAGCAGTAAGTTTATAATCTGTCGCCTTTATAAATTGTCTAAGAAATCGTCGGGGTAGAACGCAAAGGTCGGAACCGGTATCTATTAAATATTGCACCTTAGATTTTTTTTCTGTGACAAATAGGCGACTCGTTGTTGGCTGACAGTCGTTTGTCGCCTCTATTGACTGTCGCGGAAGTTTCCCGGCTTAAAGTTGCAGGGCAGAACGCATTTACGCGCTTTTTCACCAAAGCAATCATGGTACCAACACATACCTGGTGTTCTGCTCTGGCTCCGACCCCTGCTTCTTGATCTTGACGCACCGGTTCTGAAAGGGGAGCGACCACGTCTACCCTCGTGCAACGATAACTGTGCGATTTGTTGCGTAAGTTCTGTTCTGATGCGTGACGTAATCATCTCCTCTAACCTGTTGACTAACCCGTCGAAATTGTTCGATGAAGTACTTGCGACCTGCTGCGATGGAGAGTGTGTTACTGCTTCGCAAATTTTGTCTGCTAGTTCTGCCACGTCGTCCAGGCTGCTGGTGGTCTGCGATGCAATGATGGCTTGAACGTGTGTCGGCAAACGACTCGACCAAAGGCTGCGCAGAAATTCATCTGGAACTGCTTGTCTTGCTAAGGTCCTTAGATGACGTAAAAATTGCGACGGCTTTCTATCGCCTAACTCTTCGTGAGTTAGCAGTTGGCGTATGCGTTGTTCGCTAGAAATCGAAAGTCGTTTTATTAATTCTTCCTTCAATTTAGGATACTTATCAGTTCTTGGCGGACTCGTTATAATATCCTTTACCTCACGTGCAAACTTGTGGTCCAGTTGCGCAACCACCATATAAAACATTGTCGCGTCATCTTTGGTACCGGAGATTTTAAACTGGGCTTCTGCTTGAGCGAACCAAATTTCTGGGTCTTCCGACCAAAAAGGTGGTAGTTTCACTGCAACACGCTCGACGGCAGCGGTCGGGTTATCTTGAGAAACGGGATTCGTAATGCTGTCCTCGCTACCGGTTGAGTTGTTGCTATCCGAGTTAGAAGGCAGCGACATGTTGTTTTAGTTGTAATATTCGCGTCTTGGGGTCACCAGATGTGGGGAACACTACGGTGAGCTGAAGAAAAGTCAGGATCCCCACATAAACTGTATATTGTAGTTCACAAAGTCCAACAGCAAATAATCACGGTAGAAAGCGTAAAGCGAGTGCGATAGCGCGGAGCGAGAAAGCGACGTAGGTCCAGCGCGCAAGCAGATCGGTAAGCCACTGGCGCGGGCGCCCGCAGACTGGGAGCCGGTTCCTCGGCGCGACCCCGCGCACCTCATCACGCCCCGCGGCGCCTGGACGGGTCGTGGACTCGCAGCTGCAGCGCGCTGCATTGTGGGCGATGCACAAACTGCAAGTGCAGTGCCGCCACATAAACATTGCCAGTTATCGGAAACACAAGACAGTTGGTGGTACAAAGAACAAAGAACTATACAGTGCCACCAACTTAGCTGTTCAGTTGATAGCGGTCGCTAGTATCATAGTAGTCTTCGTAATAGCGGACATAGTATAGTATGTATTCTCTTTGATGGCGGATGACAAGTCAGTAGTACCAATTTTTCCCACCTGAACAGCTAAATTGGTGGCTCTGTTGGCGTGCGGTGACAGGTGGAACTGAATATTTTTGACAGGATCATTGCATGAGGTTGCGTACAGAGAAGTAGAAGTGACGCCCCCTGTAAACGTCACCCACACGCCAACAGATCTTTGGATGACTGTATAGCTCAATCTAATATGTTCAGTGCTATATGGATATTTTGACACTTAGATGACACTGACAGGGGGCGCCACTGCAACATTGATCGATTGAATGATTGGATTGATTACGTTAGTTCCGACCCTTGGCCACGTGCCAAAACATCCATGTAGCACTGTATCTCTATGCCATGAATCGAGATCGCAAGCAAATTGTAATTTTGAAGGATGGTAAGCCGCCGTACGCCTTTAGAGTATAATATATTTTGATGGTGATTTCGACTGATTTTTGATGGATTTAAATGGACTAACTGACTCTTACACACCGATGAGGTCTTCGCCCAGCAGTAGGACCCCACAATAGGCTAGATAAAAACCGGCCAAGTGCGAGTCGGACTCGCGCACGAAGGGTTCCGTACCATTATCTAAAAAACCGCAAAAAAAAAAGTTCGGGAGCCCCCCCTAAATATTAATTTAATTTTAATTTAATTATTTATTTTTTAATTAAATAATATACTCAATATATTGTGAACATTTTAAGCGTCTACCTGCTACCATTATCAATATCGAGCAAAAATGAGCAAAAAAAAACACGTTTGTTGTATCGGAGCCCCCCTTAATATTAAATTTCATTTGATTTTTAGTATTTGTTATTATAGCGGCAACAGAAATACATCATCTGTGAAAATTTCACCTGTCTAGCTACCACGGTTCATGAGTTACAGCCTGGTGACAGACAGGACGGACGGATGGACGGACGGACAGACGGACAGCGAAGTCTCAGTAATAGGGTCCCGTTTGGCATCCTTCGGGTACGGAACCCTAAAAACGCTAGTTTGACTGTTATCCTTTAAAAAATTCGAGTCGCAATACTCGCAATAGAGTTATCGAGGTTCTGTTAGCTTCTTATCTTCTTCTTCTTCTATGCAAGCTAGTCACGTTTGTGCTTTCTCAAAACTCATTAACGGAACTAGTGAAAGGTAGCAACATCCAAACTAACCGAGTTATGCTTCCTTCATACAGAACTAATTACGCAGCTAATCAAGTTAGTGTCCCGTCTCGTGTTTGTTAAACCAAATTGTCTGAAGATAGCTAATACGTTTTCTGGTCTACATCACTTCTAACTCGACACTAACTAAACAAAGACCTCGATGGTGCTTGGTCATGCTACACCAAATGGTCAACGAATCTTAAAAACTTTATGTTCGCTTGAGTCTCAAACATATACTTTAATATAATTTTATGTGTATGGATTGTATATTTATTATTTGTTGATTTCCAGCTTAGCATCTAAGCTCAAATGCACCTTTATATTACCTTTCCGTAAAGTACGACTCAATCTTATTTTTCGAAGGTTAAATCCAGAGAATTTTATCCTATATACTTGGGAATTCACCATCTCAACATTCATATCATAATACTGAATTTATGTCTAATTTAAACTACAAGCGCAGTTCTGATTGTGATATAAGGTTGGCGTATGGCTCGTTTAATTCATTAGTTTGAGCTGAAATAACACTCCTGGGACACACAGCTACATTTAAGTAGTAAGGTTTTAAAGAGTCATAAATCTTTACTGATGTATTTTCCGGTGGATAAATAAGCAGACCAAATAAAGAGGTAAAATCGGTCAAGTGTGAGTCGAAATCGCACAAGAAGTGCTATTGTTGGTACCATCGTTCAACACAACATAAGCACTCAAAACAATAAAACATAAACAAAAAGAAAATTAAAAAAGTCTCTTGTAGGGATCCCGTTTATTTTGTAATATCTCTCGTATTTGTTGTTGTTGCAGAGCATCAAATATAAACATTCTGGAAAAATTTCAACTTTCTAGCTATTACGGTTCTTCTCTAAGACCAGCTGACAGACAAACAGACAGGTACTAATCAATTTCCAAATCCTCCAATTATAATAGGTATTACTATAAAAAAATATATAATAAATGCATGAGCAGTTACAATAGTATTATAAATTTGATCATGGGTTTAGTAATAGGACCCCGTTTGGCACCCGTTTGGTACACTAAAAAGCAGTCCAGGGCGGTCATTCCGCTATTAACATTACATTTCGTTGATTATTCAATGATCCGAAATGGAAATTCAGTCACTTTAAGCTTAAAAATAGGAGTACTTACTTACCCTTGCATCAAGCCATCAAGCTGAAATATGCAAAATTTGCAATTTTTGCGATAAGGACACCATAATAATGAAATTGTGAAAAGTCCCTATATCAATCCCATACGTGCATTATTCCCTTTTTACCTTGAATATATAATTTTTGCATAACACGGGATCGATGGAGACTTTTCACAATTTCATTATAAAATGGTTTCTCTAACATTCATGCAAATTTTCAGCTTCCTGTGAACTTATGCAAGGGTGGGTACCCTATTTTTAAGCTTAATTTGACTGGACTATAATTATGTTGACAGTAAACATGATTGAATGATCAATTAATTGTAATGTAAATAACGGAATGACGGCCCTTGGGTAAGTAAGTACCTGGGTTGCACACTCAAGTACTAGTAAGTCTCTTATTAGAGATAAGCTCGCCTTTGTACATGTTTTTTTCTAATATTAAGTGTCTGTATTATGTTTTCTGTGCAATAAAGTATAAAGTAAGTACTTTTAACGATGAAATACAAAACTCAGATTGTGAATAACAATCTATAGCTGAAATTTAACGTTTTGTTTGAACGGGAAAATGACGCAAATAAAATACATTTTTCAATTTATCTTGTTTCCCTACTGTCATGTCACTAATGGCCTAAAGTGCCTTTATTATTGTTTTAGCTACTTTGCGACAATAATTCAGGCATGACGAAAATTGTTTGAGCTACAGATAAAATCATATCAAACGACAAAGACATCATTTAATTTTACCGACACTTTCATTGAAATTATAATAATAGAGCTGCCATTCGACACGTTACTAATATACGTTTATGCAACAAACACCCTTTCATTATTTAATGTCCACCCCATAAATTGGTTCAATTAATAAATCTGTGCCATATCCGCAAACTCACGAAAATTGTAGCACCATTGTTATAATACCACTGCAAAAACAATGTTTTGTTACGATTTAATCTTATTTAATAATTGATACCGTCTATGTGAAAATCTGAAACAATATTGTAATGGAAGAGCAAGAATTAATCTGCAATGAAATTTCTTATTAGAGATAAGCTCGCCTTTGAACATGATTTTAGGGTTCTGATCCATAAAGGCAAAAAGGAACCCTTACGTAGTATTACATTATATTTGCCCAGTATAATAGGATCACTTCGTTTACCGTCCGTGTGTAAAACCTTTTATATCGAGAACGCTTGGACGTATTAAACTGAAATTTATATAAATTGCTTAGGTCTGTTATCGATATAGCTATGATAAAATCAACCTCCTAGGTCAACGCAATCGAACGCTACGACCGTTTATGCTGTAAAATTGTTGGGATTTTATATTATTCGCAATGGACCCAAAACTTATAGGGTACTTCCTGTTGGCCTACGATCATGAAAGGCACGAAGCAAGATCTTGAAGCACAAAAAACTGCTCGTCTTTAAAAAAATATATGTAACATGGATGACATCATACTTTATTTTTATTTAGAAACCTAATTTACGAGGTAACAATCTCCAAGTATGGAAGGAACCCTTTTTCTGCGAGTCTTTCTCGCACTTGACCGTTAATTAGGGTTTTGTATCTCAGAAGGAGAAACCCAGGATTACTCGATATCGAACTGCCTAGCAGTTTGCAGACTTCTCGTACGATTTTAATTTGACGTATCAGTCAGCAGTTTGTCACAATTAACAATCTGTCAAATACACGTTGGTCTGTTGAGTTGATAACATTGACAGTTTGTTGAAAACATGGAGGAAGGAGGAACAAAGAGTTTCATTGATCTGAGGTTTGAATTGGAGATCTTGACAAACTGCTGAAAGTCTGTCAGTTGAATCTTCCAGCAACCCAAACTACATTTAAACAGAGTTTGACAATCTTTCGCGCAATTTTGAGGAAAAAAGGTCTACGAGAAACCGGGTTTTAATTGTATATTTAAGTGCTTATTAATGAATATGTTATAATAATAATAATCGTGCGTCTGTCCGTCCGTCCGTCCGTCCGTCTGTCCGTCCGTCCGTCCGTCTGTCACAGTCAATTTACTCAGAACATATTGGACCGATGAAGTTGAAAATCTGTGACCCAAAAGACAGAAGTGCAATGCAATTTATTAGTTATTACAGATAAATTACAGATTACAGATAAAAAATATACGTTTTGCTATATTTCGTATAAATACCGACATCATACTTGTATTCTTTCAGAACCGTACAATGGACCCTCAAGGGGGAAATGCAGTAGCTTTAGTAGTATGTATCCGAAATAATACATATATACATACATTCATACTCAAACGTGCGCAAAAACTACTCATTACTTTGAAAGTAACAGCGAATTGAACCTGCCAATAAAAGCTCATTAATGTCCTTTACGAGGAACACAGGAATTTATCGGAATATGACTAAGATTGAGCCATACTATAGTATGAATAAGTTATGAATCATCAGAAAAATTGTTAGGCTTTATTATGCTGAAACTCCTTCTTTCCCACTAACCCTAAATATACTTTTCCACTACATACTGCAAAGTGCTATGGATAAACTTTAAGTTAAAATTTACTGTATGAACGTGATAAATATGGTACAAACAACACAGTTTACAGCACCTAAAAGTTAGCTCAACCATTTCCGGTCTCTATCTCTTGGAGTTAAGGCGAGAAGTGGATTAGCAACTTTGGAGATGTTACTTTAGTTAGGTGGTTCTAGATAGTTATAGTATTGCTTGGGAAAGCTATATCTTAGTCGAGAATGGACTTATCCAGGTGTGAGTGAATTGGTATGTTCGGTTTCTTCCTGGCCAAAGGAAAATACGGTCTAATCTAATTAGGGCGATTATATTAGCAGCAAAAGTTGGCTGGCCATTTTATTTGTATCAGAATAGTTCTAGTGGGTCTAAGTAATAGTTAAGTATATTTTCGCAAGGAAACCTTCCACTCTCGTTCCCAAAATAACGGGAAAGTTTCTCTGTCACCTCGTTTGTGTAGTCTTTTCGTTTGACTGCTCTAAACTTACAAAAAACAATGCATAATACTGTTGTATATCTCTATAGTCAACAAGCTTTTTAGGAGCATACATTTTGTGCAAAATAAATGGGCCTTAAGTGAAATATCGAGGCCGTTGCTCTACGGAGAAGCTTACTGGTCCCGCGAGGGCCACCGTCTAAATACTTCTGTTCACCTGAGCTTAGTCAGGCCTCCGTCACTGAATGTACTCACGCGCTATAATTACCTACCGCCCGCCCGAGCTCTCGGAGCTCCCGGCTATGGCCCGGCGCCCAAGTCAGTATGGTTCTCGCAAGCCAAGCGCATGCACGTTTTGAACTGTGTTCGTATCGTACGAGTATCTGCGATGCGAGGCAACCCTGCGATTAGTGTGAGATCGCGCGGTGCGAGGCGATCACAACTGTACGCTTGTGCATTTAGGCACATTTTAGCATGCAGCGGTTGCTGACGCGACGGAGTAGGCTATTATAGCAGTAGGTATTGGAAATTTCCTACTGAGTGAAGTATCTGTTACGTAGTAACTATTTAGTAATCTGTGGCTTAGTCTTAAGGTTGGGGAATGAGGTAGTTATCTTTGGGATAAAATGCGTGATGTATTTCGGGGTAAGTGCGATCAGCATAAAATTACGAGGAATAAACTGAGGCTGATTCTGTTTAACTGTCTATCACTGGAGGTGATTTGTTTTATTGTGGTAACAGTAATAGGTAGACGTTTGATCACAGATGAAATATTTAAATAGATATTACCTTTCTTATCAAATTCGCTGTTTGGCCGTAAGAAAGTGTTTTAGAAAATATGATTTCAATGATTTTGTAAAAACTGGATGTGTAGAACTTAAATGACAGCCAAAGTTCGTGTTGCACAAAACTGAAATTAAGTTCCGCCTAAGCAATAGAAACATATGACAATCCTGGGAAATTCTCGCTATATACATTAGTTAAATGACAACAACTCAGGGTATACATGTGTGCTGTGTGAATTTTGTGTGTGAGTGTGTGATGTGTGTCTAAGGGTGTGTGTAAGGGGGTGTGTGAGGGTGTGTGTGTGTGTGTGTGTGTGTGTCACAATGACAATGTGTCATAGTTCCTTTGTATTATACCAAACCAAACGACGTCCAGGATATTTGTGTGGATCGTAAATTGTTTGTTCCTATTTACATTTGAAAGCACTAAACATTTCTGTATTGTCAAAGAAATTAAGCCGTACCTTTTCACAGCCTCCCCGAGAATCTCTTATCTCCAAACTCTACCTACCGAATCGCTTCAATCGTTGCTTTTACGACCCAAAGCAATTTCTATGAGCGCAGTTCTCCAATCCTCGTAAATATGCCTACCAATTTATTTGTGGTGCCTAGTTTTATTATCACTGACTACTACTACTACCGACGGCTTACAAATATTTACAACTAGCCACTAACACAGCCTTTGGTAGACTTAGTAGAAATTTAAGCGGCTTCGTCATATTGCCTTTGGCAATAGACTATATGAAGCACTGCTACTGAGTCAACAGTCTTTATACAAATAAAGACACAAAGATAATCGAAAAACGTCTGATAAATACGTTACTTACTATCAGATAACCATACTAAAAATTTATCGTGAAGAAAATACAAAAAAAACACAAAACATTACAGAACTAAATCGCAAATCAAAGAAGAGATTTGAGAATTTACTCATCTGATATCATCTCAATAGAGAGCGGCCTAAATAAATCTTCATTGGCAACGTAACCCACAATTAAAACAATTTCAAACTGTCAAAAGACAGGGCCAGACAGCTCAACATCCCTCGGGCCATCCTTAGCGTCGACTCAAAAGTTCTGTGTATCCCTCAATACCTACCCAATTTCGTATTCAAGCGCCATCATTGCCCGAAGCAGGGTTAAGCTCAGAAAACTGTTCATATTTAAAACATGAACAGGGAAACGTCAGTGGTTACTATACAAGGCTCAGATAGCGGTATCTGCATATTTACGGTCCAATAGCTCCCTTGGGGAATGGATAGATATTGGCCTTCCTCAGAATAAACTTTACGAAATCCGGGAATATTTTATATAAAGTCGGTATAAAGACTGACAACGGCGTGTCAACATGTTTCGACTAAAATCGGGAAGTATCGGGATTTTTATGGACCCTGAAGGTTGTTTCAGGTTGTCCTTTAATTAAACGAGTTTAAAAATGTCAGCACCCTTGCGGGGGTTGGGAAGGGAGTGGTGAGGCCGGAACTCACAGCTGCCACTTACAGCAGGTGTAAAGGTTTGATGAAAGTTTTGAAATTATGTAAGAACAGAAATATGTACTCGTGTACAAAATGTGTTTATTCTGTATGTACATCTATCGTCCGTCTGTCACCAGGCTGTATCTCATGAACCGTGGTAGCTAGACAGTTGAAATTTTCACAAATGATGTAGTTCTGTTTCCGCTATAACAAACAAATATAAAACGCAAGAAATTTAATATTAAGGGGGGCTCCCATACAACAAACGTGATCTTTTTGCTCATTTTTTCTCGATATTGATATGGTAGCAGGTATACGCTGAAAATATTCACAATATATTGAGTATATTATTAACTTCAAAAATAAATAATTAAACTAAAATTAAATTAATATTTAAGGGGGGAGCCCCCCTTTAATATTAATACAACAAAAGTTTTTTATAGATGACGGTACGGAACCATTCGTGCGCGAGTCCGACTCGCACTTGGCCGGTTATTATCTATTGTTTTGTGCAAAAAATACAGGTATTTTGAATTATTGTTTACGTTTTACGTTCTCAAAATAGTAGTAGTTTTGTGTTCTGAATCTTTCAGTAGGTAGGTATTGCTTTGAGAGAATTCTGGGTGAAACTGCAAATCTTGTCCTGATGCTATGTTTAGCTGTGACTCACGGGACTAATCAGGCCTTTAATGAAAGCCCTTCTTAAGATGTTACAATTAATTAAATGGCCTAAGCCCGTTTAAGAAAAACCGCTATCGGCTCGATTATCCTCAATTAAGTCGCAATGAATTTCGCAATGTCATTATTGAGATAGTTCTCAGAGCTGAGAGCAGTTCATTAACAGGGTCGAATGCTTCTCGAAAACAGTTACTCATTTGAGCGCGAAGTGCGACTGAATGGGAACACAATATTACTGGCAGTAGGATCCGTTTATCTGCACCCTCTACGTACAAATTACGTAATTAATAACACACTTCGGATGGCCGGGGCGGACGCATTTGTGCGTTCGCTCGGCAAATCCGATTGAACAATTAAGCCGCTTCTTTGGGAGACAATTAATCCGGTTTGATTAGAGAACTTTGTCGTGGTGGTGAGTATTTTTACCTCCGACGATATAGAGGAGGGCCAGAGTTAAAACAGATGCCTGTTTGTGTATCTGTCTATCCGTGACACCCTAGCAGTCACACAGGTGGAACGTTTTAATACCGTTATAATAAAAAATGACGGTGATCATGGGCGTACATTTTTTTATGAATTCTTTGGCTTCTCAGCTCAGAAGTCCGCTAAGTGTTACAGGTTGTCTTATATAATTTTCTATCATTTCTTGCCATGTTAATCTTTAGACGAAGAATTTGTCCAAAGGCTGCCTTTGAGCTTTGGCGAAAACGGTAACCAAAGGATGATGAAACTCAGCCATTTGATACTTTCCATTTATGATTAGACTAGAGCTCTCTAGATTTGCAGAAATATTCAGATTAATATTCCTGAACACCCCTTTCATTATGGCTGCACCTGTTACATGATGTATGTTAGCTGGCTCGTAAAGTTAAATTTTCCCTGGCATGCATACTTGCCCGTATTTTCAGCTACAGTTTGAAATAAAATGTCAGCGCTGCCTCAAACAAATTCGTCTTACAAATTGGTACCTACCTCATTGCTGATTACGCTCGCGATTACGTCTCCCTGTATATTACAATGTCATGTAACTTCAACTTGTTTTCGATACGACTTTCTTATCAATTCATGGATGGATGGCCAAGTGCTTGGACTTTATTAATATGCAAGTGCCACTTGCTCGTAGTCGGTTTTTTTCAACCGCTGACCAGAGGGCGATATCCATGAATGAAAAATGACCAAGCCTCGAGTCGCATGCCACGGGATGGCCCAATAAGAGAGAAAAACGAGAGCGTGAATCACGAGTGAGTTTCCATCCATGCAAAGTCGGATTTTGTAACGTCCGTCCTTCCGATATTGCCGTGTCAAGATGCTTTATTGCAACTTAAACGGACAGCACCGCCCAAGTCGTTTGACTGAGTTTTGTTTGACCGAATAGATTTGCTATAAGGGTCATTTTCAAAAAAAAGTGTACATTTCTTTAAAAATCTTGTCTGGCGTATTAACTGCGATAAAATACATATTTACTGTGCATTATATTATTGTGTCGATTTTTTTTTATAATCTATTGACCTTTTCCTTCAATTCCCTCATTTAAAGCATAGCAAAAAGGTTGGTCTTATAATAAAAATATACATTTTACTTTTTCTCACCTAAATAGCCCCATACAAACAGACGGTGTCCTTTTAGCACCCTAACAGAATGTAATCACTATGGAGAGCATATCAGTTCTTTTTCAAACTTTATCTGCTTGTGTCTAATACAATTGTTATATTTCCTGTTGTTCAATAGAAACAATACCAATAAAAGAGTTACTTTAGACATAAAAAAACAATCCTAACTTTGTCCGAGATATTTTACATGTGAGTCACTCAGGGGATGTCACGGACAATTTCAGGGGTTTTTGTAGCTATCCTACAATTTCTATGCAATTATTTTGTAACTGGCAACACTATGCGTCAGCCATCATTACTAAACCCCCGCCATTTTGATCGAGTGCGATTTTGTGGTGAAACACGGAACGACCGGCGGAAATTATCGAAAATAATCAGGTGAATCACAGCACATTTCCAAGCAAGTTTACGTGTATTTTATTCTTATGTTTTTACATATAGTAGACTTAGCACATACAAGTTATATTATATGTTCGATTTATCTGCACTGCAATTTTTTTCGACATTGTAGATTTTTGAGGGTAGAATTTTCACAAAATTTGCTAAACATGTGAGACATGTGAGTCACAATTTCGTGACTCATATGACGTGACTCACACAATACAAGAAAAGTAAAGATGTGTTTAGACACACTTGTAGAAAGTCATAAATTAAAAAAACAAACATATTATATACATACAACGTGTAAACGAATTAACGCAAACTGAGAAATTATTTTGTTCAAAATCCTTAACAGACTCGATTTCCGTGACCTAAAATATAGGTCATATTTTTGATGTTTTTGAACCCCGTCTTATAATTTTCTACATCAATCAACATACGCGAGCGTCCGTCCAGTAATACTGACCCCTGCCTCTACTTTACTCCCGTTAATACGCAGCTCAAACAGGTTGTTGCTTGTAATTCGATGAAAATAAATGTTTTATTTTGACAATAACATGTATTAATTAAAGTCAATTAGAGTAATATTCTTTCCAACATAAAAACTCTTTGCTGTCATTACTTGTCCAAAAACTATATCCATTACCGCACATGTACCGGCCCCTCTAATTGATTCATGTGCACACTTCCTTATAATTATGTGACTCACATGGGTATAAAAATACAGGAATGTCACAAAACAGTTTACTCACAAATTTAATCAGTTTAGTCACAATGTACACTTTTTTTGAAAATGACCCATAAATATTTTTTTAGAGAGAAGCTCGCCATAGTACATACTGTGTTTTCTTTTAATGTAACAACATTTATGTACCATACAGAATTGTGCATGGTGGATTCACGAACAGTAAGCCGCAAGGAGCAAAATACTTTCGTAGCCTTTAGGTAGGTGTTCTATTCTAGGGCGCGGGCACAATATTTTCTCAACTACAAAAATTTATAAAACGAGTCGCAACGTCACCGACACCCCGACACCTCACTAGTTAATCTCAAAGTTTTGGCAACAAATTGAATTCGGAAACCATAATTAGATGTTTAGATTTTTTATGATATAGGTACATGAGAGGTGGACAGTGGTAAAAAAAGTCCCTTTTACCGACCTGGGTGGTCCGGGGAGGTTAACGGTGATGGGTAAGAAGCTAATAATGTACATGCCGTAACTTTTGATGTTTCTCCCCAGGCACCCTCCTGCCACTGAAGTCAATTAAAAAATTTGGATTTTAAATTACACTCGAGGGATATAAATTAATCATGCGTTTTATTCTCAAAATAAACCACTCTCATTTATTGTTCGCTGAAGTTTTAATCACGTATGGTTTATATCAAATAAAAAATACGATGCTTTGCTCATCAATTCTGGAAAACACATAATATATTCATAAATTATTATTTGTGCCACCCCGTATGGGAAAAGGCTTAACGCTCTATTATGATAGCAAGTATTGTTATCGTACCGTGCAAAGAAGGCAAATCCAACAGACACCACATAGTACTTTTGATACTCCTCTAAACTTGGGCAATTGTGATACATGCTACATTAATCGGGAGATAATGCACGCCCCGTTGTAACATAAATCTTCCCTAATGCCATTCCAGATGAAATGCTCAAGCCTCGTTCATATGGATTGCTCAAGCCTCGTTCAATGAAATGCTCAAGCCTCGTTCATTGGGGAGGGCGCCACCTGCAGAAAGTAAAAGTCTGCTCCCATTTAAATTCGCCTAGAAAAATAAACAACACAGTTTTTGTGATATATTATACGATAAAAATCAAGTATTATCTGAAGTGCTTAAGTGGAAGTGTTATCCAAGACATTTCTTATGGATTTGCTTCAAAAATCATTGAAATACGTAAAACGATAGTGACGATCGCAAACAGTGAATTTTGTGTTTATAAACCAATAAATACTAATAAACAGTGAACATTCCTCCGTGCTTTAAAACAATGTGTAATAATGAAACAGTGCAACTATTATGTATATGTGAAAAATACTCTAAAATACAAATTTCTGTCCGTTACACATCATAATTTCAAATAGTACCATCTACTGCGCAAGACCGGAACTAGTGACATACATCCCTAACCTAACCAAAAACACAATCGCCATCTAGTGGCTAGTACAGAAAACACTAAAGTTCTGTTAGATCATCTATTTGAATAAATACACCACATCACAGATATCACGGTAGAGGGCGCCACCGGTACAAATCAATATCATTAAGCCAACCGACCACATCTAGTAACTCTGAATAATCTGCATAGAGGGCGCGATAAGAAGCCAATATGAAGCTATGCAAAGCGTGTTTGGGTAATATTATTACCACAGAACTATTGCAGTGCGTCACTTGTAAAAGCAACTATCACCATAACTGTGCCAACGTCACTACAGCAAAATACATGGCCTACTACGTTACTCAGAGGAACACATATCTCTGTGAGCACTGTATCAAGCACAACGTAAGCGAAGAAATGGCCACAGCTTCGATTCAAGACTACTGCTATATTACAGAGAGGAAGCAGAGACGCAAATATATGGATCGTGACGAATCGGCTCTAGACTTATCTCATCAAAGCCTGCCAACTGCGTTTACCCAAAACAGCCAGGAGCTTGAGGACTTGAGAAGCGAAAATGAAAGATTAAATCTAGAATTAGAGTCAGCGCACGCCGAGATCGAAAATCTTATCTCGCTGAACTCTACATTACATAGAGAGAACAAGGACCACCTAAGAAAAATACATTTATACAAATCTGTCGGTCTATGCGATATACACACGGGAAATACTTCGTCGCCCAAGAAAATGTTCTTCTCTCCCCAGTATCGCAAATTACGTACTGATTCAATTAATATCGGAAATTCAAATAATTCACAAAAGGACTTGACCAACATTTTCAAAAACCAATTTGACCTAAACGCAACTCTTCCAGGTAAACCTCACTCAGCCGAAAATAAGTCCTGTCGTTGCGAAGACAACGGAACAGTGGCACATATGGTTGCAGTGTCAACTACACTCAACGAACGTCAGATTTTGAAAAGTACAAGTGAGCCAAATAAAACTACTGAACTCAAAATCTTGAACCACGACCGAGAAGAACATCTGCCACAGGAAAAAGAGATAGGAAAATCAGACGACAAGCAAACGCAACGGCAACACAAAAATCCTGAAAACAAAAATCCTGAAAACAAAAATCCTGAAAACGAAGAAAAGAGCTTTGACAAAAACAAACAAGCGAGTAAAAGTACTGATGGACTAAATCAAACGAAAATCCTCTTACTGGCTGATGAAAAGGGAAAAGGCATGAATAGAATACTAAAAAATCTGTTAGGGGATAAATTCTGTGTAGAGTCAGTCATAAAGCCATATGCAACCATGGATCAAGTGCTGAAATCATGTAGAGTTTTGTGTAAGGGCTATTCAAAGAATGATTTTGTAATAATAGTTGCAGGATCTAATGACTGTGACCCTATGAAGTTGCAGTCCATGTTGTATTGTAATATGTGTCAGATGGAAAACACAAATGTACTATTGTGTAATGTAGGATTAGGCTCAGGGAAGCATCTGAACGAGCGTAAAGTTAACAGTACATTTAAACACCTGTGTTCCCGCTTTGCGTGCGCGACTTATGTCGACATACATGACGGAGGAACCCCCTCCTTATTGTATTCGTGTAAATCCCTGCATAGAGAGATTCTTAGAGTTTCGTATAGATCTATGTTTGCTGAGTTCAGAAAGTCGAGTAATGCACATCAGAACCATGTAAATGCGGAGACTCAGACTGACATTGCAGGAACTAATAATAATATTAACATTAACTCCCAGGTTTTCTGGAGAAGCGAAGAGCTTCATCCAATAACGTAGAAATAAGGACTTCGAAGAACACTGCATGCGAAAAGTACAGTAAAGTTGATAAAATAGCCCACATAAATATCCAGAGTCTGAATTATAAAAAATTGCCCCAACTAGAAATCTTGCTTAAGTCTCCGGCTGGAAGTGATGTTTCGGTACTGTGTGTGACTGAGCACCATAGAGTATCTGAGGATCTAAATCGTATGCAAATTTCTGGCTTTAAATTGGCTGTTAGTTTCAGCCGTAATAATAGAAACAGTAAGGGAGGAACATGCATTTTCGTCAGATCACATCTTGATTACGAAGCATTAACAAAGATCGAGGAAATGTCTATTCCTTACTTATTTGAGGTATGTGGAATAAAATTGAATGATACTTATATCATAAGCCTTTATAGACCTAAGCCATACAAAAACGATAACTTTATATCAAATCTTGACAATATGCTCAACAATCTATGCAAACGTAAAAATGAACGTAAAATTATTATTTGCGGTGACTTTAATGTTAATCTCATGGTACAAGATGCAGAAACGAGAGAGCTGTTAAGTCTCTTACAAACGTACAACCTGAAGCATTTTATAGAGGAACCTACTCGAATTACTTATCATAGTGCAACATGTATTGATAATATAATATCCAATACAACTTTAACAAATGCTAGTGTTATAGAGATTGGCTTATCGGATCATACTCTACAATGTGCTGCTATGGAACGACCCCTGAAAATAAATAAAAGTTCTTACTTAATGGTAAGAAATCTTAAGCAGGAAAACCTTGAATGCCTAAAAAACCATTTGCTCCTGGTTTCTTGGGACGGTGTGTACAACGCAATAGATTGTGACAAAGGGTTCGATATATTTCATAATACCTTGACTAGCGCTTTTGACACATTTTGTCCTGAAATAAAGGTGAAGTGTGATGATGGTGGCAAAAGTGGACTTGGGTGGCTTACACCAGGAATTAAAAAGTCATGTGAAACTAAAAGGGAGATGTTTGTATGTCTAAAGCGCTCAAATTGTTTACTCTTAAAACAGCGCTATAAACTGTATTGCTCTATCCTAGGCAGAGTTATTTCCTTTGCAAAGAGATCCTACAATGAACTGAGAATAATTAATTCACACGACAAAGTAAAGTCAACATGGGACTTAATAAATAGCAATATCAAGGGCAAAAGCAGGAAGGATGTCACAAGTTACGTTGGACTTACTGACGGAACTAACAAAGTAAATGCAGACTGCGAAGCCCCTGATGTATTTAACAACTTTTTCACGAACATCGAAGGAAATACAGATGATATTCCTGAAACTGAGATAGACCTACCACATCTAAGCCCCAATACAATGTTTGTCAGACCGATAAGTCTGGAAGAGTTACATAAAATTATCAAATCTTTAAAAAATAAGAAATCATGTGGATATGACAGTATTCCTTCGGCCGTCTTAAAGTACATATTGCAAGCTGTCGCCATTCCATTGCTTTTCTTACTAAATAAATCATTTACGGAGGGAATCTTCCCACAAAAACTAAAAAAGGCCCACGTAAGACCAATTCATAAAAAGGATGCTAAATTAGATGTCAACAACTACCGACCTATATCTTTGCTGCTGACCTTATCGAAGGTATTTGAAAAGGCCATGGCAAATAGACTCCGATCGTTTCTCACACTAAAAAATATATTAGCTAAAGAGCAATTCGGTTTCCAGAATGGAGTATCTACAGCTGACGCTATATTTGACATGACGGATTTTGTTGCGGAGGCTCTAAACGGTAAAAAAAATGTAGTGACGGTTCTTCTCGATCTTTCAAAAGCATTTGATTATGTGAATCATGGTATCCTATTATCCATTATGGATAGATATGGTATCAGGGGGGTTGTGTGTGAATGGTTTGCATCATACCTCAAAGAAAGAGAACAGAGTGTTCTCCTGCCAATCTTGGACCAAACAAGGACTCTTATAAATACAGAATCGCAAACTACTACAATTCATAAGGGCGTCCCACAAGGTAGCATACTAGGGCCCATTCTCTTCCTTCTGTACGTCAATCACCTCCCAAACCTGATAGATGATAGGGTAATAATGTTCGCAGATGACGTCTCTGTATTTTTCAAATTCCAGCGATGTGAAGGGAATAACTTAGTAGAACGTATATCGCAATCGATCAATACTGTTATACACTGGTTTAAAAAACTCAACCTAAATACTAATCTAAACAAAACAAATGTCTTGTATTTTAGGAATTATAACACCCCGGATGATGCCCTAGAAATAAACCTTGATGGTAAAAATTGCTGTACAGTATCAAGTGCAAAATTCTTGGGGATTAATTGTGATGAAAATATGAACTGGAAGAAACATGTGGAATGCCTGGAAGGTAAGCTGAGCAGCTTCTGTTATGCCTTGAGATGCCTAGCAGCTATTTCAACTCCTAGAGCTACCATGCAAGCTTACTACGCCTTCTTTCAGTCTAGGGTGCTTTATGGTTTAGCAATATGGGGGAACTGCGTAGAAATTAAAAATATATTCATCCTACAAAAAAGATGTGTGCGGATCATTGACGGACTCAAGTCTAGCAGAGAATCGTGTAGAGACTCCTTCGTCAAGTTGCATATCCCCACTATTACAGCTCTTTACATAGTTGAGCTTTGCAAATTGGTGAGGCGACACCCGTCAAGGTTCCCTGTAAGATCTTTAGGGGTCAGCGGTCGCCTAAATGAAAGGTACAAATACAATCTGCAGGAGCCAACCTGCCGGACTGCCGCGTATTCACGATGCACGAGGATGGTAGCTATAAGAGTGTATAATAAACTTCCTGACGAAATTAAATCACTTCCTAGCTCCAGTCTTATTAGTAAACTCAGACGGGTGCTTATTAAAGTTTGCCCCTATGACCTAAATGAATACTTTAAATATAAATTTTAATAAAATTATTCTATATTGTTATAATTGTATAATTTAAATGATTTATTTATTGCTACCTGAATGACCGGCTGCTATTTTAATCCTTCACTATTGTAAATTTATGACATTGATTTAACAAATTTATTTAGATGATATCGATCTAGCCATGTAGGTACCTTAATATTGCTACGCCCTAAGGGTAAAATGACATTGAGACTGAACTGTAATTATTTAAGACCTTATAACATGTTGTTTATTGCAATAAATATAAATTGAATTGAATTGATATAGGTTTAAGTTTGTATCCGACCGTAACTACTGACGACATGTCGCTGGCGAGACAGAGAGCGTAGTTACTACGTTACAAACTTGATTGTAAACTGTAATTGGCTACGCAAGTGGAATAATTTTTAACTGTTTCGTAATTATTTAACAAGCAAAAACCGTTGCCGTTTTTGTCAACGAGTTTCAAAATTGTTTGTGTTTTATCTCTTCCTTAGTAGTAGATAAAGAGATTTTAGGTTTTCAATTAAATAAAAATACCAATATTATTGCTCTTCGTTCATGGGGAAAAATCGCTATATGATACCTTACATACGAAAAGCAGTCGATGCGACGGCAGCCTTAAAAAGTGGCCAAGTGCAAGTCGGACTCGCCCATGAAGGGTTCCGTAGAACAAGTAATTATATGACTGGATGTTTGTGTTGTATGAATGACAAAGTTATCTTTGCGGTTTTTAATTAATGTTTTATATCTTAAAAACTGCCTATTATATTTTATTCAATTTAACGATTGACTTTGAGGAAAAATAGTTTTAAAAACCTCAACGTCATTTTTAAAGACCTATCTATTGACACTCCACTTAATATAGTATTGACGAAAAAATATATTTTGGTGTCAGTTTCATGTATGGGAAGCCGCCCCTTTATATTTTTTTTTTCAATTTTTGTATAAACATCGTTAAGCGGTTCACAGAATACCTCTACATACCATACCAAGTTTCAACTGTATAGTCTTAATAGTTTTGGAATAAAGTTGCTGTGACAAACGGACGGACAGACAGACAGACAGACACGCAAAATAATTTCAGCCCATCACGTGCCACTATTTTGAATTTTTCTTATGATATGATATCTTAGATCACAATATTTGATTGCTCTTTCAGAAACAGGGAATTAGAGTTCAAACAACGCTCTAAACGGTCGAGAACAAACATGCGCCTTTAAATAATTATGGCGCGCTGTATTTTACAGTTTATTTTCAGTCTCCATTACGCACTCATTTTGTATGCACAAAGTGGCGTCAACAGTATGCACAGTGACGTTTTCCGACACAGTGGGGCCAATTCTCTAGAGCACACGCACTAAAATTACTTGACAATATTAGCTCCGACGCTCTTACGCGGTTGCCATAGATTTCATTTTCGAACTCACTTTTGAATTAGTTCATCAGTACATTAAAATAATTCAAAAGTAAGTTTGATAATGGAATCTATGGCGACCGCATAAGAGCTGTCGGACTTAATATTGTGGTCGATTCTCTAGGTTACACTGACTAAAATTACTTGACAATATTAAGTTTGACAGCTCTTATGCGGACGCCATAGATTCCATTTTCGAACCGACTTTTGAATTATTTTAATGTACTGATGAACTAATTCAAAAGTGAGTTCGAGAATGGAATCTATGGCAACCGCGTAAGACGGTCGGAGCTAATATTTTCAAGTAATTTTAGTGAGTGTGTCCTAGAGAATTGGCCCCAGTGTCAACTAATTTTAGTGAGTGTAAACTAGAGAATCGGCCACAATGGCATGCGGGCTCGACGTGCCGTAAGCAAGTAACTATGCAGCCTTAGAACAATTAACAATGGCTCGCCTGACAACATTATCTGTTTGCCGAAGGTAAATGGGCATTGGTTCGGATCTTTGACCCACCAGAATCCACTAATGAAACTAGTCTGACCAATGATACTACCTCAAGCGATAAGTCGCATTCCGCAAAAATATGGAAAAATATTTTGGTAGCAAAACAAATGTCGGAAAAAGCAAGGAAAAAGCCTACGAAATCTGTCTTCCGACTGACATATTACATGATAAAAATAAGTAAACGATCCTATCATCTATAATTAATCTCATAACACTAACCTTAAACGCTACAAAGTCAAAGAACGGCAAAATTACGTCATTTCGTGTACATGGGTGACATCACACTTTTCAGTTTTTCTTATGTAGGAAGCTAACCACAGGGACGATTTACAATTTTCAACGATGGGACTAAACTAATGGATCACCTTTTGATACAAAAAAAAACTTTGAAATCGGTTCTTAAATAATATTACATTTCCGAGGTAAGTCCCCAAGCAAACTTGAAAAATTAATTTTTATTTTCCCCCTAATAATAACCACATGTCATTAACCAACGAAGAGTAACGCGAACTTTGAGGTATGGGTCAAAAATGCCCAACGACCTTTCGAGATGTAATGGCGGGCGGCCAGCAAAAATCCTCGAGGATATTTTCTAAATGAGGACTTACCTGAATACAAGTTTGTTTGGAGGGTGTCCTTACATGAGTTGGACAGTGGAGTTTTCTATATGTGCGTTTTGAGTTTGTATGAAGGGAGCCTTTATCTGACTAAGAGCGAGTTTTATCAACGAAGAGTAACTTTTTACTCGAGAGTATCTTCTATTTTTTCTAAGAATAAATCTGATTTTGAACTTTCATTGTCATACAAATTATCATCGCCGGGGCAGTTATTCTCGCATAACTTTTTGTTGGTAAAATCCACCCTTAGGGGGTTAAAAAAGCTTAAAGGTTATTTTTTTATTTATCTACCATTATGACCAATGCGGGTGAAGTTTAATAATAATGATGATGCATTACTGAACCTACGCATTTTTATGTGGGTCGAGGCATACGCAGATTGATAGCAGATTCAGGTTTAATTGTTCTAGGAATGCGGCCTAGGGTAGCGCTTGACATTCCTTACAATATTGTGATGAGAGATTTTGTTTACAGATAACATGGTTGTACAGACATTTAACCTATTCAACACTATTCTTTGGTCTATATGGTCACTGGGATAGGATCAGATGATCAGTAGGATTTTAGATGCGTTACCAATATCGATGGCATGCTTCCCGATGGTGCTTCATAACTTTCAATATCAGTAGGTACTACAACTTTCATAAAACAGTGAAAAAAAAACAAAGATGCGGACAAAAAAAGTTGATTGACCCAAATACACTTGTCCAATAATATTTCAACTAAATGGAAAATAGGGAAAAGGCGAGGTATGGTAGCCCGAAACATGAACATAAACATTTACATACAGGCACATACATTGCTTCTGGCCCCACACTAGGATACCCTGTGTCGTGGAAACCAGAAACAGGAACATCACAAACATGTTAAAATCCAAGACCTGGGGTTTTTTTTTACTTAGGAGGAAGAGATAGATCTTCTTAGCTATAGCATATTGTAGTATCTGTGGCTATAGTGGTAATTTTAATAGGTGCTTGCTTCAATTTCAAATCCAATCGGAGATGATGTATGTTGTCTGCTGAATACAAGACCAGAGACACACTGAATAACCTATACTCCTTCAGACACAAACACAAAATTCTCCTCCCAAAAATTAATATGTCATTGCAATCCACTAACACATATATTATGTCCATAACCATCTATAACAAACTTCCAGATAGTTACAAAAATATTTCTAACGAAATAGAATTCCTAAAGAAAGTAAAAAATCATCTCCTCCAAAAAGCGTACTACAGCATTGAAGAATATTTAAATGAAACACACTTTCTATAATCACACACAAACACTCACACACATGCACTTACACACCCTCAAACACACTCATAACACACACAGGTACACATACACAAATGCATGTAAATCTTATAATTATAATACTTTAATTTTACGCTAATACTGTAGATAATAGTAGGTAATGATCTCATTGTTATAAAGTTAACCATTTTATGATATTTTATTTTATGATATTTTATTATTGTGCAAGTTAGATGTAAGATATTGCAGTGCCCTCACTGGGTTCATTGTCGGTTCTCAAATTCTATATATATATATATATCACCATATACCACCACAATGTCGCAATAAACGTTTTGAGTTTGAGTTTGAGTTTGAATACAGAGTTCATCACAACTTCATGCATTGATCAAAGCAATTTTCATCTCGTATATCCAATACTTGTCATGGCAGGTCATAATGTCTAATGGTAATTCCGAACTAATCTGAAATATTCTCTGCTACTGCTACACCGTATCTTCTGGGAAATATACGGGATACATTCGCATGTTTCGGTAAACCCTTTCTGAAAATACACACGTTAAATCTACGGATGATAAGAAATTATAAAACGATCAATAGGGTTCAATGAAATGAAAATCGATCAAATAATTTTCGAAGTGACATTGACAGTGGAACCTGTAGAATTTGTTTTTAATTGCATGAATCGAAAGATTCTAGGTTGTCTAGTTATTCAGTAATATACCTTACGGAATCAGTTAACAAACATAAACGAAATACAATGCACAAGTATCGGAAAACATAGTTATTGAAAAGGAAACACGCGCCAATAGCACGAAGTTCGAAACTCGTAAGTTTCTAAACTTTATCGAATATATATAAACTGCAGCACGTAGAGTCCGGGTTAGTAAGGGCATTGTCGCGTCCTTCTCGGAATAATTTAAAAGTTTTGCTGGTTACAAAATAAACATAATAAGAGAAAGTCATACAAAAGGAAGCGAAATTAAATTTTAAAGTCCTTTCAAAGTAAAAATCTTATGTTAGAGATAAGCTGGCCTTTTAACTTGTTAATTTTTCTGTTAAAACATTTATCAGTATATTCTTCGAACACGAAATTAAATAAACTTCAGAATAATGTACTCGTTCCTTGCGGCACAAAATTTAGTATAATAGAATCACAACCTTCTTATCTGAATCCGGAAAAAAGGTAAATTGATGTTGTCCTTTGTTAAAAAATTGGACCAACCTTCGCTTGCAGATTCGCTTGCTATATTTCAGATTTGAGTTACGGTAGCATACTCCCAAAAGTGAATCGTAGACGTTGTGTACCTATTTAATTAAATCGCAGCGTGGTTCACAAGTAAAATATAAATATAGGTATAGACTAAAGATGAACCATCTCACGAAGAAGTTTTGACTATAGGTTTAACCCGTCGACATATTTTATCTATCTATTCGCGATTGTTCAGTCGTTCGAGCAGTGTGCTTCTGATAGCAAAGGGGAGAACTTTATTCTTATGAGAATATTCGTTATTGTATCACACCAAGCGCTACGTAATAAACGCCCCGAAAGCCTTACACACGAGTGACGATTACGTACAAGTTCAGTCGGTCGCGGTGCCCGAAATCGGACCACAGGATCATCAACATCACATCAATGTACAGTTCCAACGATCTTATGGCGTGAGATGACAGGAGTAACTAACGCTTGGTGACCAAGTGCCAATGAGGAATGAAATAATGGTGTTGATGACAGGTTCGTTGCATAAGGTTGTGTATAGTGACGTCCCCCTGTAAACGTCCTCACACGCCAAAAGGTCATTTGGAAGACTTAATAAATCAGCATCCTGAATATTGTAAGAACGTAAGTGACGTAAATGACCTGCCACAGACAGACAGGCAAACAAATATGATAGTTAGAACAAATATGACAGACAGAGTGCGTCCGGGATTATGGTGCGCATGAAGGGTGGTGTGACGGTAGCGAATGGTAGCGTGCGAGTCGTTCTATGGTACTGCCAGTGCCATTGGCAATACCATGGAACGACAAAATGCCTACCTGTCAAAGTAGTTTCCGCCTCTCTCCGCGCGCAGTATGGGAGTGGACGCACTCTAGTACCGATCTGGTTACAAAATTGAGAAGAAAGTAATGTAATAAATTGTGAACATTAAACGCAGACAATCTATAAGAAGAAAATGAATTGCTCCGTTAAAAGCCCCAAGTATATGTATACCCGATAACAATTAACAGAAAGATCGTACAAGAAATGTATAGGAATCTGGCGACGGATCTTCAATTTACGGTAACAAACTATACGTCGTTTCGGATGTCGTTCCATTACGGACTGGGCCCTAATGGCCGGCGAAACCCGACAAGGACTCGACACACAATTAAGTACTGCGGAGTTTTTTCTCACGCACGAACAATGAAAATAGAGCTGTGATGAAATTACGCTGAAATCGTAAGCAACTACTGCTTACCTAGAACTAGCACTGAATAGCATGCTTTTGTTGTGATCACGAAATTGACTCAAAGATAGGTAGGTATTAGTTATTCTTGAAACATAAAATTATAGAATAATAATTTTGTAAAAATAATTCACTGCCACTGTAAATTTTCGAAGTTATGTATAAGACCACAACTCCGCCATTCCGTGTAGATCATAAAATATATTTTGTGAGATAAGCAGCTGCTTCTAATACTAAATGAACATCTTTAATAGCTGCAATAGCTCGTACCACTCTTACAAGGAATAAAGTGGGACTTCTGGTCCAGACATCGCTAGAAACAAGGAACGATTTTAAAAAGATTTTCCAAGTTAATCCCCTGGGAAATAGATCCCGCTCTGTCTACATGTATTGTAAATTAGCTTCTATTGATCCGCGGAAGCTGCGGTACGACGGAACATGCATAAAAGGAAAGTGAGACCATTATTGTAAATCACTAGGCGAGTGTTTCAGGAGTTAATGGAATGATCATCCTGATATGGGTCGCAGCGGGGCTTGTCATAAAACACGGGTTAATCCACTGAAAGAGCAAAAAAACCGGCCAAGTGCGAGTCGGACTCGCGCACGAAGGGCTCCGTACTATTATTTATAAAGACGGCAAAAAAAATATAACTGTTGTATGGGAGCCCCCTTAAATATTTATTTTATATCGTAGTATTTGCTGTTATAGCGGCAACAGAAATACATCATCTGCTAAAATTTCAACTGTCTACTATCACGGTTCATGAGATACAGCCTGGTGGACAGCGGAGTCTTAGTAATAGGGTCCCGTTTTTAAGCCATTGGGTACGGTACCCTAAAAAAATGGAAACCATGGTGAGGGAAACATAAGAGTTAATCGGATATAATGATTTCACAATTACTTTAATGCACACAACAACTAACAAAATCATAAAATAGTGGCTCGTGGGGTCTGATAAAATATGCAAATTGATTCCACAGATGACTCCCTCAATATTTCCAGATGATGTGAGGTATGGCAATGATAATAGGATTCTGACTCAAATTATTATTAACGCTGCATCAGTGCTACATTCGTTCGTAGCTCCTAGTCAACGCAAAATTATTCTTTATAACAGACTTCAAAAAAGGAGGGGTTATCAATTCGGTTGTGATATTACATTTTTTTTTTATGTGTGTTACCTCGAAACTTGTATTATTTGTGAACCGATTTCAAAAATCCTTTTTTTATATGAAAGAATGGTCCTACAGTCCAGTATTTAGGTTCCTACATAGAAAATACTGTCATGTTTGGATACCTACAAAATTACATATTTTTGCCTTTCTGTGGTAGATGAATTTTGGCTGTATGGACCAATTTCATTTATTTTGTGTAATATTGTGAATTCTTAGACGTCATTCCATAGATAATAAGAAAGGAGGGTGCAAACTCTATGCGTCATTCGCATTTCACGCGGGCAGGACTATCCCCCGGTTTCTGAGACGCTGATCAAAGGTTACGATTACAACAGAGCGATTAACTGATTTCAGCCAATCACGTGCCGCCATCAGCCAATCGTGTGCCGCCATTTTGAATTAACCACCACCGATTAGTTATCTGTGACCGTGATCCTGACCTCAGTGTCTCAGAAACTAAGGGGGTATTAAATTATCCTCTCCATCCTAGGTTTGCTGGAAGAGATCTCTTATTAGAGATAAGCTCGCCTTTGTACATGTTTTTTCTAATATTAAGTGTCTGTATTATGTTTTCTGTGCAATAAAGTATAAAATAAGTAAGTAAGTAAGTAAGTAAGTAAGTAAGTAAGTAAGTAAGTAAGTAAGTAAGTAAGTAAGTAAAATATCATGAAGTCGGCTTTTTAAGTTTTTAACTTGGCGAATTATTCAAGTATCATCCCCTCTATCAGAGGTCGGCTATCATTACTGCGGCGGCTGTTTGTGCCCGCATCTGCCCTAAATACAAAACACAAACTAAAGTTATAAACATAGACCCTCACCCACCACCCTGTCACCTTTCCCCCCTTCCCCTCCTCCATCTACCATGTGAATCTTTACACTGTGTTAGTGGGATACAAATTTCCCTTGCTAAATAGTTTAACAGTACTTTACACATACAAAATGAAGCTAAGTCTTTTTCAGAAAATCAGTCCAATGACCAAGATGATATTAGATGATTTTGATAAAACCAAGGCGCTTTATGAAACAAAACTGAACTCAAAAGCAAAATATAAAACCGAAATCGACCAGGAAGGGTCATATGACTTATTTTCTGGGAGTACTGTACCCGTATTATTAAATAAGGTATTGCTCACTGGTTACTAAAGACGTTCTGCGAACTGCATCGTACCTGTAATCAGATATTCAGAGATGTAAGTAAATGTCCGTATCTTACTGCGTTTGAAGCAAACATCTCTTAGTACAAGTCAGTAGAAATACCCATATTTACTGTATTTACTAAACAGAATGTTCTTTACAATATACACAGAATTTATAGTTTGTTACCAAGCCTAACAAAGGTTTTAATTTTAATTCATGAAAACGTGAGAAAAAAACAATTTTTCATGTTTTTATTAGCATCGACAATTAATTATGCATATGCTAATGTTTGGCAGACATAAAAAATACATCATTAGGGTGTAATATCCTTTCCCAACTCTTTTCGAATGCTGATCATAATCATGCTCAAATATCATATGTCGTTTAATTTAGATTAATTGACTTTCAAATTAGCCGCCACTTCACTTCTTCCAAAACCAATAACAAGAGGTTACGCACATGAATTGGTTGCTACTAGGAACGTATACATTAAATGTAGTTCCAAGCGCCCGGCACGCCCCGGGCGGCGCCTGATCACAGTTATTGAACCTAGATATATTACCTGAGGGCCGATGCTTTACTCCTACGTATTTCTGTTTGAGGTATTATAAATTATAATACATTTTCACAATTCACAATTCTTTATTGCACACAATAATTTAAACAGTTACATTAAAAGAAAACACATGTACAAAGGCGAGCTTATCTCTAAAAAGAGATCTCTTCCAGCAAACCAGGCGTGAAAGGAAAAATTATATAATGAAAGGGTAGGCAGTGCACAATAACAAGTTAAATAAAATATAAACGAACAAATACTAAATACAGAAGAACTACTACTACTTATACATACTGATATACTACATACACTTTACATATAATAAATATATACATACAATAACTTTTACGAAAGAGAGAGGTAAAGTAAAAAGTAAATGTAGCCCATTAATGTCCCCACCGAGGGGCACAGGCCTTTACTCGGATCCGAGAGAGAGGTAGTGCTCTTTAATACGTTTCTTGAAAGAGAAAAGGGTAGGACTGTCTCTAATAGTGCAAGGAAGTTCGTTCCAAAGCCGGACCGCTCGCAACCTGAAAGAGTGCTCATACGCAGCGGTGTTATGCTGAGGAGTGGCCAAAAGTGAGACAGTGTGAGATCTACGAAGCTGATCTCCCGAAAAGAGATACTCAAAACGGTCTCGAAGGTAGTTAGGATAGCGCGGATTATTCAATATATTGAAAAGATAATGAAGAATGTGCGAATCTCTGCGACGACGAATCGGAAGCCACCCAAACTCCTTACGGTATTGAGAGACATGGTCAAATTTGCGCAGTCCGAAGATAAACCGAATCCCGAGATTCTGGAGTCGCACATTTCTCATGTACATGAGACTGTGTCTCTGGTTACCGAAAGATCGCCCGCGTCGGTCTTCTTTTTAGGAACGTATTTAAAACAGTCAAAGTAAAGATTTGATATTCTTGCACAGATATGTCAAGTCAAAGTAAAAAAATAATATTGACCATAAAATAGTACAGATTGCATAGTCAACGTCAATATGATATGAATATTTTTGTATACTACCGCCCGTTCGGAAGTTGTGCTAAGCCCACAACTTCCGAACGGGCGGTAGTATACAAAAATATTCATATTTTTAGATCTGAAGTAGTTTATTACTTAAAAAAAAACATTTATGTTAACCTAAAAAAAATAACATCTCGTCATTTAATTAATTATGAAAACAATTTGACAAATAAACTAACAAAGGAACATAATCGACACATAAACCAAGGAAATACACAAAGAAAGGGTTCACCGATACAATAACAGATCACACCGGCGTCCCGTAGATGTCCGCGCGCGGCGACAGTTGGCGAAGGAAAGAGACCCGGGTAGGCTCCGCGCCTGCTTTTATACTGGCTGTGGCACCTCATCCCTTACACGGCCTCTCCTGACTATGCGTCGCCCCCGACGGCATCTGACAGATCTGGCAGGCTGTCTCTCGTGACACCAGAAGGAGCAGCTGCTTGATGTAGCTCTGCATTCCCATCATGGGCAGGCGGCGGGCTCACTGTGGGATCATCTTGGCTGCTGGCAAGGGTATCGTCCACCGTAGAATCATCATCTGTAATTCGAGGGACACATGAGAACATTGCCAATTTTTAAAGCTCTGCCTATTTCTTGCATTCATCAATCTTCCAAGTCCTTCTTTCAGCAACCAAACACACTCGGTCTATTGATTCATAAAATACCAAGATTCCTTCTTAGCATTTCATGAACCGTTGTTCTCATCACACATCACCATAATCTCCTAGCACACATCTCAATCTCAATTATCAACACACGTTGAACTTTCTCATGGATCCATGTCATTCATCACGCTATCATGTAGGGCAAACATCCCGCAGTTTGTTTGCCGGTAGGTACGTCCCGCAGTCCGTCCTCTACATGAACAATAGACACATGTGTAGGGCGAGCATCCCGCAGTCTACTCGCCTAAAGGTACGTCCCGCAGTCCGTCCTCTACACATGGGTGGCAAGGCCACTCTTCGTGGGGCTGGTCAGGCATCCCGCAGTTTGCCTGACGTAGAACGTCCCGCAGTCCGTCTACTGCCGCACTCGTTAGACACCCCGCAGTTTGTCTAACATAGAACATCCCGCAGTCTGTTCTATCAACAGAGTACCAGTGCACTCACGCTCAAAAAATGCAGCGCAGGTGTCGGGACTCCACTCTCCTTGCCATGGCACCATGTATTGAGCTGCAGCCTGAGTTGTCTTCCCATAGGAACCACCCATGAGACGCAGCTCGTAGCGTCCACTCGGAAGCGCACGTATGACCTTGTAGGGGCCACGCATGCCAGGATCCAGTTTGCCCGTCGACTGTGAATACTTTATAACAAACACCATGTCATCAACATTAAACACACGAGGTGGGCGCCTGTTCCGATTAACGTACTGATCTTGCCGAGTTTGGTTACGTTTCAGTAAGTCGGTGGCCCGACTTCTACATAGCTCCCGTTGCGCCTCACGGTTTGGTTCTGAATCCTCTAAAGCCACATCTCGTATGAGCGATCGAATCACAGGGGTGGTGGCGTCTGTTCCAATCATCAGGTTCAGAGCGGAAGCTTGAGTCGTCTTTTGCTTGGTGATATTGAGGGTTAACTGGAGCTTCCAAAGTGTTCCTGACCAATCGCTCCCTTTATGGTTCGCTTCAATACGGATCATGTTCAGGACCGTCCGAGCATAACGCTCCACTTGACCGTTTGCGTGGTGCATTTCCGCGGTTATGTAATGGATATCAGACCCCATTTCTTTCACAAATTCAACAAACCTAGATGATTCAAACATGCGGCCTTTATCAGTAACAAATAATTTTGGTGAACCGAACAAGGATACAGCGTTAGTGGCCACTCTCAACAGCTCGTCTACATCCTGACGGTATATGGGATAGAGGAGTGTGAACTTTGTAAAAGCGTCTACCACTATCAGTACGAACTTGTAGCCATTAGACTCCGGGAGAGGACCCAATACATCAAGGTGAATTACTGAGAAAGGTATATCTGGCTTTTCCCATGAGGTTATAAACTGGTGTGGAGCCCTAGGTACCCGTTTTTTTGAGAGGCATACGAGACAGTGATCGAGGTACTTCCTAACGAACTGTCGTAATCCCGGGAACCAAAAGTGACGTAATATGAGGTCAACAGTTTTCTCGTATCCTACGTGATCATGTTCGTCGTGGAAAACGCGTAACAGGCTAAGTCGATGGCCTCGAGGGATATAACATAAAAGTCTGGGTTTTTGCTCGCCCACAACAGTATACTTGTAGTATAGAAGGTCGTTTTGTTGAATGTAACGACTTGGGTCTAGGTTGCCGTCATTTAATCGTTGAATAAGGGCGTTGGTCTCCCCGTCTGCCGCCTGAGCTATTTGAGCCCAACTGCGTGGCCTAGTGATATTGTTGACTTCGCGTGGCGGATTACGGCTAAGATAGTCAGCATGCGACATCATAACACCCTTACGATACTCTATGCCAAAGGTGAAGTCTTGGAGGTAAACCCACCAGCGCGCTACCCTCGGGAGTAGATCCTTTTTATGCTCAGTGGATTTGAGGGCATTACAATCTGTTATTACTTTGAACTGAATTCCGATTAAGTAGTGTCTGAAGTTCTATAATGCCTTCACAACCGCTAACGTCTCTAACTCGTATGAGTGATAGCGACTTTCTGCTCCTTGCGTCACTTTACTGAAGTACGCAACCACTCTTTTATTGCCGTTATCATGAGTTTGCAAGAGGACTGCCCCGTACCCTACACTACTTGCATCTGTGTGCACTTCAGTCGGGAGTTTAGGGTCAAAGATCGATAATATGGGTTCGTTTGTTAGCAAAGCAATGATTTCTTGGCGGACCTTTTCTTGTTCGGGACCCCATTTGAATAAGACATCCTTCTTGGTGAGACGAGAAATGCATAATGTCCTAGATGCGTATCCCTCTATGTATTTACGGAAATATCCGGCTAAACCTAGAAACTGCCTGACTTGCTTGACATTGGTTGGTATAGGTGAGTCCACTAATGCCTTGATTTTATGTGGGCTTGGCTTGACCTGACCCTGACTGATGATACGGCCTAGGTATTCAACCTCCGTGGTTAAGAACACACACTTTCGTAGGTTTATCGAAAATCCCGCCTCGGTTAAAGTAGTCAGTACTTCGCGCAGCAAATGAATGCCCTCCTCTACCGTACTGCTCATGATTAGGACGTCATCTATGTAGACCAGGACCTTCCCAGCGTCAATGAACTTCTTAAGGGTCTTATTTATGATTCTTTGATAAACAATTGGCGAGTTAGATAGGCCATAGGGCATTTTCAAGTATTCGTAGTGCCCTTCCGGGGTCACAAATGCCGTACGGTGGATTGACGCTGAATCGATCCTGATCTGATGAAATCCGGTTGCCATATCAAGTGATGAGTATCGTGTTATGTTTGTGTCACCTAACCGGTCGATATGATCGTCTATAAGAGGGAGCGGGTACCTGTCTTTAACGGTTATTCGGTTAAGTGCACGGTAATCGACGCACATTCGGTCGGAGCCGTCTTTTTTCTTAACTAATATTATTGGGCTGGAGTATTCCGATTCCGATTCTCTAATGATACCTTTCTCCAAAAGATCGTTGACGATTTCGCGGACTTTAAGTTTCTCGGCTAGTGAAAGTTTGTAGGGTCGGTAGACTACAGGTTCGTTAGTAGTAAGATTAATATGCATCTCGCCAGTGGTGACAGTAGAAGTGGCGGTTCCAGTTATAAAGAAGTCAGCAAAATCGTCAATGACCTTTAAAAGGGATTCTCTTTCTACACCCTGAAGAGGCGTTACAATGTCGTCAAGTTTATTGGTGTACACTTTGAAGACATTGGATACTTTTGTCGTTGAATGTGTGAGGTATTGTTGATCTTTGGTACGGACATACGTTATGCCATCCCTATTTAGGATGTCCGTACCAACTATTATTGGGGTAGACATGTAAATACCTGGCACAACGACAAAATCGGCTTCAATAGAAATATTGCTAAATTCCACTGTAAGGGTTACGTACGACTGTCCTATAATTTCATGATTTCCGAGTCCCTTCAACGTACAATTGGTAGGTTTTGTCAAACAGCTGAAATATTTAAGTACATCAGACGATACCAACGATACGTTGAGAGCCCCGCTATCAATTAATACGTCGACAGGAATACCCTGTACCACGGCCGTTGTTATGTCATTGCAGCGTTCAGACCCCGTGTGGTCACGGCAAAGGTTGACACTGCGCGAGTCTAGTCATGCTCTCTGCTTGGCAAAACACACGCTATCGGTGTGGCCGGGCTTCTTGCAGAACGCGCAGATTACTTGCGATTGTGGAACACTCGTAGACAGTGGGGGTTTTGGTCTTTTTGAGCAGTGAAACGATTTATGTCCGCTTTGACCACAGTGAAAACATTTGAGAGAGGAACCTGCGTGTTCTGCCGGGCGTTTTCTGGATTGTGGGTAGTTTGATATTTTTGCGGTGGGTTTATCGGGTTTTGGTTTTACATGTATGGACAAGAACGACACTAAGTTCTCACTCGTGAGGTTGGCATTCGCGGCTACGGCCCTTACTTGCACGTCATCGATACCGCGAATTACGATTTGCGTCATAAGTTCGTCACTTAGCCCCTTCACTATACGCAGGCGGAGAAGGGTACGTCGCGCGTATTCCGCGTATGTCTGATATTTATTAGACGTTGAATTCATTGCATCAAACAATATATTTGCGTAGTCTAGTTTCCGTGGGCAGAGAGGTTGGAATTCGCGTTTAAAACTAGTCCAGCACCGATCAGCTGTTACCCAGTCGTTTAGCCAGGTTTTAGCATCCCCTTTTAAGCAATTCGCGACACGAGACAGACACTCTTTGTCCTCCCACCGATTGGCTTTTCGGGCGCGGTCCACTTCATCACACCACGCGTCAATATCATGAATCGCGGGATCAAAGTTTGAGACGTAATAGTTGTGCGTGCGAATCGGGTTGAGGGAATGGATCGCGTCCACAATTGCCTGTGTCGTAGACGAGGCGGATGGTTCCGACGACGGTGGAACGGGGGTAGAAGTGAATTTATTTTCGATCGATTCTAGTCGCGACAAAATAGTGTCCAAGGTTCTGTCCCTAGCGACGGGGTTTTCATGACATGTTCGCGGTGCATCAGGCGTACGAGTTGTGGATAAACGCGGCGGTGTTACTAGGGACCGCGTTCGAGATCGTGTTCGAACGACAGGGCTTCGTGATTTTGCGCGCGATCGTTCGCGAGACCTATAACGCGTACGATGACGTCGATGCGATCTGTCGCACGATCTACTACGCGTTCTCTTTCGTGAATTATGCGTGTGCATAGTTAAGTCAGCTTGGTATCGTATACCTCGCAGGAAATAGTTTGAGAGATTACGTTCCTTTGTTCTTATTAGCGGTATGAGCGGTCAAGGCAATTGCGTGGTTTCTATCCCACGAATGATTTTAGATCTGAAGTAGTTTATTACTTAAAAAAAAACATTTATGTTAACCTAAAAAAAATAACATCTCGTCATTTAATTAATTATGAAAACAATTTGACAAATAAACTAACAAAGGAACATAATCGACACATAAACCAAGGAAATACACAAAGAAAGGGTTCACCGATACAATAACAGATCACACCGGCGTCCCGTAGATGTCCGCGCGCGGCGACAGTTGGCGAAGGAAAGAGACCCGGGTAGGCTCCGCGCCTGCTTTTATACTGGCTGTGGCACCTCATCCCTTACAATATCATATTGACGTTGACTATGCAATCTGTACTATTTTATGGTCAATATTATTGGCGAAGCTTACAAACCTTCGTTTCGCCGATGATATAGTCCTGTTTTCTCATTCGCCTTCTGAGCTACAGACTATGCTACAACAACTCAGCCATGCAAGCCTCGAGGTTGGACTTAGCATGAACATGTCAAAGACCAAGGTCATGTCTAACAGCAAGGAGCATACGGTGGACGTGGATGGGGTTAGAATTGCATATGTCCAAGAATACATCTATCTAGGCCAAATAGTCTCTTTCCAGGCACGACAAGACAAGGAAGTCGATAGACGCGTCGAAAACGCCTGGAAGAGCTTTTGGTCTATGAAGGAGCTCATGAAGGGACAACTTCCGTTGTCCCTGAAACGAAAGCTCATGGACATGTGCATTCTCCCCATCCTTACCTACGGAGCCCAGACTTGGTCTTTGACTGACGCGCAAAGGTTCAGACTCGGGGTTTGTCAGAGAAACATGGAGCGCAGCATTCTCGGTGTTCGGCTTTTAGACCGGATCCGGAATTCCGAGCTGCGCTCCCGGACAAAGATTATAGATGTAGCTCAGAAGGCTGCCCAATTAAAGTGGGACTGGGCCGGTCACGTTGCTCGAATGCTGCCAAATCGTTGGGCTAAGAGAACCACAGACTGGCTCCCAGTAAATGCAAAGAGAAAGCGTGGCCGACCCAGGAAGAGATGGAGTGATGAGTTGGCTCTATGGGATAAAGAGTGGAAGGAGACCGCTCAGGATCGAATGGAGTGGAAGAGGGGGAGAGAGGCCTTTGCCCAGCAGTGGGATATTACAGGCTCATAAAAAAAAAAAAAAATTATTGACCATGGATGGAGCAAATAAGGGCAAGAAACTCCCCCGTACCTCTTTTAAAATATGGAGGGCCTTAAAAAATTCAATTTTATGTATTTCTACTTAAGTCTAAGGAAATACACCGAAGAGAGACGTACTGACTCAGTCCATCGCCCCTCTTTGGATTTCTGTGCGCCGAGATGATAAAGACCACGCAGTTTTGTCATCTAAATATTCTTTTACACTGTAATAATACTTCTTTAATAGACCGTTCTTGACATAGTTTTTGAACCTCTTTTCTGGTAGGTCCGTTGCTTTGTAAGGTATTTTATTATAAAAACTAACACACACTCCAATAAAAGAATTAGCAACCTTCCCAAGTACTATTACTTATTCTGTGACCTTACTGAGTCTGAACGCGGGCATAGCAATCTTATTTCTATTTCTAGTGCTAATACTATGATTATGACCTAAAGTCTTAAGTAAACCTATGTTTTTTCTGGTGTATATGATATTTTGATAAATTTATTGACAGGTTACAGTAAGTATAATGATATTTTTTTCCCTTAGTGAGTGCCTAGCATCTAGTTGATAGATAGCCCGAATGGCCCTTTTTTGTAAGACAAACATCGTATTTATATCTGCCGCTCTATGTGTTTTAATATTTTCCTAAGTATTAAATGATAGTTTTAGTAGGAACATATTATGTTCCATTTCTGAAATGTAAGGTTTCTACCTCCCGATTCTGTTCTCATGCGACACGTCACGGAACGTCACGTCATCTCATCAGACAAATGTGTATCCGGCTTTACTCTCGTTTGGGAAAAATCAGCGCTTTTTCACTTTATTTACTGTTCATGGTTTTGGCCATTTCTGGCTTATACTGATACAGCTGTTACTCTTACACTGCAAAAACGTAAAATATTTTTTGAGCTACCACAAATGATTGACCTGACTCAGGTGTTGTTATTTATTTCCTAGAATTCTTAAAAAAAATATTACGTAATATTTTTTCTAATTCCAGAGAGTTTCAAAGTAGGGATTTGGGCCTCGAGTAAAGATAAAAGCGTAGTTTAAAAGATTCTAATTAAGTCAAGCTCTTCAAGGGTTCGGTTTATACAAATAAACCGTCATCGTCTTATAAAATATAGTAGATTGTTTACCAAGGGAGTAAAGAACTATTTTTAGGGCGAGAGTGTTTTTTGAATCCTGAGGGAGCGAGGGATTCAAAGTACATCACTCGAGCCAAAAATAGTTTTTACTCCTGAGGTGGACACTCTACTTTTCATCACCCTCTATGAGAAAAGTAGTAAGTAGTCAATAAAATAACATACATATACCTATACAGGGTGTAACAGAAAGGGGTGTACAAGCGGAAAGAGGGACATCATTCTGAACAACTTTCACTATGGGATCGACTTGATCAGAGCAACTTTATTTTTAACTCAGTACATTTCGGGCCTAGCGCTCAGCTGATCTGTATGGTGGAGTGAAAAATAATGTTGCTCTGATCAAGTCGGTCCCATTATGAAAGTTGTTCAAAATGATGTCCCTAACAACCTTCTTTCGGCTTGTACACCCCTTTCTGTTAGACCCTATATTTATTTACACAATTGTCGTGATATGTTGTGTGTAATGGTTTGTTGGAAGAAATCTCTTGTTATCTATTATAATTTTCTGTATTCATTCTTGTGTTAGTACAATAAAGAAATTACGAATTACGAATATGTCCTCCACATAGTTAAAGCTTGTTTAGTATTGGCTAAATCTTGAAAATTGGTTCAAAAAGCATTTTCAGATAACCACTAGTTTTTACATACCTAAATTCCTCGTGATTTTATTGGTAACAGATCTTGTATTTGTCATTCGCGTTTGTTGTTATCATCTGGAGCTAGACACTCACTTTCACTCATATTCTTTACTCATATCCGCAAACGAAATTGATATAATTACAGCATTCAGATTTGGCGCGCTTTGTTTACAAATTTTCCACAACTTTTTTAATTATTTGGTCCGTGTTTCGATATCAATTCTGTAAGGTTGTTTCTCTGTTTTCACCAATCGGTGTCAATCGATTCGGTCGATCGGATTATCTAATCTGTGTCGAGTACGCATTTTAGTACAAACTTTTTTTTTATTGGCTGCGTTTAGAATCGATCTCTCTTTTTATTCGGTCTGTCAGCCTGAGTGGTAGTGAAATTGATTAGTGACAGCATTTTTTTCCTTTGTACTGGCAACAAAATTAAAAAGTTACTTTTAGTCCCTTGGGACTAAATGACCTACTTTAGTCCCTGTTGGCCGGGACTAAAGTAGATCTTTTTGAATAGATGTGATGAAAATTAAATTACATGCCTTGTAGAGTTTATTATTTTCTTCTCTTGTACTCAGATAACTTGCTTAAATGTATGATAAACATTTGGGCTTGGTGCCTGCCGCAGTGGCAATCTATTCCTACAAAAACACTACAAATATTTTTGTTTTTGCATCGTATCAGTTATCTAGCAAATATAGCGGAACAAGAGGACCAGCAGAAGGATAAAGAAAAGGCCTACCATAAATAACGTTTCCGTTTTCTGACAGCACCCCAAAAAGCAATAAAACATCTTGTAGTCGTAGAGCGTAGCTCAATTTTCACATGGCTCAGGGATTCAAATGTGTAACTGCGTGAAGAAATTAGAGTTACTAAAAAAAGATAAAGTAAGAAGTAGCGCCTCTGCCACCCCGTATGGGAAAAAGTGTGACGCTATGTTATTGATGTAAGAAGTAGCGAAAAAATATTACTTAATTGTTAAAAAATACAATTAGGAAGTTCCTTAGACATACATGTAAGCCAGCCAAATGCGAGAGGCCCCAACGGCAAGCAACAAATAATGCGCGTACACGTACACAGTGGCAAATGGAAATTGCTATCGTATATTATTATGTAGAACACCAGAGATATGTAACCCCAATCGGCAAAATTGTTGGAGATTGGTTTTCATCGTTTCAGTTCTTGGTATGAAACAAATTGTTTTTTATGTTGATTTCTTGCTCGGTAGCACCACAGGGGAATCACAAAGGGCTGTATGACCCAAGTATGCGCACTTGTGAACGAGTTCTCCCTATTCCATTTTCTGACCCAATATTCGTAGTCTACTCGTATCCAGCGAATCACTTCCAAAGCCATCCATTTTTAATGTCTTCCATAAAAAATATTGCTTTTATGTACCAACACGATTAATAATCATAAACGTAACCTTCACACACACTTTCACAGTTACGCCCGGTAATAACACATTTTATCTATTCACAGGTAATAAGCGTAGCTAGGTGTACAGCGATATGTACGTACGTACGTTACATATATATTCTCGTACAAGCGTATAAAGTACGTAGTTATACCAACATCAAATGCATGGTTGTAAAACCACATTCCGTCTCAATTCAAGTTCGCATGAATTTCAGTCTACATTGTTACCCTTGGGTGTTCATCTCTATATCACGGTATTTTGTAAGGGTAAGCCACTATACAAATTAGATGAGACGGCGGATGTATTATGTTATGATCCGGTAGGCAGACGTTGTGATTATGGAAATCAACTCCCAAGATTATACGCCGTACTGAATACTGATTGTTCTTCTCAATTTGGCTTGCTATTTTGTTAATTTTCCCAAGTTGTTGAGAGGCACCTGAAAATGTATAATTCTGTACCTGTTGATGTTTTATTCGCATTCAATTGACTAGTCCTTTACTTTTCATCATTACAAAGCCCATTAAACAGTAACAACCAACCTGCAAACGAAGGTACCTTTTAAAAGGACAAAATCATTGGTTTTCCAAGAAAGTGTAACCCGAGTCTTGTAAATGAAACACTATTGCTGCGGGCTTATCATGCTAGAGAGAGAGAACTAGGCAGATCCCCTGCCCCCTAATAGCCTCTTCTCGAAAATTGCTTTGTTCCCAGACCGACCAGCCGCATCCCACCAAGACCGCGGACAGAAGAACCGAGTCGGTTTTATTATGAAAGATTTCCTCAATTGAGTTTCCCTTGTCGGGGTAAAATGGAGCAATACGAAACAATTTGATAAAATACTCCCTTAATTCCTCCAGCCACGTCGTCGGTGAAATACAACCGCACTGGAAACTCAATTTATTGGTTTTCTCCAAAAATATTTAGATGGCTGTTTGGAGACACGGAATTTCTTCACAAATAACCGGATTAGAAATATTTGAGAGACTTCCTTTTTTGAAGGCATTCAGTGCTTATTTGTCATCAGATAGGCGAATGCCTTAAAATAAGACTATAAAGTTATCATTATCTTGGCTTAAATTAGTCAACAAAATCGATGGGGGCAGCATGAAATAGGCCCTTTTTCAGTGGTTTAAAAATCGAAGTAGAATATGCTGACAACATTTACCTAAGCACCTATCATTCATCATCATTTGCCTATCCGAAGTGTGCTATTTATGTTTTTCTATGCGAGCTAGCTTATTTATATAACAACAATTCGCATTCAAGTCAACAGTAAAATTATACACGAAGCGCATCTGACACGAAGAGAGAAAAATCCCGACAAAAGCGAATTGTGTGCTAAGCTGCTAAGCTGCGACAGTGGCTTAGCTCTTGATGAATCGACCAGCTGCGAATCAAGGGCATTGAATATGCGACTCTGAAACGTAGCCAATAGTTGACGCTATAACTCTAACACAATAACTTTCACATTTTTAATGACTTTGACTTTGGGTTTGAATAACTGTTAATTCGTTGTCTGGTAAAATTTGAGTCCAGCACTAGTTTCAGGGTCATCAGAAACATATAGAAAAACATTTACATACGTACACACAATTGCCATCTATGAGTATACAAAAAAAATGTATAAGATAATGATTTTGAGTCCACAGTTTCTATCCAGTTTTGGTCAGTCGCTAAAGGTCTCAATATCTACAATTAAAATGTCATACATCCACACAACGCTTCGTCAATAACAAAATATATCTAATAATAGTTTAATATTAAAAAAAACACACATATAAATTAAATTAAACTAAAATTAAAATAACAAATTAATTATACAAACAAACCGCCCCAAGAATCGCCTGGGCCAATGGTACCCATAACACTGGCTGCGTTACCGCGCGGCGAGCGAATTCCTCTGGGCCAGGAAAGCCCTGGAGTGGTTGTCAAAATCAAGGACCCTCAAACGACGCCCAATGTCCCTGATGAAGGCCCTACCCTGAGAACCCAAAACCCCAGTGGTCTCGACGGCCAAAGGAACGAACAGATAATTTCCCATGAGCTGTGCGTATTTGATTTCCTATGTCTTGAACACAATATGACTACCTACTTCAGTTATGGGGAAAGTTTTAGTGGACGCCATTAAAATCGCAATGTAAGATTGATACAAACATGAATATTGTCACGCCTTTTCCCCAGAATTGGGGTAGGCAGAAACTATAGACCTGCTGTTGCTACGATCTTGCAGATTGATTTCAACAGACGCATTAGACAATAAAATTGATCGTTCAAGGTTGGTGTCCCTACCAGTATAATTACTGTTGACATGAGAGTAATTTACGAGTTTTAACGACTGATGAGTTAGTGCAATAATCAATTCACAACAAATTTTTACTATATTTTTTTATTTTTTTTTAAATGTATTTTTTGTTAGCGACAGCCCAAACGGCTTGAAGGATTTTAACAGATGATGGTCAAAAGCGTAGAGACCGTGAAAGTAATATACCATAAATATAATTGTAGATATCTATTTTCATACTTTAACATTTACATACAGGCAATTGCTACCAGGCATTTAGATGTACAGATCGACCCACCACGTTAACTAGAGAACGGCCAAAGCGGAACTAGTGATGCACTATGAAAACGTCACTTCGCTGTCAGTTTGTATGCATTGTGTATGCTGTTCAATTGGAGACTTGGAGAAGATGGTTGCGCCATCGCTCATTCACTAGAAAATATGGTGTTATAGAATTAAATGAAAAAAAATATGAAAAATTGAAAAAAACAAGCGGTTGTTTTCAATGTGCGTAGTGCAGTGTAGGTAGCTCTCTATTGTTTACTCTACCTTGTACTTATAGATTGAGTCACAGCGTAGCGCAGTTTCACGAGTCATCCCTAGCGCACGTCATGCATAGTCAACATTCAAGAGAGACCGCTTCAGCCGAGCCGCTCATCGCTCGAAGCAAGTGCCTCAATACACTACAATGTTACTTGGCAACGCTTAACTCGCGGCTTACTGTGTTATCCAATTCAGCGGTTAACGGGGTGTGCTGAAAAATATGCGTCGTTCGAGTGTGTGATGACTGGAATGATATGCTGAGTCCTTTTGTATTTCCATAAAAAGTCTTACTCTGTATTCGTACCGTACTGCTAGTACTAGCAGTCAAAATCAGATTTAGATATAAAATCTTTTTCAGTGAGTTATTGAACTGAAAACCACATAGATAATGTTATTGCTGAAAACTACATTCAATATTTGGAAATCATAAACGGAATTTATGTCGACAATCTAAACTTTAAATTCTAAAGTGATAAAATAATTTATAGTTGACAACGTGTTGACAACTTCATCAAAAATACAATGTACGGATTAATAAACGACACACTAGAAATTAGTTCTACATAGGTACTCTGTATATCTTTCAATTATAATAATAATTTTATTATACAAACGATAAATGCACCTGTTATACTTATAAGGAGTTGGTATTTAAAGTATATCTAATTATAAATGATATTATGATACTCTCACACCATGCTCTCACAAGCTCTATAAGCGATTGCTGCTTTTCAGGGGGGCTGCAAAGACTTGTAACTGGTTCGGCAACACATCTTATATAACAATAGCTAGCCATTGTTCGGTCGTTTGAGCGGTGTGCTTCTGAGAGAGAAGGGGTTAAATTTAACCATGCCTTTGCATTATTTATTCTAACATATTCATGCAGAAAAATACTAAATTGTGATACGAATTGATTAAAGCTTACTAGACAAAGTTCTACTCATAAATTTAGGCTTTGTTCTATAACAATGATGTCACATTCACAGTGTATTTAAGGTGCATTTAAAGAATTGTTGTCTTTACGTCACTCTGACTCTACGTCGTCGCCTGTCAGACAAACTATACAAATGTATAATATGAGATAGTCAAAGTAAAAAAAAGTACTTGGTAACTAGAATTTAGCCTTCACTCTCACAAGAATATACTTATGTCAGGAACCTCCACACCAGAAACAGTTTGAGTACCAAGAGTACTTTGAGATCGGAACCACAACTAGTTTCGTCAATCTAAGGCTCAGCGTACACGTATCTGTAGTTCAGAACAATACCGAACAAACTTTTAACAGCGTTGGGTAATAATGTTATGTTGTATCGTCGTTAAAGTTTACAATGAGGTTTGCGAATACTTCAAGGCTGGAGCAAAACTGTACTCTATCTAAAATTTATATTTTTAAAAAGTTTTTCAGTCCTTTCTTATAGTTTCTTCTCCTTCCTATAGCGCCTATCCACTACTGGAGGTTGACGGTCAGCTTTCTAGACTTCTCTCTGTTCATAGCCAAGCGCATCAGCTGTTCGACGCTGGCCACTTCTGTCCACACGATAATGTTGTGAAGCTACAACTCATTCTTCCAGCTTGCCTTTTCCTCTCTATTCAGCCCATTTTATAGTTAAGGCAAGGTATGAATAATTACAAATCAAGGTCAACGAAGATTAGGCTATTTCAGGGAATCACATTTCAATCTTCAATCAAATCGCTAATAACAACAATTCCCCACATATTACAATTAATAGAAAGATCATATTTACTACCTGCGGTCTAATGGGAAAAAATATTGGAAAAAAGTGTTGACTTTGGATTTATTTTCTATCGAGAAATATTTTTCCAAACACGTTTTCCTTCATGAAAACTCTAGATTGTATAGTAAAATTACATGTACCTGAAATTGATTACGATTTGCCTTGTATTTCTTGAAATACACATGAAAAAAAAACCCCTAATTTATTCATGAGGTGCCTAAATGTAAGACAGACAGACACTGCAAGTATGTGTCTGTGTTTCTATCACCGTCATTATTCAGCACAAAAATACAAATCCCAACAAAACATGCATACGCATATACAAAAACGCCAGTCTCGCAGCCTGCGCAGTTTATTCTACCGTAAAAAGTTGTGAGATCTAATTTTAAACCAAGTCGGATAATTTAACCAGTATCTGTGTATGGTAGAATCTTTCCAACAACTTTATTATCGTATACTGTTAAGTAACTACCTAATTAGTTAACTAATAACATTTATAGTGATCGGATCAATATAAGACATCTTTATTTCTTCAATAATAATTAGAATGACTTGGCAATCGCACGTAGAAAAGTTGTCGACTATAGGACCGTGTGTGCAACGTAATGTACCTATTGCTCTCGCTCCGAAATAATTCGTTGTTTTCTTATTAGTTAAGTTTATCTTTATTTAGAGATGTGTTGTGTTGAGTAATAATATTCATTTGTGCTCTGGGTGCTATAGAGTGGTCAGTTGAGCGCGATTGCCAAGTTATTCTAATTATTATTGAAGAAATAAAGATGTCTTATATTGATCCGATCACTATAAATGTTATTAGTTAACTAATTAGGTAGTTACATACATACATACATATGCTCACGCCTTTTTCCCGGAAAAGGGGTAGGCAGAGACTAAAGACCTCCACTTGCTACGATCCTGACATACATCTCTCGCTTCCTCCACATTCATAAGTCTCCTCATACATGCTCGCCGGTTACGGGTACTTCTTATTTGCCCCTTCACTAATAAATCGCCAATTTGGTCTTTATAGGACCTTCTTGGGCGTCCCCGACCGACGGTTCCATTCACTCCCGCTGTATAAATCTGTTTCGTCACTCTCCTTTCATTCATCCTTTCAACGTGGCCAAACCATCTAAGCTGTCCTTTCTCTATCCGAGTCACTATATCTTCTTTCAAACCGCAACGTTCCCTTATTACCTCATTCTTCAATCTATCTTTCAGAGTTACTCCACACATACTCCTCACTGATCTCATTTCTACCGCATTTATTCTGCTTTCATGCTTCTTCTGCCATACCCAACATTCACTCCCATACATCAATGTCGGACTCAACACTCCATTATGAATAGCCAAACGCGCCTTTTGCGAGACTGTTTGGCTACTCATTACGGAGTGCAATGCCCCATTGATTTTGTTACCCGCACTTACTCTTCTTTCGATATCATCCTCACATTTTCCATCTCTCGTAAACACGCTTCCCAAATATATAAACGCATTCACTTGTTCCACTTGTTCATCATCAATCATAATCACACATTCAGTTACTTCTTCATCTCTTTCAAGAACCATGACCTTTGTCTTAGTTACGTTCACTTTCATTCCCTTTTTCTTAAATGATTCATTCATGAGAGTTACCATCTCCTGCAACTCACCAACCGACGACGCAAGGATCACTTGATCATCAGCGTATAAGAGGCACTTGATGAGTAACTCTCCCATTTGCATCCCACAATCACGTTCTTTCAAATCATTTAAACAACTATCCAAGAATAGATTGAACAGCCATGGCGATGCCACACAGCCCTGTCTCACTCCACGTTCGATGTTAAACCAGGCCGTGTAGGCACCGTTAATCCTGACGCATGCACTGGAGTCGTCGTATAAAGATTTCAGTGCACGAATCATTTGGCTATCCACTCCATACATGGATAGTGTTTCCCACAAATCATTCCTCACCACTTTATCATATGCCTTCTCTAAGTCTACGAAAGCGCAGTAAACTTTTTGCCTCAAAGCCAGATGCTTCTCTGTTACGCATCGTAGAGCAAAGATTTGGTCCGTACATCCCATTCCTCTTCTGAATCCTCCTTGCACATCCCAGATTTTTTCCTCCGTTTTATTCGTCACTCGTTCAATCAATATTTTTGCATATTACTTACCGACGATACTGAGGAGACTAATGCCGCGGTAGCTTTTACAGTCCTGCTGTGAACCCTTCCCCTTATATAGCGGGACGATAACCGCCTTGCACCAGTCTCCTGGCACCCGACCGACCATCCAGCACATATTAAAGAGTCGGTACAGCTGACTAGCCACGACGCCATCACCTCCCCTCAGCATCTCTAACGATACTCTATCATACCCTGCCGCTTTGCCTACTTTCATATTTTTCATCGCACATACTATTTCTTTCATACTTATTACATCATTATTACACTCGCTTACTTCAGTCAATGTCGCATCCTCAGCGACAGCTGCGGGTACGGCATCCACTTGGGGTGAGGAGGCTGTGCCTGTAGACACACGTCCAGTCTCCTCACGTTCAAAAAGACTTTCAAAATATTCCTTCCATCGATCCAATACCTTTCCTTCCTCATTTAAAACCTCTCCATTTTCACTTCTTATAACATTCAAATTAGTGGTTCCTGACTTTCCTCGGGCATCCTTCACCAATCTCCAAAACATCTTGATGTTGGCCCGGAAATTGTCAGAAAACCGCCTATCATACACCTCTTTTATTTCTTCTTTCTTTCAACACTATCTTTCACCTTTTTCTTCAATAATTTATATTTCTCAGTCGCTGTATTTACATCCTCTTCAGTTATTCTGACTCCATTTACTCTCATGTTAGCCTTTGTAGCTAACAAATCCAACCAAGCCTTTTTCTTTTCATCCACCAATAATTAGGTAGTTACTTAACAGTATACGATAATAAAGTTGTTGGAAAGATTCTACCATACACAGATACTGGTTAAATTATCCGACTTGGTTTAAAATTAGATCTCACAACTTTTTACGGTAGAATAAACTGCGCAGGCTGCGAGACTGGCGTTTTTGTATATGCGTATGCATGTTTTGTTGGGATCTCATTTCTTTTTGTAAGTAACTTTCGTTTTTTTCTTTTCGGGTACTATTTCTTGTGCGTTAGCTGCCGACTTTCTCAAAGCCCACTCCCTATCTCTATGGGCTCTTCTCTGTGGCTTTGATGTTACGATTTGTGACAAGTCTGGGCGGTGAATTATATAAATATAAATCATACCTCAAACCAAACCATACCGCGATTCAGGAAATGCACACCTAGCGACATCTAATGGGGTATAGCGATGAATCGAAGTAGTCGTGTATTGAGCTTATTGATAATTAATATATTATGAAATTGGGGCTAAAATTGCGCAATGTTTGAGTTTTCCTTGGCTTTGCAGGCTAAACTTTAACCATGCTCAAAATTTTAAGCTTGTGGGTTCGCTAGAAGTACCCTTTAGAGTTTTCATGATCGTGAATCAGTGAGTCAGTGAGTGTCAAAATTGAGGAACTTTGAATTGCTGTACCTTCAACTCTACTGGTTCAAATTTATTGAAATTTTGAGAATATGTCTTATGACATGGTGCCTTTTAGCCGCCGGGAATTCAGGTTTCTATCTTTATCCACAACGGAGTAACAGGTAGGTCAAATATGCTCTGAATGGCTTCCTGTAAAGGATGTTACTGCTGCGCCCGTATGTTTTGCTCGACTTGGCTTGGGGGCGCTCCCGCGCCCCCAGATTATATTGTAAGAAAGCGTAAAAATAATTCTAACGTGTAACTTTAGTTCTTGTCTCGTAGCCAATTAACAGGGTTGGATAATTCTCAGGTAGCCCCTGATAAGATAAGATTCTTTGTCGAGGTCAATGGGTCTGTGGGGATGCGAGTCACGTACCGACCCCTTGGTAGCACGACTCACGCACGAGTCACGCCTCACTCAACCCTTGCTCTTTACATCCCTATTTCGGACTTACGGCTGAACGAACGGTCACTGTAAACGGAGAAGTCTTTGAATGAACCTTTTTTGTATACGCTCGATTAGAGGCAAAAACGTATGTTCCGCAAATTCCAGCGGAGGCTATATCTAATCATACGTGCAATAAATTCATCTGTTGGCGACCCCTTTTTCGGTACTTTTGTGCGAAACTCGGGGGAGACAAATAGACGTTTTTTGCTTGTTGTAGGGAAAATCGCAGGCTTCCAAAGGTCGAATGAGAGTCTGTGGGAGGGTTAGTGGCGTAACTTAGGGAAGATGTCTGTAACGTAGTGCTATTTACAAATCAACTACTCAGATTCTTTTAACCGACTCGAGCCCTTTATCTCAGATTTATTGACAGAAGGGATTTTGGACCTAGCCTAGTGTAGCCTTTCTGGGATGAAGATCTAGTGCCAGTTTAGGTTCCATTCGAATTGTAATCGGGTAATTTTTGTTCAAACCTAGTCGTAATTCGTAATTTCTTTATTGTACTTACATGATGACAAACAGATATCTTATAGAAAAATCGTGTAAAAAGGCGAGCTTATCTTTTTTTTTATTTATTTATTCTTTATATCTTAAGTAACATATATGATTTCGTAAAAAGTACTCTTAAACCACTGAGGTTTGTCTGATCACAGAACATTCGTAGTTGTCAGTGCGCACTTTACATAGACAAATTACACTACTGCACATAACTAACCTAACACTGCAAATTTATTATTCTAGGTAGGTAGACGTTCGCTTTATTTGATTTGGGCTCAACTAATAAATGCTCATTATAAGTGAAACGCAGGTGCAGCAAACGCTCTAATAAGAGATTTCTTCCTGCAAACCGTGTTGGGTAGGAGACGGAGATGGTAGGAGGGAAGAACTAGTCCATACAGGGTGACATTTAATTAGCTGACCTTATTTTGGGGAATGATAGTACCGTTATGAACAACTTTCCCTAAGGAACATATAGTCGCAAATGCAAATTATGTTACTTGGGAAAAGTTGATAATAACGATGGGTACTATCATATCATTCCCCAAAGTATGGTCAACTAAATGTCACCCTGTGTGTCTCAAATATGTCACAATGACGGTTTGACCTTTGACCATACCAAAACTGTCATTTTCACGCACTTGAGATGGCCCTTAGCAGTATAAAAATTCTAGCAGATCTCGCAAAAACCCTATGTCATCATTTTTGTTAGTCTATCAAATTGGAAAAAAAGCTACTTGAATCTGTTTATCTCTATTGTATTGTATTTGCTTCGTCATGTTTGGCATTTCGGGTCCCGTCTATAGCCATTTTTATCGCGCGATCACGCAATGAAAATCTGACATGAACCGAATTATTTTGGAATAAACGTTTCAGAAAAAGCAATCGCACAAAATAATTTAACTCGTCCGTTATCCCTGTGACAAATGGGAGTCGATTTGAAATAGCAGTGTTTGGCGTTGGTATTGAATGGGTGGACATCAATTCCACTAAGTGTAAATGTGGTAGAAAAAGAAAGGTTTTGTTTTACTGTACCTCTTATAAGCAATTTTCGGTGTTCTATTTTTCCAATCCTTATTTGGAGGAAATGAGGAAACCTCAGTTTATGATATACCCACTAACATGTAGAAAGCTTGTGCTGGAGTTGGGATGGCTGAACTAGAGTGCAGGTGCAGGGGACATGCACAAAAGGCCCCGCTCTCGTAGGCCAGGTGCAGGCACAACATCCCCCTGACAGAAGAAGAAGAAGAAGAAGAAGAAGAAGAAGATGAACATGTAGAAAATAATAGAGTTCCTAACTATGTTTGAAAATATAAATCGAAGACTGTAATTTTTGTCTGAAGCGTTTTCCTGCGGATGAATTTCCGCGCCCTCAATAACCATGGAATATTGTGTAAAGAATACTGGATGTTAATTTGATTAAACCGCCATTGTGCTTTTACTTCTGCAAAATTACGTGAGAATTGGAAACCAGACAAAGAACGAAATCGTTTGTAGATTCCTCTGAAACATTTAAGAAAACCCATCGTTAGTTCATACATTCTATTATACCTACTGACTTTTATAATTACTACTCGTAAACGTACAAATGAAAGACGCAATGTCTTATACTTATAGCACAAGTAAATGGAAAAATCTGAAAACTGCAAATTTCTATCTTTCTGCAAAACTGTGTAATTTTGTTTACATGGATGACATCATACTTTATTATTTATGTAGAAACCTAATTACAGCAGTTTCGCTCTCCAAGTGTGATCGGAACCCTTGGTCCGCGAGTCCTACTCGCACTAAAACGTTTATTTTTTCCATCTGAGTTAGTAAAATATGGAAAAAGTAACGAAAGATGAAAGAGCAATAGTGATAAATGTGTCTGCGAAATTAAGTTAACTTTTATCAAAGAACAAAGACAGACTTCAAGTACGATTTATTAAGCACTTTGCTTTATTAAAGGTAATCTTTCCACACTATAGAAAATTATAAACCGGATGGCATCTTTAACAGCTCTATAAAATCTACTCTCGCGAAACAGAATTATTCGCTTAGATATTTTATTGCGAATTTATTGCGTCCGAGCGTTTTAATGTCTAAGGGAACTTTGCTCGATTTGGGCTGACGTAAAAACACTTTGAAACATTATACGCTTTTTAAAGATCTGTGGTCTCGCGAGAGCAAGGAAACCGATCAACTCGACTTGCATACAAGCCGCAAGAGGGCGAATGGAACAAATAACATGAGCCACGAAGTGGCTCCACTACAAACTTCCTGTGAAAAGTATTTCTTGAACTGCAACCTTTAAGGTTCGGTGAGGTTAGATTAGGTTACCTAACCGCACCCAACCTTACAAAATATTATTTTTTATTAGTAGTTTTGTAGTCTGTGTTTTACATAACTTAAATTAATATTACGGAACTCCGTCAACAAATCCGAGAACTCATGTTTGTCTGTAGCCAACTGTTAAGTTTTGTTCATTAATCAGCCAACTTTCACTCAAGGCCTTCGCTGACAATCTACGCAAAGTTCTTTTCGGCCATAATTTATACCGCAACCAACTTTGGTTACAGCCGCCCATTTCAACTTGTACTTGACTGGAGCGGCTGATACGTCCGGGTCCCGAATAATAGTCAGCTGTAACACGATATAATATCCGAAATAGTTACCTATTAATTATCCTCACGCTTTGGTCGCCAAATAATTTGGCAATAGGATATACCATATAAAATAAACGATCAAGTGCGAGTAAAGCTCGCGTACCAAGGGTTCCGATCACACTTGGAGAGCGTAACATGTGTAATTATTAGGTTTCCACATTAAAAAAAAAAACTAAAGTTTTTTGTCATCCATCTCCCCAAGCCTGTGATTTATTTGTCGGCACATACATTACATCTTCGTTCCAATGAAGAACAGTGATCAATACTTTTCACCGCATACCTATAAATACAATCGTCGTTGGTACCAAAATTTGCCATTCTGCCAACTATATATGTAGCCGTATTGTATCGATTCTGTGGGCTGGTAATTAAGAGCCAGCCGAGCCCGATGTTATAACAACAGATAACGAACGCCTTAGTAAATGCCTCCATGGATATTCAGTTTTTGCCCTCCAGTCGGCGGACTATTGATTTTATCGTCACCCAACTCCCAACAGATTCATCCGTGCCTACTTTTGTTCTCGTTTATCTAGCTTAAGACAGTAAATATATGTTCCGAAATGTTGAGTAACTTTAGTTCGTAAAATTATGGAGCCTCAGGACATTCTCATAAGATTTCTACGTAAGATTTCAGATTGTGTTGAAATGTTTGGAGGTGGCGTGCATTTTCTACACACGACAACAAAGAATATTTACGTTAACCGAAAGGCGACAAATGTGAATGCAAATAAATATATTGGTCTTCGTAGAGCCAATATTGCAAAAACGAATAACACGAAGTACCTCTATGTGTACAAAACCGTGATTACCCTTTTATTAACTGCTACTTTATATACAAGAGGAATACTTGAAATCGATCTTTTGGCAGTTGCAGTGAAAAATGGTGACAAACTAACAAATGACATAAAAGACTGGAGATCTGCTCAAGGAAAGAAATGAGAAGAGATTCACGAAGTAGGTACAGATTAAGGTATAGATAATGTCAATTAAGACTCAGTCACTCAAACTATTTCACTGGAGGTGCGAATCAAACTATTCTATCGGTGTAGTTAAGAAACATTGGGTCGAACTTTATTTGTTCTAAGGCCACACACAAAATAATTTATGCTGTCAAAGAATATGATCAACTTAATGATGAATGGCCTTTCAAAGCATATGTGTTTTGTTCAAAGAAATAAGACTGTAGTTAAGTATTCTGTGGAAGGGTAAAACTTATGTGGAAAGTTTCACTTTTGCGGGAATAGTTTCCATCGCGGGAGGCGAGCCAAAAGAAAAATAATAAAAAACCGATCAGCAGAACCTTCTTGCATGCTAAATTATCTGAGATTGTTTTCTTCTTAGGGCAGAAAGCATAAGTAAAGAAGCAATGTATTCTGTTTCAGACTTCTGTTCATATAATAAAACAAAAAAAACACGCTTGTCTGTTACTCTGTATAAAAGTGTTAACTTAAACCCTATCCTGCACGTATCTCTTCAACGATGGAGTTATTTTTAACGCAATTTTTAACGCCACGAACCTTTCATCACGTGATAGCCACCTGTCACCACGTGCCAAAAGATCATTGGAAGGCTGAAAAACTGTTTTTCCCGTGTCAAAGATGACAGACACACTGGTTACGATGAGCCAGTTAGGCGGAAACTAAATTGACAGGTAGGCATTTTGTCGTACCATGGTATTGCCAATAAAAGTACTGGCAGTACCATAGAACGACTGGCATGCTACCGTGAACTACCGTCACGCCACCCCTTAGGCGCACCATAATCCCGGAGGCACTCTAGTCCATTTGCTGCCACTGCCAGACGCCGCACCGAAGCTATGGATTAGACAGAAGTAGATTGTGGATCTTTACGACAGTACCTATAAATTCTCGCCGACCAACATATCATATAGACTAGGGCCGTATAAGTAAACCACTCTCAGTTTAACCTCAAGCAAGTAAAAATTACAGAGTTTGTATAGCAAAAATTTTATCATGCATTTGGCCGTTTCTTCAACAAACCGGCACGGCCTGACACGATACCGACAACGACATCAGTCCCCCTAGAGAAAGTGAAACGAAACGATAACTTTTTATGTAGGTATGCGATGATTTGACATTTGGCTTCGCTAAGGTGACGTCACGTAGCAATTCCAAATGTCAAATCGCATACATAAAAAATTATCGATTCGTTTCGCTATCTTTAGCGTTTAACATTGTCTACAGGCACAGTGGAGGCATAATAAATGGAATTGTACTCCACGCTTCCTGCGGAGTGGCCTCTCGTCATCATGTGTCGTGTCGGGCGGGCCGTGCCGGCGCGGTGAAGAAACGTAATGCCGCGTGTCGTTGAGAACTGTCGTGTCGAGCCGTGCCATTTTGGTGGCAAACCGCCTGATGGGTTGTGTCCAAGGTACTAATTGTAAGAATAAGTCTGAAGTTGAAGCATTATTTACAATTGGCTTGACAATCTCCGAATTGTGGGTATATTTCCAGCATTTGTATTTATTAACTCAATTTTGTGCAAAAAAGACAGCATTTGATGCAACACGCCCCATGACGTCTTTTTGCTAATTCATAGAACTCAGGAACAAAAGTACCTTTTGACAGTTCTGAAAAAGTATCTATTTTGACAAGCGGGACACAAGCCTAGGCGCTCGCAGCTTGAGAGTTGTCTCAGCTATGTTACTATGACGGTTTTACCGTACATTTCGATAAATCTGTTATTTTCTCGCACCTGAGATAGTTTTCAAAGCTAAGAGCTGTTTATTATTACGGGCCTAAAACAGTTCATTAATGTCGCAAATCCTGTTATAAGAGCGATCTGTTTTATCGACCGTGATGTGATGACTTACCATTAAAGGCTAATCTTTTATTTGATAGCTTCGCTTGCTCAGCGGTCGTGTCGTATTTTCTGAGCTCTTCATAACATACAAATAGACAACAGCTCTTTAGTTTATATAGTAAATTGTAGTTGGAGAACATTGAACTTACATACACAAAGGAGAATGCTCACGAGGTATGGAAAATAAACCCAAGCCCGACAGAAACCAAATAAATCTCCAAATGTTGTGTATCATTATTACATTATAAGTGTGAAATAAGTACTTAACCTACTATAATAAATGTTTACTAACAAAAATAATGAAGATTTTGGATGAGCGCCTGCAGAACCTCAATAGGCAAAAACACAACCTAAGCATACGTAAATTCTTAGACCCGCTTTCCGTTTTCCGGTTGAGCTGAAATTTAGCATACGTTTGTAAATAAGATGACAATTCAATATTGTTCTGACATGGAGCTGATCAGATGATGGAGACGGAAGGTGGCCAAGGGAACTCTGTTACCAAACGACGACGCAACCCTACCGAGTTTAGGCTCATTTGATTCGCCTTGACAAGTACTTAGGTCCCGCACAAGGTCCAAGGCCTGATGATGGAGCCGGACGGTGGCTAAGGGAACTCTGTTACCAAAGGACGCAAAAACCTATGGAGTTTGGGCTCTTCTGATACGTCTTGACAAGTACTTTGGTCCCGGATGAGGTCGAGCGTATGATGATGGAGCCGGAGGGTAGCCAAGGGATATTTGTTCAAAGCGTGTTTTTTAGTTTTATTTAACTACCTATTATTTATTTATATGTATAATATGTTCAATAGGTTTATTAATACTTCTTGAAACAGGTCCTTATGTGGCTAAAGTGTAGTTTTTAGGTTCCTATGCACCTAACTTTAAAGCTGCACCTTCAGAAAACCAGCTAATCTCGCTCTAAATCATAACTAGATGCCAGAGAAGCTCCTACTCTGATAACTTATAAAAATACTATAATAAAATTCAATTATTGTTAACAATGCATGATTCCTTTGTCTAAATCAAATTGTGTACCTAAAAGAAATAAGTCAATACTAAAACTGTGCATCGAACTGCGTACAGGCGACCTTAGTGACCTTCAGTTTGAGACGCTATAATTTCACAGCAACTGACTTCTGATAATACTGCAGACATAATGTCTAGAGGTCAACGGCCCTTGTGTTTCAGCGAAATCATTCTTCTTTTCATTTTCTTCGAGATCCCTCATTGAGACAGTATAATCAGCATACAATCACGAATTCTCTGCCCTTTTTTGTGGAGTTTGATATTGCTGTCTGCAATACCTATAACGGATTAATTATCTTTGAAAATTAGACCTTGCGTCTGTAGCTCGTATGCGTTTTATATTCTCTTCAATTTAAGTTAGTTATAAACTCAATTCAATAAGTTTTTACTTTCTCAACTTTTTCTGGCTAACCATTTTATGGCTAGGTACCTAGAACCGCAAGATCTCCACTGAGCAGACCACCAGCCATATGGACGGATAATATCCTATAGCTCGTAAGCATTGGATGAGGAAGGCTCAGGATTAGATGGCGTGGCAAAAAAGAGGACTATACATTGGGTAAATGTCGGCTGATTGAGTGAACCATTTCTAAAGACATTTGCAGATTTTAAAATAATGATAATTAGTGTTTAATCTCATATATCTCAACAAACATTTTGTGTACCATGTTTGTTTGTCTACGACGTGCACACCTAACAACACCTCGTTTCAAACTCGGTGTAATCACCTCTGAGGCTGAGACGACTATTACTCAAGCAAGAGACACTTCGGTGTGCAAATTAATTCCATGTACTTAAGTACTTGTATGTTTTATATACTTGTATGTTTCCGGTCCTAATATTAATAATGTTCAGATTGCTCAGGTTTCAGTTCTATGTTAGTTCCTGACTTGGTGCAAGGCGGGTTTAATGTTAATTATTAGTATAGATTATATTGATGATTATGGTAATCAAGATTACTCGTATGCTAGCCAGGTGTGCCTAATGCAAACTGTTTGAGTATTGGTATAAAATACACTAGTTTGTTGATATAAATTTTAATTCTACAGAAACATGTATAAACAGGACCTTTCTGTCATTCTTAGCTCTCTTCACTGTTCTTTTCCCGTCTTCTCACTGTAGTAAACCGGAGGAGGCATAAGACAAATTGCCGTATAATGAAGACAAAGCACGCCGTTATAGTCCTTAAAATGCTGTCGCATAAAAGTTGCAAAGTGGAGTGTGAGGACGCTGTTGCAGTTTGCGTTGCCGTTTTTTTCAGCTTCAAGTAAATCGTTTGTATTACTTCTACGATTATACTAACTAATATAATTATTGTTAGGAAATGAATTTAAAGTAGGTATACCTACCGCTACTTTCATAAACATACTCTACATCTTTTTTTACGGCACGATTAGGTTTTACCTTCAGCGTATTGGCCTGATAAATACAAGATTGAATTGATACCTAAATATAATTTTTAAAAATGTGAATTGAAACGCCGACATAACACAAGACTTCCAACCTTTTGGTTGGAGCAAACCATTCCTTGTGTGAATAATCTGAAAGGATCTATGTCATTTCAATTTTAGTCAATTTCTGGCTAAAAAGGTCAGTTTGTTCTCTTTATTAACTACTTTGTTTCATTCAATAATTATTGCTCTAGAAACTGTTGGCGCATCATTAATATCATTATACATCGCCCCTTCATTACGAACATTATACAAATTGCTTACAAAGTGATTCTCGTATTCTGCAAGTAAAGCCATTTCTCTTGAGTGTCCTCCGTCGTTAGACGACGGCAAGATTGAATTTGGAATATACTTTTTGTTTTAGCCAATAATTTGCGACAGAAAACCCTTGAAACTTGGTTTCTCCGACACGACTGTCTTTGCGTTTGTTAGTAGTAAAACGGATTGTAGTGAATTTAGGTGAAAGTTATAAAATGCATTGGTATAACGTCTTCTTAATTCAGTAGTATGCCTTTACTCGAAACTTTAAGATATTAAAGAACTATTATTGTATGTCCTTAAAATACTGTCCCATAAAACTGTAGAAAAGAAGGAAGGAAGAACCTTTGTGAAACATAGTGAACCTTTGTTCAGTACTAAACTATCCCCATTCGCATATTTCTCTGAATCCAAACCGATATGTCTAACGTAGTTAGCGGTCGGGTTTAGCTTCGGTTTTATCTCCGGCTAGATTTTTTATCGGGAATCAAAACAAGCAGTTTTGAACACTAACCATGCAGTATAGTGTAGAAAAAACTATTTCGTCGGGTAGTATATAGTGTACTAGTTTCTGTATTGCACGCTCGCTAAAATTGGAGGCAACAATTCATGTAGATTTATGCTGCGCTAAGCGAGTAAATCTTCTTTCCTCGTTGCCGCCCCGCCTCGTTATAATTCAGAAAGAAATGACGTGTATGTTTATGTTTATCATGTGTGTGTCTGTTTTGCCTTAAAGTAAGCTCTAAGATTTTGTGCTCCAATTAAATGTATTTATTCTTGTTCTTACATATCAAACTAACACGAAAGATTTAATAGGCATTCGAACCCCTTAAGAATACACACCTAATCCACCACCTCGCCTAAGGCCCAGGTTGTTTTAATTTACTTGTCGTCAGTGGGTAATTTTATTACAATTACATTTCAATTTCACCCACTCCCTTCTTTTAAATAATTGTTTTTACAACTTAAATAGTTTTAGCTATTTTGTATAAAAAGAAAAGTATTTCTGTTTGATCTGTGTAACTTAAATTAGCAAATCATATTTTATGGGAAGTGCCCAATACAGGTCTATACCTAGCTCAGGCTCAGATGCTCCAATTTATTTTTGTATCACAATTTTAGCTAAGTACCTAATAGTGTAACCATTTTCTGACCGTGTTTTTAGTAAATAAATAATTACTTAAAAATTACTTAAATTGTTATCTGCCCATACTCGTACAGGCCCTCTCACTGACGAGGGGTTAATTGTTCAAATAACGCACAACTTATATCCATTCAAGTAATTCATAATTTCATTATCAAAAATTCTTTATAAAGAGTTAATTGAGAACACAAAACATACGTAAAGACAGTATGCCTCAATTGCCTCATCCGCAGCCAATTCAATAACTTCGCTGTTTGCAATGTATGTAGCTAGTTTGGAATTTTCACGATCATGTTATTCGTCAAATAAATTATCTTCTCGCTTTTCCTTCTATAAGCCCGGGTCTCTCAAGAGATGCATAAACAGTCAGATAACTTTTTTTACACTTTTTGTACGTGTGGAATGTCAAAAGCCCCAGACCAACAGACAGATAAACGATATCTCCGATATCTAAGGAATAAGAGAACGGCACTCACTGTGTCATTGATGGCTAAATTAGTTTGCCTGTTTAGTATTCCCCTTAAAATTAGTTTATTTTTATGACGCTTATGCTATAAACACATGTCCATTTACACAGGTGATATGAATCACAAACACACTGATCAACACAATTTGTGACTAAGTCATTGGATAAATGTTTGGAATCAAATCATTTAGGTTAGGCGTTTAATACAGCGTACATAATCTTGCAATAAATTAACATAAAATTAACTTACTTACAGGCAGTTACTTCTGACTCAACACAAATTAAACCCTATATTGTAACAAACCATGCATCATCGTAAAGTCATTCAATAATTTAAAACAGTCTCACAGAAAAACGAAAGCCTCGCTTCTTTAAAAACAAAAAGGCATTTCCTCAAGTCTCTACTCGTACCTACTCAGATTGCCTTAAGTAGTACGTTCCCTCTGAAACTGGCGAATGGTCCCATCACGTAGAAGGAGGATCAATCTAGATTTTATCATGGCGTTAGGAGTAACCCCCACGTTCCCTGGGGAGGACCCCTCCTCCCACATCCTTTTGTAATCCTGTAAATTGTTATGGGACACGTCTTTTATGGACTCTACTTTAAACACTATTCGCTGGTATGAATAGGAAATAAATTAAGATTTGTTTTGTGCAAAAATAAACACTTATTTAGATATATTATATTGGTATTTCATAAATTCACATATAGGTGTCAAAATTATATTGATTATTTCCATGTGCCAGCGTTCCTCTCCCTCATCAGATATTCATCGCTTAAGGAAAACTTAGTAAACTATTTATCTATAAATAAAACCATTAGTCTGGTGCAGTGCAAATAAATAAATAAATTTCTTTTCAAAAATCATATTATTGAATATTTATAATATGCACAAGGCCTGCATTTCCCTGCAAAGGTGATCGTAATTTTGGGAGTTTTAATTGCGGTCGTAGGTCAATCAAATTAATAGGCCTCGTCGCCTCGCCGCTCTGCCGGTATGTCCGATTAAACGTTGCATCCATCAAAGTAAATCACATTTGTTGTTCAGAGATCGGTCTTTTTCCCAAATATTATGATCCTATTTGCGCGGCTCACAGAAGGCTCGGGATAGACATCAGAAGCGGGCAGCTAAGCGTTTTATGGAAGCCGCTTTCATCTTATGGAAATTACGATCCCCTTGTATAAATTGAGATGATTGCTTGAGTATACTAGCGCGAAACATTGTTGACTCAACAGCAATCTTCGACATTTGTTTTATTGGAGTTATCCAATATTTACCTTTTCCCCTTTTCTCTGCAACTTGCCTTCCTTGTCGGTACGAAACTAACGGAAGCGTTTTTTTATTGCATCGAAATATGTAGGTCAATAAACTGAAGTTGGTCTCGAATCGCAGACGACCCTCATTTCCAACATTATTCTCGATTTTCCCCTCTTGCCTCCGTCGAGGCTTATACAGACTGGCTGGCGTCTAAATATGCTATTGCTGGAAAGTGGAATATTTCTCCACCCTCTTATCAATCAAATACCGGTTTGAATATTGTCCGTGGAAATTATGGATTCTTATCATCGAGGTAGGTGAAGTGAACAATCAAATCCATCTAATCGTGTTAATCATATAAGTTTTTCGTATTATATTAACCTTTTTTGTGCAGTTTCTGTGTACTACAATATTTATATTTTATATTTTTTTCGTAATCCCAACTACCTACCTACCTAGTCCGCTTCAGTTAACACAAGCTTTATTCTGCCCCGCGCAAACTTTTACGACTTCCAAATCCGTTTTCGTTCCAGTCGCCCAAACATTTTCTTAGAGGCTAAGAGCCGAGAAGACTCCACATGAAGCTGTGCAATCTCCGATGTCGCGGCGCGTCGCTTGGCTCCATAAACATTGTGACGAATATTCCGCTCAGAATATCTCGAATAACCCACACCTTAAGTTTATACGTCGCAGTCGCTCGCCACTTGGCTAAGTGGACTTGCTTGCGCTAGAATAACATGTCTGTTTTAGCCGAACCCCTCGTAATGATTCGGAAACTTTTTAACAATGTCGAGGAGAGGTTTTTCTCTGCTGCCAGACTTGTATTCTTGGTACAAGCTTTGGCAGACGCGATCTTGTATGTACCTCCTTCATTTTTGCGAAATCAATACTTATTGGTGTCTTAGATTATTCCGGCCACCACCGGCTAATCACACATTACAATACAATACATACCGGCGGCGATGTATAAAGTTTTTAAAGATAAAGATAAATAAAGATAAAGATGTTTTATTTGTCTGAATGTGGGTTACAGCAGTGTTGTTAAATAAATGTTGTTCTTGCCACACTCTACCCTTAGGGCGTACAAATATTAAATTAATAAAAAAACAATTAAAATAGAATGTCTGTTCGATATTACGAGTATCAATATTGCATTAAAGTTATAATAAAATAAACATAACTGTCTAACCTAATCACTAAACATACTTTAGTCACCGTTGAAGAAATCCTGTACGCTATAGTAGGCCTTGTTAAGCAAATGTTCCTTCAGCTTTGATTAAAATAAATGGATGTTTTCTATGCCTCTGATACATTTTGGTATACCATTATAATTTTTTAGTTCATCCCAAACACACTTTTTTGAAATAGTGCGGTTTAGCGCTGTGTGGTGCTCAACTCAATATTTATAAGTTTAGTATGTAAGTAGATAGTAAATTTTAATGTGCACACGTGTGTGTACATTAAAATTCAATTTTAATGTGTCGTGTGTTAGCAATCAAGTTGTTCACGCCTAATCGATCGTTTCGACAACACTAGTGAAGTGTGTGTCCCACCACTATTGTTGATAATAATAAAAAAAAGAGTTTCGCGCAGGCAATATGGCGGCGGCGGCGTACGACTGACAAGACGTTGTGAAAAGGCTGGTAATCATTATAAAACAAGTGTAATAAATGTATAGTGAATAAGAAGAGGAAATAAATAATGTATGTCCACGTTGTGTTATTATTGAGGAGCAGACCACGAAAGGGAAAAGACAATACGTGTGTGTGCCGATATTGACCAAATATAGTCATCAAGTGGTCATAAATCATGGATATTAGGGCCAGCCAAAAAGTAGAACAGAATAAAAAAACACTAAACCCGATATGTCTCCATTGAAACGTTATTTACAACGAGAATGGCGCCTGCATATTGAGCTAAGTATTAGGTGTTTTATATCGACATGCCCATCATTTTATGTTCACATTCAAATAATTCTGAAAAATCAGTATAGTGTGCTAAATTCATTGAACTTAGTTATATTGTAGTTAGATATAATTACGATACAACATGTACAGCTTCAACTAACTTATGATTGATTACAAACAATTAAATTAAATAAAAAATATCCCTGAGTCACCGCCACCGTCGAGCGGCAGGGTGCCCAACGTGCTGGCACCAATTTGCCACGCTGTATCGGCAGGCTAATCGGCAGCGATGTGCCTCATTTGTTTTTACCCCCAATCGCAGGCAGAAAGTCAGCGTGAGGGTGGTCCTGTCCAGAAGCATGCCGAGCTGTCTGGATGGGATGGCATGCAGCCAGTGCCCTGACTCTCGTTTCCTGGTTGCGAGCAGCTTGTTTGCCATTGTTGGCGAGACAGAGAGACAGGCAGATACACGATACATACAAAAGTAAGCCTGGCTGGGTGGCGAGTCGCGTACGGGTATGGCTTGGCGGTGTCTATAGCCTGAGCGCGGAATTGTTTTGTTTGTAGCGCGCGCAGGCGCGTCTCGTCGGCACCGTCGACAAGTCAAAACAAGTATTTTTGCGCCCTCGCTATTAGCCACTGGCACGCAATTCCGTACGCGACTTCAGTGTAGGAAGCAGGAAAATTTACGCGTCGAAAAAGTATTCGAATTCGAATTTCAGTGACTCTTATAGTACAATGCCAATAGGTTCATTTCATCTGAACTCGAACACATTTTTGCGCTGTCAAATATTCCTGCTAGAGCCACAGGTCCTGTTTTCAGTGCCTATTCGCGTCGGTATTAGTTCATTGTTTGTGTTCACCCATGGTTCACCCGCTACGTCTCTACAGCATTGCTACGACGTTTTTAGCCATGAGAGTCGAGCTACCACAACACAATGCAATTTGATCGAAGTATTTTGTTTGAAACGATCTCAGTATAGAGAGTCCAGAGAGTATATAACTGATAGTGATAACCTGACGAGTTCGTTAAGGCGCCTCACAAATAAATTAAGGGTGCTTTTTTCATGTGTATTTCAGGAAATACTCGGCAAATCATAATTAAATTCTGGTATATGTAATTTGACTATATAATCTAGGATTTTCATGTTCGAAAATGTGTTTGGATAAAAAAAACGATAGAAAATAAATCCAAAGTCAAAGTCATCCAAAGTTTTTTCCAATGTTTTTTCCTATTATACCGCAATTATAGTAGTAAAATGATCTTTCTATTAATTGTTATATGTGGGGAATTATTGTTACTAACGATTTGAAATATGAAATGTAATGCCCTGAAATAGCTTATTTTTATGTATTTTTTTGTTTTGTCTCTTACGATGATTCAGATTAGATGCGAGCGCACAATCGCCATCCCACTTGTTCCTATTCCCGAGTCATATTCGCTTCTCACTTCCGCAATCTTCGTTGACCTTGGTACGTAATTTTTCATACCTCGCCTTAATATACAACAACAACGTCAGCGTCATGCCTTTTTTCAAACGGGGTAGCAAGCAAGGCACAATTTTACCCAAGTGTGGCCATTTATATACCAGAATACCAGAGCAGTGATGTTAATCTATCGATAGTTTCACTATATAGTTACACTATCGATAGTTGACCTTGAAAAACAGGTCGATAGCTCGATAGGAATATCGAAAATACGAAATTCTGTAATAGTATCGTTAGTATCGATAGTGAAAATTAGGCGATACTATAGAACCGCGTCGTCGCCGTCGATAAAATATCGATAGACTATCGCTATCGCAACATCACTATTACCAGAGAAAATAAAAAAGATAATGTGTGTTCACTACCATTTGTTGTATTTTTCAGCAGTTCAGCTGAAATTTTAAGTGTGAAATGGGATTTAACGATGTTTCTCAGAGGTAAAGCCCTATTGCAGCGTGTAGGTACCTAAAAATACCTTGCCAGTCTACAGAAATAAGGAATAAGCCACAGTGTTTATTCAGGAACTAGTGTGGGAATGTTGCCGCTGTAGCCGCTTTGTACAAGCAAACATACCTTGATTGTGTCGACAGCGCAAATACGACGATATTTTCTGTAAGGATCAAAAGCTGCGGAGACTAAACTCAACACAAGCCGCTTTCCGGCCTGAAAGCTTTCAGAAAAAAGTTAATTTATTTCTTAATTGGTGGCAGTTCACCTGATTAGGCTGGTTAGGTACGCCAATTACACACTTTTACGCCTATTAGGACCGGACGGATTTATGTGAGTACTCGGAAATTATTGTGACAAACTGACCTGACGAACTCGTTATCATATTTTAGCTCTTGTGATTAATATAATTTCTATTTCTCCCTCATTTAAATTTTTTTGCTCATTTTCAATAAAATAGATGTAATTTAATCGGTGATCAGGTACCAACTTTTCTAACTCAGTAATTGATTTTATATTTGATATAAAGTTTATCCTAAATTCCTTGTCACCCAACTGATCTTTATGTATCTGTGAAGCTTACAACCTCTTTTATAATTTAAGGGCAAAGACAATTTAAGAGTGACGTAGAAGTCGTTTGTAGGGTGACTATGTATCTAAGTTTGTGGTTATTATATAGTATTAATTATGTTTTAACTGTTTAATAATTAAACAGTGGGGTACATTGTCTGAGACCTCACCTATCAAGTTCAATTTTAGCTAGATTTTCATGTTTTTTACTCCTGATCACCGATTAAATTTCATCGTGTATAGATACGTAGGTTATTATTATGATTTCTAACCTAGGTATAATACCACATTATTGGGCAAAAGTATTTATTTCTTCCCCTTTTCCCTAGACAGATACCAAAATATTAACAACTTCGACTAGCATTTATTACCACTCGCGCTAGCTATAGCTAATAAGTCATCTGACATGACAGGCAAAGGCGTCCTTATGGCATAACAATAGCGAATTCTATGAATCGCCCGGCAGCGACAGCGTGGTTAACGCGATAGTGGTAATTATAGTAATTAATACAATACAATACAATAAATACAATAAATCTTTATTTCAGGACATAATAATCCCATATCCATATATACCTTAAAACTAGACATAAATATAAAATATAACAATATTAACTAGCCTAGCTAGGGATTTTATTCTTCGGTCTCGCTTCCCTATAGCGTCGGTAGACGATGCCTTCCGGCCAGTAATCTTTGGCCAGGAACATTGTCTTGAGGTCCGCTGGCACCCGAAGTTTGAAGGACAGAAAGTCCTTGGGTCGTTCTGACTCCAAAAGCTCTATCTGCACTGTCGAAACCTCTGTCTGCTTGTGACCGTGCGGTGGATTTCTCTTCAGCCTTTCCAGGATGTGACGCTCAATGTCCTGGCAGGTCATGTTCACGTCAAGCCGGGAAAGGTAGATTGGGACCGTGGGAGTGGCAGCTTTAAGGCTGCACTCACCGGCGGGTGCGGTGCCACGCTGATTGCGGCTGCGTCTGGAGCGGCGCTTCCTGTTTTGTACCAGGATAAATCCATCTCCATCAACGGTCGCGTTCAACGGGCCACGGGTGGGCCTGGGCGGTGGCGCGCGCGGCGCAGCCTGCAGCTTAGGTTGTTCAGCGGCCGGCGGGGCGGGGCGCGGGCGGCGGCGGCGGGCACGGCGGGACACAACAGCATACGTGTCCTTCTGGGATTCCGGTATTTTGGATGAGCCAGAAGAGACAGCATCTGGTGCTGCTGGTCGAAACGGCTTCGTGACGTCACGAGGCGATGCAGTATTTGTCGGCGCGGGCTTGGTAACCGGCGTAACTGGGTCAGTTGCAGCTATGGCATTTTTGCTGACCGGCGTGTTGTTGTCGCGCGCGTCGGCGATTCGCTGCGTCGGCAGCGAGGAGTCAGCCTGACGCAATACCGTCAACTCACGTTTCAGGTCGGTGCATATGCCTTCCGAAGCCTCCAACTTTCTTCGGATTTCAGTGACGTCGTCCTGCAGCCGCACGATGTCCTTCAGCAGTCGCGTGACGTCGACGTGGTCGAATGTCACCGGCGGCAGCTTATTGAGGTCACGGGCCACGTAGGTCGGGACGTCGTCGGGTTCAGTCTCCTTGAACACCCGGAAGATGTCCTGGAGATCTTTCTTCCCGCTCGCAGCACCCCTCCGCGCCACGAGGCGCACGGTGGTGACGGCGGTTTCTTGCAGCACAGTCTTGGCGGCGGCGATCTCAACCTCATTGAAGCTGGTCGAGCAGATCTGCTCCAGGGAGAGCTCGTCCATCACGTCCAGCTTCTGTTGTATGAAGGCGAGCAGCTCGTTCACCAAGATGGTGTCCGCGCGCTTGGCTGGGGCAGCCATGGCAGTAATGCGAAAAAACTAGGTCGTCGCTGTGTTACTAGGCATTGTTACGCGAACGCTGCTAGGAAGCGTCCGTACGTGCCGATGTCGCAGTTGCAACTGGAATTAAGGGTCGCAAGATCAACTAAGCCGGAGTAGTACCACAAATTACCATAAATTATGACAACCACTAATGCTATTGAAATGCTACATTGAATAAGAATGTTCTTAATTGATCTCTATGTAAATTGAAACAGCCAGGACTTTGCTACAAAATGTAATAATCTTAACACATCCTGCCATATACCCATTGATATTTATTAGTCACAGAATCAGCTACATGTTACTATGAATTATGTAGCAGCGTTGAAATGAGCATGTCGGCAAAATGATCACGTAGATTTCGCTGAAAATTTTACTGATGTATAAAATTCTAGATACTATATGTAGCTGTCTGTGGGTTTTTTCGTTTTTACCCCGACAAACAGAAAGAGATATTATAAGTTTGATGCTTTTGTCTGTCTGTCTGTCAGTAGTACACTAGCGGCCGTTTTCAATAACCTATCTATCCGCAATCTGCAGATAGATAGGGTCTTTGACATAAGTTCCATAGCGCAACTGTCAAATCTAACTCTAGTAATGTGAAAACCATGGATAGATATAGGTTATTTGAAATGGACGTATGCGTGGGCGGATTTTAATGCAGTTTTCGGTAAATGGCAGTTATACCTTTTAGTCATGTTCGTACGCTTAAGTTTTTTTTTAATATGTCGGGGTTTTTCAAAATTTATAATTTCTAGATTTATATAATCGTCATTATAATCAAATGACCTTTTACGTGGTTCCATAGGCGATGTGTGCTTATAGTTGCATAAAATCAAACAGAGTATAGCAAGAAAACGACCAACATTTAGGTGCTATTTTGTTTCGAGCAATATTCTCAAATACTCTCGTTCAAGATGGACTTTAGAACTCAATAATGGCAACCAATTCTATCGAGTGCACTATACGAGTATCTTCTTGAAGCTTGCACGGAACTTGTGTACACAGATAAATAAAATGTACGATTGCCAATACTGGAACTTTTGGAACTTCTGCTACGTAATTTCCTGTTCTTTGCCAAAATACCACTATTTTATTTTATTCGCATGCATTTTCTGCAACGATTTTGCTAACGACTTAATAGTCTAAATATATGTATACACCGGTCAAGTTAACCTTAAAACCTGAAACGTGACGTCATTACGACATTTTTAAGGCAATTGCTCTCAAGTTAACACGACTGCATATTAAAATCATATTTTCTAACACCTTCTAGGAACGGAATAAAACAAAAGAAAATAAACATAAGCAAAACGTTTGGAACGTGTAATCCTCTAGTGATAAAACGCGCGCTGTTTTATCTTCAGATGTTTTCAAGATAATCGCAATTCGCGATGGTTTTCTTTCTGGATTCCGTTCCCGTCTTATGGTTATTGATTTTATCCGGATAAGACCCCTGCTGATTTAAATAGGTCGGTTCTGAACCTCAAATTATCGATGCTCACAGAGGAGATATTATATGAGATATTTCCTTTTGTTATTTTCTTTCATCCTCTTGAAATGCCCTTTGTGTTTGAAATCCGAATCATACGCAAATATGTAAGCAGTGTTTGTCATTTAATTGCAAATGTATTTGAATTATGGATTGCTGTACATAATTAGAGATATATACGAAGTATTATTTAGTAATTAACCCGCCTAATGGATGGTTTGGTATCGTAAATAGAACCTTACGAAACGAGGGAAAGATGAAAGCCGGGATTAACTATTGATTAATTAATTAACGTTCCTTTATTACAGCCACGTACTTGCTAATTTCATTACTGACACAGCAAAAGGTACTAGAAAAGTAATTTATAAGTTTTTTTTATTAAAGTAAATTTGCATAGCTTTACAGAATAATTCCAAAGCGCCGCACATATTGCTTGTAACATAACATACATTAAAATAAATTAAATGATTAAAACCATTGTTATATAATTTATACAAGGTGACATTTAATTAGCTGACCATATTTTGGAGAATGATAGTACCCATCATTATGAACAACTTTCCCCAAGAAACATATAGTCGGAAATGAAAAAAAATTTAGGTCTCCCATAGTAACTTGAAAACAGCTGATCGGATCAATGTACTGGGGGAGGAAATTTTTTATTCATTTGCGACCATATGTTTCTTGGGGAAAGTTGTTCATAATGATGTGTACTATCATTCCCCAAATTATGGTCAGCTAATTAAATGTCCCCCTGTATACCATAAGAACCTTAAGTTTTCTTTATCCCCTAATTGTTTTATCTGATAATTAAATATATTATTTAAAACTTGTCATATGGGTCCCATGTTGTTTGTTCTAACCTCTTTACTTCAAACACTTTCCATCCACATTAGGTACTTCTAAGTCTAAGCCTTGTTTGTCCGATATGTAACGTTAGTGCTAATAGACGAGCTACGATAAAAAAAGGCGCAAATCGATGTACATGATAGTCATTTGGCACACGGGTACTGTAGGTTAAAACAATTATTTTGAGCGGTACTTCTCAAAAATACTCCGATCGGGGGGCAGTATGATGTACTGTACTGGCCTGTAAACGAGTGAACTATGGTGCAGGTACAGACAAGCTGACTAAAATGCTATGAGAGTGCAGTACAACAATGCGCTCAGGATCATCTGTCGATTGCCACGATACTGCAGCGCGTCGCAGATGTTTACGGAGAGGAGACTCCCGGGCTTCCAGGGTCTCACGAGGCACCAGATAGCGTCTACGCAGAAGCGGTATGCCAGATCCGGCAACACCATGTTGCAGGCAGCTCTGGCACTCCGTGGACCTACACAGGAGACGTGGACGCGAGTACACCTGACGTATACGCAATAAGAGCAAATGTATGTTTTGTTTGTTATTTTATTAATATTTTATTTTGTAATTTTTTATATGGAATATACCGGAATAAAGACCAATGTATTTATTTTATTTATTTATAAAAAAAAAAAAACAAAAATATGAGTAAAAATTAATAAGGAGCACTATTGTGCCTCTGCCACTCCGTATGTGTAAAGGCATGATATGCAATATGTTGTAAAAAATGGAAGCATTTTCTTGCAATGACAGGACATATTTTTCTCTATTCATTCAGCCATTCAGCCCCACGACTCTTATAATCAAAACGCAAACTCGACCTCGTATGTTGTCGTAAAGCGAAAATATCGAGTGTCCTCCATTACCAACACCATCCGAAGGAGAAAGCCTCAGCAAACAGAAACGTTTACGTTCTCTCACTCTGTACACACACATATATACATATGTGTACAGAGATATACAAGCTAACGCTGAATGTACACATCTCACCTCACACCTTACTCGAGCCTCACACCCAGCGAATCCGAGATCTCGATAAAAAAACAGTGCGTGCTGCGAGAAAATTTATCGCCAGGATCTACATGTTTTGCCGAAATAGAATTAACATCCTTTCTTATTTAAAAACGAGGGAGAATTTCATTAGGCTTTGCTGTTACTTTCGCTACATTTTTATTAATATTAACAAGTGCGTTGTCGGTTTCAGTGGATTTGATGAGTTGATAAATGCAAGGATTTTTGGTGTAGCTTTTTTTAATTTTTATTAGTACATTTCATGGAAGCTCAGCGATTTATTTATTGGCAGTACCGGGGCCGCTTGCTTCCGCATGGTTGCATTTTAAAAAAATGGATAAAAATTTTACGAAAAGGCCCCTTCCCGCTTCTCCTTAATTATTCGACAAGCCGGATATATGCTTACGGACAACAAAATGATAAAATCGAATAAAGTATACGATAATAAGTAGTACATTATGAAACAAGGGAACAAAGTTGGTCATAACATACGAGGTTGGTTTACCAGCAGCTTGAGTCACAAGCGAGAGCAGTAAAGAACCGAGTCGCCACGCCCCATTTTCATCCAGTTTCCAACAAATAAAACTTTTAATTCATTGTTTTATTATGAAAATGTCGAGTACCGATGAAGATATAGATTTTTCCTCACAAGTGTGTTGAATAACTTCGCATGAAACTCGTGAGAAATTGGTAATAACATACGGTTCTTTACTGCTCTCGCCTGCGGCTCGAGCTGGTAAACCAACCTCATAGGTTGCGACCAACTTTGCTCCCTTGTTTCATGATGTACTACTTATTATCGTATACTTTATTCGATTTTATCATTTCGTTGTCCGTAAGCATATATCCGGCTTGTCGAATTGTTAAGGAGAAGCGGGGCGGGGCCTTTTCGTAATATTCTTTATCCAATTATTGTCGGTACCCACTTTTATAGGATCGAGGGGTATCGACCCACATCAAGGTAGCACTTGAGACCTATTGAAGAGACAATTGTGCTACATACTGTGTGTCCATGATTTCACACAAAACAACTGCGCTATCTATCTATTTAAGTTTGGTACTGTACCTGTACCTTTTCTTCATGCCAGTAGTTACGTTCAAATATACTTAGAACATATATTTTATGCCCCTTCTCTACATTGCCACTACGCTGGATAATTAAATTATACATACATATATGTTAACGGCAAAGTATGAAATCCAGGCATTCTATACAAGGTCTTGTATAGAATTATACACATTTATAAAATGACTAGCAAGACAAACTTAATCAAAGAAACAAAGTCTGAAACTCGGATGTTGTCTGTAACTCTGAATGACGTGTGTTCCAAAGCGAACTTCGTAGGTAAATTAAGCACAACATGCTCACGTGAATTCATGAGATGATAATGAAATGAAAACCGTACCAATATTCGTACCATTCAAAGTGTTGGGCAAGGTTGGATCATTGCGTTTGAATGCTTTGGCAACATCGCCCATCAATCAAGTTTGGCTTATGCGAACTTCGGTGCACCGACTTATACAGGGTTGTCAAAAGGACCGCAATTTTATGTTTCGGCCATTTTTGGGACAGTCAACTCAAATCACAAAATCTTGCCAAAGCTCGGAGAAATATGAAACATAATATTTTAAACACGCCGTTAACGTTATACTTGGTCAAGTCATATCGTGGGAAGCTAAAAGCGCAATGTCACAAATAATATTTTTAAACCCGCGAGCTTTAAACTTTTTGTTTCTCTTTTGTTGGGGTTAGAAACTGGAATGAGTATAGTCTGGACTGGCACAGACAAGCAATGATCGACAAAAGTTTATTGTCGTGTTTCTTTTTCCTAATACCTTCGCTGTATAAATATAATTAATTTTTACATAAAATTATAAAATAAATGTAGTTCAAAACACCTATTTATGTGAAATAGATGAATCGCCTATGAAGTTGAAATAGACTTTCATTTATTTTGAGAAAACCGAAAGCGGCTGTTGCCGAAGTTTAGCGTTACCATAAAAAAATACTTTATAATATCACTTGTAAAGTATGTTTAGGTTGGGGCTGCGACGCGTCATTTCAGTTTGGACAATCTCTATACAAAAGCTCAGTCAGTGCACTAAAACCATCTTTTTAATAACGGAAATACTCTAAACAACCGAATAGAAAATATACTTTCAACGCAAACAAAAATGTGAGCTAGAAAGTCAGAGTCGTAAAACAGTCCATCGAAAGAAGCGATCGTGCAAAAAAGCTGTCTTGTTTCTTAAACAACTCCAACATTTGTCAGCCGGTGTTTTCTCACCGCACGGACACGGCACGTGACGGCGTAAAGTCCAGCTGTTGACGGAACTTACAGGGACGGAGAAAAGCCGTGAGTGATGTCAACACCCGACACCAAGGAGGTTCTTGTGTAGTATCAAGATGCCATCTTTCTACTAATTCCTCTACTAAACGTTTTCTGGCCTCAATTAAGTTGTGTATTAACTTCTAAGCTATATTTTCCGATATTGAATGCAACTAGAATTAGTTTACATCTATATTACGGTGTTTCTTTGTAGGTAAAGCTCATCCCTAAAATGACAGACATTATCTGTGAGCGACTATTTCGAATGCGACTCTTGAGCTCGAGTAAACAGACAACTTTAAACAAGTTTATATTAATATGGTGTTGTCAAAATTTACTCGATTGTTTGTGGTTACTCGCGTTCCAACTCTCGGGCGTAAAAGTTTTCATTTGGTAGATGCCTCGCCTTATTACACCCTGCGTCACCCCTCACACACGTGTCGTCTACGTTTTATCTCGTGCTACGGAACCCACGCCAGCGTCAGTTTAAGCAACTTTGGACGATGAATCGAGTTTTAATTACTTTGCGCTTGGAGAATGAGACTTTCTGCCTGTTTTTCCTCCACTTTATAAAGATGCATGTAACTTTCGCAAAGTGAGTAGTTGTATTGAGAAACCAGACTTTGGATCGCCTGGTAATTCGATTTTGAAACATCGGCTCTTTTCAGAGTTAAAACAAACACACAAAGTCCCGCAAGGCCACTCCGCGAGTTCTGTATTCCGAAGATGGACGAAACTTTATTCGTACCAAGTTTTTGTGGGGCAAGAGTGCAGAGCCGAAATATACTTAATGGTTAATAAGATAATAAGCTGCCAAGTGCAAGTTGGACTCGCGTTGAGAGAGTTTCGTACAAAAATATCACTAGTTTACAAATATATATTTTTTCAATACCCATAGACAATTTATAGTAAATTTGATTTGTGTCGACCCTCATAACATTATAACTTAAGCCATATATTTTTATCACATCACGTTTTTAGGGTTCCGTACCCGAAGGGTGCCAAACGGGACCCTATTACTGAGACTTCGCTGTCTTTCCGTCCGTCCGTCCGTCCGTCCATCTGTCTGTCACCAGGCTGTATCTCATGAACGGTGGTAGCTAGACTGTTGTAATTTTCACATATGATGTATTTCTGTTGCCGCTATAACAAAAAATACTAAAAAATAAAAGAGATTTAATATTAAGGGGGGCTCCCATACAACAAACGTGATTTTATTTGCTCATTTTTGCTCGATATTGATAATGGTAGCAGGTAGACGCTTAAAATGTTCACAATATATTGAGTATATTATTTACTTAATAAATAAATAATTAAATTAAAATTAAATTAATATTTAGGGGGGGCTCCCATACAACATGTTTTTTTTTTGCGAAAAAAATACAGAACTGTTAATTGCAATTTAAAAAAAAAAGTGGCCAAGTGCGAGTCGGACTCGCCCATGAAGGGTTCCGTAGTAGCAAGTAATTATACGACTGGAACATTTTGACAAATTTTGCTGTGTAAAAGTTTTTAGTCGTGGCGGATTTGTAGGAAATAATATTGGTTCCGAAAAACAAAAGAATTTCCCAAAAGTCGCTCAAGATGTTTCTGGTGGTTTAGCAGGAACTATTTTCGGAGATTTCGTATTTCAGTTAGGTTACTTTGCACTTTTGTGCTACAAAGATTATGAATATGAATACTAGCCGATCTAATTGTGTGCTCATACAAATCTGATGTGGAGTTTACAAGAATAAAGGGGCCGGGCGCCTCGTCTACAGATAAGCATCAGAGTTGGAATGACATTTGGCATTTTGTCCTCTTTCCGTATAACGACTGGCGGCGGTGGACCGAAATCCTCTGACCTCGATATTATCTTTCACGTTGTTCTATTGTCTAGAATGGACATTGCGATTTCTTTATTGCACGCAAGAAAGAATCGTATAGGAAAACTTTGTATAGGTAAGATAGAATTGTATCTGCTCAAGGGTCCAACAACCCCAAAGGACCCAAAAAAAAACTGTTCATAGGTTCTGAATTTGTACGAAAGGTTGTGTAGGTATTTTTATGTTGTGAGATAGGTACCTTTGGTCCAGACGTTTTTTGGGCGGTTTGTTTTTGTTAATTACATACGTTATTTAAAATAATGATGACGCCTAACGTAAACAACACATAAAGTAGGTATGTATTATGTCTAGCTTCAGAATCGTCCAATACAAATGATTAGCATGTATCCAAAGTATCTTCACCAGAATATTCCATAGAATAGAACTGAGACAAATACCTATTAACCTATTAACTGTCTCGATCTATGTCACTCTATTGGATGTAACCCCAATGCATAGCAGAGTCTATTAATGTTATGTAGACGTCGGTACGAGAGATACCTGCAGATTCCCTGAATAGTGGTTCTTGACGGACCAATAGATACAGTCACAGCTAGCTCACAGCCCATTTAATCACATTCTCACTGCACTAGCAACAACCAATTCATCTGCCAGCCTCTAGGCCAATTTCACTAATGAATAAATCTAACTATCCATTCTGCGGTAGTGTCACACCTCGGACACTCCATAGAACGCTCGTAAAATAATCATTAATCACCTATTACTACTACATAGCCTAATGACATTTGTACACCTGCAAATGTGTGCGTAAACTCGTTCGTTTGTGAATGTGTGCGTTCAGCGCCTAAACAAAGTGTCTCCCGAAGAGGGAAGGGAGTGGCCGTTCTGTACGTAGTACTATTATCTCTTCTTTGGTAGTGTAACTCCCCGCTACGCAAAAGTGCGTTGAGAAAAACTGGCTGAACGTGGCCTAAATATAAAAGATAAACGGTCAAGTGCGAGTAGGAGTCACGCACCAAGAGTTCCCATTACTGTTGGAGATTGGATGTCGTAACTGGTGTTTTTTTTTTAAATGGTCAAGTGCAATTAGGACTTGCGCACCAAGGGTCCTCCAATCAAAGTCAAAAGTCAAGTCAAAGTCAATTTTTTTTATTGACCATAAAATCATACAGATTGCTTAGTCAATCACAATCAGACAAATCAATCAATTGCTTAATCACACTTGTAGATCGTTACCTCGAAACTGGTGTAATTAGATTTCTACATAAAAAAGTATGATTCCATCCATGATATCAACCAAATGACATATTTTTGGAGAAAGACAGCAATGTACAGTTTTCAGTGGCAGTTTGCCTTTACTTGTGCTATGGGTAAATTTAACCTTATTTTGTGCCAAACATGATTATAAGTCAACGGTAAGTACCCTATAGGTTTTGAGTCCACTGCGATTATATGAAAATCTATCAATTTTACAGCATAAACGGTTCGGTCGTAGCGTTTGATTGCGTTGACCTAGAAGGTTGTCCATAGCTGTAGGGGACCACAGACCTGATCAATTCATTTCTTCAGTCAAATTAAATAATTTCAAATGACGTACGCAGATAAAAATCTAAACCATTATCCGGGGTAATCGCTCAAATAATTTCTAACATGTACCAATCGATAGGGCACAAAATAAAGATAAAAAATAATGTATGACGCCAACACTATAAGTTATTTATGGGGACGAGATCATCGACTTTTAATATGACTATACAACCCACATTTTTGACATTATGCTAGCTATTATTCATCCCTAAACCACTTTCTAGGCACTTTTTTACAGTTAGGTACAGAAGATAAACGAATATCGGACCTACAGACAGAATTCATGTCATGAAAATGACCGCAAATACGACAAAGTTACAGAAAGGTATACGTCTTTTGTTTACCTGGATGACATCATACTTTTCAGTTTTTTTTTAATAGAAACCTAAGAAAGTACTAGCTAGAATGATTCCTGATTTTCAGAAAATGGGACCAGCCTTTGATACCCTTTCACAAAAACGAGGAATTATTGAAATCAGTTAAAAAAACTGAAAAAGATGATGTCATCCAGGTAAACAAATGCCGTATTTTGTCCTTTCTGGGACTTTGTGGTGTTTACGGTCATTTTCCTAAGAATAATTAAGACCAATATTCGTTTATCATGTGTAATTTACTGTGAATACGGGCCTCGAAAGTAGTTTCATAATATAGTCACTTTAAAAGTCGATTATCTCGTCCTCTAAATAGCTTACAGTAAAGGCGTCATGCAAAGTTTTGTTTTTTATTTTGTGCCCTATCGAATAATATTATAGGTTTCGTCAGTGGCCGCTACCTATACCAAGCTTCTTACATTTTTGCCCATTGTCCTTTCATTCGAGTATTTTCTCACAATTTCCATGACTTTAAATAGCATAATAACTGTTGTGACTAACCGAACAAATTCCAACTTTACTTTTAGTTCCGTCAACCTCACTTGCGGTTAGAGGTGTCCCAACTTCGCAGGAACTCTATTCATGATCAAGTTAATTTATTCGCGCAAAACTGGACGTCCGAGTAAATGTATTTTTTCACGTTTACAGCTTCGGCTTTTGCTTGTGTATTTTTTGCTGTAAAAGCGTGTTCCCACTATGATGACACGATAAAATAATCGTTGTACGGCCGTTTTAATAGCCGCAAAAACTCGCGGACGAGAATTAATGACAATTCCTCTGTTTAAATACACAACCCAAGATGAAATAAACAGAATGACTATCTGTCGTGTCATCTTAGTGAAGATGCGCTCTCAAAGGATATTATAACCCTGTAATGATCCTTTAGAAGATTCATTTAAGTAGTTAATTTTATTTTTGGGATTGTGGAATAGTGTTTGTTCAAGCATACAAAAAAAAAACGAATAAATAATTGTTATACTCAAATTTTTGCGAATTAATAACAATGAATCTTAGGATATCAAATTGCGGCTTACGTCATTCGCGCATAAAGTTTCAGTAAGATTTCATTAAAGTTGCTTAATAAATTTCGTCTAGAAACAAAATGCTGGGATTGACTGAAGGGAAAAGTTTTCAAGCAGATCATCACAAAGACGAAACTGCCCTCTTCATTATTGACTTGAAGAGGTCTCATGCCTTTCTAAGTCTTTTGTGTCTGCCTTCTGTACTGAATGGTTCTGATTTTCCATTTGAGAAATTCAATTTAGGTTTTCTATACTCTCCTTTATGGAGTTTGACTCGGTTGTTTATTTCTGGTGGAAGTGGATTGATATTTTGAAATAGTTTTCTAAGAACTTAAATAAATAATAATTGTCATAGTCAATTTCGACTATTTTGTGTGCACCCCTTAGATTAGTAAGGTAGCGCGCTACGGCGGGGGGCGGAGCGTAGCAAGCTTGCTACGAAAATGCTACAGCATCGTAGTACCTCACGGAATTTATAAGTCTTATAGGACTTTTCGCGACACTGACTTATATTTAAAAAAAAAAGTATAAAAAATATATGAATGGTGTAATAAAATAAAAATAAAATATGCTTACTACCCCACCAATTAATCGAAAGACGAGAAGTATCGACTCAAAAAGTAAAGGTTACATCAATCGATAGTCTGATCTATTTAACATCAAACAATTGACTAGAAAAAGCTAACTAATTAAAAATCAGCAGACACACTAAGTCAGCAGGATAAAAAAGTGGCCAAGTGCGAGTCGGACTCGCCCGTGAACGGTTCCGTATTAACATCATACACCTGGTACACCTAGCCCACATATCACTATCATTCTTCACCAGCAAATTATTACTTTGTTTTTCATAGTGTTTGTATAAATGACAAAGTTATCTATGCGGTTTTTAATAAATGTTTTATATCTTAAATACTGCTTATTTTATTTTGTTCAAACCAATTTTCGTTGAAAGTGTGTATTCCACACAGCATATTTATTTTTTACTCTCTTACATTAAAAGTTACAGGAGTGACACTAATTTTTCGACTTTGGAAGGGTCTGTCTCTTTAAAGATTTACTTTGAAGAAAAATAGTTTCGGGACAACGTCATTTTTAAAGACCTATCTATAGACACACCACACATGTAGGTTTGATGAAAAAAAAAAATTTTGATTTCAGTTCCATGTCCCCATACATGGAATTGAAATCAAGAATATTTTATTTGTTTAATTTTTGCGTAAAAATCGTAAAGCATTACACAGAATACATCTACATACCAAGTTTCAACTGTGTAGTCCTAATAGTTTTGGAATAAAGTTACTGTGAAATACGGACAGACGGACGGACAGACGGGCAGACAAACTTGACGAATTGTTTCTCTGCGGAACCCTAAAAACCTGTTTATAAATACATCGAAATAGGTGAAAAGACCCAACGATTTATTGTAGGTACATCGATTCTGGGTCTAGCCCTTCATAATGAACTGATTACCTCTACCCGTCGTTGATATAGAATAGAACCTTCGGGACGGTGAATTCGAACCCGTATTATTAAATTTTTTCATCAGACCCTGCCGAACCCTAATTGGAATTCCATCTGTAACTAAAACTGTCGTATGTAGACGTTTTGAAACAAGGGATATCGAAGTCGGTTTTAGATAGTTGTGGAATTCATATGAATATTAACGTTAGAACCAAAGGCGATTAACAGGTTTAGGCGCTTATTTTGATTCGGATCCATCATCAATTGGTGAGTTAATTTGGGAAATTCAAGGAGCTGCGAGGTCTAGTGGTATCATACTTGCTTCTCATACAGGAGGTGTGGGTTCAAATTCCTTGCTGGCCATGTAACAATAAGGTAAGTAATATATTTTGCATGTACATTATACAGACGTTCTAACGGTGATGGAAAACACCGTGAGAAACCCGTAAGTGCCCATGTCTGCGGCGATTGGCAAAAATAATTAAAAAAATGGTCGTCAGGCGGGTCGTAAGAATAGTAGATATTATTTTATTTCGAAAGAGGTATTTGGTATCTCAAATCATTCTTACCATGGAGATGATCTCGATACCACAAGAATTGCCCCCTGGGCATGACCATGGTCGAAATATCGATTTTGAGATACCGAAATCTCTATCAAAAACAAGAAAAGGCTATTCTTACGACTAGCCTTTTGACCAACCGAGATAAATCTCGACCCGTTTTCGATCGAAACAAATATCAATCAAGATCATTTCCGACGGATTAAGGTGGTATCAAAACCGATATCTCGACTGGGGAGATGATATCGATAGCGCGAGAATTGCTCCCAGGTCTAGAGGATCTCGCTGTGCAGCCCGGTAATAAACGCTGCCAGTGTAATGGACACCTATGCCCAGGCGTTTCTCGGGGCGGATTTTTGTGTAATATATTTTATGTATTTTGAATTTGTTTTCACGAAGCGTTTTATAATATCATTAGGTCGGGTAAAAGGTTTCTTCGTATTTGTATGAAGACCGTAACGGGTGGAACAAATAGACGCAACTTTGACGCGGCTCTGTGCTAATTTTACTGACACTGTGTAAGGTTCTTAAACATCTTTTTTTTTTCACGGCCATCGTTGCATGTCTTCCTTTTTTTTCTTAACTTTAAGGCTGAATTTTACCAACAAAAAGTTATACGAGTATAACTATCCCGGGGATAACTTTTATGACAATGACAGTTCAAAATGAGTGATCTGATCCTGGTGTCACTAGTGTCTATAAAAAGTAGAAGATACTCTCGAGTAAAAATTGCTCTTTTGTTGATAGAATCAGGCCTAAATGTATTGAATTTCTCCATTAGATTCACTCATTTTGACAGAAAGAAAAACAAATGAAAAATTATCGAAAACAACATTTTATTATATTTATTCCTTTTTTGAAATATAACCTTTTTAATGACATTAAAACCAGCCAGATACGAATAATACATCTAAAGTTACAAATATACACACATACAAAATACGAGAAGACTTTTTACCCGATCCTATTATTGTTGTTTTGTACATTAAATGACGTGTACATTTTAATTAACCTTTCAAAGGACCTGCAAATAAGACTCTCTGACCTATGAAGATTTTAATAGGTTTCATAACAGTCTACATTGAGAATCATCGGATATGGGTTAGCGGTAAGCCGTGGTTAATTTAATGGATGGTGGTAAGCTAACTAACTAATCCCTTAGTGAACGATAAATTTGCGCTTAGTACATATCTATCTGTTTGTTAGACAATATCATGATTGAATGGAACACGGGTTAGATGTGATTGTATGAAAATCTGCTAATGTAGTCTAATTTGTTAATTATGTAATGTATCATGATTTACGTTTTTTCAACCGACTTCAAAAAAAGGAGGAGGTTCTCAATTCGACCCGTATGTTTTTTTTTCTTTTTTTTTTTTTCTATGTTTGTTACGCGATTGCTCCGCCAATTATGAACCGATTTGAACAAATCTTTTTTCGGCGTATAGGTAATACCTCAAGGGTGGTCCCATTGACACCAGGTCAGGATCTGATGATGGGATCCTGGAGAAATCGAGAGAACTCTTCAAATATTATAGGCAGACCTATGGTGATTTTTGTGTTTTTCATAATAACTCGTGCAAATGCACATGGTAAGCATAATATTGTGATGCGGAACTGCTGATGAAGACCACATATGGCCACCAGATCTGCTCAATACTAGGTACAAATACAATGCGTGGCTGACGGGCAGGCAACGCATAGCCTAAACCGGTGGACCTAGAGCCATGAAACTTTGTACAGGGGTTCCTTAGTCGCGTGGGGTAGTACTGATATAGCATTTGACAAAATTAATTCCCCAAGGGAGGGGGGGATAAGGGGTTACAGTTAGTATTAAACTCAATCTAATCAAATAGGGTTTGTGGAAGTCGGTTTTTTCTAAAGTTTACTTTTTGTTTCAATTATTAAATAGACGTAATGGTGTCCCACTGCAGCTGGGCCCAAGGCCTTACCGGTTCGAGCCCACTCATCTCTAGCTGAAGCTTGGTCGGCCCATCCTGGTAGGAAATAATTGAATACTCTTAAAAAATCTCCGTGGTTTAAAAGCTACGTGCTCGCTTCGTATGCGTTTTGCATGAGTTTCGTGTTCATGTCTGGTGCTGACAATTTCCAATTTAAAATAACAAGACGATTTATTTTTGATGGAAAACATGGTAAGGAAATCTTCCCTCGCAAAATTGATTATTGGTTATCTGACTACAAAGCCACCAACTTACTTCTGTTCAGGTGGAAAAAATTGGTACTACGGACTTGTCATACGCCATCAAAGAGAATACATGCTATACTATGTCCGCTATTATGAAGACTACGATGACTAGCAACCGCTACTGAACAGCTAAGTTGGTGGCACTGTACATCGATTGTTGGCATAGTTGTGTCTCTGCAACTCTGTATAGTTTAAAGGCATGGAACTTTTTGACTTGATAGTGTACGAGTAGTAGCTACAGCTTTCCAACTTTCCAACGATCTTTTGGCTTGCGGTGACAGGTGGGGTTAACGCTTTTTGACAGGTTTTAGAGGTGGCGCTCCTCTGCAAACGCCACTCACGCGGGAAAAGATCTTTATAGTGTATCTAATATACCAGTAAACTTGACAGATTCTCAAGCTTAGCCTGTTAGTGAGGGAATGATGCTCATAAAAATCAATTAATTGAAATAATCGATACACCCTTTGAACATTTGTAAATCGGGAATAATTTTACAAGATTTGCAAGATTTGCAGAAATTGGAATAGACAATATAGTTGAAAATGAACTAATTATATCCCTAAGTGCGGAAAGCAGTGATGACGATGACAACTGTTCGGTTAGTTCAACGGAACAAAACAATTTCGAATCTTTCCGATTGTTTTGGTAACATGGATTTTATGAAGTTTTAGGTTAGCTGTCAAGTTGCTTCTAAGCATGGATGGAGTATAGTAGCCTGTACTGCTCTTTGCTCTTCATTAGCTTTACTCTGTGTCTGTGAAATCAAAACCGATAGCTTTCAAATCAATGCATTGAATGCTGTTCGTTCACTTTGCACTGGCGAGTCAGAACGAACTATTGAGCTGAGTTTGAAACGAATCGAACATTTCATGAGATACAATAATTGAAACAAAAAGTAAACTTTAGAAAAAACCGACTTCCACAAACCCTATTTGATTAGATCGAGTTTAATACAAACTGTAATCCCTTATCCCCCCCCCCCCCCCCTTGGGGAATTAATTTTGTCAAATCCCATATCAGTGCTACCCCACGCTACTAAGGAACCCCTGTACAAAGTTTCACGGCTCTAGGTCCACCGGTTTAGGCTATACGTTGCCTGCCCGTCAGCCATGCATTGTATTTGTACCTAGTATTGTGCAGATCTGGTGGCCATATGTGGTCTTCATCAGCAGTTCCGCATCACAATATTATGCTTACCATGTGCATTTGCACGAGTTATTATGAAAAACACAAAAATCACTATAGGTCTGCCTATAATATTTGAAGAGTTCCCTCGATTTCTCCAGGATCCCATCATCAGATCCTGACCTGGTGTCAATGGGACCAATGGGAAAGTAAACCCTTTCAAACAAAAAAATAATTTTCCAAATCGGTCCATCCGTTTAGGCGCTATCGGGGTGTAGACATAAAAAAAAAAAACAAACATACGGACGAATTGTAAACCTCCTCCTTTGGGAAGTCGGTTAAAAACCAGTGGTAGAGGTGGGGATGGGCTAGCCCTCTGTCACATAAAATGGAGTATATAATAACCGGCTAGAAGTGGGCATATTGTGCATCTGCCACCCAATATGGGAAAAATGGTTTAGTTTTTGTTTATTTTCCTAGGCAACAAGAAGCATTTCAACTTTGGTAAGTACCTAGGGTAATAAGAATAACTACAGTCTATTCGTGATAAGAATGCAGTGAAATTTAAAATAAAATCTGTTAACACTCCCTCACACGACAAGACACAGCCTTCGCGTTCGAAAGTTTGCCTTCAACCGGTCACTGTGAACTTGGTTTGATAATTGGAAACGATTTGATTGGTTACGGGGCGTGGCTAGGCCGCCGGACAGTGATGATGATGACTTTACTGCATTCTTACTACGAATAGACTATAATAAGAAACCAATTCGGCAACGTGTACATGCCCGTCGCGTTGACAAACACCCACACTATCCTACTGAACATTGCGCGTCGGCCTGTCGTCCGTAATCAAAATCGGACTGTTATCCGTTGTCGTCAATAAGAGGCATTACGGTTCGTGAGATAGTGACCGCTGACGGACAGACAGACGGACGGACGGACGGACGGTCAGCGTTTAGTAATAGGTTCCCGCTTTTGGCAACCTTCGGCTATGGAACCCTAAAAGCAATAATAGCGAGTATAAGCAAGCAGTTTCAGCGGAATAGTCTCTTAGTGAAGATAAAATCACTTTGGCCACACAAAGAGTCCCGATAGAACAAGAAACAGCTTTAAACTGCATATTATATAGCTCGGTGAAAATGTATGTTGGATTGAACGCTCCATTCAACTCGAGCTTTTCTAAATTCGAATATTTCATCTGTATATATATTAACCAAACTGCACTGTTCAATAAAAGTGTTTTTGGTATGGCATCAAAAATATATAATAGGGTCCCGGTGCAGATCATGAATATAGAAAATCCGAATCTTTTCCAACAGAAATTAAAGGATTACCTAGCTGTTGAGGCTTATTACTCAATAGAAGAATATTTGAAATGATGCTGTGTAGAGATAATAATAATCAAATCTTAATCTTGACGTTACAATTATCTTTAACCAATCAGCTATGTGTGTAATGTATTTTGACATTTTGACATTCAATTTTAATTTTTTTATTCTTTTATTTTTATGACTTTATATGTATGCATTTTTTATTGTATTTCTGTTTGTATGCCTAATGGCTGGACGTAAGCACATATGTAAAATTAAGAACTAATCTAAAACTACGATCCACAATAAATGTTCTGATTTCTGATTTCTGATTTCTGTATTTTTTCCAAATGATTTTCGGTTAACGCTTTTGAGCGAGCAATTTTGAGAAATCCAGTGTCTAAAGCTCAGTTCTCATAGCAATATATTTGTTTATTTCTATTTCATTTTGCAAAGGTATTTTGAAAGCCGCTGTTAGTATTGCAGGCAATTAATCCACAATAACGTTCACGAAAATAAAATATGAAACTGAACCATAAAATTCAGATTAGTTTTGCTGGCTTTTGTGCGGATCTTTTCAATCAACTCAGTGTTTTATTTATTTTTCTGTGTTAAGTTTTGAAAACATATATGCACTTATGAAAAATTGATATGATTCTAGTCCCTAGTGACTGAAAGAAAGAGAGAGAGCTCTCTTTCTTTCGCTTCTTTAGTCGCTAGGGACTAGGATTCTTTGTAAAACTACACAGAGCAAGCAGTCCTGTGAGTATGAGGGGCAACAGCATTCAGTTACATTCTATGGTATATGGACTACAAAATCCCACGCCCCGTCAAAAATGTCCGCACAAAAGACAACGGCCCGCGCATTTCAACCTTATGAATTGGTAATTGTTCGGTCAAGCAATAAAAGATTTTGTCTAAGGATTTTGTCTCCCTTTTATTTTATTTTCTTGTTGTCGTCTGACATGTCTCTGCAAAGCCTTTCTTTCCCTTCCGTCATAGCCTCGCCTTACGCCACAACAGTAATCAAAGTTCAAAATCTTTGAAAAAACAGAAAGAAAAAGAAAAAAAAAACAAATAATTTATATTCACAAAAGATACGTAGAGATATATCATTGATTCATAGCGCTTGTGTTATCTACCGGGGGCTTATTGGCTTGGCCGCAGTGCCGCCAATCAAGCGGGTGGAATATTAATGGAAATATTATTTGAACCAAAACGGAAAACCAATTAAATTTTTATTACCGTTATATTTCATACTACTACTGAATTGGTCAGTAAATTGCGATTTACTATTCGTTTATTAAAAGTATATGTAGTTTTACGAAATTTATCAACGTGTCTTGTAACCTTTGGCGATGGGTTAGCCCCTGTCATGCAAAAGGGATTGTTGAATTACAGAACGTCGTAGTGTACTTCTACCAAATATTAAAGGATATTTTTGAACCGAATAATATAAGTAATTTGAATTGCGTCTAAGATACGGCTGCCAATTATTTTCAGAAGGAAGTCTAATAGTTACCCATAGTGTACCGAGCTATGGGCGGTCTCTTGCTAACCACTCTGAATAGTACTATACATATAGGAGGTAAGTTTGCCTGCGCTGAAAGAGCAATTCGGACCATACCTTGCTTAAATAAAAGTGTATTTAAATTTTTCATAATATAAATTAACTCATCGTGGTCATCAAAATATACTTTAGCTGTACTGGACATTTTGTGAACATTATAATTGCTCCAAATATTGAAATGAGAATCTTCAAAAGAAAGAAACAGACCAGAAACATAAATAACAACTGATTGATGATTTACTTAGGTTCAATCCCGATTACGTCCAATTCGATGAGCAAAGAAAAGAAATGAATAAAACATTCTTCATGCAACGTTGTCGAATAAAAAGAAGATTGACGTTGACTAGGAAAGATTTGTGGGTAAAAGTGGTTTTTGTTGGAGATTTTTGAACCTGTCCAATTAAGGAGTCGAAGGTTCTACTGTCAGACGCGAGGCGTGAATTAGACCGAGGCGCAGCCAGTTACGCAACCGTCGTCACATAACTATGCAGCGGTCACCGAATACGCTAACTATACTAGAATGTACGACCTTACTGATTCTTGCTTACCTACAGTAGCATGAGAACTTACTAGAAACTTATTTCAAATCTTACCTGCAGAAGTTTACGGTTACATCCGAACTTTTCCAACACGAGTCAAACTGTAGTCACTAATAGTTCCTTTGACCGAACTGTCCGGTTGTAACAGGTTTAGCGGTCAGCGGTATTGGCCATCGCGCACTATTGCTAAAAAAGTTATTGCTCTCGGCTTCGGCGCGGGGCGAAAGTTGTGGCGGGCGGCGTAGCGAGTAGAGTGTTCGCGCGCCGCCCTGAGAGTGTCTGTTGGGCGGGCGGGGTAGTGCGGGGTAGGGCGGGCGGGATGGCCTGCGCATGTGGCAGGCCCCGGGCTTGACGTCACGGGGACTCCGCCACATTGCCGCCGAGTCGGCCGCCGACCGCCCTCTTTCCGGAGACCCGGTTTACGGATGACAGCACAAGACGTTATGTTCGAACCTGCTTGACTTCTTCTGACTTCTAACTAGGATTTATCCAACCTCCATTCAATCTCATTTCGAGTTTATGTTATGAGGCGAACGCCGGGGCGTAACCCAGAGTGTCAGGTATGCATCCCTTACATCTCATTATACCAAACTATTGTCTTACCAGACGTTCCCAATATCTTTTCAATCTACATAGTTGAACAGCTAGATGAGAGAGCTATTTTACTTCACCGCCAGCGACAATATTTCGTTCGTGTATTTTGTATATCAAACAAAACAAACAAGCATCACGCCTTTCCCCCATATGGAGAAATGCAGAGGCACACTGTGCACAATTTTAGTATATTCGGAAATACGCCATTTTGCGTGACCAGGGGCTAGACCATCCCCACAGCTATTGAGTGATGAAGGTTACCTTAGGATGTTTCCATCACTGTTAGAACTTCTGTATTATGTAATTGAGATACATTATTTTTGTACATGGTCAGCACTGGTATTTGAACCTGCTTGAGACACGAGCATGAAAGCCAAGGACAAATTCTACACACACGCACACGCAAGTTTATTTAGTTTTTCCTATTGTACGGACCTGTGTCACAATTGGTTCTTTGTGTTAATTTCGTCCCATTTGGCTTAAACAAGGTGTCTGGATCAATAGATAGAAGTTAACATCGGCTCATAATTTTGTTGGAAAGGTAAATTGACATTTGGGTCTTCCGATTACCTATACAGGGTGTAATAGAAAGTTGTGTACAAGCCGAAAGAGGGTTGTTAGGGACATCATTCTGAACAAAATCACTCCACCATACATATCAGCTGAGCGCTAAGCCCGAAATGTACTGAGTTAATAAAAATAAAGTTGCTCTGATCAAGTCGGTCCCATAGTGAAAGTTGATCAGAATTATGTCCCTAACAACCCTCTTTCGGCTTGTGCACCCTTTTCTGTTACAACCTGTACTTTAGATTTAGAGAATAGGCGGAGCGCTGACTATGTTTGAACTTCGGAGAAAGGCAACGCCTTCAGCTCACGTCCGCGGTCGGTGGTGTTCACGGTGGCAATTAGTAATTGAGAACGAAATTAAACCTTGTCCAGTGCAAGTTAGTACAAGACAACTGGATCGCCACCGCGGACCGCCATCAGGGCCCCCTGATCTGAACGCGTTAGTTTGTCAAGCCTTGAAAGAGAAAGAGAAAGAGAGGGAGAGAGAAAGAGAAAGAGAGAGAGAGAGTACATATTATACGTAACAAGAAGGGTATAGGGAAAGAAGGATCATAGTCAAAACGAATTAGGTTTGAGATGATAAATAACAAAAAACATATTTACATAGTCATACTTTACCTACAGCCATAGTAAAAAATTTTTGTGCCTCACATTGACTGTGATTTCTTCTATATTTTTTTAATTTTTTGGCCTCACCATTCGAAAGCTTTCTTAATTTACTAGGTACTACATGCAGTATGGCATTGTCAACTCTGTTTTGGAAAAATACTGACCATGATCCTTCTTTCCAATACATTGGTGTCAATGAAATCACTGATTTTAGCCACAGCAGACCCACGTGTAGCCAGTTATTTAATCCTCTGTAGCGTATCAGGGGGTCAACCCATCGCCGCAGCTATGGAAATTGATACCCAGTTAATCCTCCCAAGTTAATAATCCTCGGATTATCCTGCGTTCCCACGAGGTTTTATGTCACAGGAAATAAACTGAAAGTTTTATCTGAGGCACCTCCCCTCTCCGGGAAGAGTAATGGTCTTGTTTCGATGGAGTCGTGTTATATGGTGTTAACGTTTTTGTCTTTGCTTGTCTCTTCCATGTTCAATGTTCTGCAAACATAACATATCTGTGTTCTGTTACCATATTATTAGGTGCTATATTTGCGACTTATTGAAAAATTAGTAAAACATGTAGAAACTAAAGTTTTAGGAAGAAAGCGAGGCTAGAGACAAGAAGAAAAAATTACAAAAAGTTACTTGGATTTTTATATTCGGTTTTTAATCGTTAGCGAAAAAATACCACACATTGATATTCATCTTAAGGTGCCTGGTATCGCTAAAATTAGCAACTGGGTTTGTGGTGGTAGAAAACGTCACAAATCTAAGAAAAATTATAAAATAAAGTACTTATATAATGGCGTAAACTGCAGCGCGACACTTAAGACCGCGCGAAAAGTGCGAAAAGTGCAAAAAAGTGTGTTTTTGCAAATTACACCAAAACCTCTGATGATTTCTAAAATGTTAGACACTAAATTTTTAGATATTTTGATTACCGATTTTTACACATAAGAATTACCTATATCAGTGTTTCTTGTAGAACTTTTGGAATAACTTGTTTTAGGTAAAAAACAACTATTAGGTTATTATTTTTTTCATATAGTTTTTAATGACATAAAAACTAAATTCATTAAATTTTTAGCCAAGGGACTGTTTTATAATATATATTTTTTGTGGATTCAGGAAGTATCTCTGGAAGTACTGCTGGAATAACTTTTTAAAGATGGGCATTTTGCTGGATAATCGCCTTAAATTCACATGTCGTATGCGACCATCTTCAACTGTAAAATTAATGTGGAACTTTGTCACTGCACTTCTTGTATCAGCTGCGTTTAAATACTAATTACCTGTAGAGTTACTGTTACCAAAAGCCAAATTGTTTGTAGATATTGCGTCAAGATTTAAAACCCTATTGCTTGAGTTGCACAAAACAATTTTGAAAAAATTGTCAATGCGAGAATCTCATAGGATTTAATTGTTTTAGGTAAGGTGGCCTTAAAAACTATTTTGAAAGTAATTTCAAAATTAGTTTATTCGTGACGCCTTTCGAAGCGATCCACATTTCACAGCGAACAATAGGTTGACAAAAGAATTTGTAAATTTTCAAATAAATGTACCTATGTTGATTTATTATTATATTTATTTATTTATTTATTTCAAAAAAGAAAAACAGAAAAAGTTTACACAATTTGAGGAACTTAGCTAAAAAAGTGACACCTAAATATTGGAACAACTGAGCCCGAGCTAGTTGTAAACCTGTATTTCAGGCTGCAGTGATCTTATTGTTATCTGAAATGCGGTTTTTGAAAACACCTTACCATTTCGCCGAGTCCGAAATAATTTAATTTATTACGAGTGTACTCCGGAAATTCAGTAAAACCGGAGACAGCCTTTCAAATAGTAAGAACTGACAGCGTGACCACATGTGGTATATTTCTACTTTTTTGGTAGATTTAACTCGATTTGGACTTTGTTTTGGCAGTGAAAATTATTTTGGTAGTACCTATTTGAAATAACCGGCCAAGTGCGAGTCGGACTCGCGCACGAAGGGTTCCGTGCCATTATCAATCCCAATTCAATCCCAATTTGACAATAAGTTTAACTGCTTTCCATAACACAATCAATCCTGAACACAGATTTATCAATTCCATGATATTTATCTAATCCATGAGTAACACACTAACCTAAATATTCCCTGCAATGATTGCTATTATTTATGAAATAACTGCAACAACCATAATCTTACAGACACTAAACACAAGTTCATCAGCGGACTGAGTACAACACAGCCAAGGAATATAAAAAAAATCTAACCAATTTGGAATGTGTAAATTTGATGGAATGTAAATACTACTAAAGGATAAAAAAACCTTTGTAAAACATCTAAGCCTAGTGTAAAAAAGCTAAGTTAGCTAGTGTTTTAAGTACCAATTTACGTTTATTGCACTGAGCATGTTGCACAATAAAATCTACGGAGTACTCATACATACTGTTATTCAGAAGGTGTAAGGTCCTTCTCCGGCTCACCTTCAGTCAGCAGCTGCTGCAGAAGGACATGGATAGGTTCGAAGGCCTTGCGACAGGCCGCATTAGTGGGTAGGAGATATCTATAAAAAACCGCAAAAAAAAATGTATGGGAGCCCCCCCTAAATATTAATTTAATTTTAATTTAATTATTTATTTTTTAAGTAAATAATATAATCAATATATTGTGAACATTTTAAGCGTCTACCTGCTACCATTATCAATATCGAGCAAAAATGAGCAAAAAAAAAACACGTTTGTTGTATGGGAGCCCCGCTTAATATAAAATTTCTTTTGATTTTTAGTATTTGTTGTTATAGCGGCAACAGAAAAACATCATCTGTGAAAATTTCAACTGTCTAGCTACCACGGTTCATGAGATACAGCCTGGTGACAGACGGACGGACGGACAGACGGACAGCGAAGTCTCAGTAATAGGGTCCCGTTTGGCACCCTTCGGGTACGGAACCCTAAAAATTGTCAAGGGTGTAACAACCACACAAAACGTTTAACTACCACCTTAATCAATACATAACTAAATATTAGAAATACGCTTCAAATACAATACTATTTTATGTTCGATGAGAGCTGTGGAATTACCAGCAATAACCACTTATCTCTCCTCAAAGGCGAATAGTCTGAGCCCTAGTTACAGGGTGTTCTGTCTCGAGAGACGTCGGTCGAGGTTCCACTAGCGATAAGGTAAGCCCTGTAGATAGATGAAGGAGATTTCCAGTTATTACGGTCTGTGAAATGGTTAGCCATCTGAAATGGTCCTGATTAGAAAATAGTCATTACTCTTGAGACCTAACTCTTTCGGTTATGTTTACGACTTAAAAGTATATTGCTTTTAATATAGTTTAAGGGTTGGGTATTAACATGGATTTACCGTTTGATGCAGCCAATATTCGTATATTTGATAATAAAGAGCTATTGCTTAGTAAACAACCGAAGATTATCTCAAATAATGTAATAAGTAAATATGGGACTATAAATATCAGCGTATGTTGAGACGCGGCGCAGGCCACGCAGCAAAGATTTTGCAAAGCGGGGTCTGCCCCTTTACTTTGGTGATGTCTTTTGTTTGACACGCGATTTCACCTTAAAAAATCTGATCAGCATGGTCTACGAAACCTGCGTCTGAGTAGGAGCCCGTTCTCAATTCGCATGGGCGAGAATAGGTCCCCTGAGGGCCAATTCCCTAAAGAGACACGCATATCGGAAGCCGATCAGAAGCGTCGCCGCCGTCGCAAGCTTCCCAGATAATATGGCGTAAGTATATGGTATTCCGGTACCAAAAATCTCGATTTTGTCTAAAGGACACTGGCACATTAGAGGCATTGCTTGATTGAGGAAATTATCTTGTATTAAGTAGCATTTTTTTTTAATAAACATTTACATACATTGCTTCTGGCCCCAAACTAGGATACCCTGTGTCGTGGGAACCAGAAACAGCGACATCACAAACATGTAAACATCTAAGACCTGGGGATATTTTGTTTTTGTCCCCAGCCGGGATTCGAACCCGGGACCTCTCGCATGGTAGGCAGATGCGCATCCGCTGCACCACAGAGGTCGTCAAGTACCCTGATGAACTGTCGTTCACAATTCACAGTTTGCCGAGTAATCTTCCCGAAGTAAGGTGATGGGATCAAGATATCAACTTTTAAACAAGGCGAGGCGTCGCTCTCCAAGTTCCCGAAGCCTACTATTGGATAAATCCTGAAAGATTTATGAACTTAAACCAGGCCTCCGTCACTGAATGTACTCGCGCGCTATAAATACCTACCGCCCGCCCGAGCTCTCGGAGCTCCCGGCTATGGCCCGGCGCCCAACGTCAGTATGGTTGTCGCAAGCCAAGCGCACGCACGTTTTGAACTGTGTTCGTATCGTACGAGTATCTGCGATGTCTGCCAGCCCTGCGATTAGTGTGAGATCGCGCGGTGCGAGGCGATCACAACTGTACGCTTGAGCATTTAGGCACATTTTAGCATGCAGCGGTTGCTGACGCGACGGAGTAGGCTATTATAGCAGTAGGTATTGGATATTTCCTACTGAGTGAAGTATCTGTTACGTAGTAACTATTTAGTAATCTGTGCTTAAACTGACAGTACGGCTTGTTATACGCAACACTTTCCTTTTATGATGCGACGACGCTTTTAGGATCTCCGCTTTTATTTTCTTAGAAGCCAAGTTTTATTCGCTTTCTTAGCTAGAGGTAAAAGACATGTTTACTTTTTAGAAATGAGCTTTACTTTGTTGTGGTATTGTTTATCGTTTACAACAACAAAGGGACTTGTTTCGTAATTAAAAATCCAGTTGAGTGAGTCACACATTAGTATCAATATAATGGTATGATGATCAACAAGTGTGGTTATTTATTACACACAAATTACAAATAATTTACAGCCGTAGCACTGTGACTGCAGTCTTGTCTTTTAGAAATAAGCTGGCCTTTATACATGGTCTTACTATTATAAGTTTTATGTTTATCTGTCTTGTGTAGTACTTACAATGAAGGAATTATGAAATCACGAATTATCAAAATGAGATAAGAATATGACTACCAATATAATAGCTAGATACCGTATTTATCTGGGATTTATTATTAAAGTAAGTTTTATTAATGATCTTAATCTTGAATTCTTGTTTTATCTTGTGCGAACTTAAATTAGACATCCAAGTGCAAAGGTAAATTCTTATGTCCCCAGTTATAATCTGCGAGAACCTAAATCTAATCTTAATCTAAAATAAAGCACGATAAACTAAGCCTAAACGATGACGTTCCCATGATGAGTTAAATATTATGTTTAAGGGACAAAGTATCATCAATTATTGAGTTACCTACTGTATTTACCATTAATTGCAAACGCAATGTTCAATTAACATTATACATGTATCTATGTATGTTTAGTATCATTAGTGCACTCAATTGGAATATAAATTAGACACATATTAGCAATTATTATGATAATAATTGCAAATATTTATCATCTGTTATCATTATTCAAAAACGAGCTTAAGAGTAGCCCATTAATGGTATAAATAAATAAAAAACACCACCACCCTCCATCTGGTATAAATTTTGCGTGAACTAAAAGCCGTTATTTGATCAAATGTCTAAAGATTCGACGGGCATGTATTTGAACGAAACATTTGAGTTGCCTGATCATGTGTGTGTTTGTGTGTCTGGCTGTCCGTGGCACCCCAGCGGTCAAGAGGGTGGACGGATTTTGATGCTATACGTACGATACGGTTGTTAGCCATTTAGCTCAACCAAATCAGTCAGCCAAATCTTAGACTTGTTGTCTCAGGGTGACTTTTTAAACTAAGTACGTATCTATACATACAAACATATGCTTCCGCCCCATTTTCCCGGAAGAGAGGTTGACAGAAGACTTCAGACCTCCACTTGCAACGAGCCTGGCATTGATCTCTCGCTTCCTAAAAACTGTTAAGTTTTGTATCATACATGCTCGCCGGCTATATTGCTCCTTGACTAATAATAATTCACCAATTTGGTAATTTTAGGACCTTTTTGGGCGACTACGATCGACGACTATTTCAATCCGTTAAACCTGGTTATCCAATTTCAATATAATATGGTTGCTGTATCTTTACCTTGGGCAGCACTGTACCTCTGCCAGTATACGAAACGGCGTGATGCTGATGTCGTTCTTGTTTACCTTTTCGTCGCAAAACATATTAGACACGGTATACATATAAGCAGTCAGTGGCCACACTCAGATCCCAGTTAATTTAACATTGTGTTCAGTCTAATCTAGAGGATTATACCGTTACCCTTAACCAGAAACTCGACTGGTACCCTGGCCAGCTTAGCCCGAGGAAATCTAAGTAAACTTACCAGATTTGTATGTGTAATTCAAGTACCTATTTAGGATTAATAGAAGTTATCATCTTAATTTGTAATGTTTACGAAATGAAGTATTCCGAATGACTTACCTACATCAACAGTAGAAAATAAAATTGAAGTAGTGAGTTCATTTTCCCATTTTACCTACCTCTATTTTACCTACTATACTTTCTACTGCTGAAGTAAGAGAGAGTACATTCAAGAAATCTAGTCAAATAAATTACCAAGCAATACCTACTTCACTCCATATTGCAATAGTAGCCAAGTGACACCCAGCTACAGCACACCATATAGTATCGATCAGTAAGTAAGACTTGAGTAAGACAATTACGCTGTACAACATCTGTAGTGCATCAAAGAAAACTTCCTCTCTCTTTCGTGATATATACATATTGTATGTAAGTATGTATTTTTGATAACTTTGTATATAATAAGTAGGTGTAGGTATAAATTTGCATATTATGTATTTATTTAGTAATTTGGTATGCTTAATATATTATTACTCGTGCGCTATGCATGGTTCATGGAAGTGATGTTTTCGTCCATGATGATCGAAATTAATATAGACCTGGGCTTGTATGGCGAAAGTCTTACTGTACAAAATATTCCGAATGCCAGTAATGCTGAATTACAAAAAAGTATCACCTTTTATTTCTTATATTTGATTGATATAAATTCGTCCAATGACAGATGATACTTTTCTTTATTCATTCAGCTCTCACTGTCTCTCATACGGAAAATGATAGAGCCAGTATGACAGGCTTTTTATTAGCAGCAGTATATGAATTCGGGCCCCTGGCCTGTTAACTTGAATGGTCGAGCCAGCCGCAAAAAAAATAAACAAGATATATGCGTTCCCCTGTCATCGGCGTATGTTAGTACAAAGCATTCTCCTTCGTGGCCAATAAATCACAGCTAGTTGTAACTTTCTTGCAGCTGAGAGAATTCTTTGAAGGCGTATGATTAATACTCTAAAGTTTATAGGTGATTTGCGTCTATAAATTATCGGATGTTGCTGTGAAAGAAAAGCCGATAAATGCAAGATATTTCAAATGAAGAGTGAGAAAGCGGATTTCGATACGTCAAGATAAAAACTCGATATGTTAACTAAATAAATCTTAGATTATCTTTTTGTGTGTAATAATATATCTCTATCACAATAGGATAAACCATTCTTCAATATATTGGAGGTGAATATGGTACCCTTCAGGTTCAGGATTGTGCTCACAATAACATTAAAACAAAATGCCTCTACACTACATGTACACGCGCTCTCACATACATGCCAGCATAACTTTTTGCACGTTCCTAAGATACAACGTCTATACTAATTGTCGCTTCGTGTCCCCTGAGAACAGTTCCAAAAGTCAGGACAGGTGACGCCCGCGGCGATATGCCCGCCTTTCAGGAAAACATGTTGTCTATATGCGGAAGCATTTATATATGTCGCAGTTGGTTGGTTAAATCAGAAAGAACGACATTTAACTAAGTCACCAGCATTTTGATTTAAATAAAGAATTGTCGAAAAAGTTTAACGATCTGTCTTACCGAAAGTGTTGGTTAAAACTAGATGGCGTCAAGACAACAGCTAATTACTTTCAGAGTCTATCTTTTTGGCAAACGTTGTGCAACTTTGGTTTGTTGTGTTCAGTGGTTTTTTGTTTCAAATTATTATCCTTTAATTGCAAATTTAGTCTTACACAAGTCCTTGTCGGTAAAAATGGTCAAAAACTGGAAAAAGTCCTAAATTTTAATGTATTTTCAAGTTTTAACTGTAATCTGGGGCTTTTGAGATGGAAAACTTGGATTTGTCATATCATAGCCCATTTAACCACTACCTCTCTAGTCATAAAAAAATAAAAACTACCTCATTTGATGCAAGGCGCCAGTACTAGCTTTTTACGAATTCTTCGTTTTGTACTAGACCGTACACCTGGGGACTGTCGTCTATGCGGGTGGTGGTTTGTCTGCGAGATTGGAAAGAATCGAAATACGAAGACTGTAGGTACAGCGGGGACCCCTTATGTGCAAAGGCATATGGGTACCTTACTTCAAAATTCAACATTGCCCAACGAACGTTCTTGAAAAATCATGCCGTCTCAGTTGGACACTGAGGATTTGGTGACCTTTCCAAATCGACCGAAGAAGGAGCAGAAGCGGCTAATTTAAAACATATACTTTTTAATAAAGTTTAAGCAAAGAGTTCATTCATCTGAGGCTAATTTGAACACATTTCAAAAAGTTACTGAAATATGCTGAAATATTTATGTGTGTAAAAATGTCGTCCTATAACACGTTGATGGAGTGTTGACGAGGATATAAGTACAAATCCGGGGCATTTCAATTAATAGATTGACCTGTGGATTGACCAATGATTTTTTCAAATGTTCTCAAAAACATATATAAGCACATATAAAAGCGTTACACCTTTTCAAAATACAAATACAAATGTGTTTATTTTGCGTAGATATGGTTACATAGAAGGTGGAAGGTAACATAACATGTATCGGTCGGTACTGCACATCTAGTCACGCAGTGACATGCAAAATAGCACTATGGTAGTGCAATACAATATAATTATACAATAGATAGAAACTTACGGCACAAGAGTGATCACATCATAAATTCAGACCAGAATCAGTTGAAACTCACATTTTCTTATCGTCTAGATATTCAGCAACGGAATAGTAAGTTTTATTAATTAAGACCTTTCGTAGTTCTTTTTTAAATTGCAATATGTTAACTATGTTACGAATTCTGTCAGGTAGGTGGTTCCAAATTATAGGTCCCATGCCAAAAATATTGTTCTTGAATAGTGCCGTTTGGTGTTGGGGCATACGTATTTGATTCATATGCCGTTTACTATTATAAGTTGTAAATAGGTGCATGTTAGACTTAATAAATATAACCACCTCAAATATATATAAAGAAGGCACCGTCAGTATATTAAGCCTTTTAAAGTGTGGTTTGGCGCTGTCCCTCCGAGAGAGACCACAAATAGCCCATAAACACTTTTTTTGTGCAATTAGAGCGGATCCTTTGTTAACTCCATTGCCCCAGAATATGATACCGAATCTCAGAGTCGAGTCTACGTAACCCTTATATGCCGTCAATACTGCTTCCTCAGATACAGTTTTTGATAGTTTGTACAGAGCATAAGCAAATGAATTCAATTTATTACATATTTTGTCAATCTGTGTTTTCCACTTTAAATTACTGTCAATATAAATCCCCAGAAACTTTGTATGATTAGTTTGTTCGATGCTTTCACCTGAATATCGTATGTCCAATTTCGTGTTATCATTATTAGAATTATTTTTAAAACTGATTATTTTAGTTTTGTCAACGTTTACAACTAAATTATTATTATTAAGCCAATTAATTATGTTATTTAGTGTGGTATTAATTTCATTCTCAAATTCATTTGTATCGTCGCAGGGTATAATTACTGTGCTGTCATCGGCGAATAATACCATAGGATACTTAACAACATTCGGCAAATCATTAATGTAAGCTAAGAACAGCAATGGACCCATCACACTACCTTGTGGTACACCACGCTCTATATCTCTGGGTTTTGATGTGTATGTCTTTTCTGTTTTTGTTCGAGTACATATCCTGTTTATTTGTGTCATTTGTTGCCTTTTGTACAGGTATGATTTAATAAGTTCTATCGCATTACCTCTAATACCATATTTTGATAGTTTACTAATAAGTATTTCGTGGTTCACAAAATCGAAGGCCTTACTCATGTCCATAAATATACTGATTACTGGATTTCTGCTGTCCACGTTTGATATAACTTTACTAAGAAAGTCGTAGATGGCCATATTTATAGTCTTATTTTGTCGAAACCCCTTTTGTTCTGGCGCAAATAGGTTTTGCTTCTCAAAGTATGTATAGATATTTTTGTAAATGACCTTTTCAAATATTTTTGAAAAGATAGGTATCAATGCAATGGGTCGATAAAAGTTCATATTATGTTTGTCAGTCTTTTTAAATAGGGGTTTAACAATTGCAATTTTCAATTCATTTGGAAACATGCCGTTTTCCATACATTTATTAATTATATCACTCAGGATCGGAGAGATTATATTAACCACATATTTTAAGACCTTTGTGGATATTTCATCATAACCTGTACTGTTAGTGTTCTTTTAAGACTTGATTATTTGGAGGATCTCAAATGATGTTACCGGGGTTAAAAATATTGATTTGCAAGTATTGATAGAGATAGGATTATTATTATTTGATGTCAATATTGAGTCATTGTTATTATTACTATTATTATATAATGTCAAATTAAAATCATTGTTATTGTTATTATTATGTAGTGTCATATTTAGGTCATTGATATCATTATTATTATTTGTCATATTTGATTCATTATTTTTATTACTGGTATTTTTGTTTATTTTGTCATTGTTCGTAATATCAATAAAAAAATTATTAAATGACTCAGCTACTTCTTTTGGATTTGTTATATTTTTACCTTCGTGGATGATTTTCTCAATGTATTCTTTTGGCATGTTTAGTTGTGATTTTTTTATTACGTTCCATGTTTCTTTACATTTATTTTTTGCATTTAGAATTTTATAATTGTTTTGGCATTTTTGTGTTAGTTTGATTATTCTTTTAAGCTTTTTGGCATAATTTTTAAATATTTCTTTATTTTGTTTTGTGTTGTGTCGTCTAAATTTCCACAGTAATTCTCTTTTATGTTTACAACAGAACCGGATTCCCTTAGAAATCCATCTTTGTTTATGAACTGACGAGATTTTCACTTTAATTACAGGAAAACATAATTTGTATAAAAGGACGAATATATCGTAGAATTCCTTAAACGCGTAACATGGATCGTTTGTTTCATATACTTGGTTAAATGATAAAGACTTAAGATGTTCTGAGAATTTCACCATATTCTCGTCACTGTAGTCACGCTTCATAGTATGCCACTGCTTGAGAAAGTAACTTTTCTTTACTGGACATGATAAAAGTTGTGCGGAATGGTCTGACAAGGCGAATTCTATCACTTCACTCGTGCATCCACGAATATTGTGCAATATATTGTCTAAACAGGTAGAGCTGGAAAGCCGAGTTGGTTGTTTTATTTCAATTGTTCCCAGACAGCTTTGCAGGTTACTTGCAGTTTTGTTTATATGACAAGAGTTTCACAAAGTGCCGTGTGACTTAGTTAAAGCAAATGAAATAGACGCAACATATAACCCAATCAGCCGGAATTGTGTTAACGAGATGGTCACAATCTTTTACTGCGGCTGTAATAAAGTCAAGGGCTGACTGAAGCAACCCTTAGCACTAAAAAAAGGTCATAACGGCTGAGATGACTGTCCCTTTTTCTAGAGCTGCGGGTCATTGGGGGTCATTACAACATTGATAAACCGTAGATACTGATACCCCACTCTGACGGAAAACTGGCTTCTCGATTCTATTGCTGACAATGAGTTATTTAGTAATTTTTATCTTTAACTGCATGTTTGTGCAATATAGGTATATTCTGGTATATGTATAAATGTTTACTACGCACAAATCTTTTGGTGGGTTTAACTTTTTATTCCGTGATTTGGTTTTTTTATTTTCGATTTGTATGTTCTTACCGCATAAGTACTTTAGCTCTCATTCGGAGCTAATTTTTGTCCATCATTTATCATATTAGTGGGATACCCTAAGGAAGAAGTTAGATTTTTAATTGAATGTGTATTTGTCTTTTGTTTGTTTTTGTCATGTAACTTGTCCTGTTTGTAACCCCTGAATAAATAAATAAACAACTAAACAGGTACCTTGTGTGGCGGCGTGATTGCGCGACTATGTTTCGACTCATAGAATATTTTCACATGGAATTTATCTTTATCACTAGATCATATACCAACTACTACCCTACTGTAAAATACGAAATCTTCGCATCTATTTCTATAATTATGAGCAGAGCACCCACGTTTTGAAAAGTTTAGAGTCCAGTGACGAATGACATGAAACAAAATCAAATTAAACTTTGAACGCTCAAGATAAAGCCTCCGTGAGAACATGAAAACAGACAAGATGGCCCAGAATCGACTGATTTTTGGTGTCGTTCCGCTTGGCTATGCTCCAGCGGAGATTCGGCCGAAGTAACTAAGATAGTGAGATCGATTTCAGAGGGCGTCAAAACAATAAACTATCGCTCTTATTCATAAACGTCCAATAAACCTATTATAGTTAAAATGCCGTTAAAATTCGTTTGTCTTACTCTTTCACTTTGACATTTGTGTTTGTGAGAAAGGGACAAAACAAAACTCATTTTAGTTATCAAAGGCTTGATAAGTTTTATGAATAAGAGAGTATGTATTTAGTTTGAAACCAGTGGTTACCAAACAAGAACTTTACTGTCGAATTGTATGCCTAATAGTTAAGTTACCACTTACTATTGATAAGTTGGTAACAAACTCACTTGACAACGCTGTATTTAATTAACTTACCGCTGATTTTTCCGCAATACCTACTTCGCTAACACCCGCCAGTTTTCTCGACTCCCTCCACAGAACTTTGCACAAAGAACAAAAATACCGCAGGGTATTATTTCGTTTACCTTCTTTCCTCGTTTGTTTCAAAACCAAGTCCAAGTTAACTCAATACACATACCTTCCCCAAACCGGGGCCGGAACAAGACGAACGATTGTGAAAACAACTCGTGCATGAGAGAATAAATGTGCTTACCCGGTAACAAGTCGCTTCATAACGCTACAAGTTACAATTTTACTAGCCTGAGTAGTCTGTTTGCCAGACCGAGTTAATCGAGCATTGTCACTGTCACATTCCATACAAAAGAAAAAGGCAATTGCGTTAGGGTATCATTTGGCACATTGGATCAGTATTGACCTGTCATTAGAAGGAAATTGTTGACGACAATCACACGCCAGCACCCGTAGTGTACCCGTAGCATGCCGAGTGCGGGGTGGGGTTTTGTCGCACGCGCAATAAGCACGGAACACAAAAAACTGGTTTTCGTGTTCCGTGGGAATAAGCATCCATTCTCGCGCATCCAGTCGCGACTCGCGGCCCCCACGGGGGCAGGCATGCTAGGGGTGCAGTTCATTTATTTATTATAAACTATACTATTAGTAGTAGAGCAGAGGCTGAAACCCAGTACCTAGTGGATAATGACATATAAGCGGATTGATGATAATAATAATGAACTACATTGATACATTGATACTGACAAGCGACTGTTGAGTGACTGAGCTAAAGGCGATGAGCGACGGTTTGGTCTCATATGGCTTGGTCAGTATCTATGTTCCACGATTAGTATTCTTATGGCTAGGTTAATATTTCTCTTTTTTTTTCAGGAATTAATTGCAAGAACATTTGAAAAACCCCTGCAACTTTTTGGTTTGACAGTTGAACCGCCTCCTGTTCTATGTTCTATAAATGCTGTTCACCGCGTATGGCTCAATTCTCAGAAGGCAAATTATGAAGTCAAATTTTATAATTTTACCAGATTGCGAAAAATTGTGTAGCGGTGCTGCGGTGTTCACCAATGACGCTTGTTTAGACTTGTAAGTTTGTAAGTATTCCCTCTATGCAATAGTCTCTTTTACTTTCTCATACAAAAAGACTTGTAGAGATGACATGATAAGGTAGAATTTTCTTTGGCTTCGAAACTGTTACAAATAAATTTTCGAGTTTACAGGGTGTGGTTCTCACATTTGAAGAAGTTAATGGGAAAATAATACTCAACATCCTTTCGAGATCTAATTTGTCACTGCTTTGTCAATTTGTTCAAAGTTCACAAATCGGGTTTTTGAGTCTTAGGGGACTGTTGTAAAAATGGTTTACGACTGATCACACTTTTATTTTTTCTCGATAAGTATTATCTATCATTCACCGTGGCTTTTGTACATATTTATTTTTGTACATACCTTCATTTTGTCCCTAGATTGTACGAAAAATCTGAATTAGCCATGCGATATTTTGAAGCTGACAGTAAAAACTATCTTCGTAAAACTCATATATTGTTAGTATTGAACAAATGGATAACGTGTAGTGTTAGCTCTTGCCTTAGCCTCTTCCACCCCGTTAGGGAAAAGACGTGACGTCATGTTTGTTTATGTTAATTTTTAACTCAGCTCCATCTGGTGACACTGCTCGAAAACATTGTCAGAGCTCCAGCATGAAAGGAAAAATGAAAGGTGATCAACAAGTGCAAAAGCGGACGCGGGTCTGCTCCATTGTAGAGACAGGGACAGAGATGGCGATAGTATACCAACTCTGCAGTTTTCTTAAAGCACAGGGTGCTCACTCATCCCATACAAATTAGAATTAGTAAACCTTCGTAATAAAGAGATGGCGTGAGGAGTAAGATTTGTACTTTAAACGCCATGGTTTCAGTTAACATACTTCTAGGTGGCGCATAAATAAATAAATAATAAATCCTATATATATCTTAGTGCCATCTCTTGGTATTTGCAATTTTTCGATGGTGCTGCACCAAGCGCTAATGGCCTCGAGCTAAAGGAGCTTCCGTAGCATCTCTGTTTACGCCCCGGTGTCATATTTTGTTCTAGGTGGTCTATCTGTAGTATTAGTATAATATTAATCTGTGCTTAAAGTAAGACCCTCTCGAATTGAAGAATGATGTTCAAAAGTATAGAAGTGCATGATAGAAAACATAAGTTGGCAAAACATTATTACCAAAATCTTAAATTCTATGTGAGTGCTCTGTCAAAAAAAAAGTTATCAACATAACTTTTCGGACATCTTTTTCAGAATGATGACCTGAAATCTCATAGAATAATACAGGGTGGCTGAATTTAAATTTTCTAGACAATCATTAGTCATTACCGCACCTATTACTACCAGCTGATGTCAGCTATGATCAAACAGACCGAAATTTCTGAAAGGCTGACCTTTTAGCATTGAGGTCACAGTTAGTCACTATGATGACCAAGAAGTTTGGTATGCAGTACTTACAAAAATTGCAGCAACCATTGTATCTTTCACCACCTGTGTATCTTTTCCATCTAGCCTGACTAACAGTCAATCTATTCCACAATCTCATGCAAAAATATGAACTAATCCATGACGAATCTAGTTTGGCCCAGTATTCTACACATACACATCCTCACATACAATACACACATAGCGTCGCACGGGGTGGCAGATGCACAGCTGTCATTTTGCATGACAGGGGGCTAGCCCATCGCCACAGCTATACAGTAATGAAGGTTTCCGTTCGATGTTTTCCATCACAGTTAGAACGTTAGAGCTCATCCGCTATCTTCAGTTGAAAATTGTATTTTCCACGTTTTCTTTTTATGGCACAATTAACCTTAACTGACTTATTGATTTCACAAAGCCTACAGCACAGTTTAAAATAATATTAGAATAAAATAAAGCTAATTAGAATTTTAAGCATAAAGCTAATTAGAATTTAATGAAACTGACATTCGACATAACAACAATAGATCACACTTAAGTATGTGACCTTCTGGAGAGGTGTGGCGACTTGGTTATACCACCCTTTGTCTTTGACATGTTCGAAAGGTCGTAGACACCTATGGTCCATTAAAGCATGGTTGCCCTTGCGATAAAGTGATCGATTTGATAATAAGTTGTAACAATGAGATCAGGCGCACGCTTTGTCTGTGATTCGTCATTTTGACAAGTGGCCAAGACCTGGTGGCCGGTGATTTGTTGACCTTAGCAGGTGCCGGACAACTGGACATACTGCCAACTACTTTTCCTAGTTTGGATGTAGGTATATCGTTTTTTTTTTTTTTAAACTAGATGATTTAATGCAACCAATCATTGACCGAGCGAGCGAAGCGTCTCCGTTTCAGGATTGGGCAAAAATGCTTTCGTATGTTTGTTTGTTTGTTTTCCTGTTCTCCTCTACAGGGCGCATTTCTCAACCGATTCGCGTGAAATTTTGTGAGTAGGTTGAACAATTAAATATATTTTTTTGTCGAGCCAGTTTTTGGATTTTTTTCAAAATGGCGGAGTTATGGGGTTTTAAAATGTAAAAAAATCGCTACAACCCAAACGGCTCGATGGATATTAACAAATGAGGAGTCGTTGGTTTTTAAAGACCACGAAAGTGAAACAGATTATATAATTTTAGTAAAAAGTCTATAGATTGTATTTTAGATCGCAAAATGTAGTTTACAAAGTTATTGGTGCGGCTACTTTCATAGTGCATGTACGTAACCAGGTACATTCATAAGTTTGTATGTGTAATTGAAAGAAAATTACTTGAATTATTTTTTTTGACCGAGCGAGCGAAGCGTCTCCGTTTCATGATTGGGCACAAATGCTTTCGTATGTTTGTTTGTTTGTTTGTTTTTCTGTTCTTCTCTACAGGGCGCATTTCTCAACCGATTCTCGTGAAATATTGTGAGAGCATCGCTACTTACGCGCGTTAGTCGCATTTGCTACGCGCTTCAGAAGCGATGCTAACGCGCGGCAGCATCGCGACTGTAGCGATACAAACGCGCGACAGCATCACTACAAACGCGCGTTAGCATCGCGACTGATTTTTGGTAACGTGGGCGAGGGTACACAGCTAGAGACCGCTTCGCGACTGTATCGATACTTACGCGCGTTAGTCGCATTTGCTACGCGCTTCAGAAGCGATGCTAACGCGCGGCAGCATCGCGACTGTAGCGATGCAAACGCTCCACAGCCTCGCTACTAACGCGCGTTAGCATCGCGACTGATTTTTGGTTACGTGGACGAGCGTACACAGCTAGTGACCGCTTCGCGACTGTATCGATGCGAACGCGCGACAGCCGCGCGTCTGCAGCGCTGCAAAAAGTCGTCGTGGGCGAGGGCTCTAAGATGTGTCGGCGAGCCACTCAATACCTCTGCCACCCCGTTTGTGAAAAAGTGTGACGCTATGTTATGTTATTCAATTTAATTCGATTTCTTTATTTCAGACTTCTAGGTCCCTAATAACAGTAGGTACAATAACATATTAATTTACAAGTAAAATATATCAATACATATCCATTATTATAATTTCTACAAAATTAATAAAACTAAAATTAAATTAAATTAATGGTCAAATTATGAAATGTCAAAATAAATTCTAGGTAATTATCAATTAAAAATCAAGTGCAGTCAACATTTGTATCCATTGGAGGGTGAATGGGGTATCCCATCTCCAAGAAAGCATTTAAAATTACGCATTCAACCTAGTAATTTAGAGCCCAAAAATCCTTATTGTTTTCCACCTACGTCAATACCCGTTGGGTGAAATTGTAAATCGGCCCACATTAAGAGTTTCTTAATCGGCGCGTGATATCGACGTAATCAGATCATCCGGTTGTGTGCGAGGTCGGGCGGCCGGCGCACGCGCGCGCTCGCCGTGCGCGCTTTGCATAGCCACTCGATACCTGTGATGTGTGTGACGCTCTATCACGCAGAGGCGTATCATTCGAAGGAGGCGTAAATGATGAGTATAGCAGGAACGCGGTACCCTGGCAATAGAGAGAGGGTTGATCTTTACTACCACTGTATCATATTTTGGCTTTTTAGGGTTCCGTACCCGAAGGGTGCCAAACGGGACCCTATCACTGAGACTTTCCGTTTTTCAGTCCGTCCGTCCGTCCGTCCGTCCGTCTGTCTGTCACCAGGCTGTATCTCATGAACCGTGGTAGCTAGACAGTTGAAATTTTCACAGATGATGTATTTCTGTTGCCGCCATAACAAAAAATACTAAAAATCAAAAGAAATTTAATATTAAGGGGGGCTCCCATACAACAAACGTGATTTGTTTGCTCATTTTTGCTCGATATTGATAATGGTAGCAGGTAGACGCTTAAAATGTTCACAATATATTGAGTATGTTATTTACTTAAAAAATAAGTAATTAAATTAAAATTAAATTAATATTTAGAGGGGGCTTCCATACAATACGTTTTTTTTTGCGGTTTTATATAGATAATGGTACGGAACCCTTCGTGCGCGAGTCCGACTCGCACTTGGCCGTTTATTTATTAATGGCGTCCTAACCTCTTTTGAGGTTAATTTTGCCAGTGTCAAGTGGTCAGGTTCTCATTTGAGAACCTGCGGGTCAATTCTCGCGCCTTCGATATACGGATATCGAGACCAATATTGACAGATTCCCATACGAAATCACTCGTTAAAGGTGTAGATATCGTACCTATATCGAATGCGCGAGAATCATGCTCCTGGAATCATAACAGCGGAATATGTATTCTCTTTGATGGCGGATGACAAGTCCGTATTACCAAATTTTTCCCACCAGATAAGCTAATTTGGTGGCTCTGTGCATTGCTTCTGGTCCCAAACGGTTACCATATTGTGACATGGGCACCAGACATAGTGACGTCACGGACATATAAGCACGGTCAAGACCTTTGTAATAGATAGGGGTTAACAGAATGTTGAATGATGAATGTCTGTTAAAATCATACTCAATATAATACAGGCACACTTTCTTCCTAGCCCAATCTAGGATAGGCTGTCATGGGAACCAGAAATCGCGACGTCACAAAAATAATACAGACCTCCAAAATATAGGGATTTTTTTTAATTCAAGGCCTGGATTCGAACGATTCTCATTTGATGTTTTCCTGTAGCTTTTCTCACCCAAGCAAATGTTTGGAAGGATATCGATACGTCACCAAATTTGAGGTTTTCGTCACAGCGTCTTCGATGATAATTTATCAATAATCTCACACTTTTTGTTATAAGACATTGAATCGGCTCCCTGTATGGACAAAACAATCATTCGAAGAAAACTTAAATGAGGATTAAAATGATATAATTTGTTTGTCGATTAGTCTTTGACCTTTGCATTGTGGTGTCGCAAGCATTCAACATTCCTTTCTGGCAACTCTCATGGACTTGCCCGCTGATGCAGGTGATGAAAATGATACTTGTTAACTGATTATTGATAGTGGCATGAAATACTTTGTTTGTTTATAATACTTTGTTTGTTTATTTGGGAACTGAGTCCACAGCACGATATTATTGTAACTGAATTGAAAACTATATTATTTAACCAAATATAACACGAAAATTCTCATAATTTGGTTGTCTCTTCAATTTCCTGAAGCCTGTAAAGCTGGGTAAACCTATTTCAAAGGAGATTTTAAATAAGTTTAACCAATCTTAACCCAAAGAAAAATTTGAACATGCATTTGCATTGAGGACCTCTGCGGCATAGCAGTTTGAAACTCTGCATCCCAAATTAGAAAGATTCCGCATTACCAAAAAATCCCAGGTTGGGGAGGAAGAAATATTTTCTGGTTTTCGAGACTCAGGATATCCTAGTGTGGGTCCAGAAGCAATGAATATGTCTATATAAATGTTGATATTTACCATCTTTGTATTACACGTAACTTTACGCATGCAATTTGTACAGATCATCGAGCATTTTGGAGCAATAGTTAAAATTGCATCAGGAATTCCAATGTAATAACCAGCTAGCCACGAGGTAACTACCATTTTTCCGTTCCATGCGCACTGCGTGTAGCGCAAGGAAATATGGCAATACTCACCTAAAATATCAATGAACCGTATCCAACACTTTGCATAGTAATAATTTGCCTAAATCTTGCACAAATATTCTGCTGCAAAAATAGTTTGCAGCTCGCTTGATGTCGACGAAGACAGAGAGCAGTGGTTTTCTCTTTCGCGGCTGCGAGGTGGAACGGTCTGTCTGCGCAAGCGACGCGACCAACGCGAGGTCTCAGCGGCCGCCTAGAGTCGCGACTCAAGCAAGTAAAAGTAACTTTTAACAATACCTTGACGGCGCCTGCGTGCTGCGTGCGTCAGTTTTGCCAACCGCGGCCGCGCGGATCCACGTACGTTCGATATTCAAATTCAAAATCGGAAATCCGTCGTTCTCGCGAGTATCCGAATTCGATTTCGGGTAGCCCGCACTCGAATTACCTTCCGGATTGAGTCGCCAGTGTGTTCCGCCTCTGCGGTTCTGAGAGTTGAATAACTCCGAGTATTTTCTTCTGCTCGCTCGTCGTAAACACTAACCGGCAATTGGATGTTACGCTCACTTAAACGTAAGTAAAAAAAATACATTTTAATTATACAACTTGCGGCGATTGCTCGTAAAATTTATACAAACGATGTCGCCAATGCGAGTGTCGATATTATAATAGTATGTTTAAATATAAGGAAATTGGGAGAGTGGTTTCCGCCAGCTCTGGCCGTATTGTCTCAACACGGTGGTCAGCCGGCCACTCGGTGAACGAGTGACTTAACAAACCTGCAATAGGATCAATGGAACTGGTTCCAAAGTTATTGTGGCCACGTGTAACCTGGACCACTTTATCTTTTACGGCTTTACCGATAGCCCAATAAGACTGCAGTTAGACCATACAGTCATTATTACCGATTTCGCAACCTCGCTCCAACTTGGTTAAACGAATAGTGGATAAAATTAAGATTCCATTCAAATTGTACATTCAATAGATAGCTGAACAAGGATAATGATTTTAAAGCATTCGGTTGGTATGTGGTAACTGAATCCAGTTTTTTTTTAAATAACTCGTTTGAGTGTGGTCGGGTTTCGAATACCACACACAAACATTACATTCTCCTCTAAAGCCATATTATAAGCGCAAGCGTCAGGTGCATCCTCCGAGGCTCACAATATGAATACGTGCTTGCATGTGCAACTCACGAGTACGCTTAACCTGTTTATTTACACTTAGAAAATAAGTCTGATGGCCATGAAATATTTTAAAGAATTTTGATAAAAGAAACAAAAATCATATTCTTTTTTTTATTTTTTATTTTATTTTATTTATTTAAATAACAACTAATAAAAACTTAAATAATACATAGAGTGCCAAAAAACCATTTAGGGTTTGTCTAGGCACTGGATGTTCCTTACCAAACGATTTATTATCAACTAATAGAAATTGGAGGTTCTATTGACACATTTTATGGTACACATGATTATTTTATTTTATTTGTCTTAAAAAATCCACAGCTAAATTACATTGTTTTTTACATTGTTTTATACGGCTAAATTAAGACTTAACAAAAGCCAATAACGGATTTAAATTACTTAATCTAAACATAACAGTCTTATAAATAACAGTCTCCTAACCTAACCTAACTCCAAGCCTACGTTAGTTATTACTTTATTAACTGTAGCTGTAGCTAGCTTAGGGTTGACATCATAGTCTTTCTTTCAAGTTTATTTTTGTTCCATGTGGTCATTTAAATTGTGACGGTATATGGCTAGAGTAGTTAGTTTATTACTTAATGCAAGGATTGTGAAGGACAACAATGTATTGTTTACCTCTTCAGATCCATAAACCGTCGTAGAAGTAATGATCCAACTCCTCTATAGAGAATCCTAACAATACAGCCATCGTATTATTATCATCTGAAGAGAAGTTGTATTGAAAAACTGAACGCAATAAACTTCTTTGTACATGTAGCATTGACTCAAGAAAAATATACATGCACTGGTGAATTGTAAGGATAGTATCATCCTTTGGGAAACGATCACGACACCATTGTTGACGTGAGACGTTCGAAAGTAAACTATAAATAAATAGTCACGGATTACGTATAGGTGGGAGACGGACATTTTGCTTTCCCTTATCTGATTTGCAATGCATGGACTGCGACGAGTCTACAGCAGTCTATAATATACGGTCAGAAATTGTAGAGTCCTACTCATGTGAAAAGATTGATACCTATACATAAGTAATATATTTATTTTAAAATTTTCTAATATTTATGTCCAAAATTAATGTTAATTATGCATAGGATAAAAATAACTTTGTTTCATTTTCATACGACCAGTGCTATGATTCTCCAAAATATGGTGAAATAATTTAATGTCAACCTGCATAGTACACATTTTTAACATTCTTCTTAGGGCCAGTATTTCTAAAGACGGATAAACAGTCAGATAACTTTTTTGACACTTTTTGTATGTGTGAAATGTCAAAAGCCCCATCAGATAAACAGACAGATAAACGCCATCTGAGCAATGAGAGAACGGCACTTAAAGTTAATTTTAGACCGCCAATATAACATGAACGTCGTCGTGTCAACCTTTTATAAATAAAGTATGTAAATATCACGGTCTTGAGCGTAGAATGCAATGATATATCGAAAATAATACTGAAGTCCAGTCACGATTGATAGAGGACTTGTTTTTATAAGTAAATGGACGGCATTCCTTAGCGTTTGCGTATAACTGCAATCCCTTCGCTTCTGAACATAAAAACTGTCTTTTGGCTTACTTTATTACTAAACCACAACAAACTAAGAAACTAAGCTGATATTTGTGTGATGATGAAAATACACGGTGAAATTGGATTCATTTTGTTCCTTTCATCCATTTACGACCAAATTTTCTTCGGAAAGTTGTTCTTATAATAGGTTCTATCAGGTGCAACAGACAGCCTCATAAGCAGGGGATGCATTTAAGATGAGGAAACATTCAAGCACATGCTGCTGGCATATCCCACCACAATTAAAATTAAAAACGAGGATGGCTATTGGATGGGAGAAGCGACCCTTGAGCTCCTTGAACACCCAGGCCTCTTACTTTAACTAGTGCAGGAGCTATGATGGTTGAATAAGATGAGCAGGCAAAAGGATTTTGCACAAAGGCCCAGCTCATGTGGGCCAAGCGCAGGCGCATCAACCCTCTTGAAGAAGAATAGAATGGGTACGTACTATAATTTCTCGAAAGGAACAAATTGAATAAAACTTCACCGTGTATAAAGAGGTTATGAATTGAGGAAGATACAGTAAACTTTGAAATTGCAATTATAGCGTTCGGCAACACTAGAGGACATTTGATTGATTGATTTGATGACATCGATAATATTGGAGCTAGTAATGATTACTATGAAGATAATTATAACTTTGCCATCACAGAATCACAGAAAAATATTACCTTAGAACATAAAATTTCACGATTTTACAAAAAATGCAAAACACTTTCACAGGACCCTATGGTAAAATGATTTTGTAAGTTGTTTAATGAAAAAATAAAACCATTTTAACTCTACATAATGTACAGAAGATCTGTTAAATTCTAAAATTACTCTTATTTTAAGACACACCCAAATTAAATAATTAGTTCCGCGATCAACTACAGGCAAATAAAATTAACGTAAATTAATTCAAATACCATTCAAACCTCGTCATGATACTATTCAAGGCACATTAACTGATAAAAAGTCGATGATTAAATTTAGTGATCGATTAGACTGCGACCTTCAGTGGCGCAACGATCTGTGAGCACGCGCCGACCGTCCTGATAGGTCAACTTTCCACAGAAGCCACTGCCACTGAAACACTATAGCTGAAAGTTTCAAATAGACAATGCAACAATGCAAATTACTGATTTAAGAAATAGTTTCAAACAGCTACTGGAGTAGTGCAAGTTATTGCTCTAAGAAATCTTATAGATAATGGGTTCACGAATAATGCTCATCTATATTTCTGTATCTACAACTTTTGGAGTTTCATGTTCTCCCCCTTGGGAGATGAACTTCGCCAAATCCCTTTGTTCTACCCTAATTGTTTACCGCATGAAACACTATAGCTGAAAGTTTCAAATAGACAATGCAACAATGCAAATTACTGATTTAAGAAATAGTTTCAAACAGCTACTGGAGTAGTGCAAGTTATTGCTCTAAGAAATCTTATAGATAATGGGTTCACGAATAATGCTCATCTATATTTCTGTATCTACAAGTTTTGGAGTTTCATGTTCTCCCCCTTGGGAGATGAACTTCGCCAAATCCCTTTGTTCTACCCTAATTGTTTACCCATGCATAAGGTGTAAAAGTTTCGTGATTCCAGGTCCGCGGCTTAGGCTGTGTTTTGTCTGTCAGTTAATATCACAAGTAGATGTGGAGGGTATCTCAATTATGAATAGCTAGAACTATTTGAAGACAACTGTTATGATTAAGATTTGGCCAGAATACACTAATCACCTCCAGGTTCATCATCATCATTATAATATATCATAATTATTGTTACCCCTCAGTGCAGTATCAGTGCAGTTTTCTATTTGGTCCGCCTTTGGGCTAATGTAGCTTTGCCCTGTTTATTAGTGAAGTCTTTAGTCAATGATATGTTTATTTTCGGCGGCATTGTGTATTGAATAACTCGAAGACATTACAACAGTGTGTTTATCACGCGACCGGTAAACCTTGGTGCCCGTCAGCAGTGGCATTTCACGAAATATTAAACCATTATTCGTTTTAGTTGTGTCATAATTTTGTCACCACCCGCTAATATAGTCTGGCTTGTTAAAGAATCTGGTGGCACTGTTGGATTGTCTAGTAAGTTAAAATATAACTGAATATAATTTAATGTGTCTACCAAGAAGCACTAGCCTCAACGCAGAAACGAGTAAGAAACTGCCATAATCCAACACGCTGGTTCGTTAAGGGTTAAAGGAAACTAGTCTCACACCATTTTACTCAAATCTATTCAATTTATCCATTTCACTTAAATAAAAATGTCATTGATATACGGAACAGCTGCAAATTACGCATGTTGACCAAAATCCAAGATCATCGTCGTACTAAAACCTAAAAAGACAGCCATTGGATAGGTGTTTAAGCTGGCGCTAATGTAACAAAGATTCTAGCGACCAACCGCGAAATTAATTCCATGCTCCCTCAACCACGTTCTTTTCAAGAAACGACAATTTACTGGCTCATTGCCTGGTCCAATAAAAGTGGTTATCGAAGGTCAGCGGGCCGCATCGCGGAAGACCCGGGCCCTCTCATCGCCATGCAGCGCTGTCGCAACCACGCCAGTTGCCTCACCGATGCAACGTTACGTTGTGCGAAACTGCGAACGTGCCGCCAATGTGTAGTGCCCGACCCGACGACCTATTCGCTGCTTCTTTAGCCGCGTATCCACTTGAGGCAGCCGCGGGTTTAGCGGCTGCCGCGCTCCGAGGCCGCGCAAGTGGAGACGCTGCCTCAACCTGAGGCACGCCGCCGCGACACAAGGCAAATTCGTCGCCGCGAGACGAGCCATATTTTGTCGGTTTTTTGCAGTGCTCAAAAGCGCCTCAGTCCGAGCCGTGCATTTGATAGAGACGGGCGTGTGGTAACTGATACGTTGTGGATCAAGCAGAGCCGTGTCGCCTCGTTTTGATCCGCAACGTGCCTCGAGAGAGCGAGCAGCCTCAATCTGAGGCGTATTGCTTCAAGTTGAGGCTGCTCAGCCTCAGGCTGCTCTAATGGATACGAAGCTTTTAGAGCAAGCGCCCAATTCTTCACGCGAATCGCATAGCAATAGCTATAGCGAGGGCGCAGAATACCGTGGCCGTGGCCGTGAGTCGCGTACTGAATTGCACGGGAATAACTATAGCAAGGGTGCAAAATTCTAGTTTGCTTGTAGCCGGCAAGCGTGTCTCGGCACCGTCGACAAGCCATAACCGGCTTTCTACGCCTCGCTGTAGCTAACTCCATCCCATGACACGCCAAATCCGGTTTGTTGCGCTCTTGATATAGCTTTCGTCATTTCGGCCCCAGGTACAAATAAACAAGCAAGTACCTGCCAACCGAATGCCTGTGTGCCACCATCGGAATCAGGATGGTAATTCTGAGAGAAACGTCATCTATTTCGGACATCTTCTAATATCCAGGCCTCCTACTCCAGCTGGTGCAGGAGTTGGGATGGCTGACCTGGAAGAGCTGACACAGGGGACATGCACAAATTCCCGGCACAGTTGTAGACACTTTAATTCTCTAGAGAAAAAGAAGTAGCCAAACATTTATACCAAAAAGGTCTGTTAAATCAAACATCAAAATAGTCTTACCTAACCGAGAAAATTCCCGAACGACTGTTTTACTAACTGAATCACCTGGCTCATGGGGTACTTGAGTAGCTCAGCTCGATATAAGTCGCCTTTTTGTAGGTATGCTTATTACTAGGCTTATTTTTGTCTTATGCCACAGATGGCCTCGTCACATTCTGCGGTTTGTAATAGTTTATTCAACTAATTACAATACTGTAGTATGCAAATAGAATATGAGTATCATAGGAACGAGTTTAATATCCTATACAGCTCAAGGATAGACAAACTAAGTTGAAAAGGATGAAAGAAACTAAAAGAGTTGGAAGCAAAAGGCTAAGACTAATAGTTAGCAAAGGAACCCATAAAACTCCGTCTGGTAAGCTCTTGCGATTTGCAACCATAATTCTATATCGTCAAATATTGCACGACCAAGCGCCACTCATCCCATCTCCGAAGATTGAAACTGCGAAAATAAATGCTTCAAATTACTACTGCAGCTACTGCTAATAGTAACGTTTCAGAGCCTTTGCTTGAGGATGATGGATATCGGCAGTTTAATTTTACTCTTTCATAAACTAAAGACCTTTTTCTTTTGCAACCCTGGATTCGGAAAGTAGAGCAAGATGTATTATACTTGATTGCAAACACTTTATTTGTTTTATTATGCACTGGTTTTATTTCTAAATCTGTTACTTTTAATTATTAATTTGTTACGTGTATCTTCAGCACCAAGTCCTAGACGAGAGAGCGAGAGGCCTCCTAGAGCGAGTTGGCATCAGTTTTACTTTGACAGCTGCGTTCAGAAACTACTCTAATACATCTTCCTCTTTTATATAAAAAAAATATAAACTACTAAACTAGTTGTTACATCTAACATATTCTCTTCTCCTTCTTTTCCATTGTTGCAAACAGACACGGAAACCAATTTAAGTTCCAAACTAAATACTAACTTAATAACTAACGGGGTGCCAGTTCACCCAAGGCTCCGCTCGACCCACACACCCAGCCACAGAGACTGAGTCCAGCCAATCACTGAGAGCGGATATGATAAGAAGTTCTTGTGTAGGTACACTTTTCATCATTTACAATGTCATAAGACCTGTAGTCATTATTTTTTACAATTTTTCCCTTTAACCATTTATTACTGCTTGGATCCTTTTTGAACCATACATTTTGTCCTATCATAAAGTTTTGCTTATAACTACTATTCTTATTATAATTTTTAACATTTCTATCTCTAACCATTTTAAATTCTGTCTCAACATTTCCATTTATCCTTGGTTCCAAGTATCTTTGTGTAACTGGTAACTTTGTTTTCAAATTTCTACTCATCATTAATTGTGCTGGTGAAAAATTTGTTCCTGAGACTGGACAGGCTCTATATTTTAACAATGCAACTCTAAAATCTGTTTTGTCCTCCCAACACTTTGTTAACATTTTTTTTGCAATTTGTACACCTCTCTCCGCCATCCCATTGGATTGTGGATATCTTGGGCTAGAGTAAATGAATTTAAAACCCCAGTCATCAGCAAATTTTTGACATTCTCTAGAGTCAAAAGGTACATGATCTGATACTACTTCTGTTGGTATTCCAAACTGTGTGAAAATTTCTATTAAAATATTAATTATGCTGGATGATGATTTATTATTGATTTTCTTTACTTCTAACCACTTCGTAGTATAATCATAGAGAACTAAATAACTTTTCGCTTTAAAGTCCATAATATCAACCCCTATCTTGGTAAATGGCAATGTTGGTACATTATGAGATAACAAGGGTTCTCTGACATTGTTATTTTGGTAAGTTTGACAGACAAAACATTTTCTTACATAATTTTCAATATGTTCATCACATTTTGGCCAATAATATAGGTTCCTCATGGTTTGTTTCATTTTTGTTATTCCAATATGTCCTTCATGTATAGATTTTAGTATACTTAGTCTTAATTCCTTTGGTATCAGAAGCCTATCCTTCATGAAAACCAAATTATTGTCTACATTCAAATCTGTCCTAAATTTGAAATAGTACTTTACAAAATCTGGTACTTTGTCTATCTTTTCTGGCCACCCATTGGTGATAAATTCTATAACTTTTAACAATTCTTCATCTTTTAAAGTTTCCTCAATTAATTTTTCTTTTTGTTTTTCAGTACATTGTAAGTAAGATGCTAAGCCAACACAATGAATAACTTCATACATGTACGTATCATCTGTTTCAGTTTCATCAAGAAAAGAGCGTGACAGCAAATCTGCAATATGCATCAATTTTCCTTTGAGATATTTAAATTCAATATTATATTTTAATAATTTTAATTTTAGTCTTTGTAATCTAGTCGAAGGTATTTCATGTACACCCTTCTTTAGTAAAGTTTCAAGTGGTTTATGGTCATTTAAAACAGTACATTTTCTTCCATAGATGTAGTAATGGAACTTTTTAGTGGCCCAAACTACACTTAGCAGTTCTTTTTCTATTTGAGAAAATTGTCTCTCCGCTGAGGTCAAACTTCTTGAAGCATAACTTACTGGTTTGCCATCCTGCATTAAACAACAACCTAAGCCATCCTTAGATGCATCACATTGGATAGTTACCGGTAATTTACTATTAAAATTCTGTAGTACTGGTGCTTGGCTAATACAATTCTTTATATTAACAAAGGCATTTTCATGTATAGCTGTCCATATCCAGTGTATATCTTTTTTTAGTAATTCTTGTAATGGAGCTGCTAATTTTGCTAAATCAGGGACAAATCTTCTCAAGTAATTTATCATTCCCAGTATTATTTGTAATTCTTTTTTGTTAGTTGGACTTTTTAATTCAGTTATCGCTTTAATTCTTTCTGGGTCAATTTTCATGCCCTTCTTTGAGAAAATGTGTCCAAAATATTTTACTTCCTCGAGTTTGTACTGAAATTTCCTTTTATTAAATCTTACATTCCTTTCTTTCGCACGTTCAAATACCTTTGTTAATATTTTATCATGTTCATCCTCATTATCAGCACAGATCATCAAGTCATCGCAGTATACTATTACTCCAGGTATATCTCCAAATGTTTTTTCACTATATTTTTGAAAAATTTCCGGTGCAATTGACAGTCCAAAGGGTAATCTTAAAAATTTATAACATCCTAGCGGTGTACTGAAAGTGCAAAGACTTGTTGATCCGTCCGTCAACCTTATATTGTAAAATCCATCTGACAAATCCAAAACTGAAAACAGTGACTTATTCGCAAGTTGTGCTACTATTTCATCTAATGTCGGTATTAAGTGATAATTTCTTATGAGTACTTTATTTAACTCCTGTGGATCCAAGCATATTCTTAAGTTCTTATCTACTTTTTCTATTATTACCATATTACTCACAAAACTTTCAGGGTGATCTACGCGCTCAATGATTCGCTGGTCCTCCAGACATTTCAACTTAGTTGCAAGCCTCTCCATCAGTGCGTGTGGTACTCTTCTTGGAGGCCGTACAACTGGCTGAGCTCCGGGCTGAGTGCGCAGCTCCAGCGGAACCTCAAACTCACCAACACCCTGAAAAAGTTCACAGTTTTCCTTAACAATTTGTTCCTTCGACTTTTTATAACTAACTGTGTTTATTATTTTAAGTATGTTTAAATCTCTTAGGGTACTGAAACCTAAAATGGGCCTAACATTTTGTTTTATTATTATGAACTCTGTGTCATACGTGTGATCATCCTTTATTATTCTTAAGTTGACTTTACCAAGTGGATGAATATGTGTTCCCCCAAATGCTTCTAAAACTATTCTTGTCTCAGACCATTTAGGACTCTCATCATCGACAATTTTACAATAATCTTTTAATGACAAAACATTCACCTGCGCACCGGTGTCACACTTAAAGTCAACTTTTTTATTCTCCACTCTTAATTGTGAAATCCATTCATTATTTTTATACTTTTTATTACCAATCGTATGACATCTAGCTAGTCACATATCATGAACCATGTTATCATCATATTTTTCATCATCATTTATGTTTATTTCATTGATAAACTTACACCCCACCTTAAAGTGATTTAATTTCTTACAATTTATGCAGACCTTTCCATAAGCTGGACAGCTTCTCGGGCCATGCTTTGTGCCACACTTTTTACAAAGATATATTTCATCATTCCTAACCACCGTTCTGTTGTTAAAGTACTTATCTGTTGTAAACTGCCGCTGCAAGTTCTGTCCTGGCTGTTTTCTCACTTCATCAATGCTGCTCGCCTGTTGCATCACTTTTGCCTGCACCTTGCTTGCCTCCGTTGACCTGCACAAAGAAACTGCCTGGTCTAGTGTTAGGTCATTTGCAGCCAGCAGCTTTTGTTGCAAATTCTTGTCAGCAACACCAATTATTATTCTGTCTCTCAGCATCCGGTCCTCTTGATCTTTGAAATTACAGGATTTTACCAGCTTTTTCAGGGCTGTGTAAAAACTATCGAACTTTTCATTTTCTTCTTGACATCTTGCGTTGAAGCAATAGGTATTTATTAACTCATTTTTCTTCGGTGCGAAATATTCGTCGAATATTGTTATTATTCCTTCGTACTTAGTTATTTCTTCTTTTTTCAATACATTGAAGTATAAATCCTGCGCCTCATGTCCAATGGCGTTCAGAAAAATTGCTATTTTTCTTGCCTCACAGACTCGGTCAAAACCTGCCGCTGTTAGAAAAATATTAAACCTCTGTTTGAACCCCAACCATTCAGGCAGCAGGTCCACGAGATCCATTCTCATTGGGGACGGCATCCGATATTCGATCGCAGACGCCATTTCTTGTTCGATTGGTGGCGTCGTCGTTTCTTCACCCGATGTCATCAGATTTATCACTTGCCCAAAGCGCCTTTTTGTTCGAAATTCGGCTGCGCCATGTATTATACTTGATTGCAAACACTTTATTTGTTTTATTATGCACTGGTTTTATTTCTAAATCTGTTACTTTTAATTATTAATTTGTTACGTGTATCTTCAGCACCAAGTCCTAGACGAGAGAGCGAGAGGCCTCCTAGAGCGAGTTGGCATCAGTTTTACTTTGACAGCTGCGTTCAGAAACTACTCTAATACACAAGAAAAACTCGACATGCTAGTGACATACGACGACGGATGCAAGTAGTTGTAACTTGTAATTGTAATAAGTAGTTACAAACAACCTCCTAACATTATAGTCCTCCTCCTTACATAGTCATGGCATTAATACAGAATTGATAGCGTTTTTAAAACGTCCTAAATATAAGTAATTATAAAAATAAGCAATCGTGAAGTGACACAAGTTAGCTCACGCGAGGCAAGATGCTCAGGTCGTCGACCTAGCTTGCATACCAAGCTGTGAAGTCACAAGGCAATATGCACATGCATAGTATACTGTTGTTGCCCCTTAAGATACTGGTCTGTTCAATATATCTTTAAAAATATTTTATTCCGGCCGATCTATCAATAAGTTTACTGTCACTGATTTTCCCCATATAGCTGGTGTGTCTTTGTGTATTGAACTACGTAACAGTCCGACATTCCGTTTTTGTTGATTTTCGTTCGACACGAACAGATCTGTGATTTTCGGCACCTCGGCGGCGGCGCGGCGGTCGCTGCAGTGCTGTCACCCTCGACGCACAATCACAATAAACAGTGAAAGTGGACACTGCCGGGGACACTTTGCAATCATTTTTGCGGCAACATAGCGCGTTTTTTATGACACAGTTTTTGTACATACGAGTATACGGTAGTTTTTACATCGATACTTATTCACAAGTCACGAGTAGTCACGACGTACTTGAATATTTCATTGATGGCGAAATGGAATAATGAATTAGATAAAAATCGTTCCACACCGAAGCCTGCAACGCTGCAACTCAATTTTTACTTAATATTATGTTTCGAAAGTTTTACTTACGCAGAATATCGGAAGTTAAGAAATAAACATGATCGAAAACATTCCGTGGAGTAAAATACGAGGTCGATATCAAAAACAGACCGAAATACCCTAGAAATTACAAGAGCAGAAACAAGATCATGGAAAGTTACTTAACTTGACTGAGACTGTTATCGAAAAAAACTGAGCTAACTGGTTTAAAACTCGGGCATAGCCTCAGGCCTGTAATATAAAAATTAATTGTTGTACGACTAATGGCACAATCTCCGAATGTGAAGTAAATTAACTTCAATTTGCCAACATCGCCATATATGACTAGAATCGCAAATGTAATAAATACATTACGACATTTGTCCTAAAGGTATTCTTGTATTCCGTCCACTATTGCGAATACGGTTAATTGTGCACACGTCCAAGTGATAAGTTATCTCAATCAAGTGCGGTCACGACTCACACCTCACCAAAATAATCAAAGGAGCATCTTCAAGCTGAAATAGTCCCTGAGGCGTTCAATTAAAAATACTCTTGTCAAGAGAGACACGTTAAAGTATGGCTATAAGTCCACAGGCCAACTTTCTACAATGATTGCGTCCATCTGATGACATTTTGAGAACTCTGATTTGTTCAGCTACATCGAGACCTCTTTGACAATAATCAAACGCGAGATCAGCACACGACAGCTTTGTCATTTCAACGATACGAGTTGGATACGAGTCTTTCTCGTCGCCAACCGTATTGCAAAATACTGCCAGTAATGAACGTGGCAGCGTGACAATTAGAACTAGGATAAAGTACTGGTTATGTAAATGATAGTAGTAAGTAGACATTATCGGCAGCCCTTTGCTGTACCAATGTTCGTGCAACATGATTTAAAGATCGGATAACCTATTTGCATTGATTTATGGCTGACTAAATCGATTGTCTTCTCTAGCTGCAAAGAAAAAATATTTGCCATTAAAATTAGGGGAAAGTTTGTACGTCTTGGTGTCATTGGTCTCAGTAATTGTGTGGAGAGTCTGCTTACCAGAGCGGGAGGGTATTGAAAGAGGTAAGTATTAAAATACTCGCATAGGTATAGGTACTCCAAGTCTTATCAAAATCGATATAGCTTTTTGTTCGTGACCGTTCAGATGGATCGTAGATCAGACTTATTTTGAACACACCTTCTTCAGCCAAACCTTTACTGAGTACCTACAGATACGCAACTTCTGACACTAAAGGACAATGAATCAAGCCACTTGTACGTTAGAGCGGAGTACGGTCGTGTCGCTTTGCACCGGCGCCTGTCTGTGCCTTTAACCTTGCACGTGGCACTTTCAAACCGCCGCATTCCTCCCCATGGCACACCAGCACAGCATTAGCAAACCTGCCACATCACGCCATTGTTCCTCAATCAGGCATTCTTCACCGAATGCCGGAGATTGTATGGATTGATAACAGATAGTCGTGTCCGTGATCAAGGGCGTAGTTTTGATCTCGTTAAATGCTCTTCTTGGGGTCCGCGGATTTCTTTTCAAACAACACGAGAAGGTAAACTTGTTTGCGAAAATACGTTCTTTACCTTACAGATTCTATGAAAATAAATTATTTTCTAGCAGTTATTAGGGATTTTTCACACCTTCACCTTCAAAGCAAAACCATTGCATAAACATTAACCGCCTTTTAATAAAAAGTTAATCCAAGCGGTGACGACAGAAAACTTTGTCTAGCTTTGTCCCATTCCACCGCTCGGATTAACTTTTTATTATGGTGGTAAGAGAAGTTCTGGATGAGGTTCACAATGGCATATCTATAAGTTAACTTCCAGATCGTAAGATTCGCGAGACGAAATGATTGAGTATTGACTATCCATTTTATTTTTATCGCGGCAGCTTGTTCTTGTTACTCTAACATTATGTTGTAATGCATGATGTTAAGATATAATTCAATTTTATATCGGTTTATTTTCTATTAACGATATTAAATTGATATTGTCAGTGACATGAAACACTAGATGAAAAACTACGGCGGAAAATTCGCTTTAGTTGAACAAGAAAATGTATGTGCTATTTTAAAACCATTGAGATTATATCGTTGATCGATTGTTACGTTGAGTTATCGGCTTCTTGCTGAAGTACAGTTGGTGGTTCGTAAACCGCGCTCCGTGTATCGGTAAAATTAGCAAATCAATTCGTGGTGGTTGAATTAAATAAATTAAAAAAAACAATAGTCTACTATTTCATTGATTAGATAATTTGTACGAGGTGGTAAGTTCAAATATCTTCAACTGCTTACAATATGTGTACGTACATCATCGATGATGATCATGATTTTACCAATCTTACGACTAACCTACTAGCCTTTTGATTTTATCAATCACATACTTAACATACATTTTCAAAATTTGAATGAGAAATGGCTAAATATGTCTGCAAAGATATTATAACGGTCCGGTCGCCCTAATAGAGTTAAGTACAAAAGTGCTGATGTAATAAAATATTTGTTTCAAGATCACTATTTGTACGCTCGCTTGAGGTGACGTTTATAATAAATACATAAACATAAACTTTTACATACAGGCACATACATTGCTCCTGGCCCCACACTAGAATACCCTGTGTCGTGCAACCAGAAACAGCGACATCACAAACATTTAAACATCCAAAACACTAACGCCCAAAAACAAATACCTGCTGCATTACAATACTTTTAAACTTAGTAGGTACCTTAATTTCAATATCTGTACATACCTTACAGGAACAATTTTAGACTGTATGAAATTTAAAGCATAAATAGTAGCACTAATGTTCTTCGTATTTCTCTGGTTCCATGAAATGACAACATAGTCATTTGCTGCTTATATTTGTCCATTTCGTAACATACTTTGCACGATACTAGTAGTCACTTATTTATTGTTATCTTGTTTGTTAATTATCAACTGTCACAATAACACCGGACTATTAAAATGCAATTAGATTTCTGTGTTAATACAAGGTGAATTTAAAGTCTTAATGATATGCAATATGGGGATAAGTGGTTTGGATTTTGTTGTTCCGTTGATTAGAGTAGAAAGTGTAAACATGCTTTTGGGGTACCTAACAGCTTAGTAAGCTAAGCATAATATGTGGTTCAAAACTATGTGTGTTTACCCTCTTGAATTCCAACGGCCTTCCTAGAATGTAACCTTAGATATCTTCATCTACATCATCATCTACATCATCATCAGCCTGACAGCCAATAATGAGTAGGTATAAGCCTCTATTACTCACTGACAACTCGGTCCTGTGTAATCCGTGTCCTTTCTTACTTTCCTGCTATCTTCGCTTTCTCACAGACAACTATAGAAATATTTATGAAAAAACAGATTTTTCATTATTATTGTATTTTCCTACATTAACTAGGTCTAGGTAGGTACCTAGTTTATGCTTCTGTGTCACTGTTTACTCAACTTTAATAGTTATATCGTTAACTATTATAAAATTATCTTATAAACATTATTAAACTAGGTAAGTAGTTGTCGTAATTTCACATACTACTCTAGCGAAGGTCGGCGGATTCGAATGTTTTCATAGAAATACTTGGGACACGATTCTTGCAATTCCCTACAATTACGTTTTTAAGTGATATTAATTCCTTCTACAAGAAAAACCATTCACATTTAAGTTGGTATCAATCTAGTTTTGAACTAGGTTTGAATTGATTTTACTCAGCATATTATTAAATTCTATAATAACCATAAACATTAAGTTACACACTGTATTAATATTTACTAAAAAAAAATACATTTTATTATGCCAAGGTAAAAACCATAACGAAGCACAATAAAGCACATTAAAACATACTTATTCTATCAGAGATCATTGTTCTTATGCAATTTTTCAGCAATTTTTGATGGTAGTAGACTTAAAGACGCGATGCTACTTAGTCAGTTGTCGCACAGGTGCGTTAGGTAATCGAAGATGCTGCAAAGAGGCTTTGCGGCCGAGGTAAATGCCAAACTCGGTTCCCACGCCTGGCTCGGTCGCGGTGTACGCACCGTGTTTACACACTGGGGCCCGGTTCTGTAAGCACTATGGCCGCCCAGTGACAATGATGCGAAGACTATCACCTGAGTATCCATTATCTGGTTTCCGTTTGTTAGCTTTTTTAGACAATTAATGGTAGAATCAATTGATTATGATTACCAATAACCTTTGTACCATTAATTGCCTAACGTCCATTTGCAATAATTATATACACATTTCTACAGTTATGCCGGGTTTCCTGGATGTTAGTGAACTTAGCAGATCATTGTCCAGCCAGCAGATCAAAAATAAATTAGAGTTCTGCTCGCATGCAGCATAGTTCTGGAGTTCCTGATATAAATCTTCAAGTGCCTGCGCTGCCATATAACTCTATACTGATCCTCTGACCGATCAAACTATCGGCCAACTAAAAACCGCTAGTGCGCACGGGCTCTAAGTTAACAAATTGGTTAAATCAGCCTCAGCCAATCACGTGCCACTGTTATACAAAATAGCGGCACGAATTGGCCGAAGCTCCTAGGAAACCGGGCGTTAGATTTGACAGTTGCGCGATGCAACTTATATCAAAGATCTGTCTGCAGATTGAGGATAGGTAGGTTTTTGAAAACGGCCTTATAGAAAATATTGCAAACGGCAGATAAATGAATACCTAAGTTGAACGTGGTGGTCGTGTCATTGGCACTGAGTGGTCACTGTTCTAGTAGAATTGGAGCCCAGATCAACACATTTTACTCGGTAATAAATAGTCATAGCTCAAAATATTAATTTAAAACCATTGGTGATTGGCCTTGACTTTTGGTGAAGATAGTTTGAGTACATGACCTAACGCAGTACTTCATATACCTACTTTAACATATTTTCTAGAATATTCTGAATTCCTGAGTATCCTTTCAGACCGTGAGAAGATGTTAACAATAACGTTTTGGTTTGGTTTTCCGCCGCAACTTCAATTTCACACCGTTTAAATTAGGGGATATCTGTTATTGGCAATACTTAAAAGTTTAATTTTGATGTTAATAATACTTTGTGACTTGGTGTTGATATCCTAATTATATAAAATAAATAAGTAAATGTATATAATCTTAGATCGTCGATAATTCTATGTTTATGAATATAAGAAAGAGCTTACTGTGCGTTTTTGGACCTAGATTTTAGATGTTTCTGATTGATTATCAATTATCATCGATAATGAAATCATTATAGTTGCGAATGTTCAATATAATATCTATCGTCTATCGTCATTGTCGATTTTTGAAATGCGGAAACACGGGAATTTAATGTACCATGCACTGCAGATAGAGCAAGAATCAGCCTTAATTTTATTTCGCCAAGGCTTCGTGCCTCAAAACAATGACTTTGCTCAAATAACACGAATTACGATTTGCGCCACTAATGGAGTAGGCTTTTTTGGTGTGGATTGAATATAGCAGGAAAGATATTACAATAGGCACTAATAAAATAGATCATGTTACTACGTACTTTCATTAAGGCCAACTGAATGTTGTTATTCATTACGCGTAATCGTAATACAAAATATTTAGACTTTCTACGAATTGTTCTTTTAAGGTGCCTCATGAATAAATTAGGGGTGCTTTTTTCATATGTATTTCAGTTAATACTCGGCAAATCGTAAAATCAACCCTTTTTTAGGGTTCCGTACCCGAAGGGTGCCAAACGGGACCCTATTACTGAGACTTCGCTGTCCGTCCGTCCGTCCGTCCGTCCGTCCGTCTGTCACCGGGTCCGCCTGCACGAACCGTAATAGCTAGAAAGCTGAAATTTCACAGAATGTGTATATCTGTTGCCGCACCAACCACAAATACTGAAATACGAGAGATATTACAAATTGAAAGTGGTCTCGGTACAAGATACGTCTTCACAACACGCTTGAAAAGTTTATACCAAGGCCATTTTGTTTTGGTAGGTAAGCCTTCTTTTAATGAAACTAAATTTAAATGATATGGCAATGTCGTCCCCGGACTTCTACAAAGACTTTAAATATTAATTGAGGAATTACCACGTCTCTATTTATTATGTAGAACTTTTAGAAAATAATTATAAAATTAATAGTTTTTTAGGGTTCCGTACCCGAAGGGTGCCAAACGGGACCCTATTACTGAGACTTCGCTGTCCGTCCGTCCGTCCGTCCGTCCGTCCGTCCGTCCGTCCGTCTGTCACCGGGTCCGCCTGCACGAACCGTAATAGCTAGAAAGCTGAAATTTTCACAGAATGTGTATATCTGTTGCCGCACCAACTACAAATACTGAAATACGAGAGATATTACAAATTGAAAGTGGTCTCGGTACAAGATACGTCTTCACAACACGCTTGAAAAGTTTATACCAAGGCCATTTTGTTTTGGTAGGTAAGCCTTCTTTTAATGAAACTAAATTTAAATGATATGGCAATGTCGTCCCCGGACTTCTACAAAGACTTTAAATATTAATTGATGAATTACGACGTCTCTATTTAGTCTGTAGAACTTTTAGAAAATAATTATAAAATTAATAGTTTTTAATTACTTTTGTTTTCATACAAATCTCAGAGCTCAGAAATTATTTTTTTCCTTTTGGCCACTTCAAGTTTGGCTGCCAGTGATGATTTAATTAAATACTCTTTGGTGCGTTGAAATGATGTTTTGCAGTCTGCATGACATTGACATAATGAGTGAGTGAACCTCATTGTACGGAAATTGTAGATGGGTGTCTCACGTTTTCCAGTAGGAGTAGGTTGTAGACAGTGCTGCTTACGGCGGCGTTTAGTAGGTACTAAAGGCCCTAAAAGCGCGGCAAGCTTTGAATCAATTCAAATGTTATTTTTCAACTAGCTACAAAGTTATTCTGACATAAGATGATAATTTGAACAAAACTTTTTGGGTATTTCATGAAAAATACAGTTACAGATCACACATATACAGGGTGGAAAAAACGAATGGGCCCTGGAGGGAAAGTACCTTAAAATCTCAAGATATCCGTCCGTCCGTCTGTCTGTCACCAGGCCGTATCTCATGAACCGTGGTAGCTAGACAGTTGATATTTTCACAGATGAAGTATTTCTGTTCCCGCTATAACAACAAATACTAAAAACAAAATAAATTTAATATAAAGGGGGCTCCCATACAATTAACGTGTTTTTTTGCGGTTTTTTTAACCGACTTCCTAAAGGAGGAGGTTTACAATTCGTCCGGATGTTTTTTTTTTTTTTTATGTATGTGCCTCGATAGCGCCTAAACGGATGGACCGATTTGGAAAATTAGACCGATTAGACCTATAGTGATTTTTGTGTTTTTCATAATAACTCGTGCAAATGCACATGGTAAGCATAATATTGTGATGCGGAACTGCTGATGAAGACCACATATGGCCACCAGATCTGCTCAATACTAGGTACAAATATAATGCGTGGCTGACGGGCAGGCAACGCATAGCCTAAACCGATGGACCTAGAGCCATGAAACTTTGTACAGGGGTTCCTTAGTAGCGTGGGGTAGCACTGATATGGGATTTGACAAAATTAATTCCCCTGGGGGGGGGGGGGATAAGGGGTTACAGTTTGTATTAAACTCAATCTAATCAAATAGGGTTTGTGGAAGTCGGTTTTTTCTAAAGTTTACTTTTTGTTTCAATTATATAGATAATGGTACGGAACCCTTCGTGCGCGAGTCTGACTCGCACTTGGCCGGTTTTATAATTACTTTTGTTTTCATACAAATCTCAGAGCTCAGAAATTAATTTTTTCCTTTTGGCCACTTCAAGTTTGGCTGCCAGTGATGTTTTAATTAAATACTCTTTGGTGCGTTGAAATGATGTTTTGCAGTCTGCATGACATTGACATAATGAGTGAGTGAACCTCATTTTACGGAAATTGTAGATGGGTGTCTCACGTTTTCCAGTAGGAGTAGGTTGTAGACAGTGCTGCTTACGGCGGCGTTTAGTAGGTACTAAAGGCCCTAAAAGCGCGGCAAGCTTTGAATCAATTCAAATGTTATTTTTCAACTAGCTACAAAGTTATTCTGACATAAGATGATAATTTGAACAAAACTTTTTGGGTATTTCATGAAAAATACAGTTACAGATCACACATATACAGGGTGGAACAAACGAATGGGCCCTGGAGGGAAAGTACCTTAAAATCTCAAGATATCCGTCCGTCCGTCCGTCTGTCTGTCACCAGGCCGTATCTCATGAACCGTGGTAGCTAGACAGTTGATATTTTCACAGATGACGTATTTCTGTTCCCGCTATAACAACAAATACTAAAAACAAAATAAATTTAATATAAAGGGGGCTCCCATACAATTAACGTGTTTTTTGCGGTTTTTTTAACCGACTTCCCAAAGGAGGAGGTTTACAATTCGTCCGGATGTTTGTTTATTTTTTATTTATTTTTTTATGTATGTGCCTCGATAGCGCCTAAACGGATGGACCGATTTGGAAAATTAGACCGATTAGACCTATAGTGATTTTTGTGTTTTTCATAATAACTCGTGCAAATGCACATGGTAAGCATAATATTGTGATGCGGAACTGCTGATGAAGACCACATATGGCCACCAGATCTGCTCAATACTAGGTACAAATACAATGCGTGGCTGACGGGCAGGCAACGCATAGCCTAAACCGGTGGACCTAGAGCCATGAAACTTTGTACAGGGGTTCCTTAGTAGCGTGGGGTAGCACTGATATGGGATTTGACAAAATTAATTCCCCTGGGGGGGGGGGGGGGGGGGATAAGGGGTTACAGTTTGTATTAAACTCAATCTAATCAAATAGGGTTTGTGGAAGTCGGTTTTTTCTAAAGTTTACTTTTTGTTCCAATTATATAGATAATGGTACGGAACCCTTCGTGCGCGAGTCTGACTCGCACTTGGCCGGTTTTATTCCAATATTTTTTCCTATTTAACCGCAGTAGTAATAAATATGATCTTTCTACTAATTGTAATATGTGGGGAATTGTTGTTACTAGCGATTTGAAGATCGAAATGTAATTCCCTGAAATAGCTTGTTTTTTATTTATTTTTTCGTTTTGGCGCTTACTTTGATTCAGATTAGGTGCGAGCGCACAATTGCCATCCCACTTGTTCCTATTCCCGAGTTATATTCGCTTCTCACTTCCGGAATCTTCTTTGACCTTGGTTTGTAATTATCCATACCAGGAATCAACTCCACATTGATATGACATATCGTAAAACAAAAGATTTTATGAGAAGCAATAAAGCTTTGAAGACCTGAAGTTTATGTTATTGAATAATCAAACTAAAATAAAAACAAGCAGTTATTGCACTGGCAGACACAAATAAGAATTAATGTGAATTTCACTGCATGTGCATTGTCCAACGAGCAACCTTCGTAATACAAGGGAAGGGCAAAAGTTGTGTATAGTGGAAACAATCTATCCATCAACCATATTGAGTAGGTACCATGCGGCACCCCTGTAGTATCTTCGATACAACAAACGAAGGTTCTTCTAATGAAGTTATCGCGTATAACTTTGGTGAGAAATCCTCGCGAGAAATTCAGTAGTATTTTTTCTGATCAATGAAAATGACGTATTGCCGAACTATTTAGTTCGGGTATGAGAAGGAGGCAAGGAAACGATGACAAACTAGTAATCATGCAATACATACATACCTCACAGAGTGGTTTGAATGTACGAATGAATATAATTTTGTTAAGTTGGTTGAGCGTGATTAGAAACCAGAGTTCGAATTAATATTTCCTTTGTGAGTATATCAATGGAAATTCTTTTACATAAGCAGCAATAAATTATTACACACTAACAATTGATAATCATTCGTGCATGCAAAGGTAGGTAGATTTGTAGAGAACTAATACCATTAACCGAGATCCGTATTAAGTATTTAAGCACGCGTTAAAAAAACGTATTAATGCCTGTTACAAACTATATAGAATAGCCAGTTAATTACAAGTATCAATAAGTGTTACGCGAACAATACTTCGTTTGGTTTTTTTTATACGGCTCATTGTCTTTAAGCCACGCTGTAGTACAGTAATATCATCAGCAAGTTTTTCTGATCTTGTCTGGTTTCTATTTCGTGCAGGATATGAACCACAATCATACGTCTGCGTTGATGCAGGTAACTCTATCTGAATATGACTGTACCCCTACATTCAAACAGGCAATAAAAGCGCAATTCATACTTTAATAACCATTATCAATCGAGCATGCAAACCCGTGTGGGGGGGCATGTCTCGTTAGAAAGACGCCTGAGATTTTCTATGAGAAGTAAGCACGCTGTGAACAATTGTTCGATTGGATATTTAGCACTCGAGGTCTGAACGTGATTCGTGTGACCCCGTCTTGCACCTTGAAAACGTCGTCCACTTTTTGCCCCCATTCAATGGTTCGGTCACCAATAACTGTTACAGTTTCGTCCAAAAGTATCCAACGGCCTGTTTCATTCAATCAATGTTATGTCACTATAAGATATGAATGTACTTAATAGTAATAAGACATGATTCATAAAGATTTAATCAAAACTAAGTACCTACCAAAACAATTAAGGTTGGTTAAGTGAGTTAGACGAAATAGGATATGTCAGTTACTACTTTATCATTAGAGGTTCTGATGGGTAGGTATTATCACAGGGTGCTCATCCCATACAAATCAGAATTAGTAACCCTTCGTAAAAAAGAGATGGCGTGAGGAGAAAGATTTGTAAGTACTTTAAACGCCATGGTTTCAGTTAACATACTTCTAGGTGGCGCTAATTTTTGAATAAATCCTATAATATCTTAGCGCCATCTCGTGGTATTTGCAATTTTTCGATGGTGCTGCACCAAGCGATAATGGCCTCGAACTAAAGAAGCTTCCGTAGCATCTCAGTTTACGCCCCGGTGTCATATTTTGTTCTAAGTGGTCTATCCTCCTAGTCCTTTCTGGTCCTAATAAGTATTATTATAGTATCTGTGGTATTATGAAATGACCATTTTGGTTTGACAAGTTTTGTAATTTCCTAGATTGTCATTTGTAAATAGAGTGCGAAGCATACACAACATTTATAGTTGTAATTGCTGGAAATCGACTTGGCTATAGTTCTAAGTTAATCTGCAAATAGGGATTCTTGTTCTGCCTATTTTCTTTGTGAACTACAATAAAACCAAAGTGTTAAGTTACATCAACCGGATCTGCAACTTGAGAAGCCTAACTCCAAATAACAAGAAACCGTATTGTTATCGTCTACTTAACATTCATTTATAACTTTGTCTTATAGTTGACGGGTTATACAGGGTGTAACAGAAAGGTATAGTCATATTTTAGGGGGTTATTAGAGACATCATTCTGAGCAGCTTTCACTATGAAACCGATTTGATCAGAGCAAATTTAATTTTCACTTCTCTACACAAATCTGCTGACCTCCCGGTCCCAAACGTATTAGCAATGGAAAATAAAGTTACTCTGATCAAATCGGTTTCATAGTGAAAGTTGCTCAGAATGGTCTCCCTAACAACTTCCTAAAATATGTACCGTTCTGTCCCTGTATCATCGGGTGTGTTCGTTCACTCTAGAAACCGACAAACACATTAACGTATCCTACATAGCTGTTGACCCTTAATTCTAATTGTTAAAAGTGGTTTTCCCATGCAATGAGTGAAATGATAAATGGGTATTTGAACATGGTCGATATAGAATTGAACTGGTTGGTCGACATTCAGCGATTTTGTAACTAAGCTACTTATCTATTCTATGCGATGACCTAATGAAGACGACAACAAAAGGATTATATGACTCGTTTATTTTGCTGGTAGAAATCTCTTGTTAGAGATAATCTCGCCTTTGCACATGTTCTACCTTTTATACGTTTGTAGAGAGACTTTTTATTATTTCCTTTTCACGTGTTATATTTTCGATGTTGCCTGCAAAAAAATATTCTAAAGTAAGTTTGAAGATTAAATTGCAATTAACTTGCAATTACTTTATGAAATAACTTATACCATAAATAAACATATTATGTCTCAATCAATTCATTTAATAGCGGTTAATTTAGGGGCTAATAGTTTGATGCAAGTCGATAGTCAAAATACAATGAGGGGCTATATGAATAAATTAGGGGTGTTTTTTTCTGTGAATTTCAGGAAATACTCAGCAAATCGTGATCAATTTCTGGCACATATGTATTTTGACTACATAATCTAAGGTTTTCATTTTGAAACACGTATTTAGATAATTTCTCGATAGAAAAAAAAACCAAAGTCAACTCTTTTTTCATTTTTTTTTCCTTTTATACCGCAGTAGTAGTAAATAGTAAATATGATATTTCAATCAATCAGAACCAGACTCGGTCAAACTCATAATATTATACAATAAATTTGACTGACTGACGACTGTAACTTGAGTTGACATTTACCAAAAATAATCAATTTACCTATTATGCAAACGGTGATCTTTGCAGATGCGGGTGTAACGAGCCCAAGTTTTTCTTTGGTCAAAGGTGCTCAATTTTGTCTTTAGCTGTATATTTAGCTACACCACAATATCATTTCTTCAGCAGCGTATTGTCAATACAGTGTTAAATTAACTGGTTTACTATCAGAAGCACACCGGTCGAACAAACGAACAATGTAGAACAATAAATACATAGATAAGATATATGTCGACGAGAGGGTCAAAAAAACCAAACCGTTAACCGTATGTAAATAATTACATATCGTAATCTGCTTTGATTATCTCTAACGGTCGTTTTCAATAACATAATATAATATATCCTCAATCTGCAGAAAGATAGGGTCTGAAATAATTCCATAACGCAACTGTCAAATTGCTGTCAAATTGATGGCTTATTGTCAACTGTATTAGGAAATATGAAAATCATGGATATTAGGTACATATATTGAAAATGGACGTAAATGATTCTCTGCTTCGCGTAATAATCTTGTTTCGGTAGCAAGGAAAACAATCAAACATCAATGTTACCTCGTCCAATGTAAACCTCAAAAACCGTGCCACCACTTGCACATCTATTTGCTAATTAAATGCTAATAACAAAAGTTTTTTGACAAACATTGCTTCTGCGTAATATAGAAGTTGCACAGCTTGTTTACTCAAATGTTTTCCGATTGTTACCAACGTTATGTACAGTTATTTTTTCTAATTGACCACATATACATACCACATGCATGTAGCAATCAAATTGTAATACATAACGCCGTGTTTGAATTTTATCATCAACTATGCCATGATGGCTTATTATTGTTTTACAATTTAATACTATTTATTTAATTAGCTTTGTTCATATTTGATTGGTTAATTATTATTATTATGTTATTTCTATAATTTAACTGTTATTTAATTTGAATTTGAATTAGATATCAATTGTTATAATAATATGTAGGTACCAATACCAATGTAGGTAACTGATTATTATTAAAAACGTATGTGTCGATTTGGTTAACACTGTAATGTCACATATATTGTAAATAAATAAATAAATAAAATAAATAAAAATGGCTTCTTTTGTTTATTGATCTGATTATTTTTATATCGTCCATTTAATTTTTCTATCACTTGCATTTGATTGTGCTTAAGTAATGTCTTCCTTATGCGCAGAGGTACCTAATAAAGAATCTTCCATGTGTAATACTCGTTATGCGCCATTGTGCCATCACCGCCGATATCTTGTTCTTGTGAACAACACAACCGGTAATCATCTTCATTACGTTGTTACAGGGTATGGTCGGTGCAGTGTAGTGCAAAACAATTAAGTGTTAGACAACGTTGGAGGCAGTGATTGTGCTATGAGGTAGCGGGCTGTAGCAACGATGACGCCGCCGGCGCAACTATTGGAGACGATTAGCGCGAGCTAAAGCGACAATACACCGCTCCAGATTCGAGGTGACAATTTATTCAGGGGTTTTCCAAGTTTTTTTTTGCGTGACTTGTAATTTCGTCACACTATTTGGAGGTTTTTAGTTTATTTAGTGCCGATCTTTCAATCCTCAGATAACGTATAACTGTCTGTTTATCTGAGGAATTTGACATTTTACAGGTAGAAACATTAAATGCCAAATAAAGTTATCTGACTATTTATCTGAGTGTTGAAAGATAGCCCCTTTTGAACGGAACAGAAACAATACTGCTTGTTTATGGCCAATATGTTTGAGAAGTCCGTGAAGCTCAAGACGCTTCTTACATTCCTACTTTTTACGGCCTTTAATAGATGAAGAAATGGGAATCGTAGCATTGATCTACAAAGGAAACGCGCACGTAACAAATTGATAAACTAGATCATAACTGGCTTGCTCGCGTATATGGAAGGCAGTACGGTGGAATTATGAAACCGTAATCGATATAATGATATATCAATTACTTATCTTAAAACGATCTCGAAAAACAAAATTTGAATGTATTGCAACAAACAAGAGTAAATAACAGCATGGGCAAGACCAGCATTGAAAAGTACATTCCTACATTATTTATCAATGTCCATAAGATCTACAAATCTTTTTCAATTAAAATCGTCTAATCTGATGGCTTCGAACAAAAAGTGCTGGCCCCATTTGTCTGAGAGAAACTCCGATATGCTAGCGTGCCAAGGCCATCGTGGGGCAAATTGATATTACATAGAGTGAGTGAGAGTTCGCACGGCCAAGCAAGCCAGTCCAACCTGCCAACAGTCAGTATGTCACGTTTTTCTTCGCTGCACTGTATCAATGCTAAAGTAGCTCCTTAATTTGAGTTTTGCAACTCAATGCTCTGAGACTTGAAAGCACTAAAAAGAAAAGTGAGACGTTTCGGACTGTATGATCAATCAGCCAACCTTAGTCCAGGCGAGCGCAATCGAGTGTGCTTCTGAGAGCATCGCAAATTGACGGGTCACCGAACTAAGTGGTGGCATTTGTTAGGTTAGGAACTACTGTGGATGAGGACGTCTACTGAACTGATGGGCTAATACTGACTGGAATAACTGACCGTGACAAAGTGAGCAATAGATCAAAACCAACTCATTACACACACTTGCGGCCTGATTTAAGCAAAATAGTGCTACTTCACGCATTTACATATAATTGCAATGATGTAAACAGTTATACGAATAAATGCTAAAGTTAAAAACATTCTTCAATACTCCATAGTCTAGCTAGTCCACTATCACGCAGAGTATTGAAAACTGGCTGAAAACCACCACGTGGTCACCCCCGGCAGTAGTCATATCATGGTATATCATTTGATTACTAATTGATTCCCGGTCCCGGATGTTATAGTTTTATGGTAGAGAGGTGGCAAGGCAGTGATAAATACCACACCTAAAAATTTGATACTTAACAATCAATTTGTTATTCTAACTAATTCAGTTTTGTTAAAACTTGTCACTTAGCGTCGTTTCTAGCATTTGTTAGAGTTATTGGTATTTTTTTATTTATCCTTGACTTATTGTGATAAATATTACCTATTATGAGGCTCACTAGTTAAACCGTTAGTTAAAATAACTCGATTCGGATGCATTCAAACATAAATGAAGAGGTCATGTTAATAAATTCGTTGTTGCAATAATTGCTTCAAAATACTCATCAATCACATCGAAACCAGATAGTTATAGCCACATTGATGGGTTCTAAGTATCCAAAATTGGCTACTAATCAATGCAATATCCTCTATTCACATCAGATTGCTACGAAATTCACAATTAATAACAAGCTACGAGTATCTTAGCATAGTTGCATCTCGCCTAAATGTCATGATTGATACAACTTTAATGCCAATCTCAGTAGAAAAATTGATTAGGGCGACGCATCAGGCCAAAACTAGTGTCTTGAATTCGCGATCGTTCGAATTTAATTTGATAATTAGATGATGATTTGACACATGTTAGTCATTTAGTTTAGGGCTTCCAAACGAGTTTACAAACTTAGGTGTATGTGTGTTTGTATATATGGATGTATGTATGTATATATAAGGTGTAAATTAACGCAAAATGAGAAACAACTTTGTTAGGGACATCATTCTGAGCAACTTTCATTATGAAACCGATTTGATCAGAGCAATATTATTTTTCACTTCTCCAAACAAATCAGTTGACCCGCTAAGGTCAAAATGTACTGGGAAGTGAAAAATAAAGTTGCTCTGATCAAAAATGAAAGTTGCTCAGAATGATGTCCCTAACAATGTAGTTTCTCATCTTCGTGTTTCTTCGTATATTTAAAAGAATTTAATTTTATGCGTTAGTTCGCCATTAATGTCTGATTTGATTGTACAAACGTGGGTTGTGTTTGCACAAACTGCATATTTCAAGCAAACCACTTGCAAGTGTTACCTTGGAGGTCAAGGTTATTTACAAAAATGTAAACGCAACACACTTTTTCTTGCTTGCTTTGTTTTAGGTTAAAGCCTGGATTATTTAATTTTAGTAAATTAAAGTAAAATGGCATGTACATGTAGGTACATTTCATTTGTATAGTTGGGAACTGATCCCATAATATGAAACAAAATAATTATTTAAAAAATAATTGACGCAGGCCAATGAAATCTTGTTAAAAATAACCCTTTCCTTAGTTCAGATTCAGTAAGCATTAAGGTTATCAAGCCATCTTTATGTTTATTGCAAGTTACTCGTAAATCTATCTTTGGATAAACATCTGTCCCAATAGGTCGATAACAAATTTATTAAATATCCTATAAATTGAATTAGAACTATTTTAGGATTAATATTTTAATATTTTTAATATTTTTATTATTTTTGACTAATTCCTGTTTTATTGTTCTATTTCATATATCGATAAAAGCTTAGAAACCTGTTGATTGACAAGCGGTTTGTAGGCGAGGTGACTGCTGGCCTTGAAAGCATGGATCGTATATTAAACTGGACTTTATTGAATAGATAGAGTGGCCGCCGGAACTGACAGCGGCTTGCTATCGTGATCATTATATCTTTGTTATCCGTTGTTTAGCTACCATAGTCACTTCCTCCAATATCAGCTAAATCGAGGAATTTTTAAATTGACAATAAATAAGTCAAGTGTAGTCCAGTAGGTGATACCTTAGAAATGCGTTTATGTGATTCCTTCCATCCGTAAGAGTATAACGAAGTGTAAATAAGACATGTTCTATGTAAGTTTCGTCAGTGCAGTGTATATGTATTCATATCAAGCAGCCAGGGAGCACTTATCCAGTGGAGAGCGCATAGATACATTTTCCTTTGAAACGCAACTCACCAATTTACGGGCGCCGGGGGACGAGGTATATAAGAGAGCTGTGATTGGTCAGCCACTGCGAAACTGTCTGGCGGCCCGTCATCGTACATAGGTTGCGTATGTTTGTTGAATACAACAAACGTTTGGCGAGCCGCATTGCCCGCAGGCGCAGTCAATTGGATATACGTATTAGTCTCTGCAAGCAGCCCGTTGTCTGGCTATGTGCACGCACACAATCGCAATTCTCAGATTCTCGCTAATGAAGGCATATTTTATTATTTAATCTGCTCGCTTCATGATCTTTCATTAAAATTCTGATTTGTCCATTAAATATTTTGTGCAACTGATATTTTCCCACGACCAAGCTTCTGCACTAAAATTGTGACATCATGGTCAAAATCAATAAATACCATCAACTAGTCCTTTCAGGCATCTTCCCTCCCATATCAAACCTGTGAAACAAAACATGCTTCAAGGCATGAGACCAGAGGCCTGGCCCCTGATGCTGCTCTGAGAAACGCACTTATATTGGATCGCTATCGCATCGTAAACACCCATAACTATAGTGTTTGGTACTTTTGTTCCGTGAGCAAAAGCCTGCTGCGTGTCCTATGGCTAAGAAAAACCCAGAAGCCAATAGCTCTTGTCATTGTACAAATGGAAAGTACGCGACTAAAGAACCGGTATTACAAAACGTGACTATGAAATATTTTATTAATGAAACAAAAAGTAAACTTTAGAAAAAACCGACTTCCACAAACCCTATTTGATTAGATTGAGTTTAATACTAACTGTAACCCCTTATCCCCCCCTCCCTTGGGGAATTAATTTTGTCAAATGCTATATCAGTGCTACCCCACGCGACTAAGGAACCCCTGTACAAAGTTTCATGGCTCTAGGTCCACCGGTTTAGGCTATGCGTTGCCTGCCCGTCAGCATTGTATTTGTACCTAGTATTGAGCAGATCTGGTGGCCATATGTGGTCTTCATCAGCAGTTCCGCATCACAATATTATGCTTACCATGTGCATTTGCACGAGTTATTATGAAAAACACAAAAATCACTATAGGTCTGCCTATAATATTTGAAGAGTTCTCTCGATTTCTCCAGGATCCCATCATCAGATCCTGACCTGGTGTCAATGGGACCACCCTTGAGGTATTACCTATACGCCGAAAAAAGATTTGTTCAAATCGATTCATAATTGGCGGAGCAATCGCGTAACAAACATAGAAAAAAAAAAAACAAAACATACGGGTCGAATTGAGAACCTCCTCCTTTTTTTGAAGTCGGTTGAAAATGGAGTCAATTGGTATACCAAATGACGCCATTTTGGGTGTTTTAGATGCGATAGCGATCCAATATAAGTGCGTTTCTCAGAGCAGCATCGGGCCCCAGTGTGTTAATAAGACCGTTAGACCGTTGTTTGTGCTGTGGGTTCAGTAGGTACCAATAAATAGATAAATAAGTTTAGTTCATGAAGAAGTCCAACTGGAAAATTATCATAATACCTTTTCAGTTTTGGAATAAATAATTTGAAAATTTTTAACTTAGCAACACGAACCAAGTATATACATTAATTAAGTAACAAAAATTAATACAACAAGAATAGGTTCAGCTGACGTCTGATAAATAATCTTGATTCTTGAATCTACGGCTATGGTTAAAGGTCTTCTTCGCATAGGTGATGCGATCAATAGATTGTAGAACTGTAACAAATGTCAAGGACCAAGACGTTGTAATCAAATCAGTTGCTTTGCATTCATTCCACTTTTTATTTTAAGTCTAACAAGAAGCTCTTGGTATTTAGATATTCTTCGAAGCGTGACCGTCGATTGGGTTGTAAGGTTGTACTATTAATAATATTATTAGTATGTTAGGTTGGTAACAACTTGCAGTGTATGTATGATACATAACCACTTCATTAGTGTAATTTTGACTGATTGACTTATGTATGATATGACTTGATTATGAATCATGCATGACATGAGAATATGTCTTGTCTTACTCACAAGCCTATATGAAATATAGCAACTTTGAGATAAAAATATATATATATAAAATTTGCCTTGAGTTAAGATTCACATCATTGATATAACATCGCTTTAATTTGTATAATGAAACGTGAAAAGTTACGGCGCGTATTACAAATAAGTAAAACGATCCGAACGTAACTACCATTTTGATCGTCTAAATCGATTAGATTTTACCAATTTATTATAAAGATGAAATTATTCACGTTTCTTTATTAAATTAGTGTCATAAATAAATACAAGATTTGATTACCCAATCAGAAGGATATTGATGCATTACAAAACAAGTTGAACAGTAAATTAATATTTTCATGTCACCTTAGGTATAAAGTTACAACGAACGAAGGCGCGGTTCAAATATCAGTGTCGATGTGTCAATAAGCAAGTAGGTGGCAGGTATAAAGCCGCTGCAGTAGCTATTTTTGCAGACAAAGTTCCTTCAACTCTAATGAAAGGAGAAACCCCGTTTTTCTCAGGGATTAAAATAATCACAAGACTCAGGCCAGGACTCTCACAAGAACTCTTGCACCATCGTTCTACAAGAAAAAATCACAACTCTTGTATGCAGACACTATTATATTTTTCAATTTCGTGTTGTTTATTGTTTTGTAGTAGCAACAAATACTCTTACACATTCTGTAAAAAAAATAACTCTACTTATTACAGTTTGTGACACAGAACCCGCTGACAGACAGACGGAAGGACAACGGACAACGGAGACTTGTAATAGGGTTAACGTTTGGCATCCTTCGGGTACGGTACTCTAAAAACTACATTAACACTAAATAAGTACCTATAACGACTTGCAGCTTTCGGTAGACAAACTGGACCTGTGCCCCTCGGTGGAGACTTTACGGTCAGCCTTGAAATAGAAAAGTTGTACAGTCGAGTTCATTAATACTTTACTTATAAGCAAAACCAAGCCTTCAAATATAAAATGTACATGGAAGGGTACATAAATATCTGGGCAGATTCATCAATAAAACAAATGTGAATCTGCTCAGATGTTTATGTACCATTCCTATTTGAAGCCTTGGTTTTGCTCATAAATGAACTGGACTGTTTATCTTTTCTATTTCAAGGCTGCCACAATTTTTGAGACGCGACCGTTTACGTGATGTTATGCGGACACCTTACATAAGTGTTGAGGAAGCATTGTCTACTGGACATACACTAAATCACTAAATAAATACTTACTTTTAAGATGTTTTAACGTCATATTAGTGGCTCATACTAGTAGCGTTATATAGTAGCACATAGTTAACGCGACTGGGCCAGGGTAAGTGACCATTATCGTGGGAACCAACTTCAATATTTATACCGTCATTGTCTGTCGACGTCGTCGATAACCTCTGTGGCGCAGCAGCGCATCTGCCTACCAATCATGCGGGGGGTCCCGGGTTCGAATCCCGGCTGGGGACAAAAAAGTCCAGGTCTTGGATGTTTACATGTTTGTGATCTGCTAGTTCCCACGACACAGGGTATCCTAGTGTGGGGCCAGAAGCAATGTATGTGCCTGTATGTAAATGTTTATATTTATTGTGACAATTTAATTACAAAGGTACTTTCGAAATCCTGCAGTGTATGATGATAGAAAGGAGATGAATGGAAGTAGACGAGACCGTAGAGAATAATTACTTGCGTACCCCTCCACTATAGAAACCGAATGGCAATTCTGGAAGACATCTATACATCTTCTTATATCATCATCATCATATCAGCCATATTGACCCAGTGCTAGGTATAGCCTCCTCTCTACGTCATTTACTCCGGTCCTGTGCCTCCCGCAGTCACTGCTTGCCAGCTATGGCTATTATCTTCTTCTATACATGTTTCCTACTCCAGCTGATGCAGGAGTCAGTTGGCTGAATCAGAGTGCAGGCGCGAGGAAAATGCAAAAAGACCCCGCTCAAGTGGGCAAGGTGCTGGCACCATGACTCCCTGGTGAAGAAGAAAAAGACGAATATGATATACCGAGTTATATGTATACATCTGTGTTTTTTAGGAAAAAACGTAATTATTAAAATAATAGTCAAAACATAATTATAATTAACAATAAAATATAACAAAATATAATTAACAATAAAAAACTTCCTCGCATTGTCACTTAATAATCGAAATGCAATGCATTGTTGAATTTTTTTAGCGTCATCTCTAACATCACCCATGTTAAATCGTAACCTTGAAGATTATAGATCCATGGAAAACCAGCGCCCTTGGCTCCACTACAAACAATACTTGGCGATGCACAAGACACCTCACTCATACGCATCTACGCCAACACGATTTTTGCATCCAATTGATGAATCACTAGCACTAGCATTAGCATACCTTTGCGCCCTCGTGTTGTGCCAAGTGTGGCCAAAATTGGAATCAACACTGCTCATTCTTCCAATGTCAACTATGTAATAGACCTTTCAAGAGCCTGAGCACTTTGACCCTATGACAGATATTATTCACCTTTTGAGAATTCCAAGTATAAGGTGACATTGAATTGGCTACCATATTTTGGGGCATGATAGTACCTCATTATGTATGAATTTCCCCAAGATAAATGGTCAAAAAAGAAAAAATATGTTGCGTCTCCCATAGTAACTTGTATTCAGCTGATCGGGGCAATGTACTGGGGGGGACGAATATTTTTTCCATTTCCGTTGTTTCTTGGGAAACGTTGTTCATAATTATTAGTACAATCATTCTCCACAATATTCACGCTGTATAGCTTGAGGCTGGATGACGCCAAGATGTAGCGCAACCAAACATATAACATAGCGTATATAACATAGCGTATATTATTTAAAGCGTATATTATCTATATAGCGTATATTATATGCGCGTCGTATAATAACGTTTATGGGAAAGCGAAGTCACGCTGACACTCGTGATAAACAAACTAAAGAAAAAACGTACAGCAACATAATATCTACTCGTCATTCCGAGCGATTTGTGTTTTGTTAAAGGCTGTTTGCCTAGGTCGCCGTCTTAAAACAAATCTCAAAAAGTAAGTTGCACGTCATGTTTGAATTATAAATAATTTTATTAGACTAAAAGACAAATACTTACTGTCTTTAGACTAATCTTCTGTCAACAAACATGTGATGGATGATCTACCAGCTACCTGATCTACCACATTTCACCGGTAGACGAAAAACAAGCTATTGTGCTTTCTCCACACCACACCTCATTTGCTATGCTGGTTGATATGATGACTATGGTGAAAACAAAACTGTACCGAACTTTACTTTTCCTGTGTTATATGCAACTTTAAGTTTTAGTACTGAACAAGTGACAATCTTGATCTTACGAAATCAGATCGGTCGAGCTATAGCTACTCTATTTTATTCTCTTAAATGTCATTATTTTCGTAAAACATGTATAATCAATTAATCAGTTAATCACAAAACACGCCTTTCCTCAAGAGTTTTTTGGTTTGCGTTCTTCATAGTCACCATAAGATGAAAAGGGCGTATTTGCTTGTAAACAAACTCGAAGTCTTCGAAATCATAATACTAATATTATAAGCCCCGCCAGATGATTTGGTCGTGGTTAATTATTATATTAGCTATCAACAATGAGTTTGACATCTTCTGCGACGTAACATGTAATTTTCCCATCAAGTAAAATGACTTTCCATTATGCAGAGTGGAGTTAGACTATCATTTATAGTGGCGATGGCGGCTTGAAATTGTGTAATCTAATATATTGACCGTTTATAATTAAATTGAAGGTTATTATGGTGTCGTAAAATTCAGTTTCATGAATGATTTCTGTACTGTTCGATTTTATGAATAAACTAAATTATTAGTATCATTCATAATACTAAATATTCCACAACATGTACAACAACACGATATAAGGGTCAGAAACTGACAAAACCTAAAAATATCACTTTTTTGGAAGAAAGTGTCGAACTTTGTAGAGCTGTACTCAGTCAATATTTAACCTACAAAGCTGGTTTAGGTTTTAAATTGTAGCAATTTTAGTGTTATCAAAAACATAGAAGACATTTTTGTAATAAAACGCAAAGCTTAGGAGTCATATTTAGTATACCAAAAGAAGTGCCAATTTCGCGGTTTTTCGAGTGCTACAAAAATTGCACAGCTGCAAACTTAGAATACAAAAAAATCTGAACTAACATATTTTTTGCGATTTTAGAGACTTTTTGTGTAATGTACGACTGGCGTTTTAGACATTAATTAAACCATTGAATCACATGACGGCTACTGCAGTGAAACTGACGGACTTTCTTGCTGTAGCTGCAGATAGCGAAATTATGAAATGGCTTACCTATCCTATCCCAAAGATCCTTATTACAAAAGCGGTAGAGGCTACTAATAGTTCGAAGACGGAATTTGTAAGTTTGTCTTATTATAGAGCACGGAAGTACCACCAATCACGCCCGCTTGTACTGTCCACCACGAGAGTTAGAAGATGTTTTCTATAGTATTAAGGTATTGTAAATAAGGTTTGGAATTGGATATAAGAATCATTTGGGTCAACTGTATTGGCGTGAGCGGAATGTTTGACCAACCGTGAAACTTCCGACCGAACACAATGTGAGCACAAATTGAATGAACGATAAAGAGATAATGCCAGGTTTCGAAACTATAGTCATCGCGTGCGCAAGTCTGCACTATTAAGTAAATCATACAATGTTTGTTCAAAAAGTAAAATGTTACAATATTAAATTAACTTGTTGGATGGATAGCTGCAGATTTTTGTAGTAAAATTTTAAAAAGTTACCTATACCTATTTACCATTCGTTGAATGCTTGCTTCCCTGAAATCTGACTGGTCTTGTACAAAATAGCCATAGGTTTAATAAAACAAAAAATCCAAAGCCAAAAAAATTCAAAGCTCAGTTGTTTTTTTATTTTTTTTATAAGTCGTCAGTTTAGTTACAACACTGCAATCAGTCTGAGAACTTAGGGAGACAGACAGACTAACACTGCTATAAATCCACAAGATTCTGTTGGCACATTTTCTATCACTGTCTCTGCATTTCGTTAGATGCCAGTTACCAATGAAGCCTTGTCGAGATATAGTTCGATATAAGTAATCTTACCTTTCAACGAATGAAATAGACAGGTTAATTTAACTACCTAGATTCAATTTATGTTTCATAAACTACCTCTTAAACTAGGGCTCGGGTTTCAGACCTAATAGCAATAGTATATCGATACCTTCCAAGGCAATTAAAAGCCTTAATAATTATATTACTAACTAAACTGTTCAAACTAACAATGAATATACCTATGTATGTGTATGTATGCATTCTAAGTAGTTCTTATTTATGCTATGTATTACTTTATTTATTGTATTATCTATGTTTTAGGTTGTAGATATCTACCTATTATTTATTTATTTTATAGCAAGTGTAGTTTTATCCAGTTTATTTTTATCTTTGTGCACTAGGACTATCCTCTCAGCACCATCTTTCCTGTCCTGCCTAGGTTTGCTGGTAGAAATCTCTCTTAAGAGATAAGCTCGCCTTTGCGCACTATTATGTTATTTAAGTTTTATTATTCAGTTACTGTGCAATAAAGAATATACTAATAAAGGTTCTATTTTCAAACTCATTGTCTTCAATTGCTTACATAACATAGCGTCACGCCTTTTCCCATACCGGGTACCAGAGGCACAACTGTGACCACTTTTAGCCAATGATCAAATACTCCACTTTGCAAGCCCATCGCCGCAGATCTGGACTAATGAAGGTTTCCTCACGATGTTTTCTATCACCGTTAGAACATCCTTATAACGTAGGTAAATAAGTTAAATGATTTATCTCATTGGTATATTATTATACCGAAGGTCAGCACCGGGATTCGAACCAGCATCTCCTGCGTGGGAAGCAAGACAATACCGGAGCTCTCTAATTTAATTTAGTTACCATCCCTGTAAAATTGGTCTCAAATTGCTAAGAACATTAAAGTATCGCAGATTCCTCGCATTCTTAGCAACTGGAAAAGGCTAGTTATGCGCACACGCACAATTCAATGGAACGCCATTTATCGTTTTTTATGCGAGCTTTATCGTGGTTTCCCAGTTACATTGGGTAATGTGAGACTATGAGAAGTGAGATAGTTTTAAACGTGTCAACACTTTGCAAAACCACAAGTTCTCGGATTTGGTTTCATCAACGCTATAGTATGTTTGTTTATTTGATATACCTACTCGTTAGCGCAACACTGTGTATTTCGTGAGAAAATTTGTGCAGGTACGGGTTGAGGCTGTGTATGTGTGTGTGTGTTAACTGCCTTAAATATAATTACTCTTAAAGAGCTTATTACATTATGCTGTCGGCAGGGCACGATTTGTATAGACGTCTCACTCATGATGGAACGACTAGAAAGAGACAGTAAGTCAGACAGGGCCCTGCCGACAGCATAGTCTAATAGGCCCATAACTCTTAGATGTTTCACAGTTACAATCTCTTCCGATCTATAAATAACATAAAAATATACGAAATAAATAGTGGTTTTCTTTCAGTATCACGTAAACTAGAATTATATTTATTACAATGCTGTCTTGAATTTTTTTCAGTCATACTCAAAACCAAAAGTGCAGATTAGAAGAGTCCTTATGATGCAACTGATTAAACTTAAGTACCTACCCTTTCGCCTGGACGAACAACCGATAACTCAAACTTTGACTGAAACTCAAAGTTTGCTGTACTCTCTTGGGAAATGTCGGCGCTATTGCCAAGCGGCCAATATATAAGCGGCCTTTATTTGGGCGCAGCAGTTTGTGCATTCGGCGCACGGAAATAAACATAGCGAATGAAGCAGTTGTGACCACGCAAAAGGTCACAGGAACAATACGCCTGCGTGGAGATCACACCGGAACATAATGACAAAACGCCTTAATTAGCGATATAAAAACTAATTACGTCTGACTTCCGATGCCGCAGACAGAGGTGCAACCGTTTAGTTGCAAATGTGCTGGCAAGGAAATCTCCACAATATATTTATTATGTTTTCAGCTACCTACATTTCTACAATCAAACGGCGATGGGTAGCCCCTTATCAATCAAGACAGAGTATTCAATTACTGGTTTCAAGTTGGCAAATTGTATCTTGTATATGCCATCCCGTTTGGGAAACGGTATCGTGTCGCTGTATTGTTGTTGTTCTAAAATTAATTCAAGAGCCTAGTGCTTTCTGATATTTTGTTGGGCTTTCGAAGACTATAAACTTAATTAAAATAACAACCTTTAAAATACTAAAAAGCTGGCTACAACTACCTGTACCTTTACAACCTGAAAAGGTTTGTACAGCTTTTTATATTCGAACTTTAGATATTCGAAGACTGGCTCTGGGATTCGCGGATTTAAAATCCAAAATGTTAAAGTAATGAATACAGGTACAGACAGTACTTAGATTGTGTAATTATTTAATCTTTTCTTATAGTATTAGATAGGTAATCCATCTCCCAAAACTCATTCCGAGTTTGAATCTATACGCGGTTAAGGTCAACGGCCATCGCAAGTTCGTACATTACGAGTGTACGTAACCAGCAGATGTTGGGAACTGATCTGTCGAAACGATTAGCTACCTGTTAAATGCCAACTCTGAGGGACTGCATTATGTTATTTCTCCATACTAATACATACAGTTGGATCTATTTTGTTATGTATATGTCCTTAACAGACTTATATTAGGTAAGGCCTTGGTCACGCCGTATAGGAAAAGGCGCAACAACATATAAAATTCCAGAAAATGCGTGACGTGTTGCCAAAATTAACCTGAGTTGTTAAATCATCGTCAAGAAATTAAGACTGTATCTATAATCAAAAATATAGCACAACAGACACCTAATAATAAGCAACAAAATAATTGAGGTATATCTCGCCCTAAACTTAGTTAAATGGCATGATGTATGGCCATCGCACTAAAGAATTCACACCTATTGTACAACATTCAATCTCCTAAAGATGAGTAGCGTGCTGCGCAGACAAACAAATCTAGCCATTATACATTCAAGACTTCACCCATCTCCGGCAATTATCGTATGAAGAGCAAAAAAACTATGAATCTTCTGAGGAAATGTCGCGTTATGCGGATGAGGGCGGAAGTTTGCCGCCTCCGGGCTGATGACTCTGTGGTTCAAGTCAGAAGAGAATGCGATTTTGACACTACATTGCGTCAATTTGCGTCACGTCTTTTCCCATGCGTGGTGGCAGAGGCACAGTTGTGTGTGCCCATGGTTAGTTAGTTATTCAATAATCTATTTTGCCTCACAGGGGCTAGCTCATTGCAGCAGCTATGGGTTTCGTTACGATGTTTTCTACCAGTGTTAGAAAATCTGTTTATGTCGCCATCTCAGCATCACACTATCAGGGAACCAACTGTTGATTTGAACCTAACAGGCTGAACAACTCAGTCCTGTGCAAGCAGCGTCCATTTTTTTCGTAACGGTTTCGAACCTGCATCTCCGCATAAACGTGAAATAGTGATTTTATAGAAATAACATAATGCAGTTATTGTCTCGTAAAATGACACTGAGCGACAGGAATGGGATTTGTTTGAGATGGCTACATTCGCGCCCGAAGGTATTATATAATTTTATTTTACGTAATGGGAACTGTACGAAGGACCACGGACCAAAGAGCTCGCTCTCCCTCATTCTGACCTACCTCATAAACAGTTCTTTATCCAGAAGATGACCTCTGTGGCACAGTGGTTGTGGCTCTGCCTAATATGCGAGAGGTCCCGTGTTCGATACCCGGCTGGGGAAACAGAAAATAAAACCCCAGATCTCGGATGTTTACATGTTTGTGATGTCGCTGTTTTTGTGGCTCACGACACAGGGTATCCTAGAGTGGGGCCAGAAGCAATTTATGTGCCTGTATGTAAATGATTACAAACGCTTTAGCCTGTCTCTTCGTCCACCGGCTGGCGCGTGCCCACACACTCCCGCGCACTCCCGGCGCAGTGCGGTCGCGCGTGCGACCTTCATCCCGCATTCCGAGACGACTCACGCACGCAGGATACCGACAATACACGACTATTTGCGACAAGACGACTATTTGCGACAACGGCGCACGGGGCGATAACCTTTGGCGCACATACTCACTGGACAGACAAAACACAGACTGAGACAGCAGACATGGAAAAGAACAAGAAAGAAACAAAACAAGAACGTATGCTTTCTCGTTTTGTTATGTCGTTTGAGTTTGTCTCGTGTCGTGTCTCTGAATTGTCTGTTCAGTTGGAATTACGGCTTTGAATAAATGTGGGGCGGTTAGATCGCAATTAGCTCTAAACCAAACTAATTAGTATTTGTGATTTCCGAGAAAATGCATGACAAAACGTAATAGGGGAGTTTCGTGTAAACAACGGTGAAATTCAGGTCTTTATAATCTAAACTGTCTCTTCAATGAAAATAAAGGCACCTAACCCCGTACAACCATAGCTAGTAGTAACCGTTGCTAGTTAGTCCTATTTGCTCCAGATTCCTCCGGCATACCTATATAGGAAGTGCGTCAATCACAAACACAGACAAACACAATGATCTGTCAGCAGCATCCGATCACTATTGTGACTCACGCATCTTCCACGCATCATGTAGTAGGTACAACACTCCACTTGAGATGTTACGACTTTACGAGTTCATTCTAGTACCAACCACCGAGTTACATGAAAGTGTGCAAGCAGACTAGTGCCAAAATGTTTATTTATACTTATTGTTTACTACTAAGTTCAAGGAGACATTCATGCCGTTTTCAACAACAGAGCATCGTTTAGTGTGTCGTCAATACCTCGCGTTTAGTCATCGCAACTGACTGAAACTATTTCGTAACGGACCAAATAAGAACAACGAAATTAGGGTAAGTCGGCCAAATGGCGCACGTCCTTAACAGAATAACAATTGAGTTCCGTAGGTGTACGATGATAAGAATAATCAAATCGTGAATCAAGCAAAATATATATATCCCGTAACGGGTTCTGATAATAGCACGTGTCGACATAGATCACAAATTATATGTTTAATCACTTATGTAGGCGCTATTGTTGTCACTCTGTTACGTGAAACTACGTAATGTAATGATCCAGTTCTTTTGTATGCTTGTAAAATGTTTTTTTTTTATGGTACTTGAGAACATCAAAACATTTTATTTAACTTTCATTCATTGTTTCAAGTCATCTCTATTTAGGATTCATAGTGTGAAATTTATAATTTATGGACGCGTGAAAAAATCACGTTTTACGTACAGGGTGGCCCAACTTCTTGACCAAGGTTGGATTTTACCAACAAAAAGTTATACGGAGAATAACTATCCCGGGGATAAATTATAACTTTTTCATGAACACCACTGATACCTAGATCAGGGGCCCTACCGCGCAGCCGCTGTCGGCATTGGCTTCGTGTTTGACTTGCCATATTGTCATAATGATAAAGTTCATTCTTGCGCGTTTAAGCACAATGCCGATACCGACACCGGTTGCGCGGTAGGGGGGCTGATCAGACCATTTTGAACTGTCATTTGTCATACAATTTATGATTGATTGATGAGGCCTAGGTCTATGATTAAATCCATCATTTTAGCACTTTGCGTTGTGTTCTCCCTAACTGTAGATTTCAATACTACTGCAGTTAGAGACATCGAATTATTTAGTAATACATCTGACCATAATAAATTGTAGAGTGTCGCTATAACATAATCCTACATGAAGGTCTATTTAGAAATATTATATTCTACATAATAACTCTAACAATCAAACATGCTTCAGGATCTTCTATTGTATTCGGTTTCAGTCTAACCATTGACATTTTGAACCAGATATCAATCAGGGAAAGTGATGTGATGTGATGATTCAACATTCGGGTCAGTCGTGAGTTAGAGCTCGGATTTTTTAATTAAACTTACAGAACATCTATCTATAAATGTAGATGATAAAGAGATTAGTTTAGACGATGTTTAATTTGTTCTAAACATACATAAATATATCAAATAAAATGTCAGCATAATATACCGTGAAATTGGACGATTCGATGATTTTACTATAAAAATTCCTATATAGTAGAGTCATTTCTCGGTGACTATATAAGAAACATAATGTTATGTAAAAATTATTTTAATGTTCTACTTCCATCCAACTGATATTCAATCTCTGGTACCCATTTCTTAGTTATTTATTATCAGGTTTTTGACTACCTATTAATAAATTTTATTTTTGCCGTTTATCTGTCGTTTATGTTAATGTTTATGTCAGGTATGTTGACTTTTTATATCATATCTGATCTGAGTACATTCATCATACTTTAATTGAATGAACACGAGAAGTTGACTAATTATTCACAAATTTTTCAAATAATTGCGCCTATTAAACCAGTTTATATGTTTCTAATTAGCAATTACACTTGAATATCTGTAGCAACTGCACAAATCACCGGTTAAACTCGCTAACCAGTTAGCATTGAAACGTAGCTCGTCCTACGACATAATGTATATAGGCGAAGTATTCAAAAACATATTTTACATCTGACCAAGATAATATCTATTAATCTACTCAACTTTTCTGTGCACTTGGTCATTTAATACTGATAATCTAATTAAGTAGGCAGATTATAAATCATATCTGTCTCCTTAAATAAACGTTATTGAAATACAGTACTGTACGAATGCAGTGATTTTGCAGTTGGAACTAATAACATAAACAAAACGGCTGGCCACCTACTGAAAGATATAATGTACGCTTGCAACGCCCTCGCCAAAAAGGTAGGAAAGTTGTAGTTACATTGCAGAAGTATGTATACAGCTGGTAATGCTGTCTTGTGCTCTAGATTCGAGATGAGGAAACCACGCCCAACGACAATCTGACACAACTGGCCATTACGTACCAGCTTTCTCGGCATTATGCCATCAAGAATCTTGACAATAATTCAATCAATCTTGCGATAATCTTGACGGACGTTGATATCCACGAGGTTTCATGAAGGGACTAATGATAAGTATTGTGTAAAAACGTATACAAATGAGTTGAAATATATAATATACAAATCACAATGATGTAATTTTTATAATGTAGTGGAATGTAGGCATATACAATATTGTAATTTTTCTAGATTTCACTTTCTTAAACTGTATCAAATTAAAATGAGTTTGGGTTCTCTTTGTGTGCGGAATTTCTACCAGACTCAAATCGGAATAACTAAAATTGCAACTGCAACTCAAAAACAAAACCAACAACTTCACGCGTTTTACCAATCGGGGTGGAAAAGGCACAGTTTCGCACTCGAACAGATAAAGGAAAGTTTAGTTAGGTAGCATACTTATCAGCAAGTTTGTCGATATAGTCATGTGGGAGATCTTAACAAGTTGAATAAGGCTGGATTTTACCAACAAAAAGTTTATGCGAAAATAACTATCCCGGGGATAATTTTTATGAAAATGTCAGTTCAAAATGAGGTCATGCTATAAAAAGTAGAAGATACTCTCGAGTAAAAAGTTACTCTTCGTTGGTAAAATTATCTCTTATTAGTCAGACGAATATACAGATTGGAAAGTGCAAAGAAGATTGACAAATACGACCACCCAGCTGAATGAATGAATGAATGTATGACACAATTTAATTCTACAAACGGAGATAACTCATAATTATGTATCGTTATTCCACTAAGCCCGGGTCTCTCAAGAGACGGCAGTCAGATAATTAGTTTTTACACTTTTTTTACATGTGAAATGTAAAGTGAAATGTAATGTAAAGTCAAAAGTCCCAGGTAAACAGACAGATAAACGTATCTGAGGAATGAGAGAACGGCACTTAAACAATTTCTATATTAAGTAAATATTTATGTCACAGCTTTACTAGTCGATAGTCATTACGACGTTGTAATGAAATAAAGGACTAACGTTGCAAAGTTAACCGAATGCGCAAAAGTGGTTCCCCTGATAGGCTGAAGTCCCTCCTATAATCTCAAAGATGTGAAAGTTTTAAAAACATACCTTAATAAAACAGAAGTGTGCTAATATATCTTACTCTAAATACAGAATCTCGTACAATGAATGACCGATTGACGTCTGGTTGTATAATATTGATGAATGATATTCTAATGCTGTTTCCACTTATAAAGAAAGGTACATTGGATTAATCAGATTAGAAAGGAAATAAACAAAGCTGATGATTATTATAACAAGTAACTCCTGCAAAAGTAATTCTTCTATTATTAGATTGCAGATGTATTAGTCCTAATAATGCCATGCTACATCCGATTGCCTCATATTACATCATTCGTAGCATTCATAACGAATCATCTGTACGTAAAGTATCATAGTATAGCCGCAAAAGTCAATCAAGCGGGTAGGCAATAAGATGATACCTACTAACATTAGTTTTTGCAAAAAATTGTTTAAGTGCAAGTCCTACAGTATAAGATTTGATATTGCGTTGAATTGTGTTCAGTTAAATTATTTTGAGTCACCAAAATATTAGCATTTTCTGGGAATACAAGTTTATATGTAGCTCTATTCATATAAAGCATATTGTATTCTGGGTTGCTGTCATTGTTCCGAATGTGGTATAACTATGTGAATTGTATATCGACCCACGTAATGGTTTGTGCTTGTTTATGCCAATCCAAATTACCGTCTAGTAAAATCCAAATCACTGTTATGCATCCAAATCGATTCAATAAATCGATGGTTGCATTACGTTACGCATTAATTCGATTCGTGCTCCAACCGTTGCCACAACACGCGAGGTGTCTGACCTGCCAATACAACTTGTGTCTTTTTTGTCGAATACTGCAAAACGTTACCGTACGTAACTTTGCTTCATTTCCTCAATTACAGAAAAATCCACTTCAATCCAAGAAAGGTGTGATTCGACGCCCATAAAAATAACTTTAATGGGGCAGGGGCTAGGGGCATTAGAAAAGCTATTCCGGACATCATAGAACTAGGTAAACATAAAATAGTTGAGGCTTTTCAAAACAATCTAACTGATCAGTGACTTCATCTACGTACATGGCCATTTTTATGCATTTTGTTAGGAAATTAATTCAGATTATCGTAATAAACACGCATCATAGCGTCACGCTTTTCTCCATTATGGGGTGGCAGAGGCATAGTTTTTCAAGCATCTGTGACAGGGGGACAATCAATGATCTCATCGCTGAAATGATATAGTTGTAATAGTACATTACTGCCACGGTCTAAGTACTGTCGCAGCCCAAGGCCTATACAGCGCGGCACACTGGAATCATCGTTATCATCATCAACCAGCCCACTGCCGGGTATATAAGGCCTCTTCTCTACCACGCCATCCGCTCCGGTCCTGTGCCTCCCGCATCCACTGCCTACCGACTATGGCGGTGATGTCATTCGTCCATCTGGCTGGTGGTCTGCCTACTTGGCGTTTTGCGGTTCTGGGTAGCCACTCCGTTACCGCCTTGGTCCACCGTCCGTGATCCCTCCGTGCCAAGTGTTCTGCCCTGTGGACAGAAGAAGTGCTCGATAAACCGCAAGTACTTGATATTACAAATGTGAGAGTAGGACACCGGATTGCCAATTCTCAATAGTTAGTGAGAAATAAATTCCCAGTTGCGTTTTATTTGGAGGTAAAAAAAATAATATTAGTGTATGTCTAAAAATGGAATCGGAGGATTCCTCGCTCGAAGAGCTCATTTTTAGGTTTCCGTACCCGAAGGGTGCCAAACGGGACCCTATTACTGAGACTTCGCTGTCCGTCCGTCCGTCCGTCTGTCACCAGGCTGTATCTCATGAACCGTGGTAGCTAGACAGTTGAAATTTTCACAGATGATGTATTTCTGTTGCCGCTATAACAACAAATACTAAAAATCAAAATAAATTTAATATTAAGGGGGGCTCCCATACAACAAACGTGATTTTTTTGCTCATTTTTGCTCGATATTGATAATGGTAGCAGGTAGACGCTTAAAATGTTCACAATATATTGAGTATATTATTTACTTAAAAAATAAATAATTAAATTAAAATTAAATTAATATTTAGGGGGGGCTCCCATACATTTTTTTTGCGGTTTTTTATAGATAATGGCACGGAACCCTTCGTGCGCGAGTCCGACTCGCACTTGGCCGGTTATTAGGTTTCCGTACCCGAAGGGTGCCAAACGAGACCCTATTACTGAGACTTCGCTGTCCGTCTGTCTGTCTGTCCGTCCGTCCGTCCGTCCGTCCGTCCGTCTGTCTGTCTGTCTGTCTGTCTGTCTGTCTGTCTGTCTGTCTGTCTGTCTGTCTCCAGGCTGTATCTCATGAACCGTGGTAGCTAGACAGTTGAAATTTTCACAGATGATGTATTTCTGTTGCCGCTATAACAACTAAAAAATAAAATTAATTTAATATTAAGGGGGGCTCTCATACAACTAACGTGATTTTTTGCGGTTTTTTTATAGATTATGGTACGGAACCCTTCGTGCGCGAGTCCGACTCGCACTTGGCCGGTTATTCACAATTGTTTTGTCCTGGTTTTGGCACACAGAAAAATATTGAAAACAAAATTGCAAGAAGACATCCCACTCTTTTTAGGGTACCGTACCTGAAGGCTGCCAAACGGGACCCTATTACTAAGGCTCCGCTGTCCGTCTCTGTCTGTCCGTCCATCCGTCCGTCCGGGTCCTAGAGCACGAACCGTAATAGCTAGAAAGTTGAAATTTTCATAGAATGTGTAGATCTGTTGCCACAACAAATACTGAAATACGAGATATATTACAAATTAAAGGGGGTCCCCATACAAGAGACTTGTTTTGATACACCCACGCATTTCAATATGATGGTATATTTCGCGTCAACCCCCATCGTTTGTGGTAGCTCAGCCGGTATGTTGTAGGCCCTTAATCCGTAGGTCGTGAGTTCAATTCATCGTGCGGGCATAATCTTTTTAATTACCTTTTTGTTTTATTGTTTTGAGTGCTAAAAATTTGTTTTACGATGGTACGATACCCTTCTTCTGCAATTCCGACTCGCACTTGACTGTTTTTTTTTTTCACACAGAGCCAAATTCTGAATAAAGCCTTTTTGTTACCATTTTGAAACAAATCTCGACAATCATGGATTTTCACAGGAAATTTCCGGTCGCTAAAACACGACAGTAATGGATTTTCACAGGAAATTGCTGGCACCTTTTCTGGCTCCTCCAAGTAGCGCGGCAACGTCGACTTTGCTCAAAGAAGGTTCTCAAAATACTGAGTACATTACTCGCTTTGTTTGAATAAAATACTTTTTTGTACTAACACTTTCTTTATTCATCAGTAAGTACATCATGGCCTTAAAAGAACTGGGGCAATTTACCCCGAGGAAATTTTAACTTGCAGTGTTGTGTAACTTGGATCTGTGTATCTATCGGAACACTTCATTGTGGATGTTTAATTGTATAAAATGTCGACACGCTATTGTTTTGAATGAGATGCGCGTGCGAGTAACACGGCCTGTCTATTGTATGCCAAATAACAGTTGTTATTATGACGCTTTGTTATTATACGGAATAGTGAATAAGATATTAATTACAGAACCGAATGTGGTAATTTTGTGGAGTAATCGCAGGTTAATTAAGAAGGTACCTAGGTACTTACTGTTAGATTGAACTAATTGAAGTATGTCCTTGAGTTTGCCAATATAATAATAAGAGATTCGGGTAAACTTTATTTAATTATTTATTCATTACGTATAATATTCATGATATCGTTACAGGTGTTTGACCCAATTCATAATTATATTATATTATTATCTTAGCTTAATGAAGCTATTACAATGCACAATACTGAAATACGAGAGTAATGGTATACTGTCTGAACCTATGTAAACCATGTTATCTGTCAATAAATTAGTGAAACATTAAAAAAACTACGAGAGATATTTCAAATTAAGGGGGGTCCCCATACAAGAGACGTGTTTGTAATTTTCTTTTTGTTTTATTGTTTTGAGTACTTAAGTTGTGTTGTATGATGGTACGGTACCGGTGCGATTCCGACTCGCACTTGACCGTTTTTTTTATATATAGTTATATCGTTTTCGTTTCAGATGCGGCGGTTGGCTCGGATATCCGGCGGCGGAGCGCTGCTGGACCGCACCTCCTCCGCTCTACAAGGTAAAAATAATATTATTATTAATATCACGACCCTACTATTTCTCACTGCTGGGCAAAGCCCTCTCTCTTTCCCTTCTACTCCATCCGATCCTTAGCGGTCTCCTTCAACACCGTATCTCATAGACACAATTCATCACTCCATCTCTTCCTGGGTCGGCCACACATCTCTTTGTATTTACGGGAGACAGTCTGTGGCTTTATGAGCCCAACGCCTACCTTCTGAGCTACAAGGTGAAATGGGTACATACATCAAATTAAAATCATTTAATGCTTCATTGTGTTTGTAAAGAAATATTATTACAGTAGGAGGTTCTGACAATGCACCCTGATGTAACACTGACAAACTGTTCAGAGAGTTGCATGTTCCTCTGAACCACCAAAAGCAGGGCATAGTGGGTTAAGAGAGAGAAAAAGAGAGATAAAGAGAGAGTGAAAAATTGAGAGAGAGAGATAAAGAAAGAGAAAAAGCTCTCTCAGAGCCAAAGAAACATGAAACCATCTTGAGCAGACACCCAACAACCAACTCAACGTTTTGGAATATGAGAACGTTTGAGACTCGAGCAGCGTTTTATTTAAAATCTCTGAAAAACGCCTAAATTATTTCTTTTCTTTATTTCCAGTATGGCTGTGGTTACTGATATTCGTATTCCAGAATGAATTTAGAATATCCAGGTCCATTCAACCAGGAGTAAGTATTCAATTTATTTATTATACAATCAAACAATCCATCATACCTTTACAACTTGTTTCGTAATTCAAGAATTCCAGAATACAAATCTAAGAAACAGTAATCCCTAGGCAAGACAATCTTACACAGTGAATCCTTTTTGAAAATAATACTTAAAAGTAAATGTAGCCCATTAATGCCCCCACCGAGGGGCACAGGCCTTTACGCGGATCCGAGTAAGATTGAGCCATACTCACGCTGGCTCAGTGCGGGTTGGTGGAGGGGTTTTACGACTACTACATACTACGAAGTAGTGATAGTAGCCGGGACCTACAGCTTAACGTGCCATCCGAAACACGGAGTGTCCGAACTTAAGACAAATTAATCATCTCATTGGTACATGGTCAGCACCGGGATTCGAACCTGCATCTCCTGCGTGAGAAGCAAGGCGAAACCCACTAGACGACGGAGCACCTCGAAAATAATACTTAATAATTTCAAACCTCAAAACACTCTTATGAAATCAGTACCCAGATGTTGAGTCCAAACTCGACATTTTTACAAGTAAGAATACCAGTCTTACGTCTACAACCATCCAGCTCCATCATCAGACCAACTAGATTGTATCATTTGTTGTATTGCCATCTGAACTACATGTACAGTCAGCAACGCAATAGGTATGTAGGCTGGCCCTAGCTAATTGTGTTGCAGACCATACATACATGCCAATTTTAGTTGTTTGTTTTTCAAAAGTCGTTTATTGACATAAAACACATAAATGCTTCAACAAAAACACCGTGATTGACAAGCAAAACATAACGTAAATAAGTTTGCAGGCTCATTTGCCTATAAAAAACTATAAAACATGTATTTTGGAACTGGCGGGTCTAAGCTAATTAATTAAGTATCATGTAATACGTACATGTAAACTTTGAGTAGATACATTTTACTGCAGCACTACTTCACTAAAAACACTAACAACACTAAGTATACAATCTAACAAGATACTCAATGTATCTGAATTATTCACGTAATTAACACAATAACATAGAATTCAACTTGAGAAGTTGATGCATCTTACTTATTAAGTGAGAAGAGCGCGGGTGGATTGAAAATTTCCGTCACCGCCAATTTTAGTAATGATAATGATAGAAGAACAAGAAATGGGAGAAATTGCCTTATCCAGATTTGTTGCACGATGTTATATTTAATAAAACCTAATTCCCTTTTTGAGACCTCAGAAATGATGATTCCTTTTTCATAATCAAAAATCATTTATGGCAATAAAAATACTTGAATACTTAAAATATGTCTCATAATTATGTTTTAAACACCTACCTACTTACCTCACACACCAGAACTGACCAACAAATTTCTCCTAACCCTCAAAAGACGCCCTCGAAATTCCAGTACCTGGACTTCGACAACTTACCGGACACGAACTTCACGTGCGAAGGGAAGGTCATCGGGGGCTACTACGCTGACCTTGAGACCTCATGCCAGATGTTCCACGTGTGCACGGTGGGTCAGCAGGAGGAGCCCATGGACATCAAGTTCCTTTGTCTTAATGGCACTGTGTTTGACCAAGTGAGTTGGCTAGAATGGTTACCTCCAAATTTCTCGAGTGCCGGTAATTTTTTCAATTCTCAATTAAGGTTTATCTGTCTGTTAACGTCAGCGATTTGATATGTCACAGTTAATTTGACAGTTATCAAAGGTACTTTTCATCTCTGGGGTTTGAAAAAGCAGCAGATCTCATAGCAGATCTTTTAGCTTTCAAATTATTACATAGTTATGTGAATGTTTAGTACCAATACAATCTACTTATAATGCAACAAAATTGTAGTCTCTCTCCTGACTAGTGATTAGAACCCCCTTCCAACCTAAAACGTAAAGACTAGATCCTTTGTATGCCACTCTAAAACGTGATATTTTTCTTGATTCCAGGAGACACGAGTATGCGAGAGAGTAGATGAAGTAGATTGTACAAAGTCTGAAAAGTTCTACAGTTTAAATTTAGAATTATATGGCAGCACTATAGCACCGCCCAAACCCGACCCAATCAAACCTCAGGATAAGAGCACGGCACCGACGCCACAGGCCAAGCCACATCGAGACCAAGAGTCAGACCCTTCGTTAGACGACGAGAGATCGCACAGAAATGAAGGGCAACCAGACGTACCAGACTCAACAGAGGACCCTATTCAAGAAACCAAGGGTGATCCTCCTCGTAAACCACCAGATTTCATTCAGTCGATCGGTCCAACGAGCTTGGGACACGTGGGACACGAGGAACCTCTTGAAGGTACTTTTACTTCCCTTTTTTTGTATCTCCAATTCGGAATATTAGGATCCGACAATGAGTGGGTAACTTTATTAACCGACTTCCCAAAGGAGGAGGTTTACAATTCGTCCGGATGTTTTTTAACAATTATTTTCGACCACTGACAAATCCACAGACAAACTACGAAGCGGGGTTTCGTGGGAGTTTTTTTTTAATAAATACACTGATTCTTTTTGAATAAAATTTTTTTGAATTGAAAAATATAATTTAAGAGTTAACTGACTGGCTAAACGTAGGCACAATATTATTTTGGTTTCTTCTACATTGGTTAAATTCTTGCTATTCATACACATAACATAACGCAACACGCATATAGCAACACGCCTTTTCCCATACGGAGTGGCACAGGCACAACTGTGCCCACTTTTAGCCTGTGATTCAATACTCCATTTTGCGTGACAAGGGGCAATATATTCAAACATATCTTTCTCAATTTCAGAAAATCAAGAAGAAGACGAGTTTGACAGCGAAAATCCCGATTATGAGGAAGAGTACACCAGGATTCCGCCAACCACCACACAAGCGGTGACCACAACCAGGAAGTCGTACACCACAACTACCCGGCCGCCGCCCACCGCCCCGCAGCCCCCGCAGCCCCCACCGGCGCCACCCTCCTCACCCACGCTGTCACCAAGTCTCTCGTCCGCCCCCGCAACATCTGATCAGCCGACTCTGGACCCTGCGCTGCTCTCCCCGCAAGAGTTCATCTACCGACATCGTGGACCCGGCTCCGAAGCGATATCGTTCCAGCGACAGAGCTTCCGCCCTGCAGACGGTGTCTACATCACCCACGCGCCGCCGCAGCAACAAGCGCCTCAACAACAACAGTTCGACCACTTTCAATACGAGTCTTCCAGGACGGCTCCTAGGCCCGGGGCCCCGCGACCCACTCCGTTTGTCCAGCGGCCGCAGCCGGCGCCATTTCGCGCGACGACCCTAGACCCGAGAGACCAGATGTCACGTCCAGGTCCAAGCTCGCAATCCTCCGAGCGACACGAAACCTCGATCAAGCACCGACCTCAGCCATACCTACCTCCACTGCCGGCGCAAAGGCCGCTGCCCTTCGACCCCTATTACTATGATAGAAAGAGGAGTGATGAAACAGCGACAGAGATTTCCTCCCTCTCAGCTCGTTCTGTAGCTCCACCGGTAGTGACTGAACGTCCAACGACAAAACCAAAAAGCCCTCCTCGGGTCATCGTCACGGCAAGTGCGTCTGTTAGTGACAGTAACGGGAAGAGACTGAATTATACCGTTGGAAACGTAGTGAGTGCCGTGAAACCTATAGTGCCTATAAACTATGATGACTACAAAGAATCCGATCTTATTTTCGATCCTTTCTTCCTCGATGTACCAAAGCTGAAAAACCGTCGAAAGTCACGGGAAAGCAGAAATAACCGTAAAGTAATCATTGTGTCTGTTGAAAGGACGACAAAGTCTAATGTACCATCACAGGCGACAATAGCTCACACTCCAGTGACTACTCAGATCACCACGACATCGACAACGACCTCATGGAATCCGAACGATTACGTCGATGACAACTATGAGCCTCACGCATACAAGCCTCCCGCGCCTCCCATCGCTTTACTGCTTCCCCATGACAGTATCGAAGATAAGGAAGACAAAGAAAAGCAGTTTATAAACGAGGTACAGAATGACGGGGTGCACAGCGAGGTCAACACTAAAGTTAAGTTCGAGGAGCCGATATCGGCAACAACGGCTGCTTGGAACTCAAACGATTACGTCGATGATAACTACGAACCTCACGGCTACAACCCTGGACATGGACCGGAAAGTAGCAAAAAATATTCGGTCAATGAGCTGAAAGAACATCGGCAGTCAAAAGTGAGGATAGAAGAGCCAAGGCCAATGTCGTCGCCAGATGTGCAGTCAACTTCTAGTCAATTCACGGCAGCGGAGGCACCCGCGCACCCAGCGAGGGTCGCCTGCCGTACCCCTGACTGTCGGACCCGTGCCTAAACCTAGTTAGCTCATTTTGTACTCGAATAAGTAGTTTCAGTAGATAGGTAGCGAATTTCAATCTATTTAGGAGTTTAAACTTGTACAGCTGTTATTTATGAACGTTGAGAAACGCCAGCGACGAGCTTCAGTTTTTTCAGTGGCTTATAAAATGTTAGTACTTACCTACGATAGTAGATAAATATTTATGTTGTAAAACATCAACAATTGTAAATACCTGGCGAGCGTGTTTGATACATCGCTGATACTGTATGTCTGCCGTGATGAATTTGTTATAATACCTAGTGTACTTGATAAGAAAACTTGTAAATATTCTTTTAATATACCTTATTGTGTCATAGAATGTATAAAACAACCGGTTTTCTTTACGCTCTGTAGGCAGCTTTCGTATTGTTTGTAGTTTTGGACCGGACTGCGGGTCTCTCCCAGAGTCTAAGGGAATACTTCAAGAACACCCAGACTAAACATACAGAACATATTTTAAAATATATTCACCTAGAGTAATTTAAGTGCTCGAAATTAAATTAGATAGATATTTAAATCAGTCGGAGAGTTAACCCCTTGGCCGAAAAAGAAAAATATTTGACATTAAAATTAAGGGAAAATCTTCTGCTTCTTCTTTTTATTAATGGCGTCCTAACCTCTTTTGAGGTTAATTTTGCCAGTGTCAAGTGGTCAGTTTCTCATTTGAGAACCTGGAAATTATAATTTCTTGAGATGATGTTAAGATGATGATGATGATTTGTCGCACTACCCAGGGAGGACGTGAAGGACTGTGGGTTCCAAGTAATTCCTTCGGACGTGAGCGACTGCCTCCCCTAAGGGAAAATCATTTTTTATTTCCTTGCAATAGACATTAATTGACATCTTGGTACCATGGTCTCAAACTATTGTTATTGTTCTGCGGTCTCAAATCATGCTCTAAATAACTCCATGCTTGGTATAGGCGTCGGAAATATGTTGGTGTGAATGATTTCGCACAATGTACTGACTGCAAAAAAAGTTGATTGATGAACGAATGAATGAATTATAATAAATAACAGCAAAAAACGCGCACAAATCGTGGCGTAGCGGTTGTGCATCTGCCTACCATGCGAGAGGTCCCGGGTTCGAATCCCGGCTGGGGACAAAAAAAAAACCCCTTGGTCTTGGATGTTTACATGTTTGTGATGTCGCTGTTTCTGGTTTCCACGACACAGGGTATCCTAGTGTGGGGCCAGAAGCATTGTATGTGCCTGTATAAAAAATAAAAATAAAATCAAACTAATGTAATATACACAGTAGAATTTTTACAGTAGGTCATCCCTAAATCAAATGAAGTTAAAAATTTAGGACACCATTACCTATTGTTTTCTTTTTCAAAGTTCGAAAATTCAGCCTAACCAATAAGAATAATCTGCCAAGTGCGAGTCGGACACTCAAACGGAGGGTTCCGCACCATCGTACGTACCTAAAAATTTAATCAATTATCCATCAGATGAATTTTGATTCATCTAAATTAATGACAAAACTGTTGGACAAATCATTTCTAAGGCTTATGGAGTTACGCAACACGTTCAAATTATTAATTATTTTTATTGACCGAGCGAGCGAAGCGAGCGAAGCGTCTCCGTTTCAGGTTTGGGCAAAAATGCTTTCGTATGTCTGTCCGGTTGTTCTCCTCTACAGGTCGCATTTATGAACCGATTCTCGTGAAATTTTGTCAGCAGGTTGGAAAAATAAATAGAATTTTTTACTTGAGCCAGTTTTTAGATTTTTTTCAAAATGGCGGAGATATGGGGTTTTAAAATGTAAAAAAATCGCTACAACCCAAACGGCTCGATGGATATTAACAAATGAAGTGTCGTTGGATTCGTAAAGACCATGAGAGTGAAACAGACTATATAATTTTAGTAAAAAGTCAATAGGTTGTATTAAAGATCGCGAAATGTAGTTTACAAAGTTATTGGTGCGGCTACTTTCATACTGCATGTACGTAACCAGGTACATTCATAAGTTTGTATGTGTTATTGAAAGAAAATTATTTGGGTTATTTTTTTTATGTGTGTTAGCAGTTCAGCTTTCCCACCGACATACTCGCGAGGTCTACAGCTCACAGAGCCACTAGTTTTATTTTTATTTAAATTTTCTGTTGAGTTTGCTGTCGCTACAAAATAGAACATAGATTCAAAATTCTGCTGTCATTTACGTATCGTTTTCGTATCTACTCATTCACATCAACAGATCCTGCGACACCAATACTTATCTGCGCAAAAAGGTTCGTATTAAAACATGACAACAGTCAAATTGACAACAAAACTTTGGATGACATCTAAATATGATCTAACATAACCGTTAGTGTCCCTATATAGTCTGTGAACATAATAAATCAACAATCAACAAAGGCATCCAAGCTGAACCAACCAACTCGTTTTCCTTACAGCTATATTTTATACAATTTTACGTTATTGGAAAGATAGTTGGTATTAATTGAACAACATGTCGGACAGCAACACCAGTATTATGAGCATCAGGGATATTATAGGCTTGGCATTTGGAGATATGGATGTAAGTTATATCTGTATTGATTTATCTTATCCAAACAGCTGCGGGCTATAAGAGCTCCATGCATCAATCTAACTCGTATGGCTTGCTTCCCGGCGTTTACCTCATTCTCGCAAAATCTCGGAATGAGGTTGGCTGGAGGTCGGATATGTCCTGATATATGTATGTATTTCAACATACCTTCTAAAGACTGATTGAACAACTAACAACCTTCTTATCTTATTGCAACAGCAAAATGGAACATATATGCATCCAAATCTTGGTTTTCATCATTTTGTCCATTTCATAAGCAATGCAATCTTCCAGGGTAATACAGTCAATTTCAAACTTATTGAGACAGTGCTGTATCTCTTGGCAAGACAACTTCGCATTTTGGACCGACGAGTCGAAACCAATTTAGGGCCATTTCCAATATTGAAAACTAGCAGCTTGTCGGTTATAGAAGTTAAAGTACATGCGATCACACCTAAGAAAAAGAAAAAAGGTAAGACAGGAAAACCTGGATCCCGTACTGGCTCTATGGAGAGCTATGAAACTTCGCAAACACAATTTCATCAGAAGACAGGCAAGCGATATGACCAACCTACGGGCGCTCAACGCCAAGACGAATACTACGATGAAGATGATGATGAATATGATGCCGGGAAGTCTGGTGGCAGAATAACTGAGAAGGGGGCTACTACTCGTAGCTCCGGGGGCGGTGGCCGACTATCACAACGACGCGTACACAGCACACTCTCTATTATCCCGTCTGATGAGACTGCGGCCAACCAATCTGCCAAATCTCATCGTTTGGCTCGGATTTTATCGAAGCCTGAAGAAGCTGATTTACAGGTAATTAGTTGCATTTACATGGAGGAGTATTTTGGATACCGATAAAAGTCAAAGTACACTGGACTAATTTGTATTTGTTTTTGTTATTGTCGAGAAATTTCGTCATCTTTGATTTACTCATACACCATTTCTTTCTTCTTATTCAATGTTTTCAAAAACGTGAAAAACTGGAAAAAGTTCCATAAAATTCGGTTTTTCGCCCCTCCTCAAATTAGCACAAGCTTTATTTGTTCGGAAAATTGGTTGTAGCACTACTGAATAGTCACAAACAACATACCTACTTTAGTTTCGTTGAATTCGCAATTTTTCGAGGTCAAACTCTCTGCCGACTCTGGGGTAAAAATGGAACTGTCAGGAGCGGGGCCATCGATTGTTTGTACCATTTTATCTGTGTTTGTACCTGAAAAAATGTTAAAGTTTTATAGAGCATCTCAGTTTTATCATGAAACACATAGAAATGGAAAATACGTGTATAAAGGCGAGCTTATTATCTGACTTTTTTTAAATTCACCATTAGTTTGGACTTTTTTTTTAAGTCACCACCTGGACAGGTTTTTGCCGAACTGGGTGGAGGCAGCACAGCACAGAGAGGAATGGTCTGACATAGCGGAAGCCTTTGCCCAGCAGTGGGACACTATGCAGGCTAAATAAAATAAAAAGTTTAGTTTTGAGCACAGATATTATAATATTATAGGTACTTAATAGTTTTGAGAGTGTTTAGAGTTGTCTGTTATTCGCCTTTTGGCGCTTCTAATACCTTCTATCTTTTCTTTTTTCTTACTTTAAGCTTATGACTTTAAGGTTATATTAGCTGATTTAGAAACTATTCATTGATTGATATCAGAGTTTATTTCTATGGTCTTCCGACAAGCTTGTTGTTAATACCACAGGTTATTCACAATCTGGTGGATGAAGACGAGATGCAACGGGAGAGGGAGCTGCGAATTATTGACCAGGTGCTATCTTCAAACATAATCATCACCTTTGTGTTTTATTTCTTTTGATTGTTTATGTTCCTTTTGTTATTAATTTTTTGTCTCATTTTATGGGTCGTTTTTTTGTTATTTTTATAGCTTGGTGTGGAATCTAAACCAACAGGTAACTAACAGAAACTTAATATTATCATAATAACATAGATATAAGGAATGTCCCACAACCGCGGGCCGACTACCAGCCAGATGGCTGGATGACATCATCGTTAGAGCCTGGTAGGCAGTAGACGCGGGAGGCTCAAGACCGAGTAGACGGCATAGTGCAGAAGAGGCCTTAGCTAGCAGTTGATAAATTTATTGTGGTTGATGATGATGATGATTAGCGATGTGACGTTAGCTCTAGTATCCCGAGTCTATAGTACTCTGTCTACTACTTTCGATCTTAGGAAATGTAAGTATTTTGTTAGAAAAATATTGTTAGTCTTTTAATATGCTTTTATTTTACTAGAGGGCCGACTCTCATGAAGAACCAGACAAGGAACCTCGTCCCATGGCAGGAGTGTCTTCTACTGGTAAATGTTATCATTTATAAAAAATAACTATATTATATTTCGTATAACAGTGAACAAAAGGTCAAATAGAGGATATAAGGTTTTTTACCAAAGTTCAACTATTCAACTAAGGAGGCCGTGTTGCTGTCTGATTCACTATAGTCATTCAACTAAACTTTTTGGTTATAATTTGTCAGATGGATGCAGAATTAGGCATCATTTGGAACGTGATTCTAGGGTAATGTAACATTCACATCGAGCATGTTGAGTTTCGAACAGGAAGCCATGACATGAACAGTTTACGCTAGACATAAGGCGGGAAATCGTTTCTTGTCACACGTACACGCTTCGAAACGCCCCCACACGTGAATCGCACGATTTCCCACCATCTATTACGTACGATACGGAGAGGCGCCGGCGCCGGCGGCGGCAGCCCGAGGACTAAAATATATCCCTGCGGCGGCCGCTTCTAAAGTCTTCACAAAATAAAAGGCCCGTTTTGACAGTTCACGCCCATGAAGTTATAACCCCTAACGCGTAGGTAATAGAAGCGGTTTTCCTAGGTGCAACTTGTACGTTTTGCTTGTATGCAGCAGTTGGCTTTTATTACCTACGCGTTAGGGGTTAAAACTTCATGGGCGTGAACTGTCAATACGGGCCTTTTATTTTGTGAAGACTCTAATTTCACGTTTAAGCGTTTGTGACTGTCGTATGTGGGGACCCTTAGGTAGACTGACTTTAGTAATAATAACATTTATCAGTAGATAATAATAAGATACCTTTGCATTTTACAGAAATTATCCAAGAGAAGATTTTGATTGGTATGTAAGCTTGTCATATTTCACTAAAGTTTAAGTAATGTTAAATGTATAATTAAAATTATTTCGAATATCCGTAGACTTTACTGCAAATATGTTTGGAACCCAAAATGTTTTTCCTTTTTCTAGTTGAACGAAGACCGTCGCGGGATATTGCTGGTAATTATTTCCACTCTTTTCCTTTCATTTTAATGTTGTCGGTTAACTTACAAGTAAAGTACCACTTACGTACTTAGTACTTGTCACTTTGCTTAAAATTTCTTAGAATCCTTGTCTTTGTCTTGTCGCTGTTTCATTCAATACCTCCAGAGATACATTAAAATATTGCCGTTCTTTCAAGTGTTACAAAAAATACTTGATTTTTTGACAACCCCTAACATGGACGCTTCATTACTTCTATCATACCTACTAAACTACTATAAAATAAGAGAGAGGGAGACTAATAAAATAGACTTCAAATATTTTTTATGTTTTATTTTATTAGCTGAAAGCGGAGGAAGAGGCCGCAAATCTAGGGCCGGTCGAGATGATGATGGTAATTTTTTTTTTAACTTCTTCAGTCATACATGCCCTGGGGCCTGATGCTGCTCTGAGAAACGCACTTATATTGGATCGCTATCGCATCTAAAACACCCAAAATGGCGTCATTTGGTATGCTCCTAAAGAATCGCCAATAGATCGTAAATATATTGCAAGCAAAGCGTATACGATTAGTTGATTAGTACATTAATGTTGCTAATGTTGTCCGTCCGTCTGACAATCCCTCCGTCCGTCCGTCTGTCCGTCTGTGTGTCAAGACAAGACCTACAACAAGAACTCGTGGACTTTATCAATCTGAAATTTATTTCAATTGTTAAGGTGGTCGCTTAACATTATCACTGTGTAATAATCAACCTTCTAGGTAAATGCAATCGAACGCTACGACCGTTTAGGCTGTAAAATTGTTGGATTTTCATAGTACCTAATCGCAATGGACGCAAAACCTATAGGGTACTTCCCGTAGGCCTACCATCATAAAATGTGGCACAAAGCAAGGTATAGCACAAGTAAAGGAAAAAATCTAAAAACTGCAAATTTCTGTCTTTCTACAAAAATATTCATACATCATGCTTTAGTTTTTATGTGGAAACCTAATTAAACATGATACGCTCTCCAAGTGTGATTTGAACCCTTGGTGTCCAAGTTCTACTCGCACTTGACCGTTTATTTTTATCCCTACTTTATTTTTTAGATGAGCGCGGCGGAAGAGATGCGGTGATGATTTTGATACTTTTTTATTTTTTCTTTCTAAAACTCCTATCAGAACTGCTGACTCAACAAACAACTTTGTCGACTATCCAGACAATTCCATCTGCCTTACCGAACTCTTAAATTGCGCGTCCACTGCGTCGGAATTGGAGGGTACGGAGCGGACGGATTTGTTGTTTTTTGTTGATTTCTATGGGCGCAGAAATACCGATCCAATATACGCACTTCCATAGAAATCAATACAAACACAGCAACAAATCCGTCCGCTCCGTACGCTCCGATTGCAATGCAGTGGACACGCAACTTATAGTAGATTGGTTACCAAGGGAGTAAAGAACTATTTTTAGGGCGAGAGTGTTTTTTGAATCCTGAGAGACCGAGGGATTCTAGAGTTGAGTCCCGAGTGTAACTAGGGACTCGTAAGTAAAATCCTGAGGGTGAGAGGGTTTCAAAGTACATCACTCGAGCCAAAAATAGTTTTTACTCCTGAGGTGGACACTCTACTTTTCATCACCCTCTATGAGAAAAGTAGTAAGTAAGCAATAAAATAACATACATGTACCTAAACAGGATGTAACAGAAAGGGGTGTACAAGCCGAAAGAGGGACATCATTCTGAACAACTTTCACTATGGGACCGACTTGATCAGAGCAACAATATTTTTATTAACTCAGTACATTTCGGGCCTAGCGCTCAGCTGATCTGTAACTGTATGGTGCAGTGAAAAATAATGTTGCTCTGATCAAGTCGGTCCCATAGTGAAAGTTGGTCAGAATGATGTCCCTAACAACCTTCTTTAGGCTTGTACACCCCTTTCTGTTCCATCCTGTATTTATTTACACAATTGTCGTGATATGTTGTGTGTAATGGTTTGCTGGAACAAATCTCTTGTCAGAGATAAGCTCGCCTTTGTACATTGTCTATCTATTATAAGTTTTCTGTATGTCATTATTGTGTAAGTAAAATAAATAAATTACGAATATGTCCTCCACATACCTAGTTAAAGCTTGTTTAGTATTGGCTAAATCTTGAAAATTGGTTCAAAAAGCATTTTCAGATAACCACTTTGTTCCTCTAGAATTTTTCTACAGGATTACAGTTTTTACATACCTATATTCCTCGTGATTTAATTGGTAACAGATCTTGTATTTGTCATTCGGGTTTGTTGTTATCATCTGGAGTTAGACACTCACTTTCACGATAGATATTCTTTACTCATATCCGCAAACGAAATTGAAATAATTACAGCATTCAGATTTGGCGCGCTTTGTTTACAAATTTTCCACAACTTTTTAATTATTTGGTCCAAGTTCCAATATCAATTCTGTAAGTTTGTGTCTCTGTTGTCACCAATCGGTATCAATCGATTCGATCGATCGTATTATCTAATCTACAAATTTTGTTTTTATTAGCTGCGTTTAGAATCGATCTCTTTTGTAATTGGATCTGTCAGCCTTAATGAAAGTTAAACTGATTAGTGAAAGCATTTTTTTCATTTGTACTGGCAACAAAATTAAAAAGTTACTTTTAGTCCCTAGGGACTAAATGACCTATTTTAGCCCCTGTTTGCCAGGACAAAAGTAGCTCTTTTTGAAAAGATGTGATAAAAATACATAATTATACCTTTCGATCATATATACCCATCAGCTCTCGGAATCGGATCGGATCGGATCCAATATACGCACTTCCATAGAAATCAATACAAACAAAGCAACAAATCCGTCCGCTCCGTACGCTTGATTCTAACGCAGTGGACGCGCAATTAAAACAATATTATACCTCAAATCAAGTACCCTCGAATCACTAACTTCGATCCACACAAGTTTTCTGTAACAAAAGTTTTTTATTGTTTTTTTTAGATGAACGCGTTGGAAGCGCCCGTAAATCGAGAGCCGGTGATGATTTTGGTACTTTACCGATTATTTTCTAAAGTAGAAACTGATTAACCGAGCAATATCTTAGATCTCTTATCTGGACTGACTGCGATAAAATTAGTTGGCTTTCCGTAAAATGTACCAATGAGATAAGTCATTAGTTATCATAAGTACGTTATACGGACGATTTAACGGTGATGGAAAACATCGTAAGGAAATCTTTATTACTCCATAGCTGTGGCTATGGGCTAGCCCCTTGTCACAGAAAATGGAGGATTGAATCACTGGCTAAAAATGGGCTCAGTTGTGCCTCTGCCAACCCGTATGGGAAAGGCGTGACGCTTTTTACTGAAAAACTTAATAATTATACGAAATTGATACCCTGTTGAAGAAAAGTTATCTCGTTATATTGTTTTTTTTTTAAATGAACGAAAACGAAGTCGGGGCGGAAAAAACCCAATCACATAGCTCCACATATTTAAACATACACTTATTATCACATTACGTACGACAAAACTTTTTTATTTAACTTTTAGAGGACCGCAGTAGACAAGACCGCCGCAAATCAAGAGGCGCTGCCGCTGATGAATCTGGTATTTTGTTTTTCTTTATTTATGGCAACATAAAACAAACTCAATTAAACAGACCATTAATTATCTCCAAATCAATCAATTACTTTTTTCTGTATCAATCGCATTACTTTTCAAATCACAAATCATCGACGTTGTTTTCAACTTAATTTATATTCAACAGTAGTCGAAAGTCATCTTACTAGTTTGTTCTTTTAAGGATTTCAATATTTAAAATAAAAGAGATATCCTTATAGGAACAGAAAAATAGGAGCCCACTTTGTTGTCTGTTCGATCGGAACCCTTGTTTCGCGAGTCCTACGCGCACTTGACCGTTTATTTTTATCTCAATTAACTTTATTTTTTATACGAGCGCAGCGAAAGATACCCAACGAGAGGTGGTGATGATTTTGATACTTTATATTTTTTTTACTAAAACTCGAAAGTATCAGAACCGGGGCTGACTCCAAACAACTAAGTCGACTATCCTGACAATGCCGTCTGCCGTGCCGAACTCTAAAGTTGTGCGTCCACTGCGTCGGAATCGAAGTGTACGAATCAGACGGATTTATTGTTGTATTGATTTTCTATCGGCGCAAAAATACCGATCCAATATACTCCCTTCCATAGAAAACAATACAGACAAAGCAACAAATCCGTTCGCTCCATACGCTCCGATTCCAACGCAGTGGACGCGCAATTAAAACATTATTATACCTCAAATCAAGTACCCTCGAATCACTAACTTCGATCCATACAAGTTATCTGTAACAAAGGTTTTTTATTGTTTTTTTTAGATGAACGCGTTGGAAGCGCCCGTAAATCGAGAGCCGGTGATGATTTTGGTACTTTACCGATTATTTTGTAAAGTAGAAACTGATTAACCTAGCAATATCTTAGATCTCTTATCTGGACTGACTGCGATCAACTTAGTTGGCTTTCTGTAAAATGTACCAATGAGATAAGTCATTAGTTATCATAAGTACGTTATACGGGCGATATAACGGTGATGGAAAATATCGTAAGGAAACCTTTATTACTCCATAGCTGTGGCGATGGGCTAGCCCCTTGTCACGCAAAATGGAGAATTGAATCACTGGCTAAAAGTGGGCTCAGTTTTGCCTCTGCCAACCCGTATGGGAAAAGGCGTGACGCTTTTTACTGAAAAACTTTAATAATTATACGAAATTGACACCCCGTTGACGAAAAGTTATCTCGTTTTTTTTTTTTTTAATGATCGCAAACAAAGTCGGGGTGGTATAAACCCAATCACCTAGCTCCACATATTTTAAACTTTGACTTATTATCACATTACGTACGACAAAACTTTTTTATTTAACTTTTAGAGGAACGCAGTAGACAAGACCGCCGTAAATCAAGAGGCGCTGCCGCTGATGAATCTGGTATTTTGTTTTTATTTATTTATGGCAACATAAAACAAACTCAATTAAACAGACCATTAATTATCTCCATTTCAATCAATTACTTTTTTCTGTATCAATCGCATTACTTTTCAAATTACAAATCATCGACGTTGTTTTCAACTTTATTTATATTCAACAGTAGTCGAAAGTCATCTTACTAGTTTGTTCTTTTTAGGATTCCAATCTTTAAAATAAAAGAGGTATCCTTATAGGAACAGAAAAAAAGAAGCCCACTTTGTTGTCTGTTCGATCGGAACCCTTGTTTCGCGAGTCCTAATCGCACATGACCGTTTATTTTTATCTCATTTAACTTTATTTTTTTATACGAGCGCGGCGATAGATACCCAACGAGAGGCGGTGATGATTACTATATATTTTTTTTACTAAATCTCGAAAGTATCAGAACCAGGGCTGACTCCAAACAACTAAGTCGACTATCCTGACAATACGGTCTGCCGTACCGAACTCTAAAGTTGCGCGTCCACTGCGTCGGAATCGGAGTGTACAAAGCAGATGGATTTGTTGTTGTATTGATTTTTTATGGCGCAGAAATACCGATCCAATATACGCACTTCCATAGAAATCAATACAAACAAAGCAACAAATCTATCTGCTAAGTACGCTCCGATTCCAACGCAGTGGACGCGCAACTAAAACATTATTATACCTCAAATGAAGTACCCTCGAATCACTAACTTCGACCCACACAAGTTTTCTGTAACAAAAGTTTTTCATTGTTTTTTTTAGATGAACGCGTTGGAAGCGCCCGTAAATCGAGAGCCGGTGATGATTTTGGTACTTTACCGATTATTTTCTAAAGTAGAAACTGATTAACCGAGCAATATCTTAGATCTCTTATCTGGACTGACTGCGATCAACTTAGTTGGCTTTCTGTAAAATGTACCAATGAGATAAGTCATTAGATATCAAAAGTACGTTATACGGACGATATAACGGTGATGGAAAATATCGTAAGGAAACCTTTATTACTCCATAGCTGTGGCGATGGGCTAGCTCCTTGTCACGCAAAATGGAGAATTGAATCACTGGCTAAAAGTGGGCTCAGTTTTGCCTCTGCCAACCCGTATGGGAAAAGGCGTGACGCTTTCTACTGAAAAACTTTAATAATTATACGAAATTGACACTGTTGAAGAAAATTTATCACGTTTTTTTTTTTTTAAATGATCGCAAACAAAAAGGGTTGTATAAACCCAATCACCTAGCTCCACATATTTTAAACTTTCACTTATTATCACATTAGGTACGACAAAACTTTTTATTTAACTTTTAGAGGACCGCAGTAGACAAGACCGCCGTAAATCAAGAGGCGCTGCCGCTGATGAATCTGGTATTTTGTTTTTATTTATTTATGGCAACATAAAACAAACTCAATTAAACAGACCATTAATTATCTCCATTTCAATCAATTACTTTTTTTCTGTATCAATCGCATTACTTTTCAAATTACAAATCATCGACGTTGTTTTCAACTTTATTTATATTTTACAGTAGTCGAAAGTCATCTTACTAGTTTGTTCGTTTTAGGATTCCAATCTTTAAAATAAAAGAGGTATCCTTATAGGAACAGAAAAAAAGAAGCCCACTTTGTTGTCTGTTCGATCGGAACCCTTGTTTCGCGAGTCCTAATCGCACATGACCGTTTATTTTTATCTCATTTAACTTTATTTTTTTATACGAGCGCCGCGATAGATACCCAACGAGAGGCGGTGATGATTACTATATATTTTTTTTACTATATCTCGAAAGTATCAGAACCAGGGCTGACTCCAAACAACTAAGTCGACTATCCTGACAATACCGTCTGCCGTACCGAACTCTAAAGTTGCGCGTCCACTGCGTCGGAATCAGAGTGTACAAAGCAGACGGATTTGTTGTTGTATTGATTTTCTATGGCGCAGAAATACCGATCCAATATACGCACTTCCATAGAAATCAATACAAACAAAAGCAACAAATCTATCTGCTCCGTACGCTCCGATTCCAACGCAGTGGACGCGCAACTAAAACATTATTATACCTCAAATCAAGTACCCTCGAATCACTGACTTCGACCCACACAAGTTTTCTGTTTCACACACAAAAAAATTTCATTGTTTTTTTTTAGATGAACGCGTTGGTAGCGCCCGTAAATCGAGAGCCGGTGATGATTTTGGTACTTTACCGATTATTTTCTAAAGTAGAAACTAATTAACGGGGCAATATCTTAGATCTCTTATCTGGACTGACTGCGATCAACTTAGTTGGCTTTCTGTAAAATGTACCAATGAGATAAGTCATTAGATATCAAAAGTACGTTATACGGACGATATAACGGTGATGGAAAATATCGTAAGGAAACCTTTATTACTCCATAGCTGTGGCGATGGGCTAACCCCTTGTCACGCAAAATGGAGAATTGAATCACTGGCTAAAAGTGGGCTCAGTTTTGCCTCTGCCAACCCGTATGGGAAAAGGCATGACGCTTTTTACTGAAAAACTTTAATAATTATACGAAATTGACACTCTGTTGAAGAAAAGTTATCTCGTTATTTTTTTATTTTTTTTTTAAATGATCGCAATCAAAGTCGGGGTGGTATAAACCCAATCACCTAGCTCCACATATTTTAAACTTTCACTTATTATCACATTAGGTACGACAAAACTTTTTTATTTAACTTTTAGAGGACCGCAGTAGACAAGACCGCCGTAAATCAAGAGGCGCTGCCGCTGATGAATCTGGTATTTTGTTTTTATTTATTTATGGCAACATAAAAAAAACTCAATTAAACAGACCATTAATTATCTCCAAATCAATCAATTACTTTTTTCTGTATCAATCGCACTACTTTTCAAATTACAAAAATCATCGACGTTGTTTTCAACTTTGTAAGATGACTTTCGACTACTGTTGAATATAAATATATTCAACAGTAGTCGAAAGTCATCTTACTTGTTTGTTCTTTTTAGGATTCCAATCTTTAAAATAAAAGAGGTATCCTTATAGGAACAGAAAAAAAGGAGCCCATTTTGTTGTCAGTTCGATCGGAACCCATGTTACGCGAGTCCTACGCGCACTTGACCGTTTATTTTTATCTCAATTAACTTTATTTTTTATACAAGCGCGGCGAAAGATACCCAACGAGAGGCGGTGATGATTTTGATACTTTATATTTTTTTTTACTAAAACTCGAAAGTATCAGAACCGGGGCTGACTCCAAACAACTAAGTCGACTATCCTGACAATGCCGTCTGCCGTACCGAACTCTAAAGTTGTGCGTCCACTGCGTCAGAATCGGAGTGTACGAATCAGACGGATTTATTGTTGTATTGATTTTCTATCGGCGCAGAAATACCGATCCAATATACGCACTTCCATAGAAATCAATACAGACAAAGCAACAAATCCGTACGCTCCGTACGCTCCGATTCCAACGCAGTGGACGCGCAATTAAAACATTATAATACCTCAAATCAAGTACCTTCGAATCACTAACTTCGTCCTACACAAGTTTTCTGTAACAAAAGTTTTTTATTGTTTTTTTTTTTTAGATGAACGCGTTGGAAGCGCCCGTAAATCGAGAGCCGGTGATGATTTTGGTACTTTACCGATTATTTTCTAAAGTAGAAACTGATTAACCGAGCAATATCTTAGATCTCTTATCTGGACTGACTGCGATCAACTTAGTTGGCTTTCTATAAAATGTACCAATGAGATAAGTCATTAGTTATCATAAGTACGTTATACGGACGATTAAACGGTGATGGAAAACATCGTAAGAAAACCTTTAATACTCCATAGCTGTGGCGATGGGCTAGCCCCTTGTCACGCAAAATAGAGTATTGAATCACTAGCTAAAAGTGGGCTCAGTTGTGCCTCTGCCAATCCGTATGGGAAAAGGCATGACGCTTTTTACTGAAAAACTTTAATAATTATACGAAATTGACACTCTGTTGAAGAAAAGTTATCTCGATATTTGTTTTTTTTTTTTAAAGAACGTAAACAAAGTCGGGCGGTATTATAAACCCAATTATCTAGCTCCACATATTTTAAACATACACTTATTATCACATTACGTACGACAAAACTTTTTATTTAACTTTTAGAGGACCGCAGTAGACAAGAACGCCGTAAATCGAGAGGCGCTGCCGCTGATGAATCTGGTATTTTGTTTTTCTTTATTTATGGCAACATCAAACAAACTCAGTTAAACAGACCATTAGTTATCTCCAAATCAATCAATTACTTTTTTCTGTATCAATCGCATTACTTATCAAATTACAAATCATCGACGTTGTTTTCAACTTTATTTATTTTCAACATTAGTCGAAAGTCATTTTACTAGTTTGTTCTTTTTAGTATTTCAATCTTTAAAATAAAAGAGGTATCCTTATAGGAACAGAAAAAAATAGTTAGTAACGGTAGATTCAGGTAGTTTGAACTGTTTTATTTTTTTAATGTAGGTATGTTGTGTTTACCTATAATTGGGTCTAGACATAGCAAGATGTACTGTTTTTTCTATTTTTGTGTATTGTGTAAGATCTGTTGGTAAACCTTAATAAATAAAAAAATAAAAAAAATCAATAAATAAAAAAGGAGCCCACTTTGTTGTCTGTTCGATCGGAACCCTTGTTTCGCGAGTCCTACTCGCACTTGACCGTTTATTTTTATCTCATTTAACTTTTTTTTTACGAGCGCGGCAAAAGATACCCAACGAGAGGCGGTGATTTTGATACTCTAAATATTTTTACTAAAACTCGTAAGTATCAGAACCAGGGCTGACTCCAAACAATTAAGTCGACTATCCTGACAATGCCGTACCGAACTCTTAAGTTGCGCGTCCACTGCGTCGGAATCGGAGTGTACGAAGCAGACGGATTTATTGTTGTATTGATTTTCTATCGGCGCAGAAATACCGATCCAATATACGCACTTCTATAGAAATCAATACAAACAAAGCAACAAATCCGTCTGCTCCGTTGGCTCCGATTCCAACGCAGCGGACGCGCAACTTAAAACATTATTATACCTCAAATCAACTACCCCCGAATCACTTACTTCGATCCACACAAGTTTTCTGTAGCAAAAGTTTTTTATTGTTTTTTTTTAGATGAACGCGTTGGAAGCGCCCGTAAATCGAGAGCCGGTGATGATTTTGGTACTTTACCGATTATTTTCTAAAGTAGAAACTGATTAACCGAGCAATATCTTAGATCTCTTATCTGGACTGACTGCGATCAACTTAGTTGGCTTTCTGTAGAAATCCTTCTGCTACTATCCTAGTGCGAGGTTTCATGCTTGCCTGTCACGCAGGAGATGGAAGTTCGAATCCCGGTGCTGACTATGTACCAATGAGATAAGTCATTATTTATCTTAATTAAGTACATTATAAGGATGTTTTAACGGTGAGGGAAAACATCGTGAGGAAACTTTTATTGCTCCATTGTGGTGATGGGCTAGCCCTTTGTCACGCAAAATGGAGTATTGAATCACTAGCTAAAAGTGGGCTCAGTTGTGCCTCTGCCAACCCAAGGGAAAAGGCGTGACGCTTTTTATTGAAAAAACTTTGATAATAATACGATATTGACACCCTGTTGAAGAAAAGTTATCTCGTTATTTTGTTTTTTAAGCTGAACGCAAACAAAGTCGGCGGTATAAACCCAATCATCTAGCTCCACATATTTTAAATATACACTTATTATAACATCACGTACGACAAAACTTTTTTATTAAACTTTTAGAGGACCGCAGTAGACAAGACCGCCGCAAATCAAGAGGCGCTGCCGCTGATGAATCTGGTATTTTGTTTTTCTTTATTTATGGCAACAACAAACTCAATTAAACAGACCATTAATTATCTCCGAATCAATCAATTACTTTTTTCTGTATCAATCGCATTACTTTTCAAATTACATATCATCGTTTCAACTTTATTTATAATCAACAGTAGTCGAAAGTTATCTCACTAGTTTGTTCTTTTTAGGATTCCAATCTTTAAAATAAAAGAGGTATCCTTATAGGAACAGAAAAAAAGGAGGCCACTTTGTTGTCTGTTCGATCGGAACCCTTGTTCCGCGAGTCCTACTCGCACTTGACCGTTTATTTTTATCTCATTTAATTTTATTTTTATATACGAGCGCGGCGAAAGATACCCAACGAGAAGCGGTGATGATTATGATACTTTATATTTTTTTTACTAAAACTCGTACGAATCAGAATCAGGGCTGACTCCAAACAACTAAGTCGACTATCCTGACAAGGCCGTATGCCGTACCGAACTCTAAAGTTGCGCGTCCACTGCGTCGGAATCGGAGTGTAGAATTAGACGGATTTGTTGTTGAATTGATTTTCTACGGGCGCAGAAATACCGATCCAATATACGCACTTCCATAAAAAAATCAATACAAACAAAGCAACAAATCCGTCCGCTCCGTACGCTCCGATTCCAACGCAGTGGACGCGAAATTAAAACATTATTATACCTCAAATCAAGTACCCTCGAATCACTAACTTCGATCCACACCAGTTTTCTGTAACAAAAGTTTTTTGTTGTTTTTTTTTAGATGAACGCGTTGGAAGCGCCCGTAAATCGAGAGCCGGTGATGATTTTGGTACTTTACCGATTATTTTCTAAAGTAGAAACTGATTAACCGAGCAATATCTAAGATCTCTTATCTGGACTGACTGCGATCAACTTAGTTGACTTTCTGTTAAAATCCTACTGCTACTTTCCTATTGCTGGGTTTCATGCTTACCTCTCACGCAGAAGATGCAAATTCGAATTCCTGTGCTGACCATGTACCAATTATCATAAGTACGTTATACGGACGATTTAACGGTGATGGAAAACATCGTAAGGAAACCTTTATTACACCATAGCTGTGGCGATGGGCTAGCCCTTTGTCACGCAAAATAGAGTATCGAATCACTGGCTAAAAGTGGGCTCAGTTGTGCCTCTGCCAACCCGTATGGGAAAAGGCATGACGCTTTTTACTGAAAAACTTTAATTATTATACAAAATTGACACCCTGTTGAAGAAAAGTTATCTCGTTATTTTTTTTTTCAAATGAACGCAAATAAAGTCGGGGTGGTATAAACCCAATCACCTAGCTCCACATATTTTAAAAATACACTTATTATCACATTACGTACGACAAAACTTTTTTATTTATTTTTTAGAGGACCGCAGTAGACAAGACCGCCGTAAATCAAGAGGCGCTGCCGCTGATGAATCTGGTATTTTGTTTTTCTTTATTTAAGGCAACATAAAACAAACTCAGTTAAACAGACCATTAATTATCTCCAAATTAATCAATTACTTTTTTCTGTATCAATCGCATTACTTTTCAAATTACAAATCATCGACGTTGTTTTCAACTTTATTTATATTCAACAGTAGTCGAAAGTCATCTTACTAGTTTGTTCTTTTTAGGATTTCAATCTTTAAAATAAAAGAGATATCCTTATAGGAACAGAAAAAAAGGAGCCCACTTTGTTGTCTGTTCGATCGGAACCCTTGTTTCGCGAGTCCTACGCGCACTTGACCGTTTATTTTTATCTCAATTAACTTTATTTTTTATACGAGCGCGGCGAAAGATACCCAACGAGAGGCGGTGATGATTTTGATACTTTTTTTTTTTACTGAAACTCGAAAGTATCAGATCCGGGCTTGACTCCAAACAACTAAGTCGACTATCCTGACAATGCCGTCTGCCGTACCGAACTCTAAAGTTGTGCGTCCAATGCGTCGGAATCGGAGTGTACGAATCAGACGGATTTATTGTTGTATTGATTTTCTATCGGCGCAGAAATACGAATCCAATATACGCACTTCCATAGAAATCAATATAGACAAAGTAACAAATCCGTACGCTCCGTACGCTCCGATTCCAACGCAGTGGACGCGCAATTAAAACATTATTATACCTAAAATCAAGTACCCTCGAATCACTAACTTTGATCCACAAAAGTTATATTTTACAAAAGTTTTTTATTGTTTTTTTTAGATGAACGCGTTGCAAGCGCCCGTAAATCGAGAGCCGGTGATGATTTTGGTACTTTACCGATTATTTTCTAAAGTAGAAACTGATTACCAGTGATCGGATATTCAGATGCATATTTACCTAAAGTTTGTTTTTAGCTGTAAAAGTATGGAAGCGGCTTCATAATATAATTTATCTAAAAAAAAACCGGGTATAAAGTATCCCGATATTGTGGCCGATTCTCTAGGTTACACTCACTAAAATTAGTTGACAATATTAAGTCCGACAGCTCTTATGCGGTCGCCATAGATTCCATTTTCAAACTTACTTTTGAATTATTTTAATGTACTGATGAACTAATTCAAAAGTGAGTTCGAAAATGAAATCTATGGCAACCGCGTAAGAGCGTCGGAGCTAATATTGTCAAGTAATTTTAGTTTGTGTGCCCTAGAGAATTGGCCCCATTGTGTAACTTATCGGATGCATATTCATTTAGTATCAATGTTTGATCCCTGATCCAATTATGTGTATGTAAGGGTACTAAGGGAACAATAGGGTGTGTTGTTTGAAAAAAAAAACAATTTGAAAAAAAAAGTTTTATTAAATTATATTTGTATCTACCATTTTAACCACTGTCTATCATTATCATTTGGTCAGTTAAGTCGGGAGTTTTCGTAAACAAAGTGCATTCCATATTAGCCAACACCTGAACTTTAGGTAAATATGCATCCGAATATCCGATCACTGCATTACCCAAGCAATATCTTAGATCTCTTATCTGGACTGACTGCGATCAACTTAGTTGGCATTCTGTAAAAATCCTACTGCTACTTTCCTATTGCTGGGTTTCATGCTTGCTTCTCACGCAGGAGATGCAAGTTCGAATCCCGGTGCTGACCATGTACCAATGAGATAAGTCATTAGTTATCATTAGTACGTTATACGGACGATTTAACGGTGATGGAAAACATCGTAAGAAAACCTTTAATACTCCATAGCTGTGGCGATGGGCTAGCCCCTTGTCACGCAAAATAGAGTATTGAATCACTAGCTAAAAGTGGGCTCAGTTGTGCCTCTGCCAATCCGTATGGGAAAAGGCGTGACGCTTTTTATTGAAAAAACTTTACGATATTGACACCCTGTTGAAGAAAAGTTATCTCGTTATTTTGTTTTTTAAGCTGAACGCAAACAAAGTCGGCGGTATAAACCCAATCATCTAGCTCCACATATTTTAAACATAAACTTATTATCACATCACGTACGACAAAACTTTTTTATTAAACTTTTAGAGGACCGCAGTAGACAAGACCGCCGCAAATCAAGAGGCGCTGCCGCTGATGAATCTGGTATTTTGTTTTTCTTTATTTATGGCAACAACAAACTCAATTAAACAGACCATTAATTATCTCCGAATCAATCAATTACTTTTTTCTGTATCAATCGCATTACTTTTCAAATTACATATCATTGTTTCAACTTTATTTATAATCAACAGTAGTCGAAAGTTATCTCACTAGTTTGTTCTTTTTAGGATTCCAATCTTTAAAATAATAATTGAAACAAAAAGTAAACTTTAGAAAAAACCGACTTCCACAAACCCTATTTGATTAGATTGAGTTTAATACTAACTGTAACCCCTTATCCCCCCCTCCCTTGGGGAATTAATTTTGTCAAATGCTATATCAGTGCTACCCCACGCGACTAAGGAACCCCTGTACAAAGTTTCATGGCTCTAGGTCCACCGGTTTAGGCTATGCGTTGCCTGCCCGTCAGCCACGCATTGTATTTGTACCTAGTATTGAGCAGATCTGGTGGCCATATGTGGTCTTCATCAGCAGTTCCGCATCACAATATTATGCTTACCATGTGCATTTGCACGAGTTATTATGAAAAACACAAAAATCACTATAGGTGTGCCTATAATATTTGAAGAGTTCTCTCGATTTCTCCAGGATCCCATCATCAGATCCTGACCTGGTGTCAATGGGACCACCCTTGAGGTATTACCTATACGCCGAAAAAAGATTTGTTCAAATCGGTTCATAATTGGCGGAGCAATCGCGTAACAAACATAGAAAAAAAAAAAAAAAAAACATACGGGTCGAATTGAGAACCTCCTCCTTTTTTTGAAGTCGGTTGATAAAAGAGGTATCCTTATAGGAACAGAAAAAAAGGAGGCCACTTTGTTATCTGTTCGATCGGAACCCTTGTTCCGCGAGTCCTACTCGCACTTGACCGTTTATTTTTATCTCATTTAATTTTATTTTTATATACGAGCGCGGCGAAAGATACCCAACGAGAAGCGGTGATGATTTTGATACTTTATATTTTTTTTACTAAAACTCGTACGAATCAGAATCAGGGCTGACTCCAAACAACTAAGTCGACTTCCTGACAAGGCCGTATGCCGTACCGAACTCTAAAGTTGCGCGTCCACTGCGTCGGAATCGGAGTGTAGAAGTAGACGGATTTGTTGTTGAATTGATTTTCTACGGGCGCAGAAATACCGATCCAATATACGCACTTCCATAGAAATCAATACAAACAAAGCAACAAATCCGTCCGCTCCGTACGCTCCGATTCCAACGCAGTGGACGCGCAATTAAAACATTATTATACCTCAAATCATGTACCCTCGAATCACTAACTTCGATCCACACCAGTTTTCTGTAACAAAAGTTTTTTATTGTTTTTTTTTAGATGAACGCGTTGGAAGCGCCCGTAAATCGAGAGCCGGTGATGATTTTGGTACTTTACCGATTATTTTCTAAAGTAGAAACTGATTAACCGAGCAATATCTAAGATCTCTTATCTGGACTGACTGCGATCAACTTAGTTGGCTTTCTGTTAAAATCCTACTGCTACTTTCCTATTGCTGGGTTTCATGCTTACCTCTCACGCAGAAGATGCAAATTCGAATTCCGGTGCTGACCATGTACCAATTATCATAAGTACGTTATACGGACGATTTAACGGTGATGGAAAACATCGTAAGGAAACCTTTATTACACCATAGCTGTGGCGATGGGCTAGCCCCTTGTCACGCAAAATGGAGTATCGAATCACTGGCTAAAATTGGGCTCAGTTGTGCCTCTGCCAACCCGTATGGGAAAAAGCATGACGCTTTTTACTGAAAAACTTTAATAATTATACAAAATTGACACCCTGTTGAAGAAAAGTGATCTCGTTTTTTTTTAAAATGAACGCAAACAAAGTCGGGGCGGTAAAAACCCAATCAACTAGCTCCACATATTTTAAACATACACTTATTATCACATTACGAACGACAAAACTTTTTTATTTAACTTTTAGAGGACCGCAGTAGACAAGACCGCCGTAAATCAAGAGGCGCTGCCGCTGATGAATCTGGTATTTTGTTTTTCTTTATTTATGGCTACATAAAACAAACTCAATTAAACAGAACATTAATTATCTCCCAATCAATTAATTACTTTTTTCTGTATCAAACGCATTACTTTTCAAATTACAAATCATCGACGTTGTTTTCAACTTTATTTATATTCAACAGTAGTCGAAAGTCATCTCACTAGTTTATACCTCAAATCAAGTACCCTCGAATCACTTACTTCGATACACACAATTTTTCTGTAACGATAGTTTTTATTGTTATTTTTAGATGAACGCGTTGGAAGCGCCCGTAAATCGAGAGCCGGTGATGATTCTGGTACTTTACTGATTATTTTCTAAAGAAGAAACTGATTAACTGAGCAATATCTTAGATCTCTTATCTGCACTGACTGTTTTTAAAGATCTTTATTTACTTGAGACATAAAATGATACAACCCAGTGTATATTTAATCCTAGGTTATAGCTAGTTCATCAAACAGATGTTTAGCAGGCTAGAATATTCTCTTAAAACTAATATCATAAGTGTAATCAAGACATAATTGTATTGTAAAAGAATTAGGAGAGTTTAACAGAGTTATTTTGCAAACTTCGTTGTAGTTTGCAATCTTTGCTATCGGTAGTAACAAGAGCCGGTGATGATTTTGGTACTTTACCGATTATTTTCTAAAGTAGAAACTGATTAACCGAGCAATATCTTAGATCTCTTATCTGGACTGACTGCGATCAACTCAGTTGGCTTTCTGTAAAAATCCTACTGCTACTTTCCTAGTGCTGGGTTTCATGCTTGCTTCTAACGCAGGAGATGCAAGTGCGAATCCCGGTGCTGACCATGTACCAATGAGATAAGTCATTATTTATCTTAAGTACGTTATACGGACGTTTTAACGGTGATGGAAAACATCGTGAGGAAACCTTTATTACTCCATAGCTGTGGCGATGGGGTAGCCCCTTGTCAGGCAAAATGTAGTATTGAATCACTAGCTAAAAGTGGGCTCAGTTGTGCCTCTGCCAACCCGTATGGGAAAAGGCGTGACGCTTTTTACTGAAAAAAAATTGGTTGCCTGTAAAGTCGGTATACGGGCGAAAGTTTTACGTGACAACGACTTTGTGTCTTTTCACTTTTTATGTCTGTCTCTCTCGCTCTTAGGCGGGCTAACCATGCCCGAGTGGAAGGGACGCGTGCCTCTCACTCGCTCTCATTGTGAGCGCATAACGTGAGCGGAGCGTAACGCAGTTTCTTGAAGTGTCACCCGGCAAACCAATTTATAAGACGTTGTCACGTCAAAACTTTAATCATTATACGAAATTGACACCCTGTTGAAGAAAAGTTATCTCATTATTTTGTTTTTAAGCTGAACGCAAACAAAGTCGGGGTGGTATAAACCCAATCACCTAGCTCCACATATTTTGATAATTGAAACAAAAAGTAAACTTTAGAAAAAACCGACTTCCACAAACCCTATTTGATTAGATTGAGTTTAATACTAACTGTAACCCCTTATCCCCCCCTCCCTTGGGGAATTAATTTTGTCAAATGCTATATCAGTGCTACCCCACGCGACTAAGGAACCCCTGTACAAAGTTTCATGGCTCTAGGTCCACCGGTTTAGGCTATGCGTTGCCTGCCCGTCAGCCACGCATTGTATTTGTACCTAGTATTGAGCAGATCTGGTGGCCATATGTGGTCTTCATCAGCAGTTCCGCATCACAATATTATGCTTACGATGTGCATTTGCACGAGTTATTATGAAAAACACAAAAATCACTATAGGTCTGCCTATAATATTTGAAGAGTTCTCTCGATTTCTCCAGGATCCCATCATCAGATCCTGACCTGGTGTCAATGGGACCACCCTTGAGGTATTACCTATACGCCGAAAAAAGATTTGTTCAAATCGGTTCATAATTGGCGGAGCAATCGCGTAACAAACATAGAAAAAAAAAAAAAAAAAAACATACGGGTCGAATTGAGAACCTCCTCCTTTTTTTGAAGTCGGTTGAAAATACAATTATTATCACATTATGTATGACAAAACTTTTTTATTAAACTTTTAGAGGACCGCAGTAGACAAGACGGCCGTAAATCAAGAGGCGCTGCCGCTGATGAATCTGGTATTTTGTTTTTCTTTATTTATGGCAACATAAAACAAAATCAATTAAACAGAACCTAAGTATCTCCGAAATCAGTCGCATAACTTTTCAAATTACAAATCATCGACGTTGTTTTCAACTTTATTTATATTCAACAGTAGTCGAAATTTATCTCACTAGTTTGTTCTTTTTAAGATTCCAATCTTTAAAATAAAAGAGGTATCCTTATAGGAACAGAAAAAGAGGAGCCCACTTTGTTGTCTGTCCTATCGGAACTCATGTTTCACGAGTCCTACTCGCACTTGACCGTTTTTTTTAATCTCATTTAACTTTATTTTTTAAACTAGCGCGGCGAAAGATACACAACGAGAGGCGGTGATGATTTTGATACTTTATAATTTTTTTACTACAACTCGAAAGTATCAGAACCGGGGCTGACTCCAAACAACTAAGTCGACTATCCTGACAATGCCGTCTGCCGTACCGAACTCTAAAGTTGCGCGTCCACTGTGTTGGAATCGGAGTGTACGAAGCAGACCGATTTGTTGTTGTATTGATTTTCTATGGGCGCAGAAATACCGATCCACTTCCATAGAAATCAATACAAACAAAGCAACAAATCGTCCACTCCTTACGCTCCGATTCCAACGCAGTGGACGCGCAACTTCAAACATTATTATACTTCAGTCTTCAAATCAAGTACCTTCGAATCACTAACTTTGATCTGAACAATTTTTCTGTAACAAAAGTTTTTTATTGTTTTTTTTAGATGAACGCGTTGGAATCGCCCGTAAATCGAGAGCCGGTGATGATTCTGGTACTTTACCGATTATTTTCTAAAGTTGAAACTGATTAACCGAGCAATATCTTAGATCTCTTATCTGGCCTGAATGCGATCAACTTAGTTGGCTTTCTGTAAAAATCCAACTGCTACTTACCTAGTGTACCCACCACGCTTCATGCTTGCCTCTCACGCAGAAGATGCATGTTCGAATCCCGGTGCTGACCATGTATCAATGAGATAAGTCATTATTTATCTTAAGTACGTTATAATTACGTTTTAACGGTGATGGAAAACATCGTAAGAAAACCTTCATTGCTCCATAGCTCTGGCGATGGGCTAGCCCTTTATCACGCAAAATGGAGTATTGAATCACTGGCTAAAAGTGGGATCAGTTGTGCCTCTGTCAACCCGTATGGGAAAAGGCGTGACGCTTTTTACTGAAAAAACTTTAATAATTATACGAAATTGACACCCTGTTGAAGAAAAGTTATCTCATTATTTTGTTTCTTAAGCTGAACGCAAACAAAGTCGGGGCGGTATTAACCCAATCACATATTTTGAACATACACTTATTATCACATTATGTATGACAAAACTTTTTTATTAAACTTTTAGAGGACCGCAGTAGACAAGACCGCCGTAAATCAAGAGGCGCTGCCGCTGATGAATCTGGTATTTTGTTTTTCTTTATTTATGTCAACATAAATCAAACTCAATTACAAAACACTAAGTATCTCCAAAATCAAACGCATAACTTTTCAAATTACAAATCATCGACGTTGTTTTCAACTTTATTTTATATTCAACAGTAATCGAATGTTGTCTCAATAGTTTGTTCTTTTTAGGATTCCGATCTTTAAAATAAAAGAGGTATCCTTATAGGAACAGACAAAAAGGAGCCCGCTTTGTTGTCTGTCCGATCGGAACCCATGTTTCGCGAGTCCTACTCGCAAATAAATGTTTATTTTTATCTCATATAACTTTATTTTTTTATACGAGCGCGGCGAAAGATACCCAACGAGAAGCGGTGATGATTTTGATACTTAATATTTTTTTTACTAAAACTCGTACGAATCAGAATCAGGGCTGACTCCAAACAACTAAGTCTACTATCCTGACAATGCCGTCTGCCATACCGAACTCTAAAGTTGCGCGTCCACTGCATCGGAATCGGAGTGTACGAAGCAGACGGATTTGTTGTTGTATTGATTTTCTATGGGCGCAGAAATACCGATCCACTTCCATAGAAATCAATACAAACAAAGCAACAAATCGTCCACTCCTTACGCTCCGATTCCAACGCAGTGGACGCGCAACTTCAAACATTATTATACTTCAGTCTTCAAATCAAGTACCTTCGAATCACTAACTTTGATCTGAACAATTTTTCTGTAACAAAAGTTTTTTATTGTTTTTTTTAGATGAACGCGTTGGAATCGCCCGTAAATCGAGAGCCGGTGATGATTCTGGTACTTTACCGATTATTTTCTAAAGTTGAAACTGATTAACCGAGCAATATCTTAGATCTCTTATCTGGCCTGAATGCGATCAACTTAGTTGGCTTTCTGTAAAAATCCAACTGCTACTTACCTAGTGTACCCACCACGCTTCATGCTTGCCTCTCACGCAGAAGATGCATGTTCGAATCCCAGTGCTGACCATGTACCAATGAGATAAGTCATTATTTATCTTAAGTACGTTATAATTACGTTTTAACGGTGATGGAAAACATCGTGAGAAAACCTTCATTGCTCCATAGCTCTGGCGATGGGCTAGCCCTTTATCACGCAAAATGGAGTATTGAATCACTGGCTAAAAGTGGGATCAGTTGTGCCTCTGTCAACCCGTATGGGAAAAGGCGTGACGCTTTTTACTGAAAAAACTTTAATAATTATACGAAATTGACACCCTGTTGAAGAAAAGTTATCTCATTATTTTGTTTCTTAAGCTGAACGCAAACAAAGTCGGGGCGGTATTAACCCAATCACATATTTTGAACATACACTTATTATCACATTATGTAGGTATGACAAAACTTTTTTATTAAACTTTTAGAGGACCGCAGTAGACAAGACCGCCGTAAATCAAGAGGCGCTGCCGCTGATGAATCTGGTATTTTGTTTTTCTTTATTTATGTCAACATAAATCAAAATCAATTACAAAACACTACGTATCTCCAAAATCAAACGCATTACTTTCAAATTACAAATCATCGACGTTGTTTTCAACTTTATTTTATATTCAACAGTAGTCGAAAGTTGTCTCAATAGTTTGTTCTTTTTAGGATTCCGATCTTTAAAATAAAAGAGGTATCCTTATAGGAACAGAAAAAAAGGAGCCCACTTTGTTGTATGTCCGATCGGAACCTATGTTTCGCGAGTCCTACTCGCACTTAACCGGTTATTTTTAACTCATATAACTTTATTTTTGTATACGAGCGCGGCGAAAGATACCCAACGAGAAGCGGTGATGATTTTGATACTTTATATTTTTTTTAATAAAACTCGAAAGTATCAGAACCGGGGCTGACTCCAAACAACTAAATATCATGACAATGCCGTCTGCCGTACCGAACTCTAAAGTTGTGCGTCCACTGCGTCGGAATCGGAGTGTACGAATCAGACGGCTTTATTGTTGTATTGATTTTCTATCGGCGCAGAAATACCGATCCAATATACGCACTTCCATAGAAATCAATACAGACAAAGCAACAAATCCGTCCGCTCCGTACGCTCCGATTCCAACGCAGTGGACGCGCAATTAAAACATTATAATACCTCAAATCAAGTACCTTCGAATCACTAACTTCGTCCCACACAAGTTTTCTGTAACAAAAGTTTTTTATTGTTTTTTTTTTTTAGATGAACGCGTTGGAAGCGCCCGTAAATCGAGAGCCGGTGATGATTTTGGTACTTTACCGATTATTTTCTAAAGTAGAAACTGATTAACCGATTAATATCTTAGATCTCTCATCTGGACTGACTGCGATCAACTTAGTTGACTTTCTGTAAAAATGGTATACTTGCTACCTGCCTAGTGCTCCGTGATCTAGTGGGTTTCATGCTTGCCTCTCACGCAGGAGATGCAGGTTCGAATCCTTGTGCTTTACAATTGACTATGTACCAATGAAATAAGTCATTATTTATCTTAAGTACGTTATACGAATGTTCTAAAGGCATCTATAGGCGGCTTAAGCCGGCATCTGCAGCATTCTGCGGCCTGTCTGTATTCACTACGTTATGAAAGCCGTCGGGCGACTGAGGCTAGGCGCATGCTGGAGACGCAGGCGGCGCAGCACAGCACAGACAGAAATTTGCATGGCAGGGCAGTTGAGGCAGATACAGGCGCCCAGCGCATGCTGCGACATGCGCAGAGCAGACGTAATCATTCGCACACAGCACATCACTTCAATCACAAAAATACTTGTTGTTCTTCGGTTTACAGCCTTCATCCTTCAGTGACCCAAACATTACTTATTAGCGTAGCTTCATCATCAAAATTCCAACTTCAACAGGGCCATCACGTGGCCTCAGCGACCACGCCAGGACCCCCAAACTGAGCATAGTCACCAAGGAGGAGTTCAGAGAGCTGGCAGACGATGTCCGAGAGCTGCAGGATCGGTTCCAGATCGGCACTCCTGGCTTCCCTGAGAATGCCCAGCTGATGAGGGATCTGCGTCGGGGCGCCTCGCTCACGGATGCCATGAGCGCCTTACAGCTGTCAGCCCGTCTGGAGGCCAATGAGAAAGCCTTGGAGAAGATGGCCAATTTTATGACCGAGCTCGCGAGGAGACCTCCCACTCAGGTTACCTATTAATTTCCTTATTTTATGATACTAAGACACATTTGAGTAAGATAGTATACTTTTTAACCAAATTCCCAAGGAGGAGGTTTACAATTCGTCGGGATAATTTATGTATATGTGCCCCGATTGCGCCTAGACGGATATACTGATTTGTAAAATTATTTTTTGTTTGAAAGGGTTTACCTTTCCATTGGCACCATGGACCACCAGGTCAGGATCTGATGATGGGATCCTGGAGAGATCGAGGGAACTCTTCAAATATTATAGGCAGACCTAAAGTGATTTTTGTATTTTTAGTAATAACTCGTGCATTTACTCACGGCAAGCATAATATTGTGATGCGGAACTGATGATGAAGAGCACAAATGAACACCAGTACTGCTCAATACTAGGTACAAATACAATCTACTATGCGTGGCTGACGGGCAACGCATAGCCTAAACCGGTGGACCTAGAGCCATGAAACTTTGTACAGGTGTTCCTTATGCAGCGTAGGGTAGCACTAAGATGGGATTTAACGAAATTAATTCCCCAAGGGGGGGGGGGGGGAATAGGGGGGTTACAGTTTGTATTAAACTCAATCTTTATTCAAATGGTTTGTGGAAGTCGGTTTTTTCTAAAGTTGACTTTTTGTTTCAATTACCACCTATAATTTATGCGAAGTTTGAACTGAGCAAAATTTTTCTGATTGGCAAATATCACTTTTAACTGGACGGACACATTTAACCTTTCCGTGCCAGCAACGCATACGGTGCTTCAAACCTCATCCCTACAACGCACCACTTTCAACGGTCGTTCTACGTAGTAGTCGTAATAACTAGCGTCAGTAGGCATAATTATTGAATGTTTTTAAGAGTTTCAAGTCCTTCCAGACAGGAAAATCTGCAATTTTAGGGTCAGGGCAAAAAGTATCAGTAATCCGAGAATTGGCCGACGTTGGGTCGTCAGCCAAGCCACGAACGGGCTCCGTTATATTGCCGGATCCAATGGCTTCGTCCGAAGGATCAATCCCTCAAGAAGAACAAACCTCCAGCTATTTGTTAAGTAAGACGCAAGTTGCATCACTTCCCACTGAAGATGCCACTGGCCAGACCCAAGAACAAGACGATCTTATTTCTTATGATGTATTGACGTAAGTAGTTCCTTAAAAAATATGTATTCTATTCTTCTATTCTTCTATAAGGGGGTTGAAGTGCCTGCACATGGCCCACATGTCCGAGGCCTGTGTGCATGTCCCCTTCTCCCGCTCTCTTATTTCAGCCAACCCAACTCCTGCACCAGCTGGAGTAGGAGGCCTGGATGTTCAAGGAGCTCCCGGGTCGATGATGCTTCTCCCAGAATAGCCATCCTGGTTTCAATTGTGGATGGACATTCCACCAACATGACTGTGCTCGACCGTCTTTTCCACTTCCATGCAACCCCTGCATAGGGGGCTGTCGGTTGCACCTGTAATTTTCAAGTGTTTGTTTAGTGTACAATGGCCTGTTGTAAGGCCTGTTAGTATTTTTATTTTGCTGAGTGGCAGCCTTATTAGGTAGTTAGTAATGAAACAATATATAATTACTAATTAGGTATACGTTTGCTGGAAGAAAACTCTGGTTGAAGATGTGGTCGGGATTATTTTTTATTTCTATTGTCTGAAACCTTTTATTTTGTGCATTAGGTGTTTATAGTTAGTAAGTCTGGTACTGCTTACTTCTGGCTAAAGATCCGATGTTATAAAAAAAACTAAGCGAGGCTCTGTGCCTGTGTTTATTACAGCTTGAATTATCAAAGAATCTACGCGCAGATTATGAGAGAGGTAAATAACGCAAACAGCCTTAATGTAAAGACAGCTGATAGTACCTTGAAGACCATCAAAGTTTTAGGCAAGTAGAGTCAGTATTTTTATTGGTAGCAGTATTGTGCCTATCTTATTATTATTTTACATTCGTCGGAAATATTCAAGAGTATTGGCCTTGTTCTTGATATCTCTATTTTAGGTGAGATTAGTTGCTTTCGATCAAATAAAACTAATAAAAACTAAAGAAACGCTCTTCAATTATATAGAAAATTACTGTTACAGTAATTTTCTATATAATTGAAGAGCGTTTCTTTACGCCATATTGACAAGAATATTAAAAAGTTAACAATAGAGCTGGGACACATACTAGTGTTGCCCAAAGATCGATTGATCCTAAACAGGCCTAAAGTCCAATAGATATGGAATAGCAGAATTTGTTTGTTTAGACAAATTGTTAATTCCATCCACGAAAATAATTTGTCTTCTACCGTTCACTTCGCTACACAATCATTAACTTGCACGGTATCCAGTGCTGGGCAAAGGCCTACCTTGTGAGCTCAGTCTTGTCTGTGCCACTTTCAGCAACCCCGTCAGATACTTTATCTGGGTTTAGTCCTGCCCCTAAATATGTAACCATCTTTTTGACCCCAGTGGCAGTTTTTATATTAGGGATGATCTGAGCTGTACACACATAATAGCTATTGCACATACAGGGTGTCGCAAAAGTCACCCGTCAAAGATTGCACATACAGGGTGTCCCAATAGTCACCCGTCAAAGCGACACTGAAGGAAGGCCTGCCTTAGATGTATCTAATAAGCCTATCATGACCCCAGTGAAAATCGCATGTAAGTCGAGATATATCTTAGATTTAAAGGTTTTTTTTATTCCCCAATAGTTAACTTAAAAATTGATCTGTAAAAATGCAAATAATGGAAAAATTCAGTACCAATGAGTAAATATGTGTTCTTCTTTCACCTTTCTTACTAGACGGTACCCCGGTAAAGGTGCTTGTACGGGTACGGTTATAAGCCGTAGCGATAAATAATACGAAGTTGTAAGATAAAAATGGCTAAGTATAATGTAGTAAACTCTGAATTAAAATACAACTCGATCTAAATATGAATTTATGAGCACACGCGCTATGATGATTAACTAAATGAGTACTGAGGTGATTTTCGTGATACAATGAGATTGAAATATTGCTTGGTGTCAATACTTAGTTGACACATGAAATTATGTATTGTGCGTTGCCCATACAGTGCCATTATTTCCTCTTTTATAACATTAATGATACCAATATTGTTCAACCCTTGAATTGACATAGGCATTAGCATATTTAAAGCTATAACCTCATACTGTGTGTAGTAAAAATCATAGCAGTTGATCGAAAGCGAAGTTAATGTTTTTGCTGACGATTTAAAACTGTCATAAATTTTTAAAACCTTGCATTTGGTATGGACAAAATATCAATAGTTTCGTATTATATTCTGGCCACTGAGAGAATACGATCCAGACACATGTATATGTCCCTGTCTGTCTTGCGCTACTTTTCATCTCACTTGTGGGAAAGAAATAGAGTGAAAAGTAGCGCGGGACATACAGGGGCATATACATGGGTCAGGATCGCATTCTCTCAGCGGCCATGGTATAAGTAACTATACAGGATAGCAAACATGTTAAGAAAAACTTTAATAAAGGGCTAATCAAAAAATGGCTGGCACAAACAGTGTAAAAAATGGGAAATTATTATATTATAGATGAAGATGATAGATGCATCTAAAGAAGGCCCTACCTTCAGTTTCGCTGTGATGGGTGTCATTTGGGATACCCTGTATGTCTGTTCCTCGCTTCAATAATATAAAAACAAGCCATTCATTGGCGATTTATGTACATCTGTCTGGGCGAATACTGTTGACTTGACCAGTGATAGATAGATGGATAAAATCATTTATTTAATTTTCAAAATTCCAGTGACCAGTTCCACTTTTGCTTATTAGCTTGTACAGTTCACCCACATAAGCTATTTAAGGAGCGCAGTGTGGTGTTCTAACTATCTTATCGTATTTAAACAGAAAAGAAACTTGAAGTTGCCCTCGCGATGGGATCACGCCTGGAAGACCTAGAACATATGGTTTCGGAATATTCTACCAGGATCAATAAAATAGACACAGGTCTCTCTAGCCAGGTAAATAATAATCCCTTTAATTCCTGTAACTGTTTCAGTCCAGAAACAAGTTAAAAAAAAATGTTAAAATGTTGTAGATGACACACTATCAAGAATTGATGACACAAATGCAATATGAGCTGGAGACAAGCCTTGACAATATGGCTGAAGCATTAGCTAATGCCAGCGGGGATCCAGTTGGTAAATAATGATAATAAATAATAATAATAAAACTTTATTCAAGAAAGTGGGTGCACCATAATTTATAATATAATTATAAACATAATAGCATAATAACACCATAATTTATAATATAATTATAAACATTAATCATAAGGGAGGTGTCTGTCTATAGCTAGGCTCAAAATTAACCTGTGTTTATGGCACGCAAGCCCGTTTATATAAAGTCATGCGGATTTCTAGAACTTCAACATCTTATGTCTTGTGCATTTTAAAACAAGGAGAACGAGAGAGAGGGAAGAGAAAAAGGAGAAAAACTAAACTTTGCTAATCTTCCAGCCGTGGCGGAACTGAACGGTCGGTTTACAGTCCTGCAATTGGATTTCGAAAACATGCAATCGTCACAGAAGAATCTGAGAGAAATTATGCATGGAAATTCTCTAGACATCCAGGTAATATAGGTAGTAGGTAGTACCTAGTAGTTTTCTATTTTTGACTCATTTTTTCAGTAATTTGCTTGGGTTACCTTTAGCGCTATATATTTACCGTTTCCTTTGGACAGATATTTATAAAAGTAGCGTAATTTACTGCCTTTTCCCATACATGGTGGAAGAGATCAAACTGTGACCACGTTAAGCACGTGACCAGTTGTGATTGGCTTTATTTATTTTTATTTTCCGATCGTTTCTTGATGTTGCCTTTGGCGCATGGCGCCACTGGTGCATAATTATGCTCTTTCGGTGTATTTACTTTTACTCGGACGGATTATACATTTAGTTTTAAGTTTCTAGTTTTAGGAAATGGCGTGAACTGAAAACCAGCGTTACGTGCAGCTCACTGCTACACGTAACATATGCTGAGTTCAAACCATTTTGACATTTAAACCTTAACCATAAACTGTGTACTATTTTTTTATTATTATCCCTGTGTTTATTTGTCAAATAAATATATTTCTATTTCTATTTCTATTAAGCCAGGTAATCAATACTCCATATTCAGTGGTTGGTACCTAACCACTATATCAACACTGTGGTAACATTTATTCCAGGGTTTAAACGAGATTATCAACCATCTTCGTGAGATAAAGAGCGACCGTGATGAGGTGGAGGATGCCCTAAGGGACAAGGCAGGTCTGTCTGACCTGAACGGCCTGGTCCGTGTGGACCATTTCAGTGCTGTCCGCGGCGACTTGGAGAAACGGATCGCAAATGCTTACGATAAGTTTAATAATCAAGAAATCACTTGGCAGGTACGTAGACGGTAAAGATGTTTATAATCGTTATTTTATCAATCATAATAAGTCTGTTTTTCGTCATATTCGGAGAGAATCACTAGAAGCACAGGGTGATTATTCCATACAAATTAGAATTAGTAACCCTTCGTAAAAAAGAGATGGCGTGAGGAGTAAGATTTGTACTTTTAACGCCATGGTTTCATTTAACTTACTTCTAGGTGGCGCTAATCTTAGAATAAATCCTATATACCTAAGAGCCATATCGTGGTATTTGCAATTTTTCAATGGTGCTGCACCAAGCAATAATGGCCTCGAACTAAAGAAGCTTCCGTAGCATCTCAGTTTACGCCGGTGTCATATTTTGTTTTAGGTGGTCTATCTGTATTAAGTATAATATTATAGTATCTGTGCTAGAAGTAATTTAATTATCTTGAATTGAAATAACAGAAAGCCATCGAGGAGCTTATGAGGGAGCTCAACGAAAAGGTTGACACCATACAAGTGATTTCATTGCGCGACGAGATTAACCATTATCTGAAGAAACTCAATGCCAGGACTCAGGACTTGGCCGACATTCTCGGGGAACCGAATGCCGCCTCAGTGTCGCGCCAGCTGTTGCGCGATGCCGCCTGCCTGTCGTGTGCCACTCCAGCTAATCTGGAACAAGCGACGCAGTTGATGGCCAGAGCTGAGAACCAGCTGAGAGCTAAGAAAGACAAAGTTTGCGCTGGAGGCGATTCAGAGCGCAAAGACGATGGGGACCATGGAGTGTGTTACCCTGGACGTCCCGTGCCTCATCTGATGGACCATCGGTAAGCAAGTAGCTTTTCAACTTTGGATCCGAATGATTTTTCTGCCTTGATATATTCTTGGTAGGTATTTAATTACAAGTTTATACAGTCCAATATTCAGACTTAGGGTTTATAAAATTATTTACAATGTACCTACAAATTAAAATGTCACAAATCCACACAAAGATACGTCAAAACAAAAATATTCAAAATTAAATCACAAATGTAAAATAAATAAAAATAACTTCATAATTAATTATAATAACCTGCCAAGGGCGAGTCGGACTCGCGCACGAAGGGTTCCGTACCATTATCTAATAATGTAATGCAAAAAATAATGTATGGGAGCCCCCTAAATATTAATTTAATTTAAATTTAAATATTTATTTTTTAAGTAAATAATATACTCAATATATTGTGAACATTTTAAGCGTCTACCTGCTACCATTATCAATATCGAGCAAAAATGAGCAAAAAAAATCACGTTTGTTGTATGGGAGCCCCCATTAATATTAAATTTCTTTTGATTTCTTGTTATAGCGGCAACAGAAATACATCATCTGTGAAAATTTCAACTGTCTAGCTTCCACGGTTCATGAGATACAGCCTGGTGACAGACAGACGGACGGACGGACGGACGGACGGACGGACAGCGAAGTCTCAGTAATTGGGTCCCGTTTGGCACCCTTCGGGTACGGAACCCTAATAACAAACCGCCCACCCAAGAATCGCCTGCACCAAAGGTGCCCATAACGCTGGCTGCGTTACCGCGCTGCACGGCGAGCGAAATCCTTTGCGCCAGCAAAGCCCCGGAGCGGTTGTCAAAACCTCGGTCCCTTAAACGTCCTGCCCTGCCCCGAAGGCCCTACCCTCAGAACCCCATACCCCAGTGGTCTCGACGGCCAAAGGAACGAACAGACAGATAATTTCCCATTACGCGTATTTTATGCACTTTAGCCGCGCTGCTGATTTTTTTGAATTCTTGTATGTACCACAGTTGCACATACCATACCAAACGCCTTTTTCTATTCGGGATGGCCAGTTAGTTGTAGATATTCACAAAGTGTGTATGCCTCCAGGGCTAACTTCTGTCAGCGCTACTGCGGCGGGGCTCACACTGTCTCCACAGCAGTAGCGCGGGTTCCACCTGGCATCGTCTTAAAGACACTCGATAGAGAACCCAACATCGGATATGGTACTGATGGGAAGGTGTGAATTATTTCTTTATTTGATCTCATCCTCGTCATCAGTCTGGAAACACACTGTTTTATGTACAAGGCAGTGTATGTACAAGGCAGCGGCCTTTTAACGTACATCCATTCTACACACCATAGTATTGTTTGTAGTTGACCTGCTGCAGCCAAAACCTTAGAGCCTTTCTAGTTAATAGCTTGAGTCTTTAGTCTATTTATCCTTAACGGCTCTACTCACGATGCGATCTGTCTCGCGATTTGTTGCTGCAACTTGTATTTCTCTCTCTGTCTATCTTTCTGTTCTGTCCTTCTCTAGCGGTTGCAAGGCAACCTGCCTTCTGAGTTGCAGCGACAGATTGCAAGCCAGGTTGCATCGTGAGTAGAGTCCATTACTTGTCCAGTTTTTCAAACTTACAAACCAAAAAACTGACATTCCTATTCTAGCGAAGGGAATTATGTGAATGAACTGTCAAGGTCTGATAGAATTGAATGTTGAAAGGATGAAAACTAGGGAGCGAGTTTTCTGGACCCACTGCTGTAGTTTGCGCCCTGACAGAAATTATTTAAAGAGCTTATTGCAAGCATGTTAATTTCCCTGTTACAGGCATATATGATCGATGCGAGAAGACCTTGTTTGGCATGCAACAGACCATCCAGCCCTGAAGAAGCTCCTTCAGTACCGATTGAAGGTATGTAAACAAACTAGAAAGAAATAGCATACTGTTTGAGAAGGTCACCGGACGATCAGAGCCTCGATCACGAATGTTTTCATGAGCGTTAACGTTTTCGAGAACGCAGGAAATTATATTTTATGTCATATAGAATGAGAATCACATCCCATACAGATTAGAATTACTAATCCTTCGTAAAAAAGATATTGCGTGAGGAGTAAGATTTGTACTTTAAACGCCATGGTTTCAGTTAACATACTTCTAGGTGGTGCTAATCTTAGAATAAATCCTATATATCTTAGCGCCATCTCGTGGTATTTGCAATTTTTTGATGGTACTGCACCAAGCGATAATGGCCTCGAACTAAAGAAGCTTCCGTAGCATCTCAGTTTACGCCGGTGTCATATTTTGTTCTAGGTGGTCTATCTGTATTAGTATAATATTATAGTATCCGTGGTGCTACTCAAGTAGCATTTTAAACGAGTTGCTACTTAGAGCAGTTGATTTACGAGATTATGCCATCCTTTAGCTAAAATTGAATTATTAGGACGATGAACATTATTTTCATAAATATTAAGGTAATGTTACAGTAACAAGCCCGAACTCGGTAAATCCTAACCGCTAGCTGTGGAAAGTTTTGTTAGCTTCATTTATTTCGGGCTTTTACCACCATTCACTTGGTAACTCCTAAAATTTAACAACTATCTGTGGTAAAAGCCGGGAGTTTGTCTCCGTTTATTTCTGGCTTTTACCACAGAAGACCTCCGGTCTAGACATATTCCATCACTCTCCTGGTCTTTTTCAAAAGAATATGAAGTTGATCTTTGCACCACCACTAAATCATTATTATTATTATTATTTTGGCAAAAAGAATTCATTTTCTCTCTATTATTACTACAACACACACATCCACACATGCTCACGCACACACACCCTCACACACACTTCACACCTCCCCCTCCCTCTTAACTTCTAGATAATATTTCTTAAAACTTTTTTAAAATAAAAAACAAAAATGTATGTATAATTAAATAGTGTAATTAAACTGTATTTGCAAAATGTAATAGTAGCATAATAAGAGCCCCTAATTGGCCTAGGTATAAGTTATTTATTGTGCTGTACATTTTTTATATTGTGCTGTGGGCTCAGTTCCCAAATAAACAAACAAACAAACAAATCCCAACAAAACATGCATATGCATATACAAAAACGCCAGTCTCGCAGCCTGCGCAGTTTATTCTACCGTAAAAAGTTGTGAGATCTAATTTTAAACCAAGTCGGTTAATTTAACCAGTATCTGTGTATGGTAGAATCTTTCCAACAACTTTATTATCGTATACTGTTAAGTACCTACCTAATTAGTTAACTAATAACATTTATAGTGATCGGATCAATATAAGACATCTTTATTTCTTCAATAATAATTAGAATGACTTGGCAATCGCACGTAGAAAAGTTGTCGACTATAGGACCGTGTGTGCAACGTAATGTACCTATTGCTCTCGCTCCGAAATAATTCGTTGTTTTCTTATTAGTTAAGTTTATCTTTATTTAGAGATATGTTGTGTTGAGTAATAATATTCATTTGTGCTCTGGGTGCTATAGAGTGGTCAGTTGAGCGCGATTGCCAAGTTATTCTAATTATTATTGAAGAAATAAAGATGTCTTATATTGATCCGATCACTATAAATGTTATTAGTTAACTAATTAGGTAGGTACTTAATAGTATACGATAATAAAGTTGTTGGAAAGATTCTACCATACACAGATACTGGTTAAATTAACCGACTTGGTTTAAAATTAGATCTCACAACTTTTTACGGTAGAATAAACTGCGCAGGCTGCGAGACTGGCGTTTTTGTATATGCATATGCATGTTTTGTTGGGATCTCATTTCTTTTTGTAAGTAACTTTCCTTTTTTTCTTTTCGGGTACTATTTCTTGTGCGTTAGCTACCGACTTTCTCAAAGCCCACTCCCTATCTCTATGGGCTCTTCTCTGTGGCTTTGATGTTACGATTTGTGACAAGTCTGGGCGGTGAATTATATAAATATAAATCACACCTCAAACCAAACCATACCGCGATACACACCTAGCGACATCTAATGGGGAATAGCGATATTAGACAATATTGTAACCGCTTTATTAGGGTTCCGTACCCGAAGGGTGCCAAACGGGACCCTATTACTGAGACTTCGCTGTCCGTCTGTCCGTCCGTCCGTCCGTCTGTCACCAGGCTGTATCTCATGAACCGTGGTAGCTAGACAGTTGAAATTTTCACAGATGATGTATTTCTGTTGCCGCTATAACAACAAATACTAAAAATCAAAAGAAATTTAATATTAAGGGGGGCTCCCATACAACAAACGTGATTTTTTTGCTCATTTTTGCTCGATATTGATAATGGTAGCAGGTAGACGCTTAAAGTGTTCACAATATATTGAGTATATTATTTATTTAAAAAGTAAATAATTAAATTAAAATTAAATTAATATTTAGGGGGGCTCCCATACATTTTTTTGCGGTTTTTTATAGATAATGGCACGGAACCCTTCGTGCGCGAGTCCGACTCGCACTTGGCCGGTTATTTAAATCATAGCTGGAACCAAACCATACCGCGATTCAAGATACACATAGCGACTAGCGACATCTAATGGGGAATAGCGATGAATCGAAGTAGTCGTGTACTGAGCTTATTGATAATTAATATATTATGAAATTGGGGCTAAAATTGCGCAATGTTTGAGTTTTCCTTGGCTTTGCAGGCTAAACTCTAACCATGCTCAAAATTTTAAGCTTGTGGGTTCGCTAGAAGTAACCTTTAGAGTTTTCATGATCGTGAATCAGTGAGTCAGTGAGTGTCAAAATTGAGGAACTTTGAATTGCTGTACCTTCAACTCTACTGGTTCAAATTTATTGAAATTTTGAGAATATGTCTTATGACATGGTGCCTTTTAGCCGCCGGGAATTCAGGTTTCTATCTTTATCCACAACGGAGTAACAGGTAGGTCAAATATGCTCTGAATGGCTTCCTGTAAAGGATGTTACTGCTGCGCCCGTATGTTTTGCTTTTTGCTCGACTTGGCTTGGGGGCGCTGCCGCGCCCCCAGATAACTATTAGTAGATAGGTCTAACGTACAAAAGAAGGTTCACTCCCGAACAAAAGTTTAGGTACCTAAGTACTTACAATTAAAACATGGTCGCGTGCGAAATTTAAACTTATCGTATGACACGATACTGAGCACGACATGATTCATATTCCATTAGACACTGGTGACACGATGCCGATCACGTGTCAGCAACGCAGGGTTGTGACTCGCATTCGGTTGTTTTCGGCGTCATCATTTTCACGCAGCTAGTTAGATTTTTCGTCCTAGGGAGGACAGTCAAATTCCTCAAAATGAAACTTTATGTGAACCAACGACCATACGGTGTGTTGTATTGTAACGGGCGTATTGTATTGTAAAATGTTAACAAAATTATAATCAAATGTCCACAATTTCGTGCGGGTGTACCGACACAGCCTGGGCGAAAGGATGTCCATCCTAAAACTTTTGGGCTAGATATCTCTTGGTTATACAATATGTGTCTACGTTAGACCACGGTTCTAACTTTATGCTTTCAGATGGTACACCAGTACGAGATAGAGCTAAGTCAACGCCTATCGACAGCATCATGGACTCAGGCCGGCCTACAATAGCAAGTGGTTTTGCGATGACACCTCCCATGGAGAGTATGTACTCTACAGAGCTGGGAATATCCTCAGGCAGGATGGCTTCCTCTGATATGCCGCCGGGCAGCGTGTCCATTACGCCACCAGCTCTGGGCAATGATGACTGAAGTGAAGAGTCTACTTTTTTCACTTTTTTGATTTTTTGAGCATTGGGTGTGGTCTGCAACTCCGCAACCTACAACCAGTTACTCTGCCCTGGTAAATGGGTTGCAGACTGTTCCTACAATAAATAAATGTTAGTACTAAAAGTGGTTATTTGTTAAATCTGATCAAAGTTCTGTTGTACCTAATTATACAAATTATATAAACAATACTTTACATTGATTGATGTTTTATTTATAATAATCGGATAGTTGGATAGCGCGAAAGACATCTAAGCTGAACAAGAAAATAAGTAATATCTTCGGAAAAATCTTTCGATTTAAAATATAGGTAGGTACACCGAAGATGCTATTTTTCCGAAGACAGTCATATATGTAGTTCCTTAGGTCGGATATAGATCACGCTGTGTAACAAACTTCGTATAGAATGAGTTATTTTCAACTAGATGGCGCTAGAATCACACATTATCGAAAATATTGTCAGTGTTTCAATATTATTGAAGTTACGTAGCCAGGCTGTGTTCACGTGTTCACGTCGTTCACGTCTTGTTTGTATTGACAATTTGTCATTTGACAGTTGGTTGACATCGACATGACACATGACACAGCCAGACAGACAATAGACAATATAGCAATATAGACATTTCTCTCTCTCACACCTCACACTACAAGCACAGCTCGACATCGACAATGGCTCGGCTCGCTCGCTCGCTCGTCAAGTAATTGTGTTCTGTGCGCTCGACACAATCGAAAAATAAAATAATCAAATCAGTGAATTGCTATCTACTAATTGTAAGTTGGTAAGTAAAGCTTTACCTAAAATACCTTATCCGCTGCTGTTATTAACTCTCAAAACAGCCACTAATGCACAATTTCACCATGTTTCAGTCACATAACCTGCAAGGAATAAGTAAGAGCTAGAATGCATAAGATTCTGGAGTTCCAAGCCGTGGTGCTGGCAGCTGGAAGAGGCTCTCGTCTGCCGGATGTCGGGGGCTCCGTCTCAAAGTGCCTCCTGCCTGTCGGACCGTACCCAGTGCTATGGTATTCATTGAACATGTTGGAAAAGATTGGCTTTCAAGGTACTCACAAACTTTGCCACATGATAAAATGGTTCTTTTGTATTTTGCTACTCTACCCGATAACGATAACAGATTGTAGTTGTTGCATACTGTACTTGCTATGCTTTTGCATCATCTCATTGTAATTTTTATTTTCAGAAACTATGATTGTGGTATTAGATGAGGACAAATCAAACATACTAAGTGCACTTGAAAGATGCCCACTGAAAATCAAATATGATCTAGTAGTCATACCATCAGAAGAAGATTGGGGAACAGCTGATTCCCTAAAACACATAAGTAGCCGAGTTTTCACTGACCTTGTAGTTGTATCAGGGGATCTCATTACGGATGCTAATATCACAGAATTACTAAACCTCTTTCGCAAACATGACGCAGCATTTGCAACTTTATTCTTTGACAAAGCACCAGAAGAATGGATCGAACTACCTGGCCTAAAGTCTAAAGTGAAACCGGACAGGGATCTGGTTTGTATTGACAAAGAAACTCAACGGCTTGTATTTGTTGCCAGCGCCAGTGACTTTGAGGAGCAAGTGACGTTGCCAAGAATTATCATAAAGAAGTTCGACTCAATAAGCATGTTCAGTCGCTTGATAGATGCGCATGTGTATGTGATGAAGCATTGGGTATTCAACTATTTAGTGGAGGCGGATAAGTTTACTTCAGTAAAAGGCGAACTCTTGCCCTATATTGTAAAAAAACAATTGAGCAAACCCAAAGATTTAGCAATCAAACAAGGGACTTCTGAGAGAAATATAGAAGTTACTAAAGATGTGTTTGACTATGCAGTTGAAAAGGGCTATGAAAGCCAAATAAGATTAATATCTTCATACAATGACCGTGCAAATGGAAATAAGGGAGTATATTGCAATGATCTCATAAGATGTTATGCTCATATTCCTGATAAGAATACTTTTGGAATTAGGGTCAATACACTTTCAACATTTTGTTTGGCTAATCAAAAGGTTAATATTATAATTACCTAGTACCTACTCATAAGAATATGATATAATAGAATAAGTATGGTTAGTATGGGATCGTTCAACAATTACGTGATAATTTTTGGCCGTCTTTTTTACCCCCCTCCCCCCCACACGTGATCACAGCGTAATCTTTTGTTTTTAACCCCCCCCCCTCGCCTTGATAATATACCTACGTAATCTTCGTCCGTGCTTAAAATTTTTGCTGTTAGCACTGACACGAGGGAAGAGGGTGTGTCATTTTGTCAAAATGCATAAGGTAAGAACTATAAAGTTAAATCAATATAATTGAAACAAAAAGTAAACTTTAAAAAAAACGACTTCCACAAACCCTATTTGATTAGATTGACTTTAATACAAACTGTAGCCCCTTATCCCCTCCCCTTGGGGAATGAATTTTGTCAAATCCCATATCAGTGCTACCCCACGCTACTAAGGAACCCCTGTACAAAGTTTCATGGCTCTAGGTCCACCGGTTTAGGCTATGCGTTGCCTGCCCGTCAGCCACGCATTGTATTTGTACCTAGTATTGAGCAGATCTGGTGGTCTTCATCAGCAGTTCCGCATCACAATATTATGCTTATCATGTGCATTTGCACGAGTTATTATGAAAAACACAAATATCACTATAGGTCTGCCTATAATATTTGAAGAGTTCCCTCGATTTCTCCAGGATCCCATCATCAGATCCTGACCTGGTGTCAATGGGACCAATGGGAAGGTAAACCCTTTCAAAAAAAAAAAAAACCAAATCGTTTCATCCGTTTAGGCGCTATCGGGGTACAGACAAAAATAAAAACATCCGGACGAATTGTAAACCTCCTCCTTTGGGAAGTCGGTTAAAAATACATACTTTCATTAGTCTAGTCGTCGGAAACGAGGCGCAGATGACATATTCATGGATTCTTCCCCCCCCCCCCCCCCCCAAATAATCCGATGTACATACAAGCACCCGACCCCCCCCCCCCTTCCGGTGATCACGTAATTGTTGAATGATCCCTATGTACCAATGAGATAAGTTATTTATCTTATGTACTATTTATGGACGTTCTAACAGTAATAGACAACATTGTGAGAACACCTTCAATATCCCATAGCTGAGGTAATTGGGCTAGCACCTTGTCACGCAAAACACACTGGCTAAAAATGGGCACAGTTGTGTCTGCCACCCCATATGAGAAAAGGCGTGACGTTATGTTATGTTAGTACTTAGTATGTAGAGTACTAACTCCCAAGACCAAGCCAACATTACTCTCCAACTCCAATAATAAAATAATTGAAGTTAAGTTTATGTTAGTAGTTACTTATTTAGCTCTTATTTTTTCAGATCTTAGCCAATTGGGAGGCACTAACTGGTACTCCACTAACAGAAAGATATCATCTTACAAGCGAAGTGAAGACCAGGCAGATTTGTGACCAGAGCACAGTGGGGGACAAGACTGTGATCAGTGAGAAGACATCCATCAAGCAGGCATTTATTGGCAGTAATTGTACTGTCGAGAATAAAGTCAGAATCACAAATTGTGTACTGATGAACAATGTTATAGTAAAGGAAGGGTAAGACAATCTCACTAGTATTTGGTTAACCCCTTTTCTCTCAGAAGCACACCGCTCGAAAGACCGAACAATGGTGAACTATTGTTACCTCCTAAAACAAATAAATATTGAAAGAGAAAGAAAGAAAGAAACGTTTATTACAAGGACAGAAACACACCAGACAAAGGAAAAAGAAAGAAACCAAACATAAAGTAGGACACACGCAATATCATTAATAGTTGGAAACACCATCAATGACGGTCGTAGTGTGTCACTGTCATATATTGCTTCTGGCCCCACACTAGGTCACCCATGTGTTGTGACTTCGTGAGAACCAGAAATGTCACACACAAACAACTTGGGGCATTATAGTCTGGTAAGGTTTTCTTCATTCCCTGCCGGGACCTCTTGCTTAGGAAGCTGAGCCTCAAACTGCCACGCCACAGAGGTCATTAACTATATTACTTCTGAGAAGCCTAGGTTTACTTAAATGGAAGAGATAGTTTATTTCATAGAATACTTTAGAACCTTATAATTTCAAAACCTAACTTGGTAGTCTGAAATTACCCATAGTAGCTGCATTTTCTAATTAAAACGACGCCATAAGCTGGTGCTGATAAATATTTCAATTTACTATTTTATGAGTACCCATCCTTATCAAATCAAATCAAATGTCAGTATTTATTTTCTGTAGATATTTACAAATTTTTATTTTTTTTCAAACTCAATGTTTTCCTTCAACAGCTCCGTCCTGCAAGACTGTATAGTCTACACCGGAGCGACTATCGAGAATGGCTGCTCGCTACAGTTTTGCCTGGTCGGTCCACACCACATAGTACCGGCATCCACGACGAGCAATCATCAGTTGCACGCGGAAACCACCGACAATGTGATCACTCTTGGATAAATCTATTTTTGGAGGCTATAAACGAATGATATATATTTATAATTATTACCCATTATCTATTAATTGCTTGCTTCCGAATAGCTGGGCTAAGAGAGCCACAGACTGGCTCCCACAAAATGCAAAGTTCTTTCCTGGAGCGTGACCGACCCAGGAGGAGATGGAGTGATGAGTAGGGTCTATGTGACAAGGACTGGAGGAGACCGCTCAGGATCGGATAGAGTGGAAGAGGGGGAGAGAGGCCTTTGCCCAGCAGTGGGACATGGTGGGCTCGTAATAATAATCTATTAATTTATGGGGTTTTGTGATGATGATTTTAAATTACAATTACCTTTTGAGATTAACAGGTCCTATCAAGACGAATTAAATGAGCCCAAAGACGATTAGTTTACAAGTCAAACTCTCAAGGGTTCCGTTTACTACCGACTGGCTCCATCATCATCAGGTGTTGATAATGAGAATTTTGTGAAAAGCTATGACTAAGACTTGTCACGCACGACCTTGGAAATCAGAAATCAGAACATTTATTGTGGATCGTAGTTTTAGATTAGTTCTTAATTTTACATATGGTGCTTACGTCCAGCCATTAGGCATACAAACAGAAATACAATAAAAAAATGCATACGTATAAAGTCATAAAAACAAAAGAATAAAAAAATTAAAATTGAATGTCAAAATGTCAAAATACATTACACACATAGCTGATTGGTTAAAGATAATTGTAACGTCAAGATTAAGATTTGATTATTATTATGTCTACACAGCATCATTTCAAATATTCATCTATTGAGTAATAAGCCTCAACAGCTAGGTAATCCTTTAATTTCTGTTGGAAAAGATTCGGATTTTCTATATTCATGATCGATGATGATGGAGGAACGCGTCCTTTCCTATTGCTCGAAGCGCACGACTAATCGAAGGAGCCCAAGACGGGTTTACAAGTAACCATCCCAGGGTTCCCTCTGCCACCTTCGAGCTCCATCATCAGATCTGCTCGAAGGTACCATATTATTGTATTGTCATCTGAACAACATATATACCAAGTTTCGTAGTGATAGCAGGTCTGGAAGTGGGCGAAATTTCCATTCCTAGATTTGCCGCTCCGTGTTATTTAGTTACATGTACAACAGACCTAATAGAAGGGTTGTAAAAAGCTAAACTCATTGTTCAAAACAAAATACAAAATATATGAACATCGAGCCAAAGTTTTTGTGCTGGTGATTGTTCTCTTTGTGCTACGAGTTCAATAAATGTCATAAACGAATATAGTGTCGGTCGTGCTCGTGAACGGTAAAATCAGAAAGTTGAAGTCATATTTAATGGGGTGTTTTATAGACATTTTGTTTTGTCCGTCACTTTCCTACGGTAAATCCGTTACCCACTCTTAACCTGCCGAGGACCTGTTATCATTGAATTTGATTCAGCAATCCCTTGTTAATACATCAAAAAATAACCAACACATGCCTTTTTGGCTAGTTGTACCAGCTCCATGTGTGTGCGTAGTGTACGTACGTCACAGAGTAAACCAATTGATTGGGTGTCTGGACGCAACGCACGTATGTAGGAAACGCAATGTGCAAAGTGTTCTCATGCATATCCCTAATTAGGTCTTAATGAGGCATGCTATGAACGTTTTATCAACGTCACATTGTAAGACGGTAACCCAATGGTTACAATGTGACGTAAATGGTTTCCAATGGCGTGCGTATGAAAGGTCCTTTTTAGGGTACCGTACCCGAAGGGTGCCAAACGGGACCTTCTATTACTAAGGCTTCGCTGGCCCTCTGTCCGTCCGTACGTCCGTCAGCGGGTCCTAGAGCTCGAACCGTAATAGCTAGAAAGTTGAAATTTTCACAGAATGTGTATATCTGTTGCCACAACAACAACAAATACTGAAATACGAGAGATATTACAAATTAAAGGGGGTCCCCATACAAGAGATGCGTTTGTAATTTTCTTTTTGTTTTATTGTTTGGGTGCTTAAGTTGTGTTGTACGATGGTACGGTACCCTTCTTGTGCGATTCCGACTCGCACTTGACCGATTTTTCAGTTATTCGCTCATAACTCGAAAACCATTGGAAATATCAACACAATTAGTTACTTCTACATTAATTAACTATAAGTATTAAATTTTTAACAAATCTTGTCATGTATACATTTTCAGGATCGATACTGAGCATAATTGAGGCCATGAGAGCCAGAGTGGCCTAACTGTCATTTTATCAATACTGATTTTATTTGAAAAAAATGCTGTATTGGTATGCGGTATAAAACTTCATACTGTAAACTTTGGTTTTTGGAGTCAGGCCACTCTGGCTCTCATGGCCTCAATTGGTCCAAAGCTAACCAGATGGATTTTTTGTATAGAATCAGTAAGTGTGTCATCTCTTGTATTTACCAGACCACATTCGCCTAGTAACGTATTCGTTAATCCCTACTGCATGTTTCAGAACATCGTCCAGGTCCAAAAAGCTATGGGCCATACCAGTTCAGGACTTTGAATCCCAATTGTATGTGTTATTTAGGACATAGATACCAACAATATCCAGGTCCCGCAAGGCCACTCCTAATGTAACCTGATAGAATAGTCCCTACTGCATGTTCTAGATTACCGTCCAGGTCCCAAAGTTTTTCATACGATATATGTTCTGGAGACTGCTCAGGATCGAATGGAGTGGAAGAGGGGGAGAGAGGCCTTTGCCCAGCAGTGGGATAGTACAGGCTCATAATAAATAATATAATAATAATAATATATATGTTCTGGGCTTCGAAAACTTGCCCACCATCCTGAAAACCAACTCCTAAGTATTTTGGTAGGTTTTCGAGTTAGTAGCTCGTATCTATAGTCCGAAGTCGCAAATAAAGTTGGTATTCAAAGCCCTAAACGGGTATGGCCCAAACCCTTTTGGACTGGAAGATGTTGTGAAACATGCAAATTTATGTAATATCGTGTCGCCAAAGGATGTGGATGCGGCCTAGAAAATACAAGAGATGGAACACATAGGTTACACACTTATATACTGAAAATCCATCTTGATTATTTAAGGCGTATTTTAAACCCCCTTAGAAGTCAAACTACTGTACCAATTTTAGTTTTTTTTTTATCGACGCGAGGTTTTTGCACCCTCCCCCCCCCTCAAAAGTTATCCCCCCACTGTCGAGGTCGCAAACTTGCATACCCAAACAATACCAAACGATCCCTGAAAAATTGGCTTTGTTGGAATCAGTTCAGTTATACCAGTTAATAAGTAAAAACCCTCTATCTATACAATTCTTTGTACCTACCTACTCGTACCTACTTGCTTCAACGAAAAAGCGTGCAGATTTAAAAATGAATATGTATCTAGTTCTTCTAAAATTCACTGTGGAATATGCGCATGTATAGTTTCTTTCTATTTTTTATATCGTTTTTTAAGAATCTTTATTGTATTTGTGTGTATTCTTACAGTGAATAAATGGATTATCTATCTATCTAGTTTCATAAATCTGAAAGAATGGTACATGCAGGGACAGCGGACTTCAAAGTTGGGGAATAATGTATAAATAGAAAGGATGCAACCACTTTCCAAGGATTAGAATGCATCGGCCGGCATACAATGAGGTTACGTCAGTATAATCTACGAGTGCAAGTGGCCTGGTACATGCACAATGAACGTAACAAAGTGCAGTGCTCTTCCTACTACTTAGGTGCCTAGTTGCCTACGTTGAATGATCTAAGGCTAAGGTACCCACAACACAATCTTTCGTTTCGAAACAAAGCCAGCAAGATATTTTAGATAGAGTAAATAGGTAGATGGGTTAGGACGTTTAAACCAACTTTGACCGCCAACCTGCAGTAGTGGAGAAGCACCTTATGAAGAAGAAGGTAACTAGATACAGTGCTACATGGATGTTTTGGCATGTGGCCAAGGGTCGGAACTAATGCAATCGATCAATGTTGCAGTGGCGCCCCCCTGTCAGTGTCATTTATTTATTTAATAGTTTACAATAAGGCTTACAGTAATTATTAAACCAAATTGCACTTATTGCTACATAATTAGTAACTAAAAGCAACACTTATCATCTATCTGTAGAAACTAAATAGTAGAGTCAGATCGTTTTTAACTTTGGGATTGTATCACAGAATATGTCCAGCTGACCCACCCTGACCAGTTCATTTATGAGAGCTATTAGCTCTTGGGGTAGGCGCGTTTTCACCGCGCAGATTGCGAAAATGGTGGGTCGAAGCCAATAGCGGTGGCCGGGGCGCCGAAGCATGCCAGATCGCAATTTGGGGACTATTAAAGAATTCACATAATAATATATGCGGGCTGTAATTAGTAATAGTGCCTATATATGTGGGTGATACTACATGAGCAGAAAAAATGCATAAACAAATTATTCGTTTCCATTCCATCACATATGCCTTCCCTACATTGTCGTGATTCCAACTCTATGTTACATACTAACGATCTTCTACTAGCTATGATGATAAAAAGTAAATGGAGTCCATTAATGTCCCCACCGAGGGGCACAAGCCTTTACCCGGATCCGAGTAAGATTGAGCCACACTCCATCACGCTGCGGCTCAATGCGGGTTGGTGGAGGGGTTTTACGACTACTACATACTACCAACCAAGTAGTGATAGTAGCCGGGACCTACAGGTTAACGTGCCATTCGAGACACGGGTAGGTACATGGTCAGCACCGGGATTCGAACCTGCATCTCCTGCGTGGGAAGCAAGGTGAAACCCACTAGACCACGGAGCGCTTCATTCGCTGATGATACTTCTAACTATTTTACATATTGCTTCATCTGTGCCCTGTGTTGGACAACTAGCAATGAGACCGTATCCGCGGTGTAGAAGTAAACATGATTACCACCAGATAAGTAGATAAAATATGCGGAAATAAATGGTTGTGTTCTACCTGGTCATTAGTTCAGCAGTTACCTCGATTGAGTTCAAATTACAAAATACTAACCATTCTAAGTGTTTGGAGATTAGATAACACTTAAGTATCTACGTATAGTACGCAAGAAAATATAAATAATGTTGTAGGTGTATTTTGTATCTACCACCAAATATTACGTTGCATTGCAGCACTGCTTTAGTAGGCTCACGCGATTTGCCCGGCGTTTCCTAATGCCAATATGAGGCGACGACGTTTGGGATCTATTTGGGATACATCTGTACAGTTCCTTAATTGCCTGCATATTAAGTAATAAGCAAACTTTTCATTGCAGATATGAAAAAACTGCATAAACTGTCTCGACTAGATTAATATTGACCCACCCAATTTACAGTGTGACGGATCGGATCATAGTTACCTGCATACATTACATACTCAGTGCCACCAGCTAGAACGTGCGTAAACGTTTCAAAGTTGCTATCTCATCGCCTGACAGAACTCATACTCATACATACGATATTCATAAGACCTTGGTCGTAGGGCTAAGAAGGTACACTCGCTTCACCCCACGTACATGTTGCCTTAATCCCACATTTTTGTTATTTTTCTTTTTCTTTATTTTTACCTTTATTATTATTATTAGCCTATAGCATCCCACTGCTGCTGGGCAAAAGCCTCTCTTCCCCGCTTCCACGCATCTCGCTCCTGGCTGGGCCGATTCCCAGTTTCCCACCAGTTCTTGTTGTGGTCCCTCAGCTCGTTAATTTATTTTTACCTTACCCTATTTATTTTTTATTGATAGCCCTGTTCCGTAATTGGCATTTTAAGTAATTAATATTGATTGTATTATTTATTTTCACATGCTGTGAAATGGCAAATAAACAAATGAAATGAAATCAATTACACCTTCTCTCTGATTGCCTAAATAATTACCGTACACCTACACAATGTTTATAATTGACTCTACTTTACACGTATTACTTAATCGAAGTCATCGAAGCCTTAACTTCTTAAGTAGGTGCTCAGGCCACTATAAATCCAATCACAAGATAAGAATATTCGCTCTTCCTATACAGCTACAGTAAGTAAAGAATAGATTAACTTGATATTGCACACAGATAGCATCGGAGTAAGTATATGGGTTAAAGTTACACAGTCTGTTGCAAGTCAGCTGGCAAATGAACAGGTTACGTAAGTTGCATTAGCTAAATGCAGTTTCTGTTGGCTAATGCATCTGATTAACTTTGGGATAACTGCTTATTATGTTATGTATCTATCTGCTATTGCACATTATTTAATATTTCATTCTAGTAGAATACGACTATTTTCATTCTTCGAGGGACACAGCGTAGAGATGGGTGATTCTCGAGATTCTTGCTGCAAAACTTTACTTTTAAGTTCTCGGAAATGTTTTGAGAAGCGAGAATACCCTCTTTCTGGTGCAATCAAGTCATGCAAGTTACATTTGATTGAACCACTTTCCGTTTTCCGATTCAGTTGTGCATACGTTTGTAGGATGACAGTGCAATATTTTCATGGTTGATGGTCGCTGGAAAAATAGGCACCACCTTGCACCCTATAAAAATCTTAGATTATCTAAGTTCTCGATAGATTCACGACCCCGGCGATCCGGTATTCCTTTTGCTCAATTCTAATACAGGACACAGGACTGATCTCTGATATCTAGATTTTTATTATCGCAATCATATTGAGGTTAAGCTAATGAGACAAGAGTAATAGTATCAAACTACGCTGTTTGTACCTTATTTTATTGCATTGTTAATTGGTTAAGTACTCAAAAAACAAGAATATTTTACATACAGGCACATACATTGCTTCTGGCCCTTAGTATACCTGTGTCGTGGAAACCAGAAACAGCAAAACACGCATGTAACATCCAAGACCTGGGATCGAACCCGGAACCTATCGCATGATAGGCAGAGCCACAGCCGCTGCGCCACAGAGGTCGTGGAGTAACTAATTTCTCTAATTAATTAATTTCACTTGTTTGAAATCCTAATAGGTGTTTTTGTGCAATAAAGTAAAGTACAGGTACTTAAATGCATCCCGAGTCTCAGTTGCTTGCTACACAGCATTGGGTAATGTAATGGTTGGTGTATGTATAAGCAAATGCTAATCTTTTGCAGTAGGTCACCTAAGAATGTACGTAGACACCAACTGGTTTCTCGACTCTTCTGTCAAGGACCTGATGTTGATCAATGCACTCTTAACTCTTGATAGACAAGAATACTAATTTTATCTGTTATTGCTTAGTTTTCTCTCACGCAGGAGTTGCAGGTTCGATTACCGGTGCTGAACATATAATGAGATAAGTAATTTATCTCAAGTTTAGCAGGGATAGAAAAAATCGTGAAGAATCATTATTTCTAGTACCTATATCATTGCGCTACATGACAAACGGCAGTTAAATATTTTGGTAACGTAAAAAAATACCCAACCGTTTAGTTTTGGATAAAAAGTCCTTGGTATAATGTATACCCGTCCAACGATATTTTGGCATGTGAATGTGAGTGATGTTCACAGGGGGGCGTCACTTCTACGCAACGTCATGTAATGATCCCGTCAAAAATCGTCAGTTTCATCCTCAGTTTCACCTGTCCCAGCCAGTGGCGGATTTTCGAGCCTAGGGCGGCAGATTTTGGGGCGGCAAATTTGGGGACGGTTTATTTTTTACCTCATAGTAATCAAAAAGAGAAAAAGAAATCAAAATTTTGCCGATGACTTTTCCCTTTGTCATTGCACATTCCAAGAGTAGCAAACTTCCATATCCTAGAGTAAAACAGTAATCGGCCTCTGCGCCCTTTGCCCATACTTTGTATTTAAGTGAAAAGAGTACAATTGTAGAAAATGTATTCCCCTCCTCCCACTAACAACCCATACATGTCAGTCCTAGTATGGTTGGAGGCTACGAACTGGATGGTTTGTATATAATTTTGTGATTTTTATTAGAATGTAATTAATAATTTACTTAGTGAATAATTTACCGATTTCAATCGTGACTCACATCACTTCAAAAGATCGTTTGACAGCAGCTGTATGCATCTGATTAGATGCAGTGTTATAAAACACTAGCTGGCTTCGACCTTGAACATTTCCAAAGAATATCTAGCATACGTCTCTGAATTATTAGAAAGGCTTGTTCCAATTTCACTGGAAATTGTTTACTGCCTAGTTTCGCAACGGCTATAGTGTTTCAGAGCTATCGATTTCATAAAATAACTTTATTGCACGGAGCTGCATAAGCTCTTACTGCAGGTCACATAAGTACGTACGAATGTTACCTATAATAAAGGGCATGATTAATTACACTCGCGTGTTTACTAGAATCCTGTCGTTTCAAAGTTTTATCGGAATCAAGACTTGTCCGTGGTTTCGAAGAGTAATTATAGGTTTAAAACAAAGAACAACCCTTTTAAATCAATAGATCTCATTAAGACAAGTCGAATGAGCCCAAACTAAACATTCCCAGGGTCCCCTGTCATGAAAAAGCATTTCGACATAAAAATAAAGGAAAATTATATTTTCTTTCCCCGGTATAGAATGAGGTATTTTAATTTTACTAGGTAGTCAAATAAATCTACAAATCTGTCCGAAGTTGAGGTATTGTGTAAAAAATGGCTTGACAATATCAGAATTGTATATTTCTAGACGTTGTATTTTGTAATGCCAATGTTGTGCAAAAAAACAGAGTTTAATGATGACGTCACTAGGTTAGTATTTCATAGAAATCACGAACAAACTTTCCGTTTTGACAGTTCCAAAAAGTGTCTATTTGACTAGCAGTAAAATATGTAACGTATTGAATTTTGTACTCTATGTATAGGTCACGTCAGGATTGTCCGATGTTTATACTCAAGTTCTATGTGTTTCTAAGCCAATTTTACCAACGAAAGAGTAACTTTTACTCGAGAGTATCTTCTACTTTTCCATAGACACCAGTGACACCTAGATCAGATCACCTCATTTTGAACTGTTATTTGTCATACAAGTTATCCCCAGGATAGTTATTCTCGTATAACTTTTTGTTGGTGAAATCCAGCCTAACTATACTAAGCCCGGATTTTACCAACGAAAGAGTAACTTTTACTCGAGAGTATCTTCTGCTTTTTCATCAGATCACCTCATTTTGAACTGTCATTTGTCATACAAGTTATCCCCGGGATAGTTATTCTCGGTATAACTTTTTGTTGGAATCACCAATTTCATGTCTAATTGTTTAACTTACTTTTCTTAAGTCAAGGTTATGTTCATTGTAGTACACGCTCTGTTTGTCATGTATGTAATGCTTTGTTTTTGTCTGTGTTATGCATTTATGCAAGACACTTGAAATCTAGTCTCTGCAAGTTAATTAAATTAACGGCGCGGTGGCGGCGTAGTCAAACTAATATTTATGGAAATCCAAAGTTTTTTTGTCTGCGTGCGTACCTATATCATGCACATCTGTCGTCTATACTATGAAGACTGCTGCTAAAATGTTATACTGGCGCCATCAAACGAGACACCACACATATTTGACAAAATCACACTCAGATAGAGTAAGAGTCTGGTAAACGATTCTATGGATTTACTTTTCCAGTGCGCCAAATTTACATAAATCTTAGCATGGCAGGCAACCGGATATTAAGAATCTGTTGCCGAAGTCTCATGTCATGATATAAGTACAGTCGTCCAACGATATCTTTTGGCACTTGAGTGGTTGAATGACGTTTACAGGAGGGCGCTAGTTCTGCGCAACTTAACGCAATAACGCAACGAACCTGATGACTCGAGCGTTAGTTCCACTTGTCACCGTAAGCCAAAATATCGTTGGAAAGCGGTACATCTTTTTGGATTTTGACATTTGAAATTTTGCTGCCCTATAAAAAGTTAGCAAATAATACCAGTTTCTACTTTCGTGTGCCAGACTTTAGCAATGTACTGCATATTTCAGGTTGACTTCCCTAATAAGGCGTGGGCTTCCTAAGAGGCACAGATTGTGGTTAGCAATAGCTTACTACTTGCCACACACATCCCTTCTGTGTGTGGTCAGACGCAAATTGCGTTAAACCAGTATGACTACACTCTGTTTTGTTTTGTTTTTCAAGTCTTTATTAACATTTTAAACATATTACACCACTTCTTAATATATAAAAACAACTACGTATATGTATTAGATTGAATCACATTATGCTTTATCGGGCTGAATTTGCCTATGAAAGCTTAAATAAAAATAAATACTAAAATCAACTAATAACATTATGGCGCAAGGTACTAACAATAAATCAGATAAATGACGTTATTGACATAGCAATCCTCAGTGATGGTTATGTCGGCGGCCGATCGTAGAATTGGGTACATCATGATGTGCCCAAACGTGAAATATCTTGAAACGATGAAATCTCTTAAGGCAAACACTGCGGTAGCTTACGTTAAGACTAAAGGGGGCGAGCGCAGCGAAGCCCCCGAATAGTCTTTGTGTTCGTTTAACATGTATAACACAAAAAACATCACGAAATGCTGAATAAAAATGCTTTTAAAAAGACATGTTTTCGTTAAAACCCGCCATATCATGATATGCCCGGTAACGGCTTGGGCATGGGCATATCATGAAATGGCGTGGCACATCATGATGTGCCCTATTCTACGATCGGCTGCCGACAGATACACATTGTAAACAGTGGCATAAGTATGACTACACTAAAACTTTATTTTCATCCGTTTCTGGCTGTAAATAGGAATAATATTTTTTGTCATCAAATTGTTGAGGATTGAGAATACAAAGATAATCCAGTAAAACGTGATCGTAGGTAACAAGATATGTTCACCAAAGTACAAGAGGTTGCTATGATATCTACTAATGATTTTTGTCATTTGTCAGCAGAATTAATCTTTTGCTCTACACGCATCGGTTTGTCTAGAACTCCACCAACTAATTAACCAAGTATTTTTATAATGACCTATTTCGTGAACGTTACAAATGTAGACCCATACAGCTGAGTACCTACATAGGTCCCTGCGGTGCGGGAGGGCTGTTTTAGGCGTGTGTATGGGGGAGGCAGTTGCCCTTCACGTCCTTGCCGGGTAGTGCTAACAAGCAACAAATCAAGACTAACATCTCCAGGTTCTCTCACAGAAAACCTGTCCAAATACAGCGAAATCTATAAAACACTGGCGAACATTATCGAAATTAACCTTAGTTGCTAAGACTGATTGACGTGTGTATGACGAAACTATAATAGCATGGAAGGGGGCGAATTTGTTACAGCGCTTTTACTAGCTCGTCCAATGGACGAAATTGCCCACTTCTTTTGTTCAGTTTTTTTCATAGGTTTTGAAGTTTATTACGATGTGAACGACTTTGAACAGCTACGAGCTATATTATCTGCCACGGCGGCAGGGGCGGAAATTTTCAAATCGCATACATTTTCTTAGCGGGTCGATGATCTCTATTCCACGTTATTTGACAGCCAATCGTCCCGCCCGCATCAATGTACTATCGCAAGAACCCTACTTTTTAAACGCTAGTTGTACTTTCTACCAAATCATTCAATGCTTGTAATGGTTGGATTGATGGAATATTGATTCTCTGGTTACTTGTAAAACCTGTCGCTCCTAAGACATGGTCCACACTACAGTCATCGACCGGCGCACCCCCATAGTGCAGCCATGATGAAAGTGTTCCATCCACCGCCGCCGTTTGCGGCCGGCCTGCGTCTGCGCAGCACACAAGACAGTTCGCGCACCACTTTCCTTCCACGCGCACGCTACAGTATCACTCCATTATACCGCATCGGCATTCTTGTAACCGAAAAGTTATAGCATATTGGGTAACTGGTGGTTCCTGATACGTGTGTATTGCTTGCCGTGTTTGTGGTTTTCGCGGTAAAGAGTTTGTGCAAATTGAGGGTGGTTGCTGGAATTTGAGTGAGTTGTTATGATATTATTTCATTTTACGAGTAGATAAGGGTATGCTTAGCATCATGGTCAATAACGGCCGAAATTAATAACCTATCGTCTATCCATAATCTGCAGATTTGAGATTGCTAGTGTCAATTTTGACATAAATATCATAGCGCAACTGTCAAATGTAACGCGAATCTGCAGATCACGGATAGAGATAGGTTATTGGGATCGGCCATTAATGGATGATTTACGTGATATTTCAAAACATTTCAGTATTTTTATGTTTTTTTTCACATAAAATATCGAAGAATAAAAAGAATGACATGTGTAGCGTAGATGTACAAAGGTGAGCTTATATCCAAAGCGAAATTTCATCTAAAATCATGTGCATTGTATTTGCATTTGTGCTGAAATAAACACAAACATTTTGTCATTGATGTGATCCCATTTAGGCGTCTCAAATTAAAGGAAACTTAAATCTTCGCCACAAGTCTGAAAATTGGCACAAATTTTTAAATTAAGAATTTACAATTTCACATATATATTTTCACATATAAGCAGTAGGTACAATAGGCCCGCAGGTAGGTACAATCGACCCGCAGGTAGGTACAATCGGCAACATTAGCAATGTTTTACAACATTTTAAACTCATGTCAAACCGGTGAAATCGATATTTCATCAAACTAAGATAAACTTAAATTTATTAAACGTTCGGCGCTTTCCATTTTAGAATATAGAAAACACAAAACCTGGCTAATACAGATGTTACGCCACTATTAGTTTTAGTTCTTAAAAAATTGCCGTCAGCACCTAACAAATGAAGAATAGGTCATTTGTTTTTATTTGTCCACATTCACTGGGAAAGCATATTTACAAATAAAGTAGCCTGTTTAGCATTGTGTTACGAGACGCGTTATAACTTGTTACCCTAAAACGGGATCATACTATACACTAAGCTGTAGGAAATAAGGCTCAACGCTAAAGGTGTAACTTACAATGAATGCAGTTCGGTGTCTGTCTTCCGCAATAAAGTATTCAACTTTTCATAATCAGTGTTGTGGCGTCGACTGAATTGCAGGCTGTATTGCATACCGGATCATTTTACCTTTAATTACGGGTACTATATTACTTGACGGATGATTCAAGCAGTTTGCCGGTTAAGGAGTTATGAGATTAGTTGAGATAGGATGGCACTTTCAGAAGACTATTCGCTCAATATAAGGTCCAGCAGCCTATTCTAAAAATATAATGTTTGGTAGCGGCAGTTGACATAATACCTTTCGCCTAGAATATCAACGATGGATTAACGTAACTTGCTCTACAACTTTTGAAGTTCCTTCGCCACCTACTGTAATGCTAATCTACTGCTAAAAATGTTCTTCCTATTTACCGTATTCAGAAGAATGTAAAAGACCCAAAAATCTAAAACATAACACAGCGTCACACCTTTTCCCATACGGAGTGGCAGAGGAATAATTGTACCCACTCTTAGCCAGTTAAAAAATTAAATATATAAATCTATCTGAGGAATCTTGTATAGATATTTCGCTTGACTATTGAATACTTACTCCAGACGAGTAATTTATTGATAAAATTACTAATGTCAACTAATTGTTATAAGTTCGAGTTTTAAAAGCGATAATAACTGGTGCTGAACGCTTATAAGTTTGGTTCCTATTTCCGATTAGATTTTAGATTTATTCGTGCTGTAATTGTTTTGACCTTATGTATAAATAATGTGCGAGGTTGATTTTAAATGCGTCCAAATTATCTACACGAAAATTTTAATTCCAATCTAGAGCATAACGGTGTACAGTCGCGTTTTCGTCTATAGTTACACATTTCGGAATTTGCACAATTATTATTTCGTGCATCATAGGGACAAGACACAATCCTTCATACGTATTTAAATTTGACTTTTTCGACAATGTATAAAGATCTAGAATAACATGTATCAACCAATCAAATAAAATCTCTTAATAATACCTTGGGGTCATATCTTCATGTTTTCTGAAGAGTTGCTTCACATTATCTATAACGAATAACAGTTATTTTGTGAATTGTATTGTGTAAAATTTATTAATTTGTTAAATTCGTTTGACCTCCATGATAGAGTGTGTGTGTTGAGTAATGTTAGACATCACGAAAGAAGATCCCTAGCCTAGTCCCCATCCTAAGAGACGTGACCCATTATTTGCAATGTATTACCCCCCTTTGCTTCCTCGATGACCACCCGTAGTATATGCCAAGAGTGATATTTTGCCAAACATGGTATTCTGAAGACCGAGCGAGTGTAGCATTGGTTACTTAGAAAACACAAGGCAACTCGTCTCGTTCAACTACTTGCCTAGCAAACATTTAGCCATTGGTTTAAATTCCAGCCCTGAGTTTACGGCCCGGGCTTTTGACTAAGTAATTAATTCGAATGTTGGCTACACATATGTGAACATATATGACCCCAGGCCACGGCTCATCTGGCCTTCTAGTCCTCTGGCACCCATACACAAACAAATCCATGCACTTGTCCCAAAAACGCCTAACATTGACGAAAAGTAGTCTACGGACGATACCGTTACTCAATCGCATTGTCATCGAAGGCTACTTCGACTATAAGCCAAGCACGCACAGGTTAGGCAAGCCAGAAGTTAGACTATACTTCTACTCGTCCGTATAGCTACTGCACTGCGCGATATATTGCGACATATATCACTTTCTATTCAGCACAAACCTTCGAAAAATATAAAATATTAAATAATATATAAATCGTGTCGACCTCCGTGGCGTTGTGGTTTGAGGCTCTGCCTCCTAAGCGAGAGGTACCGGATTCAGATCCCGGCTTGTGGGGAACAATAAACACCAGGGGGTAAGTTAATCATATTGTGTCAAGGCCCGAAATAAACGAATTGAATTGAATTGAATTCTCGCGCTATCGAGATCATCTCCGTGGCCGAAATATCGATTCGAGATCCGAATAACTCCATCTAAAACAAAAAAGCTATATACTATACTTTTACGACCAACTGAGATATCTCGATCCGTTTGCGATCGAAATAAATATGAATCGAGATCGTTTTCGTGGATGTCTTGGAAGTGACGTGTGACGTTGCTGACGACACACATCCTAGAGTGCTGAAGTAATGTATTTGTCTATAGCGTGATGATATGTACCGCAGATTCTATTCTGGATCATTTATTATTTTTTCAGCGCAACCCCCATTTTGATAGATTTCCCAATTTTGCGTAAAAGTGCCTTAAACATTTTCTTGTCAAAAGGTCATTGCTCCGGTTACGATTTTATTATATTATAAATAGATAGATAGATAGAGATACTATTTGTGAATTTTATATTTGAACATCTCATTAGATGGGGCTGGTACGTATGACCCATTACTGGGCGTTATGATGCTGATCAATCAAGTCCACTTTGCATACGTGGGTATTTTACCAAGGTAAAAACTTTCGTACAATTAAGCATTTACAGTAAATTTTAAGAAAGACCCTCATTAAATTTATGACACAATATTCTCAGAAGCCACTTTAAAATGATCTCTTTTTTGTTTTTTGATAGCTTTATTGCAATTTCGATTCACGTAATTTAAAAATCTGTTCATTTTACAGCTAATAACTACTTCAAAGTAGTTACAATACCTAATTAACAACACTAAACACTAGAATTTATTCCAAAACCACCATTACAGAGGCTAAATTCGCCATTATTCTTGACACAAACAAAAAGAACAGGTTCTGACTGACTGACTGCCAAACGGCTAGGTAGAATTCTAGAATTTGGAGGATAGCTTCTTTTTATGAAAGACACGCTAAGAAGAAGTTTTACTGAAATCTGACCCTAAAGGGGTCAAAAATACCTTTTTTGCTATAAAAAGTTCATAAGAAAGAACCCATTGAACTGCGGAATGAGTTCTCAATTGGACCGAAAAGTACAAAAACGCAGGCGCGGGCTTAAGCTAGACTCTCTGTAATTGTTCTTTGACAAAAGCTGCTAATTAAGACTAATTCTATGTTTTCCACGCTCGCAATGTGCTCCTTATAAAATAACTGTATGGCATTATAAATGAGAATCTTCTCACTTCCGCAGTGCGTGGCACGGATAGAAAACTGAAGATATTTAATTATAACATTACCTACCGGTGGAGAAAACGTCGTAAAATCTGCATGGAGTAGCCTACCAACTCTATGCAGATTTAATTATGAGTTAGCCTTCCAACTCTATGCAGATTTAATTATGAGTTAGCCTTCCAACTCTATGCAGATTTAATTATGAGTTAGCCTTCCAACTCTATGCAGATTTAATTATGAGTTAGCCTTCCAACTCTATGCAGATTTAATTATGAGTTAGCCTTCCAACTCTATGCAGATTTAATTATGAGTTAGCCTTCCAACTCTATGCAGATTTAATTATGAGTTAGCCTTCCAACTCTATGCAGATTTAATTATGAGTTAGCCTTCCAACTCTATGCAGATTTAATTATGAGTTAGCCTTCCAACTCTATGCAGATTTAATTATGAGTTAGCCTTCCAACTCTATGCAGATTTCTAACCAATGTTTCAAAGGACATTCAACAGTATTCTCTGTATTTTAAATAGATTTTTCAAGCAAACTAAGTAGCTTAGTGGTATTTTAAAGAGTTGCTGAATTTCGGATTAAAATCTTTATATTAATCAAACTAATAAATTAAACGAATAATCCGCCCCACGAAAAGCCCGGCCCAAAGTCCATACGGTAAAGTTATAGGTACAAATAAAACAGTTTATCAGTAAAGTCAGACACAACTAAAACCTTGCTGACTGTACCAACTATATTCATAGCTTATTGAATAAATTGACCAGAAGGCATCCTGAGCTGAGTCCACAATCAGTTAGGTACCGTCAGTAATTCATTCACACAAGTGTCTCACAGCGTCACGTTATAGAACTAGGAAGGCACTTCACTTCACTTCAGGCCGTTTCTTTAGGCGTCAAAACTAAACTAAATAAATAATAAAGCGAATTCGAAAATGAAATCTATTGCTACCGCTAAAGGTTAGACGTAAACGCCCCATATGGCTTTTTGAATTCAGTAGGTAGGTAACTAAAACCAGATTCGAAATTCCGGACGCACAAAATGCATACGAGTTTGCTCTCCACTCCAGGAGGCCGTGTTGCTCTATGTTCTCCACACACAGTCCTTCGATCATATATATGATCGAAGACCCAGTCAGATTTTTTCAGATTGGTCTGACAGAGTGCCCGGAAATCCGACTGAATTTAATGTACAAAAGAGAGAGAGCGACAGACATAAATTGAGTATAAGATTACTGATTCTTTAGACTGTGTTTCTAAAATAACAGTGTCCCATTCAAGATGTTTGTGCCCAGCCTAGAGAGCTGTGGTTTCAAGTTGTCTGTCACTCTATACTTCCTTGTGATTTGACGCCTTCAGAATACCTCAGACTGCAGTATAAAAGAAACAAAGAAATAGCTGTAACAGAAGCGGGAAGCACTTAAACTGACCACATGCATAAAATGGTCTTCTTAAAAGGGCGTCTCTAATAGAATGTATACTAAGATATCGTATATGGCGTAGTTACTCATTCTAAGTTATGTCTTAATAAATACGTACTACCATAGACAAATTACTTATTTGTCTATGGTACTACGCAAGCACCGCAAGCACACTTTTTAAACGACTTCACAAAAGGAGGAGGTTTACAATTCGTCGGGCCATTTTTTTTTTGTGTTTTTCATAATAACTCGTGCAAATGCACATGGCAAGCATAATATTGTGATGCGGAACTGATGATGAAGACCACACATGGCCAACAGAACTGCTCAATATTAGGTACAAATACAATCTACTATATGCATGGCTGACGGGTAACGCGTAGCCGAAACCGGTGGACCTAGCTAGAGCCATGAAACTTTTTACAGAGGTTCCTTATGTAGCGTAGGGTAGCACCTTGGTAGCACTAACATAGGATTTGACGAAATTAATTCTCCAAGGGGGTGAGGGGGGGAATAGGGGGTTACAGTTTGTATTAAACTCAAAAAGCACTTGACATTGGTTTCTAATCAAATATGGTTTGTGGAAGTCGGTTTTTTTAGTTTTTCTTTTTGTTTCAATTATTCTAGGTACCTACATGTGAGAGTAGAGTGTCGTTAGGTTTTATAAAAATATTTATTTATAAGGTCCAACTGCAATATAAATAATAGATTTTACAATGTCAATTAGACATCATGGTAAGTTCAGCCGATTCTTTAATAATAATTCTGAAAGGTATTGCGACTTTAAATGTAGTCGCAAATTTTGGAATAACAAATGTCAAACTTGCATTTAGTTCATACCAATTCATCAAAATCAAAGCCGACACAGTAAATAAATCTGTCAAATGCGGGGCGGACTCGCACACGAAGGGTTCCGTGCCATCGTACAACAAAACTTAAGCACTCAAAACAATAAAACAAAAAGAAAATTAAATCAAGTTCGAGTCAGAATCGCACAAGAAGGGTACCGTACCATTTGTACAACACAACGGAAACACTCAAAACAATAAAACAAAAAGTGAATAAAAAAAACGTCTCTTTTATGGGGACCCCCTTTAATTTGTAATATGACTCGTATTTCAGTATTTGTTGTTGTTGCGGCAACAGATATACACATTCTGTGAAATTTTCATTTTTCTAGCTATAACGGTTCGTGCTCTAGGACCCGCTGACCGATAGACAAACAGACAGACAGACAGACAGACAGCGTGGGCTTAGTAATAGGGTCCCGTTTGGCACCCTTTGGGAAAGGAACCCGAAGAAGTACTCCGGAACGTCTATTCTATGTATTATGAAAGATGGTGGGTAGATGCCTCGTATAGAAGATCGGGCAACGGATATTGACTCAGAGACGTTTAGATTGACACAGTCATAGACAATACATAATTAGTCGTTAAACCTACCGGAAGGCTCCCATTTTGCGGGTCCCGTTACAAGGAGTGTTTTGTATAGAAAATCGGGCAACAGGATATTCGGGTACATTGACTCAGAGAAGTTAAGATTGAAGACTGTGTTACAGTCATAGATAATAAAATCTAAGTAGCAGTTAAAAATACCGGAAGGCTCCCATTTTGTGAGTCCCGTTAAATGAAATGTTTCGTGCACTTGAAACTAAATCGCTTGATTAGTTCACAGAAGGAAATGGTCGGAGACACGAGCACTAACTGTGGTTTAGTGGCTGCCAGAGACAAAAGGAAAAGATCTCGTAAAGTAAACATGTGAAACCTAAGCCGGCTCATTTGCATGCGGAATGAGCGTGATTAGGTTGCCAATGACGAGGTCCAAATATTTATGAATTCTTTTTGAATTTAGAATCATCTAGAATCAAATCATATAATAATTGAAACAAAAAGTAAACTTTAGAAAAAACCGACTTCCACAAACCCTATTTGATTAGATTGAGTTTAATACAAACTCTAACCCCTTATCCCCCCCCCCCCCCCCTTGGGGAATTATTTTTGTCAAATCCCATATCAGTGCTAACCCACGCTACTAAGGAACCCCTGTACAAAGTGTCATGGCTCTAGGTCCACCGGTTTAGGCTATGCGTCGGCTGCCCGTCAGCCACGCATTTGTACCTAGTACTAGTATTATAGTAGCAGATCTGGTGGCCATATGTGGTCTTCATCAGCAGTTCCGCATCACAATATTATGCTTACCATGTGCATTTGCACGAGTTATTATGAAAAACACAAAAATCACTATAGGTCTGCCTATAATATTTGAAGAGGTCCTGACCTGGTGTCAATGGGACCAATGGAAAGGTAAACCCTTTCAAACAAAAAAATAATTTTCAAAATCGGTCCATCCGTTTAGGCGCTATCGGGGGGCAGACATAAAAAAAACATCCGGACGAATTGTAAACCTCCTCCTTTGGGAAGTCGGTTAAAAATGACAACAAGCTCTTTTTCTGCTTTGCATACTTTTGACTTGCTGTTGAACTCTTTGCTGCATCAAAGTTTAATTATTTGAGAAGAAGATGGTACGGGCTTTAAGAACTCTACAACCACAATGTAGCAATAAATAATTTGGAATTTGGAATTGGGCTGTGTTTTTGCTCCTTGACTTGCGTTCACTTGCCAAGCCACATCATCCAAGCTCAGTAAAGAGGTATTACTGCTGTCCACGGAGTTTGCGTAAGTTAGCCTTTCCATCACAATACATGGTTAATTTTCAAATCACATGTTTTACCATAATGTTATGGGATGACGTCATTTACATTACATATCAAACTGGACAATATTATAATGCATCCAATATTAGGCATACTTATGCAAGTTCAAGTGCAGGTTTTATTAGGTTTTTTTTTAAATCGGCCATGCATGTGTGAACTGATTCCCAAAAAAAAATACTTTTATTTTTCACTTTTTAGAAAAAAGGAAAAAAGTACATAAAACTTTATAGGTATATTTCTACAAAATAAAATACAAAAATCTCAAAAATAAATTTTAAAAAAAACCTGTTTTTAAAATTATTTATCTTTTCCATATTTTTTCACACTATCCAAAATAAATTCAATACGCGTGTTTTGTCACCCTAAATTTTCCCGTAGTCCTTAAACTTACAACTATAATTTACGATTATGTATTCAAATCTGATAAGTATACATACATACATATATATACTATATGTACCTATGTACTTTAATCCGCCTAAGTGTTGTGAGTTTTTGGGCTGTGTATTGTATATGTTTAGTTTAGAGTGTCAAGACACGGGTATTGACAAAATTCCCTATAATTTGAAAAAAAAATACAATTGACGAAGCTAATTTTCAAAGTTTTTATATGACTGCACCTTTCAGTTACAATCTGTATAAATGTTTTATTTACCTCGCTTGAATGATATGATTTGGCTGCTCAGGAAACTATCGTATTAGAGAGTGTCATGTAGAATGCTGTTATAATAAATCAACTCGTCGTCGTTTGCATATCATTAGAGGCATGCAATTTACTAACCACACTGACTCTGTTGACAGTCACTTATTAAGCTTTGTATTTCCATACACCTGTGGTTTATACACTTTAGATGTCAGACAAAGTCAAACAATCTACATAAGCTATTATCAAAGTACTAATTACGATCAAAATTACTCTATGATATAGTATGTAAACAAATTTTCAATCCCTCTCGCTCCGACGTCTTTTGTTCTCCATTGTAAGTTTGTTCGGCCTATGTCCTTATGAGAGTATACCGACACGGCTATTAATAGCTGCCTGTCATACAAAATTGGGTTTTGAATAGCTGGCTCGAAGTGGACACAACCGTGCCTCTGCCACTCCGTAAAACAAAAAGGCGTGACGCCATGTTATCCAAAGGACTCTACACTCCAAGCCTACCGCAGCGCCCGCAGCCGAGAGTAATGAGTGTAAAGTCCATAAACAGACCGTCCAATTTGCTGGCAATGGAAAAACTTCTCCCAAAAACGAGTTTTCTCTGTAAATCATGCTGTACAAATATCGAAGGTACCCGCCGACCTTGCCATGCCAATGAAGTCGTCTCGTCTTACCTCACATTACCGTCACGTTATGTGTACAAGCGCAAGGGAACAATATCACATTAGATTACTATTATGTTCTTCTTTATTGTAGAGATATTTTTTAAATTGCTTGTACGATTGCTGAGGGATTGTCCTTTACTTCAAGCATTATGTTACAGACTTTATAGCTTCATGCATATTTCCAGACTGCAGCACCTGTCTTTCGAAGGACATTTGTGTAGTTTTATGACTAATGGTTAATTTTCTTGTAATTAACTGAAAGATAGTTAATAGTTTTTTTTTATCTGGTACATTGTTTTCCAAAGCTCTTACTTCTATCAATTGATATTTATTTACTATATTGATGAGAAAGAGAAGTCTTTTGAGTTTTCATTTTACCTAATGTTGGTGTATCGATTAAGTATCTTCAGAATAGCTTCTCGACACACACCGGTGTCATTCGTCATCAACTCAGCAGCGATAGGCAACTCTATATTAGAACGGCCTCGGAACATGTGTCGTCTACTGAATGAGATAACAAGCATAATTCTAAACAAAACAATGATGGATATTGTTAAGGCCTAACATATATTCCAATAAAATACTTATTTAGAAGCGTTTTGAATGTTTTATTGTTTAAAATCAAACTACGTATTCGCAATTACAGTTGTGATTGTCGTCTGGTCATCGGAGCGCCTTCGCTTTGCTCGGGGCCCGTCTTGCCCCCCGCCGCCTCCTCAGCCCTCTCTGTCATCTGATGCCGGTTATGGTTCACTTGTGAACATTCTCCGGGGCCTTGAAAGCTTCAGGTTTCAAAGAGATGTAGTAGAAGTTGGTAAGAGACACAGCTTGTTTACTGCTCTCTTTATAGAGCCTCTTATGGTGTGGACATCAGCTACTCTGTTGACGCCATCTGGTCCAGGGTGTAGACGTGATATTCTTCCCATTCGCCATCTCAAGGGTGGTTGATTTTCTTCCTTTATGACGACTAAGTCGCCGACGGCGAGCGCTTGTTGTTGCCCGACTCGCCATTTGGTTCGTTGTTGTAGCTCAGCCATGTACTCCAGGCGCCACCTTTCCCAGAACCGCTGTCGAAGTTGCTCGATGAGGAGGTACCTGTTGGGTCTTGCAGCAGTAACCGGCCGGGACGGCACCGACATGAGTGGCCGCCCGATTAGGAAATGCCCTGGAGTCAGAGGGGAGAGATCATTTGGGTCTGACGAGAGAGGAGATAGCGGACGTGAGTTGAGGATAGCTTCTATTTGTGTGAATAACGTCGCTAGCTCCTCAAACGTCAGGGAAGCATTGCCAGCTATACGCTTCAAGTGGTGCTTAGCTGATTTTATACCAGCCTCCCATATACCTCCAAAGTGAGGTGAATATGCGGGGCTGAAGATGAATTTAAAACCCTCATTTGCAGAATAATTATAAATGGACTGTTGGCTGGACTGAATTACCCTACCTAGTTCATTGCTTGCCCCCTGAAAGGCTCCCCCATTATCACAATGGATTTCATAGGGCTTGCCTCTTCTAGAACAGAATCTACGAAGACACAGGATGAAGGCTTCAGTACTGAGATCACTGACTAGTTCCAGATGTACTGCCTTTGTTGTAAGACAGACAAATAAACACAAATAACATTTGGTTATTCTATTGCCTCGCCCCTTCCGGCTAGATATGAGGAAGGGCCCACCAAAGTCAATTCCACATGTATGAAAAGGGAAGTCGGGATCTGTTCTTACTGAAGGTAAATTCCCCATTATGGGCTGTATTGTCTTTCCACGTAAACGTGTGCATACAACACATTTCTTTATAGTAGTGCGGGCGAGATTTCTACCTCCTATTGGCCAGAACTCCTCGCGAACTGAAGCCAGTAGATGTTGAGGACCAGCGTGAAATAATCGTAAGTGTTCATATTTCATTAATAATTGGGTTAATCTGTTTTTAGAATCTAATAAAATGGGATGCTTTTTGTTAAAGTCATAACTTGAGTTGTGCAAACGACCACCCACCCGGAGTATGCCATTTGAATCTATAAATACATTTAGTGATATCAATTTTGATTTATGATGTAGTTGCTCACCTTTACTTAAACATTGAAGTTCGTTTGAAAATGATTCTAATTGACTTTGTTTGATTAGAACATTTTGTGACTGTTCCAGTTCATTTGAATTTAAAGGGCCATTTAATTTTAAATTTTTGTATTTACAATTGTTAATGAACCTCAACACATAAGCAGTTGTCCTTTTTAATCTTTGATAATTAGAATAGTTATCGAATTTAATTATAGGACAATCATTATTATTTTTACTATTATCATTGCAACGAACAGGGAGTGACAACATCGTAGCAGGCGTTGTTTTAATTTCTGGTAAGTTATTAGTTGATAAGTAGGTACTTTTAGGCCATTCGGAGTGCTCCTTCGTGAGAAAGGAAGGACCTTCCCACCACAGGAGAGATGACTGCAGCAGGTGTGGGTCAACACCCCTTGACGCGAGATCGGCGGGATTCAAATCTGTAGGTATGTGGTTCCATTTAAATTCTGATGTTAATTCATTTATCTCATTGACTCGATTACACACAAAGGCCTTTAGATTTCTCGGTGAAGATTTTAACCATCCCAGAACGACTGTTGAGTCAGTCCATATTGTTTTTTGTGTGATATTACACGTAAGTGATTGTGAGACCTTGGTGCATAAACGAGCTCCCAACAAAGCCCCACATAACTCTAATCTCGGAATCGTCATTGGCTTTAAGGGTGCAACCCTGGCCTTAGCGCACAATAGTTTGACTTGAATGTGATTGTTTTTGTCTGTGGAGCGCAGGTAAACACACGCGCCATACGCGGCTTGAGATGCATCAACAAAACAATGCAACTCCACAGACTCGGGAAAATCGCACAAGACATATCTAGGCACTATTATTTTAGACAACTGAGCTAGGTTATCTATGAAGGTAGACCAACATTTGTGAAACTTTTGTGGAACTGGCTCATCCCAGCTCAGCTTTGCAGTCCACAATTTTTGTAAGATAATTTTAGCTTTAATTATACATGCTGAAAGTAGGCCTAGCGGGTCAAACACTTTACATGTCATTGAAATGATGGTCCTTTTGGTAATTTGAGCGGTGCGTTCAATGTCTGTTGAAAACTGTAAAGTGTCAGGATTTGGGGCCCAATTAAGACCTAACACGGACGATTCTTTACATAGCTCCATAGAATCGGAAGTTACTTCTTCACCTTCAAAAATTTGAGGACAATTTGTTCTGACCTTTCGTAAGGGAAAGCATGCAGATTGCAAAACTTTGTTTACATTACTGTATATATATTTTAACTCATCCTCCGACGAGGCTCCGGTACTTAAATCATCTACATAAAAATGATTTTTTATTACATTGGCTATTACCTTGTCCTTACAGTCTTTTGATAATTGGTTAAGACAACGAGTACTTAGAAACGGCGCTGACGCCGTCCCATATGTGACGGTATTTAGCTGCATTGTTTGTAATGGCTGGCTTTCGTCGTCCCTCCACACTATCAGCTGTAGGTGCCGCTGAGACTCATCTATAGCTATCTGCCTATACATTTTTTCTATATCGGCCGTGAGTACAAACCGATATACTCTGAAGCGCAATAAAATTGATAGCAAGTCACTTTGAACTACAGGGCCAACTTGTTGTATATCATTAAGTGATTTACCGGAAGTAGTTTTCGCTGAAGCGTCAAATACAACTCTTAATTTAGTTGTCTCTGAATTTTCTCTAATGACAGAGTGGTGGGGTAAGAAACACCCGAATTTTGGCCGTTCTATCACACTTAGATGACCTAGATTGGCGTATTCATGGATGAAGTTGCTGTAGGCTTCTTTTTGTTGAGGAAATTTATTTAATTTCTTTTCTAAATTTAGAAACCTTTTCTTAGCGATATGATAAGAGTCACCGAGTGCCTTTTCTGGCTCCTCTTTGAATGGAATTTTGACTGAAAATCGACCATTATCTAATTGACGGACGTTTTCCGAGAAATGGGACTCACATGATTTTTCTTCCATGGAATATGATTTAGTCATAGTTGGCAATTCTTCGATCTCCCAGAACCTTGTAAGGGAATCGTGAATCTCATGGCTAAAATTGCAGTTTACCTCTGGGTTAGGGTGACCATCTCCATTTGTTGGACCGGACACCAACCATCCAAACATTGAGTGTTGCAAGGTAGGTTTCTTGAGACCTAACTTTATTTGTTTCGCACCTACAATATCCCAAAAGACATCTGCTCCTAGAAGTATATCTATTTCGGAGGGACGATAGAAAGTCGGGTCAGCTAACTCAACGTTGGTCGGTAATTTTAGCCTTTGGACATTTACCTCTACGTTTGGTAAAGTACCTGTAATTTTTGGGACGACTAGGCCCGTAACTTTGATTTCGAATGCATTGATTCGTGATTTTATTATGAACTGACAGCGGTCAGTGATTTTACAAACCACATTGCCAATACCTGCAACGTTTATTGGTTTACCAGGAATATTAGTCAACCCAGCCCTCTCTCTCAGGTTTGCCGTAAGAAAAGATGACTGACTTCCTGTGTCCAACAAAACTCGTGCTAAGTGACTTGTGTTGCTATTTTCGTTGATGATTTCAACTTGTGCCGTACAAAGGAGAACTTGCGCCGAAGATTGAACTGACAGAGAAACTGGCAATGTGGATTGCGTTGCTATGTCCTGATCATTATCGACCTGCCCGTGAACTAGATTATTATGTTTTTTCTTACACGTCCTACAAAGCCCTTTCAAACGACATTGGCCTGTAGCATGGCCACTCCGAAGACAGTTGCTGCAAAGTTTCAATCTTTCTACCTCTTTAAGTCTGTCTTCTACAGTCATATTTTTAAATTGAGAACATTGATGGAGCATGTGATTTTCACCGCAAACAACGCAGGAATAACTCGCTGCTTGTTTGTTGTCTGCTGCTACGACAAAAGACTTGGTAATCCTATTTTCTTTGTACACAGGTTTATGGTCACCCTTGTCAGTTCGATTGCTACAGTATGAAGTTTCTAATATGTCCGCTCGGCTGCTAAGAAACCTTTTAAATTCCTCCAAAGTAGGCAATTCTGATAGATTACTCTTGAATTCCTCCCATTTCCTACTGGTGGTAGGATCTAATTTTCCTGAGACCATATAAATTATTATTGTGTCCCATTTATCAGTTGGCTGACCAAGTGTGTTTAGCGCCCTAAGATTTTTAGAGACAAGATCAATTAAGTATCGTATTGCCTTGAATGACTCCTTTGTTATAGGGTCGACATTGAACAAAGCTTTGAGATGGTTGTTTATCAGAATATTTTTATTATTATACCTGTCACACAACAGTTCCCACGCAACAATGTAGTTATTGGCAGAAAACTCAATTGATTTTATAACTACTGCAGCACTGCCCTCTAAAGCGGCCCGCAGATAGTGAAATTTGTTTATCGGTGGAATAGAATTGTTTGAATGTATAACTGAATCAAATGTGTCCTTGAATTCTAACCATTTTAGATAATTACCATCGAATGAAGGTAGTTTTATGGTGGGTAATTTTATCCCATTGCTAGCACCTAGCTGTGAGTCCTGGTCAGCCTGATTAGCCTTGCCAACCCCTGATGCCTTGTCCAACACTTGTTGTGCTTGGCACAATAGCGAAAAAAACCTACTTTCAAGTGCATCCCGTTCTTGCAATTGCACTGCTAAGTCCGAACAGTGAAATTCTATGCTAGTCTGCAATTCATCAAAGGTGGCGAATAAACTTTCGAATTTAGTATATCTCCTTCTCAATTCCTCAACTTGAAGACTATTTAAGACCATCCCATGTTCGTGAAGCAGGATAGGTTTTAAATAGTCCTTAAAAATAGTAACTTGTCCTTTTATAGAGCTACGCTTTTTTATTAGGTCCTTCCCAATTTCGCTAGACGTCATTGTTTGATTTGATGACCCAGGAACAACAGTTTTAGTGCCCTCAGTACTAGCCTCCTGGTCCGATGGCATAATTTACAGTTATATTATGGTATAGCAATGAAATAAATAAAGTAATATGTGCAACCGAACCCTTGAAGAGCGAACACGTCCAGTCCAGCAACAGAAGACTCGCGCGAGAGAGGTCACGCAGCAGCAATCACGTGCTACAGCAGCTGGACACCTCAAGGTCGAGCGGGGTCGCAACGGCGCTGCGAAATGCAAACACCGACCCTGGAATGTTCAGCGAAACCCTTAAAATATCTAGTTGAAATATTAATTTATTGAGGGTATTTTTACTAATTATTTTGTAATAAAATTTTGAAATTTGGACTTCAGTTAAAGTTCTATAAGCAATACAATTAATGCTTATTTAGTTTAATAATGAGACGATGCTTTGCAATCACAACATACCAAGCAAAATACGTTATAGTCTGTTTACAGAATGCGTTTATATTATAAGCAGGTACGAGTCCTAAGGAGTTACTGCATAGATGCCTAATCCGCTTAACAGCAAGAGAATAGGGATTTATAGAAGTTTATGGTAAGCTACGGTGTCGTTATTCCACATTACGAGAATAAGATTAAAAGGTAACTTTAGCCCTTTGATAAACAGCCGCGCACCTTGTACTTCTATTTTAATAACCTACGCACAATTAATAACTCCAAATTACTGCTTCACTACACTATTATTGCAAATAGCCAAACGACAATAAGCCTAAGCAATGAATAAAGCGATGCTAGCTAGTGGCAAGGTCACCTAACGGTTTCAAAGTGACTCAGTAATTCACACAAATAAAAGGGGAATAGGATAGAAAAATACAGGAATGGGCATGTACTTCCCTCGGGCTAGTCTTCCAGACCTCCAGGTAAACTGCAGCACACCAAATCTCCGCTCCAACACTCCTCTTGATCGTTAGGTATTTGAAATTCCTTTGTTCTCCGCCAGATGACTTGGCAATAATTTGCCGCCGGTTCTTGCAAATCTTCTTTATTATTATTTGTTTATTTGTCACGGTCGCCAAATATGTTAAGGCCTAACATATATTCCAATAAAATACTTATTTAGAAGCGTTTTGAATGTTTTATTGTTTAAAATCAAACTACGTATTCGCAATTACAGTTGTGATTGTCGTCTGGTCATCGGAGCGCCTTCGCTTTGCTCGGGGCCCGTCTTGCCCCCCGCCGCCTCCTCAGCCCTCTCTGTCATCTGATGCCGGTTATGGTTCACTTGTGAACAGATATGATTATACTTACCTACCACGAGTTTTTTCCAAGTACGGGGAGGATATTAAAGCTTTACATATAGAGTTTACATTATGACTAACCGCCGTACTCAGAGTCATTTAACCCATTCATTCGAAAGATTGTCATTCTCCTGGCCGAAAAGGAAAAAAAATGACATTAAAATTAGGTCCAAAAATCAAGAACTCAAAAATCAGAAATCAAGGTCTCATCCCCCTTGCAACAGACATTAATTGACGTGTTGGTACCCACTGTCAAAGTCAAAGGACTCTTGTCCAGAAGCGACTGGGCGTGTCACGAACTCTCAATTATGAACATCTCTCGACTCAAAGGATTAATGAACGATTAAACCTATTCCAAATTTTCATTTTCATTCAAAATTCTTTACTCAGTAATCCTCAATGAATCATTAAACGAATGTGAGTACAGCCGTAAGAGTATGTGTCGTATATTTCCATTTTGATTTGACGACTGTTCTTATTTTTTCTGCTTCCGGCGTACACATTGTAATAAACAGTTATCAAACACATCGTAGTAGTGGCAGAAATCACGCCACTCTGATACAGCTCCATGGAGTATGGCTCAATCTTAAAATATAAGATTTGTAATACAATTAACATATGGCGGAAAACCCATCCTTCCTGCTATGGCGTAATAGTTTTTCTTGGCGTCTACATTGCGTGATCTGAATTCGGAATCATCGAGGTTGGGTACTGAATGGCACATTACCGCACCTTGCAGCATTTGTGTTGAGATTGTGCGGATTGTGGCACATCTAATCTATGGTTACACTGCAGTATTGTATCATAACTAGGACTGTTACGTCGTGGCGGCACCTAATTACCTAGGTTCATGATGTTGTGCCTGTGTCGGCGGCCGATCGTAGACTCGGGCACATCATGATGTGCCTCGCCATGCCCAAGCCATTACCGGGCATACCATGATATGGTGGGTTTTAACGAAAACATGTCTTTTTAAAAGCATTTTTATTCAGCAATACGTGATGTTTTTTGTGTTATACATGTCAAACGAACACGAAGACTATTCAGGGGCTTCGCTACGCTCACCCCCTTTAGTCTTCACCTAAGCTACCGCAGTGTTTGCCTTAAGAGATTTCATGGTATCATGATATTTCACGTTTGGGCACATCATGATGTGCCAAATTCTATGATCGGCCGCCGACACCTATACCATTTCTATGGCAGTTTTACTGTGGGCGTGTTAATCTGTGAATGTATTTTTGCCTTTTTTAACACCCTTTTATTAGATCGTCTTGTTAACAAATAACATAGTGCAACAAAGAATCAGAGCGAATCGGTCCGGGAACAACTCAGGTATAGTTCTTCCGCACCGATTATCTGACTTGTATGCGACTATCTTGACGATATGCTTATTGAGATATTCGCGATTTGCTAATTAAGCGATCAATGTAAGTATGTGTTTAAACGTTTAGTTCTATGCCTTTCGTTCGGATGCACCTACCTACACACAATATAATTTTACCACCACCGGCAAATATCCTTTGAGTTGACTGAGTACTGACGTGTTACGCTCCTGCCCATAAATGCACGTGAATTAAGTGATTTTGTGCCTGAACTGATCCAGAAATCCCGAGTTCCGTGTGTTTCCCTAATACCTCGTGCCCTGAACTGGAGAAAGCCCAAGAAGACGGATTGCAGGTGACACAAATTGACTTTGACCTACTTTTTCTCCCAAACATTTGGTAGCAGAGCGTGGTTAGATTCCCTCTTTTATTAGATTTCCCCCCTTGTTTTTAATTTGCGGGTTAATTGCCTACATATTTTGTTATTTCCCCCTTTAGTTAAATCGCCTATTAAATATATTTATCTGTTGTTAGTGTGCATCCGATAGTTGTAATTTGTCAAATTACATGCGGTTTCCTAGTGCCTAGTACATAAATACAGTTGCCCAAAGCCCTAAACCAGTTAGTGTAAACTTAATTGGAGAGATTTGTGATCATTATATAGCCCAAATATCAAAATAATTGTGCATTTCGGTAGTCTTGCGAATCCTAACCTTATTATTACACGTCACATTCCATTGCGCGGCCGGCCGGTGAGGCGGCCATTGACCTTGATTGATGACAGCTGGCTGTGCTTGCTTACCTACTCGTTAAGACTGTGACCTATATTCTAGACTGTTTCGTTCCTAAGTTTTAGTGAACTGTGTAAATATGTGTGTGTGAGTTATTTGTTGAGATAAAATTAACGATTACCTATATACGTTCTTAACTAAATTGTCATAATGTCGACTAGTAATGATGATACTGTGAAACAACAGTTGTTCGTTGAGACTTCGGTCTACCGCGGTGCGAATGGTACTTTTCGATTCGTGACTGAATGGCTGCGAAACACTCGTCAGTTGATGGAGGGTGCCCCTTCAGATAAGTTGCTTACGAGACTGAGCGATTTGGAGGATAATTATAGCCAATTAAAAGATGCGTGTAAGATACTCCTTGGTGGTTTAGATCCAACTGTTGATAAAACTGAGTATAAGGAGGTCCTCACTGGCATGAAATCCATGCAAATTGCGGTAGATGACCTGCGCGTTAAATACTGCGAACTTTGTCCTCGACCCCAAAGAAATGAAGAACCATCGGCCTTTAGTACCCCAAACCGAGACAATAACCCATTGTCGTTCAGTTCCCCTAATCTCAGCTATAGATTGCCTGACTTGCCCGTGCCCAAATTCAATGGAAACCCGGATGCGTGGATAAGTTTTATAGACCAGTTTGATAGTGTGATTGACTCCCAACCTAGACTCATGCCTGCTGTTAAACTTCAGCATTTGATAGGTGCCCTATCGGACGAGCCTAGACGTTTGTTGCAGCATTTAAGGATTGAAGCGGGTAATTACGAGGTTGCTCGCGACCTGTTGAAACGTAGGTATCATAATACCCGCGTCTTGGCCGATACCTACATTACCCAAATATTGAACCTGCCCGAGATAAACATGAAATTGGCTGGTTTGCGCGCTAGTTTCCTTAATCCACTGTTGACCGCCTATCGCTGCTTGGACCGATTGGCCTTACCTGTCCAACATTGGTCATACATGTTGGTACACATTTGTATGTCGAAGTTGCCCACAGAGTTAAAATCCCGATTTGAGCGACGTTATGGTGGAGATGCAAAAGACCTGCCCAAGTTTGATCAACTAATAACCTTCTTGGAGGACGAATGTCGTCATCATGATAATGTAGGAAACGCGGTGTTAGTTGACGCAATCCCGAACCGACCTAGTGTGCGACCCCCTTTACCTAGACGTGTACATGTGGCCGAGGTCCCTCCTGTGCGTAGTGAATGGCCCACCTGTTTCCTGTGCAATAGTGGAAATCATTTTTTGAGAGAATGTGAGGAATTTAGACGTATGAACCCACGTGATCGTTCCAATTTTGTGAAAGTTACCGGCCTTTGCTACCGGTGTATGGACAAGCACCCGATAGCTTCATGTAGGCGGGATTACAGATGTGCTACATGCCACCGTAGTTCCCATCACACAATGTTGTGCTTCAATGACCCCCGCAACCCCGAGTACCCCCCTAAGCCTAGAAATAATGTGTCCTTCCGCGAGCCAACACCCCCGCCCCCGCGTTCCCCCTCACCGCGCAATAGTCCCCGTGGCAGTCGCTCGGGCGTGGGCCGCAGTGCCCATCACTATACAGACTCCCGTGAGTATCGCGGCCGTAGAGCTTCCCCCCAACGTGGCGCATCGCGCTTTCAGCGCTCACCATCTCCTTGTGACCGCCGTCGTGTGTACCGTACCCCCTCACCCCCTTCGCGTAGAGACGATGCCCATAGCCGTTATAATGGTGAGAGTCCCGTGCACAGAGACTATGCTGCTGCAGCCTCGTACAGTAGAGATGAACCCCAAACCCAATAACTAGAACGTGCACCCCATACCTGCCCAACTCGTACCTTTATTCCCGATAGTTGTTTTGTGCTCCTCCCCACTGCTGTTATTCATGTGAAAACCCCTTCTGGTTATTTTGTAGAGGCACGCGCATTGTGTGATACTGGTGCCCAGGGCTGCCTAATAACCACCGATTTAGCAGTAGAACGTATGAATTTCCCTTTGACCCCCACCTCCCTTCCTGCCTTGCGTGGCATCGGTAATGTTCCCTCGCTAGAGACCCGCGGTTCCATGTCCCTTACCTTTAAACCTGTGAATTGTTCCTACCCTGAAGTCACAACCGCGGCATTGGTTGTAGACGTGATTGCTGGTACTAACCCTGAAGTCGAGCTCCCTACATGGGTGGTTAACTCTACATCCCACCTACCTCTTGCGGACCCCTACTTTTACAAACCTGGCCCTATCGATGTTTTACTTGGTGCTGACGTATTTGGTGTCATCCTTAATATGGATAATTCCTTGTGTGACCCTGGTGGTTTAACAGCTCTTTCAACTATTTTTGGATATACAATATCAGGCCCTATTTCAGGTAACTTTGAGACAGTAGACCCGCCAATGACAGGTATATCCTTATCCCGAATTGTTGAGAAATTTTGGAAGGTTGAAGAAACTCCTCAACCACCTCCTATTAACCCTTTAGATGTAGAGTGTGAGTCAATATTTAAAAGTACAACCTCCCGTCACGTTGATGGTCGATTTGTGGTGCGGCTTCCTTTCCTACTCGACCGACCCAAGCTAGGTGATTCCAGAACTGTGGCTGAAAAACGATTCATTAATTTAGAAAAGAGACTGCACGCCAACCCTTCCCTTCTTGAGAAATATAGAGCCTTTATGAGAGAGTACCTCGAATTAAATCACATGAGTGTGTCTTCCTGTGATGTGTCAAAATCTGAGCACTATTATATTCCCCATCATTGTGTGTTTAAAGCCTCAGCCCGTTGTATTTAAAGCCAAGGGCTTTATACAACGTCTATGGTTGTCTGGCCTTACCTGGGACGAGCCCCTTAATTCAGATCTTGCCAAGGAGTGGGCTTCCTTCACCCAAGACCTTGTACATGTCCCTAAATTAGAGATTCCCAGACGTGTTTTTCCCAGTGGTGCTGTTACCTATACCCTTCATGGATTTTGTGACGCTTCCGAAGCGGGATATGCCGCAGCCGTTTATTTAAGATGTGTCGATTCTCATGGTGTCTGCTCCGTCCACCTTCTAATGGCTAAAAGTAAAGTTGCCCCTGTCCGTACTCGCCTCACAATTCCAAAATTGGAATTGCTAGGAGCTTCGCTCCTAACAAAATTAGTTCAACACGTTGTTTTCTGTCTTCAGAAGTCAATCGTGTTGGATGCAATATATAGTTGGACGGACAGTAGAATTGTCCTAGCATGGATAAAAACCGCTCCTCATACCTTGCAAACCTTCGAAGCAAATCGTGTGTCCCAGATTTTAAATGTAGAGTTTCCCTCTGAGTGGCGTCATGTACCTGGTCAGTTAAACCCGAGTGATTGTGCTTCCCGTGGCCTTAATGTTTCCGCCCTTATTAATCATTCCCTGTGGTGGTCCCCTGAATGGTTAAAATTGCCTCCTGGTTCCTGGCCCCAAATGAATAATATTGATCCCCCTTCTCTTCCCGGTCTCCGCTGCTTGGTAACCACATTGTCATCCCCTTCTCCGGAACCAGAGTTCTTGTTAGAGCGATATAGTTCCTTTAGTAAGTTGATAAGCGTGATGAGCTATGTTCGTAGGTTTATCAATAACTGTCGATTTCGTGATTCCCGTGTCTCTACACCCTTCCTTACATGTGCAGAGCGGAAAGACGCTCTTCTAACCTTGGTTGAAATTTCCCAGCGGAGTTCTTTCCCCGAAGAGATAGCCTCGTTAAGACGTGGTCAGTTGATCCGTACCTCCCTAAGAAGTCTTAACCCCTTTATTGACGAGAAAGGCCTTATTAGAGTAGGAGGACGCCTACGAAATTCCGATCTTCCCTTTGAAGCTAGACACCCTCTCCTTCTACCCAGAAACGGTAACTTCGTAAAGCTTCTCATTTCCCATTATCATATTGTAAACTGTCATGTAGGTGCTAATGCTCTACAAGCCATCCTAAGCCGACATTTCTGGATACTTTGTGCACGTAGAGCCATACAATATGTCATCTTCAGATGTTCCCCTTGCTATCGCCTTAAAGCGGCAACTTCCCAACCCCCTATGGGCGATCTGCCCAGAGATAGAGTCACCGCGGTACGACCCTTTGATGGCGTAGGTTCTGATTTTTGCGGTCCTTTTTATACTAAAGTGCAGGCCTATCGCAATAAGAAAATAGTGAAATCCTACCTGTGTGTCTTTGTATGTTTGTCTACAAAGGCAGTTCATTTTGAATGTGTTACTGACCTTACCACTGAGAATTTTATAGCCTGTTTTTCCCGTTTTGTGAGTCGGCGAGGAGTCCCGAGTCTAATCCGAACCGATAACGGCAGAAACTATGTGGGTGCGAATAATTACCTCAAGGAGTTGTACAGTTTCGTAGAGCAACACAAGAACATTATTGGTTCCGAGTTATCGAAACAAAACATTGAATGGGTATTTGATCCTCCAGTTTGTCCTCATTGGGGTGGTATTTTCGAAGCCGCAGTCAAGTCCGCCAAGACCCATCTCAAACGTGTAGTCGGTGAAACTCCCCTTACATTTGAAGAGTTGACGACTGTCTTTACAAAGATAGAGGCAGTACTCAATTCCCGCCCCCTTTGCCCCGTGTCGTCGCGAGACCCTAATAATCTTGAGATTTTAACCCCTGGTCATTTCCTTATTGGCCAGCCTTTAAATGCGTTGCCTGAGTATCCCTTCACTGAGGTAAAAGTTAACAGGCTGTCGAGATACCAGCTTTTACAACAAATAACTCAACATTTTTGGACCCGTTGGAGCTCTGAGTATCTTTCTACCCTCCAAGCCAGACACAAGTGGACGAACCCAATGAACCCACCAGTAGTTGATGAGTTGGTCCTCATAAAGGATGACAACCTACCCCCACTGCAATGGCGTCGCGGTAGAGTTCTGAAGCTATACCCTGGCCAGGATGGTGTAGTGCGTGTAGTTGATGTTCGCACCTCCACTGGCACCCTCAAGCGGTCCCTTAACAAGTTGGTACGCCTCCCTATAGATTAGTTTTATGTAGAGCCAAGCTCCTTTAAGATTAGAATAAGAGTTTTGATGTAGAGATTCTATGTAGAGTTTTGAGTTATTTCCTTTTAGACATAAGTTTTTTGTAGAGCTTATTTTCCTTGCCTTTTTTAACGTAAACATTTAACATGTTTAGGGCGGGGCCTGTGTTTAAACGTTTAGTTCTATGCCTTTCGTTCGGATGCACCTACCTACACACAATATAATTTTACCACCACCCGCAAATATCTTTTGAGTTGACTGAGTACTGACGTGTTACGCTCCTGCCCATAAATGCACGTGAATTAAGTGATTTTGTGCCTGAACTGATCCAGAAATCCCGAGTTCCGTGTGTTTCCCTAATACCTCGTGCCCTGAACTGGAGAAAGCCCAAGAAGACGGATTGCAGGTGACACAAATTGACTTTGACCTACTTTTTCTCCCAAACAGTATGCATTAGTTAGGATTTATGATAGCCACTCTTAGTCCTTGCTGGGAGGGCTCATGCCACTTTGTGAAAAGTTTTCTCAGTTACGAGAAAAAAAAACCTAAGCTTCGTGCTATTTTTTTGTTATAAGGAAAGGTAGCAAAACAATAGTAAAATCCTCTAAGAAACTTTGTTAATGTTAAGCAATGTCAGTTTAATGTAGCTATGACAAATTCAAATATAAAACCGATTTTAAACGAAAGTTAGCAGGCAGGTATTGCAATAATCGATTTACTAAGAACTTTCATTATTTTATTCTTAAAAAGAAATCAACGGTTGCCGGCGAAGTAACCTAACCAGACTACTTCTCTAGAGAAAACAAAGACTTTCGCCTGTGCGGGAGTGGACACAATTTCTATAGTTTACTACTTATGCTTGTATGCAAGCACGTGCGTGTTGCTAAGAACCATAAGAATAAACCATGAACTGAAATGGCCCGTCCTTTCAGAAATCTGATTATAATACTCAAAATATGAACCATTTGCATGGTGCGCTAGCGCATCTTCTTTTTTATGGTTCCGATCCTTAAAATGAAAAAAAGGAACCCTTATAGGATCACTTTGTTGTCCATCCGTCTGTTCGTCCGTCCGTCTGTGTTTCAAGACTTTTTATAGTGATAACGGTTAGACTTTTCAAGCTAAAATTCATTTTAACTGCTAAAGTCTATAGTTCCATATAGCTGTGAAAAAATCAACCTTCTAGGTCAACGCAATCGAACGCTACGACTGTTTATTTTATATATATAAATTTGGTACAAAACAAGGTCTTATAGCACAAGTAAAGGGAAATATTTGAGAACTGCAATCTTCTCTCTTTTTGCAAGAATGTAATTTGGTTCCATGTAGGATGACATCATACTTTAGTTTTTATGTGGAAACCTAATTACACCGTTACGCTCTCCAAGTGTGTTTGGAACCCTTGGTTTGCTAGTCCTACTCGCACTTCACCGTTTACTTAGTGCCTCTCCACTACTGGAGATTGGCAGTGAGCTCTGAATACCCCTCTCGGTCTTTCGCCAGACGGAACAAGACCTCCTACTACGCTGCTCCGTATACGTCAGGGAGCACTTATCCAGTGGAGAGCGCATAGATACATATTCCTTTGAAACACACCTCACCAGTTTACGGGCGGCGGGGGACGAGGTAAGAGAGCTGTGATTGGTCAGCCGCTGCGAAACTGTCTGGCGGCCCGTCATCGTACATAGGTTGCGTATGCGAATGTTTGCTGAATACGACAAACGTTTGGCGAGCCGCATTCCCCCGCAGGCGCAGTCAATTAGATATATAGTCTCGGGTATACGTATTTCTGAGAGCACGATCTTCTTCCGGCGGTTTTGTTTCAAATCAACCTTTTCCATCATGACAATGAAAATTGTTTTAAGGCGACGTTAAAAGTGGTTCCGATACTATTCGATCCTCGGTGGTCTCCCTACACTCCTTATCCCATAGACCCAACTCTTCCTGGGTCGGCCACGCTTTCACTTTGCATTTTCTGGGAGCCAGTCTGTGGTTCTCTTAGCCCAAAGATTTGGTAAAAATTTATTCAAAGAATGTCGCCTCACAGTGAACGCACTCGTCTCAGGTATTTGTGTCAGTGTGCTGCATCAGTGTAGTGTGCTGCATTGTGTGGTCTGGGAAACTTGGCAAATTCTGTACCTGAGAAGGAAGGCTTTTCCAACTTGGTAATAACAAAAACTGAATTGCTTTGTGGGTCACAGAAATCATATAACCATCAACATCAAAGTCCAGGTACATGCCCATTTGCAGGATTATTTATTTCACCATTTACCTATAACGATCTCGACTAGAGAGATGATCTTGATAGCGCGAGAATAGGCATGTGGCCTGTCAAGTCAAAATAGATAGTTTTTATGAACTGTCAAAACGGAACTTTTGTTCCTGAGTTCTATGAAATAACAACAGAATGACGTCATGTAAAAGTGCCATCAAATGCTGTCTTTTTTTGCACAAAATTGAGTTTATAAAATATATCTGCTGGAAATATACAATTCTGAGAATGTCAAGCCATTTTGTACATAATGCTTTAACGACTTGTTCCTCGATTTATTGGATTACCTTGGCCAGAAGCCTGATGTTCAGTATTTATAACTATAAAAGCGCCACTTCCTTTTTCCTGTCATTCCCATTCACTTCCCGTTCATTCCTTGATCCATTCATTTCAATCATCCACCATTACTTTCGCAAAAATACTCAACAAGTAAACGTGAAGCTTCGTCAATCTACATTTCAATATCGCGCAATATGAAGCAATCTGACAAGAAACAGTGAAGTGAATTACCAGTTCCAGCATCTCATCCATTAACAGTCCGTAAGTCCTCATCCTTCCTATCATTCCAGGTTGGCGTTCATTTTCAATTTACTACCTAACTTATTTGTGCCACCCCCACACCGACATCAATCCTTCGAACAGACCCATTACGATAAACCCCTTATTTCAATTCTATTCACCTATTAGAGCCTAGCGTTCTTTAGACAACATTGAGATGTTTCTTACCGGAATATTCATATTAATTTAAGAATAAGAATATATTTATTTAGAAAGCAAGACTTAAAGCTAGGTTTACAAGTTATCGTTTGTGCAAAAACAATTTATACAGGAGTTAGACTGCGGCCCCACACTAGGCTGAGCCTGTATCGTGGGTGCCATCGTATGCTTAGCAGAGAGGGAATTGGTGTGCGTAATTTACAAACAAAAAATAAAAGTTAAGATAGGTACTAAGAAACATTTTAAAAATTCAAAATATACACATTTAAAATATTATACACTTTTAAAATATACACAGCGCAATATTAGTAGAGAGGTATTTATTTGTATATAACATGTACGCTATTTCCTGGAGTTGGGAACCTTGCGATATTCTTCTGACAGCCTAGGCTTGACCCTTAAGTTATAGAGAATGTCCTCCAGGGGACCATGGATTTAGAGCTCTCCAGAAAATTGTGATCGACAAGTACACACACAGTTCTTAAAGTATGAATGAAAATAATTATTGAGCTATTCAAGTGACGATTGAAAAGTAAAACCAGCGTTTCCCAATGTGTACTACTTATACTTTTCAACGTTCTTCAACAGCTATTTGGAGAATTGTATAACGTTTCTTTAATGATGACGGTAATCAGCATTATTGATGATTTCGTATATAAACAAGGAGGGGATACAAAGGTTGGTACTCAAAATAATAATTATCTATCATTTGCTTAATGAAAATGCTCGTGACAATATTAATGAAAATAACTACAAAACCTTCCTTTTACAACTAGCGGTTTAAATGATTTGAATCTGAATGTTGCATAGACTTCATAATGTAACCGTAGTATGATAATGAATGGATTATAGTAAGTAAAGATGTATTAATGATTTAAACTTGTTATTGTGCACTGCCTACCCTTTCATTATATAATTTTTCCTTTCACGCCTGGTTTGCTGGAAGAGATAAGCTCGCCTTTGTACATGTGTTTTCTTTTAATGTAACTGTTTAAATTATTGTGTGCAATAAAGAATTGTGAATTGTTAATTGTAATGATAGGGGAACGCATTCTCTTCTTTGTATAAATCGGGTGTCTGCATCCTCGTTATATTTTCCCTACATGTGTAGGTAATTAGGTATCTAATCTACTTAAGTACGCCCATTACAATATGTACTCAAATCCTTAGAAATTGAATTAGGCGGGTCGATTCTCGCGCCTTCGATATACGGATATCGAGACCAATATTGACAGATTCCCATACGAAATCACTCGATATGGGTGTAGATATCGTATATCGAATGCGCGAGAATCATGCTCCAGGTCCCTATGAGTGGCACAAATGTGTCGCACAAGCGTGTAGAGTTTGAGAATTCTTGTGCTATACAATGGACAGTATTGGACTGGACAGTGTGGACAGTATACCTCCCACGTAGCTGTGATTGAATCAATTTGATGGACAACAGATCACGTACCTACCACAAATTAAATAATACCTCCCAAAGTTACTTATCTAATTTGATTGATCACCAAATAACTACCTACAACACGTTTTACTTTCGATTTCTCCTCGATGTTATGGGTATCCTTTCGTTATTAAAAATGTTATACTAACAATTTGCTTTAAAATAAAACGATCGTTTGCTGAACACCACCCACAGCCATTATCCAATAATTACAAATATATAATCAAATTCAATGGTTACATAATATAAATTGGATAGTTTAAATTCAGATATCTTGTTTTGCGATTTGCATAATCTCTGTAAGTATATAAGTATGTACCTGTCGCGGTACTGGAGACGTGCCATACATTTCAAGCGGGAGCGAACTTTCTCCAGGCTCTGGATTCTACTAACAAAATTGCGACACAATAACGACTTTAGTAGGTACCTAGGTATTATTTTGGCCGAATGAAGAAACGACCAACGAATCTTTATAAAAACTTTTAATATTTGAAGGAAACTAATCATTAGATATCGATATGATCGAACGTCAATATTAAGCAGTTCCTTCAAAATGCAATGGCTGGCGGCAGGTGATATTTTCATGAGCCTTCTGTTATTCCTTTATTTTTGTATATTTCATTATGATTTACATTTTACTTAATTTATATCATCTACCTATTTATTTATGTAAAAATACAAACACCAAAAATGATACCCAAAGTGGACCGTCACCTCACTGTCATCAATCCATCACTTTACTAGCAGAATTGTCTCCAGTGCCCATGTAATGTACCTACCTTAGTAACGTGTATTATGTACCTTAAGGCACACATCGGAAATTCGAGCAGCTTTTTCGTACTGCGTAACCAGTATTTTTGGGATTGCATACGAGCACTCGATCATGCGACTACAACCTGCTTGCAGATTATTTTTGAGAAACCATTCTCTTTAATTTATACTGAGGATTTAGTTTAAATCTCTTTCTCTTTTTAGAGCCTTTGTAAATATCTGTATTTTTAGTGTTTTGAGCTGTTTGGTGCAATAAATAGATCACATACATAATACACAGCTGCGTACGGACCCTCGCGTACATTGGTACGCGTAGTCAATTACGCGTGTCCTATAACGCCATGTCCGCACGTGCAGCTACGCGTACACTCCTGGAGAACGCGTGCCGCGTGAACTGGCCCGCGCTCGTTCTGTATCGACGAGCTGGTACCCGTGTCCAATGTACGCGTCAACACACGCGTCCCCATGCGTCACTATCCGTACGCAGCTTACGCAGCTTACATACGGACCTTCAGTGTCTTCGTTGACAGAAACATGAAACAGGGTGTCGCCACGTTAACCAATCGCAGAACTTGACTATCTGAATTGATTTTCCACATATCGTAATTTTTTTGCCATACGAAATCAACATTACCGACCAATCAAGGACATATTTTTTTTATAAATAGACATTTCCTTCTCTCCAGATGTCCCAGATTGAGAATGTTTCGCGATCGCAAAGAAAGAATTGCAATATTAATGTCTGCTTTTTTCAGGTTGCCGTGACCACTGAATGAGTGATTGAGGCAGCGGACGAGCCAACTGTCGGGTGTGTAAAATAATATATTAATATTTAGCCCCTTAATATCCCCACCGAAGGGCACGGGCCTTAACTCAGAGTAAGATTGAGCCGTGCTCCACTACGCTGGCTCAGTGCGGGTTAATGGAGGGGTATCGGGTTGGTGGCCAACCAGACTGTCAGAAGATATCAAGCTGCCCTATAACCAGGGAGCACTTATCCAGTGGAAAGCGCATAGATACATTTTTCTTTGAAACACAACTCACCTTACGGGCGGCGGGGGACTAGGTCAGAGAGCTGTGATTGGTCAGCCGCTGCGAAACTGTCTGGCGGCCCGTCATCGTACATAGGTTGCGTATACGTTGAATAACAAACTTTTGGGGAGCCGGATTCCCCCGCAGGCGCAGTCAATTGAATATATAGTCTCTGCCTCTGACAGACAGCTTTACGACCTACTATTAGCGAAAGTAGCCGGGACCACAGCCGGGACCTACAGCTTAACGTGTCGTCCGAAACACGGAAGCGTCCAAAACAAATGCTACATATAAACGGACACCCATCCAATAACCGTCTCGGTCAGAAGTTGCTCTCCCAAACGATTGTTTCCGATGTGTGAATACCGCTTCGCCATGGACCCAACGGTCGAGTGTGTACGCAGCTTTATTACCTTACATAATAAGAGTTGAACTGTAACAGTCAATTGTTTCGCTGTAAAATTATAATTGCGAAAGTGTGTGGAAAAAGTGGTTGTAAAGGCAAAAGGCGATTTGATGTGTCGTGTGTTCACAAATAACTGGACTGTGTACCAGTACAGTTGTATTTGAGGTATGTTCAAGTGTTCAACAAACAATAAAGTTGTTATCTTCATAAATTAATCGATACTTAATGGCGAGCTCATGATTCTTTGTTTGACGTTATCCTACTTTTTAGACATTCATCATTCATAATAGTTCAGCACTACTTTTTTAACAAAATATTGTAATATCACATTCATTATGCTGTGCCTCAGGTTAACACATGTCACTGTTGCCTACCTTATTTTTACAAGGATATATTGTGGGCGTGTACACACTGGATGTCTCTACAAAACTACAAATCCCTAAACCTAAGCTTGTGAATCTCACTAAAAGTGTGATTTGTCTAAGAAATAAGGAAATAAAGAAGATATATTTGCGTATCACATATATCGCCAAAGATCGAAGATCGTCGTTTTAATGACCTTTCGTAATTTCACAATTTCGCCATTCGCACAAAGATTCTTGTTAGTCGCGATCTCGACCAGTCCTTTAGTCCCAGTCCCAATGTATTAGCGTCCGTATTTCAGTTGAGAATACTATCCGACTGCACATAGTGAAACTTGACTTAATACATGTATGTACAGGTACAGCCTGCCGCCAACATTGCCAACGTTTCCACAAAATAGGTTTCTCATCTTGATTTACAAGTTGATGCAAGCGGCATTAAGTTGCATCAAGAAGTCACAGATCATCAACATTAGGAGCCATTTTATACTGATGCATTGCTGCAAGACCGAAATGAGCTTTCTCCTTTGACCTGATTGTAATATGATGTTTGTTTTGTACGGAAGGCTTGTTTCTCATTCCCTCCCAGTGGACACTCTTGCAGAGTGAATGAGACGTAGTGAGAACTCTTTGTTTGTTGGTAATTGCATCCCGGTTTAATGGTTGGCCTAAATTTCACCTCCGACGTTTGATCGATCAAAAGAACCATACATACATACCAACAAATATTGAACTGTACCGCTTCATAATAAAATCGAATACAAATAAGATGTACCATCTTCTCCGCATGCATTTGAATACTTCCTAACTAACCTATCAATCAGTTTATATATCACGTCCTGTCACAGAGCAGATAAACACTCTGCTTTAGTAATGTTTACTGAGAAAGTAAGAATAATAAATATAATATATTTACTCCGGACACTCAATAGATGTCCGCACTGAGCCAGCGTGGTAGATTATAGCTCAAACTTACTTGTCGAAAGGCCTGTTCTCTTCGCTGAGGACATTTCTGGGGTACATTTATTCATAGATGTTCATGTACTTGTATTACAATCCACTTGAGTTTGCCTCTCATACAAATTGGCTATTTCTTTCGGACTATACATACCGTTACCTACATTTATGTATGTGTCGTGTATTTTAAACAATGTAAATTTTCTCCATACAAAATTATGCATTGGCCCTTATTTTGACGACCATAAACCTCATCATATAATTTTATAGTGTTGCATATCGTTGTTATAAACATATTCGATGATTTCTAAAAGAAAGCCTGTCTATTTTGATGGACTGTTACTGTCGTTACTAATGACTTTAGAAAATGACTTTACTATTTATAGTTTATCGCTAACTTAAACCTGCATATCTCAAGTGCAAGCACGCATAACTAATTAGGTGACTTCAGTAACTTGAATTCTCGTATACCTACATTTCATCGTTATCCTGATCTCCCAGGATACATTTATTAGTTTCAGTTGTTCCTTCTTTTAGCAAATAAATTTCTTATTTCTTAAAATCATTTAATATTTCATTTCTGTGACTGGTTGCTAACCCATCGCCGCGGCTGTGGAAGTTTCCTCACGATGTTTTCCTTCACCTTTAGAAAATCCTTTAAATATTCGAAATATTATTACCTTAATTATTTTTTTTCTTATTTTTTTATTACTCATATCCGGGTTAAAACCTGTGCCCCTCGGTAGGGATATAATTAGCTACATTTATTTTTACTCAATATTTCCTTAATTAACTCCTTCAATCACTCTTGTCTATTTTAATTTTATTAATTATCTTTCTATCACACTTAAACTGCAATATAGTTCTAGTCATACTCTCAATAACTGTGCCGGTTTGACTTGTTTGAACGCGGTTCTAACGCGTGTCAATCACCGTCTGGTTCTGTTCTGACTTCTGACCCACCCAACCAATTAGCGTTAAAAACTCAATATGGAGTATTGAATAACTGAATAACAGTGGGCTCAACTGTGTATCTGACATCCCGAATGGGAAATGGTGTGATGCCATGTTGTATGTTGTGAAAAAACCTATGATTATTATGTGAGTTTTCACACGCAGTCATTGACACTGGTTCTCCTTGTATTACACAGTTACCACACATTTTCTATTACTTAATTTCTGTAACACTTTGGACCGAATTAAAAATTAAAACTGCTAACTTTTTATCTAATATATTGGAAGGAAATTGATCATTATTTATATGTATGAACATTCGTTCATATCATAGGTGATACTTTTTTTTATTCATTCTACTTTTTTTAATGCAATGTTTGTCCAAAGCGAGACCAAAAAATGCAGTTTAATTTCATACCCGAAAGGAGTACAACATGCTAGCACAAGTGCATATATCTCTTGGGATACCCTACTTGGTTCGACAAGGCTTCTACTGCAATTCTAAATCTAAACTGCTCTGCTGTATACCTTTCTACTCTACCCAATATCTTCAATACACATTTAAAAATGCATACACAGAAGCATGCTTGTTTTTAACATAAGAATTTTCGGTAATCTTAAAGAACAACTTGATACTCAATACTCACTTATTTATTGCACTCCATATCAGGTTTACAAAGATGGTAAAAACAAATTTGACAAAGTACCCTGGCAATTAAGTATCATTCAATGAAATTTTATTATTTTTGTATTGCAAAGCTACTATCATCTCAATTGCCAAAGTTATGTAGAAAAGGTCGAGTCGCTGATTTAAATAATCCTTGTTTTATACTATAAATCAGTATTTTTATTATTTCTGTACTTTTGAACGGGCGCCCGTTTAACTCTTTCGTATCAAAGTGCTCAATTGATCAATTACTCTCTCTCATACTTTACAATGACAGAGTTAACAATAACTCATCATCTAACCTATTAAGCCCGGATAAACAGTCAGATAACTTTTTTGACACTTTTTGTACGGGTGAAATGTCAAAAGACAGATAAACGCTATCTGAGGAATGAGAGAACGGCACTAACTGCAAAAACCAAAACAATTATATCATTTCATAATCCGATGTACGCGTCCAACAAAAAACCAAAGTTAGCATGCAACAGAGTCACTGGTGCCCAGTTGCGTACTGCGGCTGCCAGTCAATGTTGCAGTCGGCCAAATACAGTGATTATCTGTTTATCGCGGTATAGCCTCGCGATATCGGAGTGACGCCAATTAAGTTATCGGGTCGATGAGGTTCGATAAGTAATGGTAAGTATCAACGGGTCCATGAAGCGTCTATCTGCTTTCGAGTTTTGTATTTTTACAAGTGTTTTAATACGAAATAAATACAAGCATGTACACTTATATCGTATATATCGTATATATTTATTGCACATATCAGAAAAAAAAACACAAACAATACAGAAAAGGCATGAACAAAGGCAAGCTTATCTCTAAAAAGAGATTTCTTCCAGCAAGTCCAGGATGGACAGGATACATTTTAAATCTCAAAACGGACTGCGAGAACTTATATGTTTACAGTTTACATTGTTTCTGGCCTTACATTACACCAGGGTAATTATTACATACCCCGTGTCGCGACAAACAGTTACAGCGGCAAATAATACTACAATTAATTCTTAGTGGTGTGTTTTTAACACTTAACGATCTTTACCAAAATTATACGCATGTCAGAAAACCTATTTAAATTCAATATTACCAATGCTCGCCAAATAGTTCATAAATCTGTTATTAAAACAAAACAACAGTCACTAAACGATATCACACTGAGCAATATATCATACCACGATACCTCTTATAAAATCACATTATATTACATTATATTAGGCAATGAATTTTGCGAGTCTCTAGGTTTTTGAGCCACAAACACAACACATGCCCGCTATTGCCCACTTATATTCAAATTATGTTTTGACTACTGCTGCCGTTATGCAGTCGATGTGCACACACGCACACATACACACATACACACGTCGTAAATACGTTTGGAAATATCGGTCAAGTGCGGGTCAGAGCGTCGCATGATGACCGTGCATGTTAGCGTTCGCTTTGTACAGTAATCACCAATTTTGTTTGTCTCTGAGCTGTCACCTCTGTCTCTGTCACGTCATTTACTATGTGAGAAAACGTATAACTGATTGTCCACTTTATTACTCTGCGGCACTATTTTAATTACAACTACAGTGTGGCATTCACCAGTATAACTCAACCACAACATCTATTACGACGTTTTATATTGTGCAGCATTCCACCGAAGTGCAAAGATGCTGTGACTGTTCTATAGTTACCAATAGCACCACGCTTCGCCATAGCGCAATCGAGAACACCTATATTTATTTTGGTTTACTGATCCACTTTGTAAGTATTGCGTAAAGGCCGCGCGTTACAAAACAATGACGCCAAATGCCAGTTGCTGCGCCGCGCCGGGGCGCAGTGTCAATTTTATCAACCTCTATCATGTAACCTGCAAATATGGAACTACATAAAACGTTATACTTTTGGATTGTATTATGTTTGTTAAAATCGGAAAAATCAAGTCATCTAAAAATTGAGGAAATATGTTGTCATGTCTTATGTATGTGCTGTGTTATCGTGCTGTGGAGTCAATTGCCAAATAAACAAATAAATAAGCAGTTATTTAACGCAACGATATTGTTACCTTGTTATGCCTTTATCATCACAACACTACTTTATTACATATACGCCCTCTCGCTCCGACGTCTATTGTTTTCCATTGTGAGTTTGTTCAGCCTATGTCCTTATAAGAGAATACCGATTACGAATTTCAAACGTTACTGAGATTACGTATAGTTTAAAACATCTCCCGGTTTTAACATGATTTATTGCAAACCACACAATAACTTACATCTATGACGGCCACTGTTTTTACGACCAGCCAAAAACCCGATCAGCTGATCGCTCAATAAGCAGCTTGTAGTGTAGTATGGAATATAATGTAGTGTGATGTGTAGTATGGAACAGAGCCACACATTTCTACTTTTCGACTTTATCTCCTCGCAAAAGGACTCCGAATATGGAATACTGCAGTTTTTTCTTACTGTACTTACGAGTATGCTGTAGACACCGATAGGTGACTCCCCGGGTTATAAACCTCAGGTGGATAACAACCCAGTGATTTAGGTGAATTACTGGGTTACCATCCAGTAATGCTTGGTTCTTACCGAGTAATTCCCCTGAATTTCCCAGTGATCTTGGATTATAACCCTACATACCCAGATTACCTCGGTTCTTACCCACTTGTGGTTTATAACCCAGGCCACCCACCACCACCACCCATCGGTGATTAGCGTATTATATCAGGGACTGAGTTAACTCAGCGTATATTGCGTTGCGTCACGCGCGACCGTGCGCTACTTACTTCCGTGCTGGCCTGACCGACAGCAGTTTGCGTATTTATTTTGCTTTGGTTTTGTGCTAGGCAAAGGGTCACCTCTTCTTTTAATCATTATTTTACTAACTAGAACAACCGTTTCGAGATTTTTTTTCTACGAAACATAACATAGTGTCACGCCTTTTCCCATACGGGGTGGCAGAGGCACCACTGTGCCCATTTTTTGTTCTAAATTACGCGAATGCAGAAGAAATTGCAAGTTTGAAATTTTGAGTGCCGGATAGAAAAAGAAGATAAAATCTTGATTAGTTCTACAAAGAGAGTATTATGTACCAACTTTAATTGTGTCGATGTTGTTAGTTTTGATAATAGTTCTGATAAGATATGAAATTTCGTTTAATCCGCTGACAGGGCATTCCTTCGCTTACATCAACTTTTGCTCTACAATACTCTACTTAAACATAAACATTTAAATGCAGGCACATACATTGCTTCTGGCCCCACACTGTGATACTCTGTGTACATAGTTGATTATATCAAATAGGTATCAAACAGTAGAAGCCAATTTTATTTTTTATTATTTTATTTTATTGCAGAACAAAACAGTAAAATCACATTGCATTCCTTAGAGTATAGGTTTTACATACTAAACCAGTGATTAAACCTTAAGATGTCCTGACAGCATGCTTAGAAGACATATGTCATCTGCTTAATTATTTACACACCTATCCTATAACTTAATTATTTCAATTATTCCAATGAAACTCTTTGCCTAATACTTACTCTGTGCCTAACCTAACCTAACCTTTTTTCTTCCGCTTTTTGCAACAGTTTGCGCATGTCCACATAATTTCAGCGGTTGCCTCCCACAAACGGGACAGAGATATATATCTGTATTAGCTCTGTCCCGTTCCATTTTCACGACACCACCGTCCACAATGCGAAAATAAAAACATCGAAAAATTATTATGCGGTGCGGCTTTTTTGCGGCATCCGACTTATTAGTTCATCCGACGTGTTCCGGTCCGTTATCGCGTAACCGAATCGTTTTTACCCACTTCTATTTACGCCTAATAACCGATGAAAGTAGTTTTGTTTCATTTGTTGCGAAAGAAGCGCTTTGTTGGTCCTGATTGTAATCTTTACATCCCTCAGCGTTACGAAGTTGATACAGAGGTTTGAAAGGTTTCTTGCCGCTGTAGTCAGAGTCATTTAATGAGCCATTAATAAATTTGAATTTGAATTTTTCCAAATTTGAATTTTCATACAAAATTTTAGATGACTGGTTATTACTATTCGGTACGGCGGCTTGGGTCAATTGTAACGTACTTCGGAATAAGATGATGTAAAAATGAGATGAATACACAACTCCGAAATAGGTGGTTGGATGGAAATGCTTTATTTTTTACTTTCGCTTCTCAGAACAATTTCTCTCATATCAGTAACGATCAATTTCCTTTGAATATGGTTTTACTTTTCTTCATTCATTCGGCTTATTGATAAATCAACGAAATCGTTAACTATGATTATTTCATACTTGGCCATCGTGTATAGGTAATTAATTAAAAGTTCTTAGCTAGGCAAATGCTCGTAGATCCCATAGGAGACTGACGATCACACGTTTTTCCTGAGAACGAACAAAGTGTATTGTCGAGATTTCTCGAACAATGCTCGACCCGCCAGAGAGTGACAGCGGCTAAGTGCCACTACACTATTCGTGATAAGAATGCAGTGAAATTTAAATTTAAATCTGTTAACACACACTCACAGGACAGGACACAACCTTCACGTTCGAAAGTTTTCCCTCAACTGGTCACTGTAAACTTGGCTTGATAATTGGAAACCATTCGATTGGTTACGGGGCGTGGCTAGGCCGCCGGACAGTGATGACTTCACTGCATTCTTATCACGAATAGACTATAGCAACAACTAGAGTAAACTTCATATTCATATTTCATATTCTTTATTGCATAGAAACATTAAAAATACAATGACAAGAAATATTCAACGCTAAGTCTAGCTTATCTCTAAATTTCCTTACTTTATATGGAGTGGTTAAAGTTTACTCGGGTTTAACATCCAATTAAATTAATGGCGGACTAAAAACTTATGCCAATGTCACGTGTTTTGTAGAATTCACAGTATTTGGACAGGTTCTCTTTCGGAATGTTGCTCATTAGCACTACCCGGGAAGGCCGTGAAAGGCGTGTAGGTTCCAAGTATTTCCTTCGGACTGTTATACCCCCTCTATGTATAGAAGATTGCTGATGAGCGCGCTTCATCATCATCTAAGCCCTGAACTGATGAAGTTATTGACGAGAAGTCAGTCTCTCTCCGTCGGTCATACTGTAGACACACATATTCATTTTAAATCCCGATTTTCAATATATTCTTTGTTATTCTAATTTCAAAGTGTTTCTTTTTTAAAAAAAGAGAATTCGCGGACCCCTTATTACAGGACGTAAGCAACTGCCTCCCCAGACATTGGCACTCGCGTTCGAGCTGGTGGCACTGAGTGTTCCCCTGGTGTCAGCGGCCAACAAGCTCGGTGAAGCAACTAATAGTGAAGCCAGACGATTAGTTCTCATAAACATCATCGACATCACGGGGTCAAGGCGGAGATAGAGGTCTGTTGCGAAATTTCTAATTTAAATCCGCGACACGATTGGCCTACGGACCCCAAAACGTGAGCAGCTGCAATGTTATTGTTTAGCTTGTTGATGATAACAACAAGCTAAAGAATAAACAATAAATGTAATTCTAATTCTAATATTGGGACGGGAAATTATACTGGTTCTGAAAAACAAATGAACTTTAGTTTTATGTATAAAATTCAAACATATATACATTGAAATTGAAATTGAAAAAGACTATTATCTATCACACATTATATAGAACAGATAATAGATTACAGTCATAGTTAGTGCTAATAGGACCCGGCTCAGCAATGCCGAGCTGAGACGGTCTCAGCTCAGCGCTGGTTTTCAGCCGGACCTTCGGAACACATGACTACCACATACACACGTAATTTTGATAAAAGAAAAATAAAATTAAAAAAATCTAACAAGAAAAAAATATTCCTGTCTAATAGTTAGGTACCAACTTTAAAACAATAAGAGTTAAAAAATATAAGTATGTTGCTTAAATGTGGAGATACAAAGCATGTACTTACCTTATTTCTTCAGAGACCTGCAGAGAAAGCGTTTGAACAAACGGCCTTGCTTGACAATAGACGATCATACACCATAACTTACCGCATTTGTAATTAAGCGAAACTATTCAGAGTACAAGTTTATTCACACGAATCATTTGATGAGCACAAAAACTACGTCACTCATGTCAACGGTCGCACTTTTTGTTTAGGTTTTTATGACATATTTTGTTTATATTCTGACAGGTTTGTCGATTTTAGTTCATTGTCCCATCAATAGATGGAACTATCCAAGTCGTAACTCGCGATGTTGAGTTTTTCTAGATTTTAATATGGTTCAGGATTTTCTGGAATAAAAATGTCTCTTGAAGCTGGAAGAAGTGTACATTATGAAGTATAGCTAAGTATAGGAAACAAACACTTTTTTTATCACGTAATGATTGTTCAAGGTCAAGGAGATTACAAAGTTTACAAAAGTCAACAAAGGATAGCTGTATGTTTTTTTTAATGTGACGCTATTCGCATCAATCAATCGCGTATTGGTTCATTGCAAATATAGACAATCAATTGCACAACAATTTATTAGAAAGGATTTGTATAAAAACAAATATCTACCAATTTGACGACCTCTGTGGCGCAGCGGTTGTGGCTCTGCCTACCATGCGAGAGATCCCGGGTTCGATACCCGGCTGGGGATAAAAAAACAGATCTTAGATGTTTACATGTTTGTGGTGTTGCTGTTTCTGGTTCTCACGACACATGGTATCCTAGAGTGGGGCCAGGAGAAATCTAATGTAATGTAATCCTCATTATTGAATCTGTTTGTTCAGTGATTTATAATTTTACAGTTCATGAGATAACGCTCGCTATTATGTAAGGAAAACCGACGGATTCCGCGCGCCACTGGGCCAGAGAGCGGGGAAATGGTGCCATAGCAGGAATCACAAAACACAAGATACACCTTGGCAAGAAATCCTAGAAATAAAATAATGGCAACAAAAGTGAGATATTAGTGCACTATACTGTGTGTTTTTAATTGACAAACCAAATATGTCACTAAAGAAAACACACAATAGTCTGCAAATGTTGCCATAATTGAATGTCTATCATTTCTTGCCAAGCTGTACGTCTCAATTATACTGGAGCATAACCGCAGACGATGGACAGACCCGAAACTTAGTAATACGGTCTGTTTGGCACCCAGAAAGTACGGAACCCTAAAAAGATAAAATACTATTTTGATTTAATCCATAACTTTAAAATCAAATATGTCGCAGCAAATATGTATATGTATATGCATACCGCAAATAGTGAAAGCTTTGACGACTATTTTATTAATTACCTGCACAGAGTATGAGTGAGTGCAGTAGTTTTTTAATAATTAGATATCTATACGTACGTATTACGTAGGTGTAACTTTTTTTATGATACGGAATGTTGATTTAGTTCAATGCATACTTGTTATTATCGAATTACTAGAATACTAATTGTACTGCGCGATGGAATACTCTATTATGATATGATCGACATGCATATCGCTTGTTATTTTAGTTGTTTTTTTTGTAAAAAATTAAGACGATTATAGTCACGGATATGTATTCAGAATATATTCCGCTCAGTATTTAGAGGAATCAAGTTCAAGTTAAAGTATATTTTTTTTATTGACCATAAAATCATACAAATTGCAGTCAACGTCAATACGAGTATAATATTAATATTTTTTGTATACTACCGCCCGTTCGGAAGTTATGGGATTAGGGATGGAGCAAAGAAGGGCAAGAAACTCCCCCGTACCTCTTTTAAAATATATCAGGGCCTTAAAAATACAATGTTATGTATTTCTACATAAGTCTAAGGAATAATAATACACCGAAGAGAGACTTACTGACTCAGTCCATCGCCCCTCTTTGGATAGCAATCAATCAATCAAACAATCAATTCTTTTAATTGCAGGGTGCAGAAGATGCTTCGGCTGCACCTGACAGACAGCCACCTACGCGTGATGCTGTGGTGCATCCTCCTTGGTCTGCAGCCTGCGTTCGCCGGGATCCTTGACCCCTTCAACTGGGCGAGGTCCGATAGGATCGAGGTCAACATACCCTGGCTTCCGTGTGAGTTTGCTAGAGGGTGCTTGAAGAATAAAGGAATATGAATTAAGATGCCTGCTATCCACCTGCATGAGAGCAGGAGATGCAAGTTGCGATCCCGGTGCTCAAGTACCAATGAGATAATTGATTTATTCTAAAGTACTTCATCGAACGTTCCGTATTTCAGATGAAACGTTAAGCTGTAGATCCCAGCCCAGATAATTTGATATCATACTCATAACAAAACATATCTCTAGATTATTTAATATTACGAGCCTACTATGACACTCTATCTATCCGATCCTAAACGGTCTCCCTCCTGTCCTTTTCCTATAGACTCAACTCAACATTCCATCTTTTTCTGGATCGGAATAATCTCGAGATATATTAGAAAGAAGCCCTGAAGTAAATAATAGATAACTTTGATCCCGCCAGTTGAGAACGAGACTCGATGTTACGACGAGCTCGGCTGTCTGAACATAACCCGGAGCTGGTACCACCTCATCCACCGGCCCTTCAACGTGTTCCCTCTGCCACGTGTCGTCATTAACACCAGGTATACTAATCATACTCACGAGTATTCCCAAAAATATCGTAGACTTATAAGCGTCGAGTCTACGCGGCGATGTAGAGAAGAAATCTGCCAAGAAACACAAGGGAGGAAATAAAGAGGTATCTATTTCTCAGGAGAGATTCAAACTATAGTCACCGAGCGATTTAGACTATTGGCCATCCTACGAATGACTGACTTCTGCCAATGGTCCTCAGCGGACGAAGTCTCTCAGAGGACAATCAATCCAGTTAGCTTGTTCCCCTGCGTTCGCCGCACTATGATATGAAGTAGAAAAATGAGGTTTGGTGGAGCTGGGAGATAATACTTATCCGTCCGTCCGAAGGGTATAAAAACTTTACTTACAAAAGACGCTAATGTGTTTTCTCTTTTAAAACATTCAAAGCCATTAGATATCGTAACGTTTTGTTGTATGCCCTTCGCTTAGAGAAAACATTGCACCATGTGGACACTGGACACTATTGCACATGTAGAAACTGATGTAGAACGTGACACATAAAAAAGATATTTTTAGTTGAAGTAAATATTTAACCCCTCTTTTAAAGAATCATACATTTTAAATTTACATATTTATACGCTATGGTGATTTTTCGCCAGATAATCAGACAGATTTTTTATACATTTCATGTACCTACTTTTTCTTGTGAAATGTTAAATTGCTCCAAATATACAAACAGACATAAGTATGGCGATTAAAAAATCGGTTGATACACGAATGTAAGCCGTCTGTTTATACTTCTTGTATTCTGTGTCAAAAATGAATTATTATCGATAAAATAATCACGCTATGCTTGAATACAGTCTTGTTCCCACATAATTAATAATCGTCACAAATTCTTCTTTCTTCCTAGGTTTATTCTCTACACCAAGAAGAACCCAACTGACGGTCAGATCCTAAACGCGAATGCCAACAAGACTATCGTGAAGTCAAACTTCAGCTCGCGTCGTCTCACCAAGATGATCATACACGGGTTCATCGACACACCGCTCTCTAATTGGGTGAGTTTGCAAAGAAACAACGAAATTTTATTAATTTCACAACAGAAATGTATTTAAACAACTTAACCTAGTTTTAGAGAGTGGCAGGGTGCCCAATATGCTGGCACCGCTGGCACCATTACCTCGCTGTATTGCTAGGCTAATGCGCTGGGCGAGGTAGGTAAGTGCCAGCGAAATTAAAATATCTATTACAATATGGCAATGTAAGAATAAATATTATGCAAAAATTGCAATAAAAGAGCATTCAAGTATGGCTATTGTTCTTGGCTTTGAAACCAAATTTAAACTTTACCAGAAATAGCCAGTGCACCAAAGATAATGTAATAGTGCACTTTGACCATAAAGACTTGGGTTATTGGATCACTGTGCCTCAAGTTAAGTAGTAGCTAATTAAATTATGTTTGAAATTAGGGTCATATTCTTTATGCACCTATTTCAAACGAGGTCTTACTAGCAAAGCTCATTCTAACACAGGTGATGATAATAATAGCTGTCGTGTGGTGTTTCAAATTTTTGGGTCAATGAAACCAATTCACATTCCAGTCTCGCTGGCCACTAGTCCGACACATCAACCCGCAATGAGCCACCGTGGTGGCATAAGGCTTCTTACTCGTTTCCGTAAAGACCCGTGCCCCTCGCTGAGGACATTAATGGGCCGTATTAACTATATCATAAACCTTCTCAGGTCAGCGAGATGAAAGACGAGTTGGTGAAGGCTGGTGACTTCAACGTGGTGATCGTAGACTGGGCAGGAGGAAGCCTGCCTCTCTACACGCAGGCTACTGCCAACACGAGGCTAGTAGGCCTGGAGGTGGCACAATTCATTAATACTCTCCAGGTTAGTTCAGAACATATATATCACATCCACCCAACCCCATTCCCATTTCATTTCATTAGGCATACGCTGGGGAGCAAGCTTACGGGTAAGATTTTTGCATGTAACCCGCAGCCATTTTTATGCATCTTTATACTTTATACTTTACTTTATACTTTATTGCACAAAAACAGAATACAGACACTTAATAATGAAAAAAACATGTACAAAGGCGAGCTTATCTCTAATAAGAGATCTCTTCCAGCAAACCTAGGATGGACAGGATTAATTAACCTCTACCATTAATTAACCTCTAGCATCTACCACGTTATCGTGCCATAGTTTTGCCATCTGACTTCTTTCTGGAAAGCGGAGGAAAAGTTAGAAATGACGCACCCTCAACCTCAAGCTTAGTATAATATGCTTTACATTTAAAACGAACGTCTTATTCCTAGCGTGGCCGTGGTCGTCGCATTGTTTAGAAGAGCCGTCTCGTAATCAGCAGTCTGAGAGCTGCTTTCGGAACTTAGGAAACGTATTTAGGTGTTAGGAAATATGAATATTGATCGCTCATCGCAAAAGGTCAGGAGCCATGTTTCTCTGTTTCGTGCTCTTTTTGTTAGATCTTTTATTCTCTTGTTAACATATTGGAGCCATATATTGGTTCTCTTGAGTTGGAGCCATTTCACTGGCGAGGCATGCGTACATCATCTTTCTCTTTTGTTTAGAAAATATGTGTTTTCTTCTATAATTTAATGTCTGTTTCCTGCCTCTAAATTATCTGTTGATGTACTATGTTTTGTTCATTGAATAAACGTATGTCTATGTTCTATGTCTATATTACCCTATAGAAATAATCAAAGAACACCTCAAATAGTATTGTGTAATATTGTCCTAAGACAACGCTAATGGCCCTTCAAGTATGAATAGGTTACTTGCAAATAGATTTTCATTGTCAACAGAGTGTTATTATAACAAAGTGTCCACTTGTTTGTTGCAGAAGGACCATGGCCTGAATCCTTTGGACGTGCATATTATTGGGCACTCGTTGGGTGCCCATACTGCTGGCTATGCCGGCGAGAGAATACAGGTAAGCGTACCTACTTTGACTAACCAGAAACACCAACCTTTGTTTGTTTGCTCGACTTGGCGGGGGCACTACCGCGCCCCCAGATTGTAACTTCGGAAGAAAATTAGAAAAAGCAGTACATATAGAAAAATAAGCAAAAATCTGGATTCGTTTGGCATCGGACCGGATAGTTGGCACAAAAAGGAGGAGGCTTAAATCCACCAGCGATGCGAGAACAGCTGAAAATCAATAAACTTTGCAACTGGTCTGTACAGGACCGATTCCTATGACGAGAGTTGGGCGTTATTCAGTGGGATATCTGATAGTCTGATAAACTTTAATTGATGATATTTATATCCCTGATTGATTGCTTATCCTGGAATTCAACGCTAGTTTTCTGGTCAATTCCGTCGTCATCTTTTTTGCAATCTTATTGCAAGCTTCTTCTCCCACTCTTCTTTTATGTTGTTTTAATGCATGTCGTGTCCGAACAAACAGGTTAACTACTCAATTGTCTTTGATCCAGCCTCTCCTTTTTAGGGCCTCGGCCGCATCACAGGGCTAGACCCAGCGGAGCCCTACTTCCAGGGCATGCCCACTCAGGTCCGGCTTGACCCTACTGACGCACACTTCGTCGATGTGATCCATACCGACGGAAAGAGCATATTCCTTTTAGGTAACTACGAGGCACAGGCTACCACTCAAAGCTGTTTTCGAAAGACTGACAGCATGGCCTACGCACACTGGGACGGCATGGCAAGGGAATGGGATTTGAAATTTTTACCAATGGACATTCAAACGTATAGAAATAAGACATAAATTGCTATGGTTTAAAAAAATGCCGAAGCATCCCGCGGGATGTCACGGCATTATTTGAAACCATTATCAATTTATGTCTTATTTCTATATCTGTACATTTGAATGTCCATTGGTAAAAACTTGCCATGCCGTCCCGGTCTGCGTAGGCCTTCAGGCGTCGCAGGCCATGCAGCGCAGATTTTGCAAGGCAGGGCAGCACCCTCCCATGTCAAGTCCGAGTGAATTCAAATGATTTACTTGTATTTTGGTTAAGCGATAAACTAGTACCAACCACTTCTACCATCAATGGTAAAGTCAGCCAAGCCAAGGAGCCTTACAAAATCTTTTCTGTGGCCTGCTTTGCCTACATCTCAGCAACATACTTTGATTAGACAGTTAAGCAGAACTGAGTAGTAACAGTGTGAGGCTACTCTGATGTGAGACGATTAGTTTGTTAAAGATCTAAGGCCAGTATAATACCGCTCTCAGTTTTGAGACTTGCCTAATCAGCTTTGTCAAAATCACGGTTCCGGCGTATCGAGTCAGTAATTTTGACTCGCTTATGATATTATCATATCTGCTATTTGTTTTTTTCCTAGAAAAACACCAAGAAGCTACATTATTGGTAAAATATGATAATTCGTATCGTTTCATGTCACAGAGCACCAATTGTCTAATTTATTCGTTTGTAACCACTGTAATTATTCTGCTTATTATTGAATTTGTATACTTAACTACTTTTGCATACCGCACTGTACCACATTGTAAAGCACCCGAATTTTGCTTTATAGCTTCAACATCCCCTGATCATAACACCTAACATTTATATACCACAATTTATGTAATACTTCGTATGTAATATAGAATGCTTCTTTGCTACTTCATCTCATTCATTGTAGTAAGAGAGACGGAAACAAATAATTACGATGAAAGGAGAGTCTTGTGGTTTTAGCGGAGAAATTGCACAAAATAATATGATTTTTGTTTAATGAACAATACTGGCGGACTAGGAATAGTGTCATTTATTGATCTAGCTTGTTTCTTGGGATAAAAACTATACAATATCACGTGTAACGTTGATATTATTATTTATTGTCTTCGCGTTAATTTGAATATCTACCGCAACAAAAATAAAAACCAGCCAAGTGCGAGTCGGACTCGCCCACGAAGGGTTCCGTACCATTTGCTATAGAAATGGCAAAAAGCATGTCTGTTGTATGGGATTCTTGTATAAATTGATTTTTTCTTATGGCGGCAACAGAAATACATCATCTGTGAAAATTTCAACTGTCTAAGTATCACGGTTCATGAGATACGGCCTGGTAACAAACGCACAGACAGACGGACGGACAGCGGAGTCTTAGTAAATGGTCCCGTTTTACCATTTAGGTACGGAACCCTAAAGAAGGGTACCTTAAGTCAATTGTCACTATTGATTCGCTAAAGTTCATTCAAGTTGAATACTTACGAAAATAAATATCCCATGCTCTCCGAATCAATGTATTTGCCGCCGTTTCTCACATCTATACTCTATTTATTTATAAACTATACATTTATTTATAGCGAACAAACTAATTAATTGACGTGTTTATTTTACGCGTGCGACAGACTTTGTCTTTATGGCAGGGTACGGGATGTCCCAGCCGGTGGGCCATTTGGACTTTTACCCTAACAATGGGAAGGAACAGCCTGGTTGCGACCTCACAGAAGGACCCCTGGTGCCTCTGACCCTGGTGAAGCAGGGTCTGGAGGAGGCTTCTAGGGTACTGGTGGCCTGTAATCACGTGCGGGCGATCAAACTCTTTACTGAGTCCATCAACGGGAAGTGCCCATATATAGGTGAATATAATTTGTTTATACTTTGCCCCCATATTAATAAAAAGTTATACTCTCGGAGTAAAGTTAATTTGGGAGTAACACTAGCTCTCTAGCTCTGTCCCGTAGTTACTCCCGGATTAACTTTACTCTCGGAGTAAAACTTTTTATTAATAAGGGGGTTGGGGTGGGGCTAAGATAGCAATTGTCAATGGTGGTATTACTTTTATTACCAAGGAGCTATATCAATCAAAAATTAACTAAAAATCCAATCCGATCCAATCGAATTGGTATTTTGAAGGATGGTATCCGTCTTCAGAGAAAATTCTGATTCGGATTGCGGCTGCTTTTTGACGGATTCCAAAATAGTTGTCATTTTAAAATGTTCGCTAAAACTCCGAGTCCTGTGGCATGATTCTCGCGCCTTCGATATACGGATATCAATTATCAAGACCATATTGACAGATTCCCATACAAAATCACTCGATATAGGTGTAGATATCGTATATCGAATGCGCGAGAATCATGCCACTGACCTGAAAAAGGTAGATATAGAGAATAGAGCTACGGTATTTAATTAAACGATTGTAAATGAAACGTTATTCTATACTGTAGTCACGCGATATTTCAAAATTATGTAACACAGCACAGCGAATAGTTCTCTATTGTTTGTGAAATGTCGTGCTTTGCAATTTCAGGTCACCAATGCCCATCATATCAGCACTTCTTAGCTGGCAAGTGTTTTAACTGCGGACATGGCTGCGCTATCATGGGGTAAGTCTATATGGAAAAACATTTTGTATTTGGCTCATTCGTTTGACACGTTGGACTAGTATACAGGAGCCAGGTTCTCACAGTTAATAAACTAGTAATTAATCATGAAGTACCTACATAAAGACATGTAGGTACTTCATGCGTTCTCGACGCGGGTATTCTAATAGGTATGACTAATCAGCCCCCCTAGACAAAGCTAACGCTAGTGAAACGATGCCATTTGACATTTGGCTTCGCTAAGGTGACGTCACGTAGCGATTCCAAATGTCAAAATTGCATACATAAAAAGTTATCGTTTCGTTTCGCTATCCTTAGCGTTAAACATTGTCTACAGGCACAGGATAAGTACCCGGGGTCGAGGAATCAAGTGGCGTCGCAAAACATACTACCTAATCAATCGCATGTAATAGCTATGGCGAGAATGCTAAATACCGGTTAATAGCCGGCGCCGCACGTCTCCAAAACCAGAATTTTGCGGCTTCGCTGCCTTGCCATGCGATTGGCGTGCAGAATCACAGCCCTTATCAGTTATAAGCTAATCTGCAAAAGTTGTGGTACCAGTGCGCTTTATGCCACGCTCGAGAAAGGTCCTTGTCTATGCACAAATGTCATTTTCTCTGTCGAGCCCGAGATGTCTCGACGTGTCTCGCTGCGGGAGAGGGAGATAAACGATGTCTCTCTCGACATCGAGAGAGAGAGTAAAAAGTACTATGCTAGGCGTACAGGGCCTTAGCTAGTCACTGATAGTTAGTTTCTTTCAGCTTCCACGCAGACAGCTCCCCCGGCCTCATCACAGACAAAACCAACAACTCCGAGAACGAGGTGTACCCCTCCGAGGAGCAAGAAACAAGCATCGGTGCGAAGTACTACCTCAGCACTGCTAAGGAGAACCCGTTCTGTCGTGAGTACCCTGGCCCCCGATTCTCGCGCTATCGAGATCATCTCCCAAGTCGAGATATCGGTTTTGATCCGTCGAAAACGATCTCGATTTATATTTATTTCGATCTAAAACGGATCGAGATATCTCGGTTGGTCGAAAGGCTAGTCGTAGGAATAGCTTTTTCTCGTTTTTGATAGATATTTCGGTATCTCAAAATCGATATTTCGACCATGGACATGATCTCGCTAGCGCCAAAATTTCCCCACTGGATTACCCAGTAATTCCCCCGAATTGCTAGCAACTTGCAACTCGTGATTTCGTAATATCTTTATTGTACTCACATGACAGTAAAAATATGTACAAAGTTGAGCTTATCTCTAATAAGAGACTCCCACCCACTTGTCACTAAGCCCACTTGTCTAAAAATCTAATCTAAATCTTCTAAAATCTTACCTACTATTTTTTTCTACGAATGCACAAATGCGTAACGAAATCTTCATTTTGTTTTTTCAGAAAGGCATTACAGAATTGCCATACAGTTGGCTAATCCAAAGGGAGCTGAATCCTGGGTACAGGTATGTTTTCTAAACAGACATTAACTTTTTCATTTGAAACACCCACACACAATAAATTAAAACATTATTACCAAAAAAATACTTATAAGTAATAAAAATATTTATCAAACAGGCAGAGTAATAGTTCTTAATCTGAAATTTGGATTAATTGTTTTAACTTTTGAACCACCAAAACTTAAATAAACCCTATCGTAGGAAACTCTGCAGAGGCACAATTCACAGAAAACCGCATCAAAATAACCGTTTGAACCCTAGAGCGTGCCGCAGACAGAATATACACACTCAGACAGAGACGACGCTTCAACCCATCTTTTTCGTCGTCGGAGGTTGTTCAAGTTTAAAAGTTTTTACTTAAGTCTAAGGAAATACACCGAGGAGAGACGTACTGACTCAGTCCATCGCCCCTCTTTGGATTTCTGTGCGCTGAGATGGTAAAGACAGTTATTGTTCTGAGGTAAAGACCATGCAGTTTTGTCATCTAAATATTCTTTTACACTGTAATAAGACTTCTTCAATAAACCGTTTTTGACATAGTTTTTTAACCTCCTTTCTGGTAGGTCCGTTGCTTCATTAGGTATTTTATTATAAAAACTAACACACACTCCCATAAAAGAGTGAGCAACCTTACTGAGTCTGCTTACTGTTGAATATTATGATTCTCGACTACTTAGCTATAAATCTAAAACAACGACGACAAAACGAATATTGGTTGAGAAATGCGAACTACAAGCCAATACCGGCTGTTGCGCCGTCGCTATAACTATTTCCATGCTATTCCTTGCGAGACTTCCGGCCCTCCTGTGGAGGAGAACAGCCGGACAGACAGACGGACATACGAAAGCATTTTTGTCGAACCTGAAACGGAGACACTCGTTCGCCTTCGACTCACTTGGGCAATTAACATGCTGAATGCTGACGACCTCTGTGGCGCAGCGGTTGCGCATCTGCCTACCATGCGAGAGGTTCGAATCCCGGCTGGGGACAAAAAAAAACCCAGGTCTCGGATGTTTACATGTTTGTGATGTCGCTGTTTCTGGTTCCCACGACACAGGGTATCCTATTGTGGGGCCTGAAGCAATGTATGTGCCTGTATGTAAACGTTTATGTTTTTTATGTATAAGTAATCTTATTTTTCAGGGTTTCCTGAAGGTCTCGCTCTTATCAGATCGAGGCGTCATTCGGGGAATGGATCTAACGCCAGCTAATTATGTCAAGTGAGTTCAATAACGGCTCTCAGCTCTGAGTGCTATCGCAAGCGCGAGAAAATTACAGATTTGATATACCCCATATCAAACCTATTTTAGCGAACCTTCTCTCAACATTTTACGGATCGGCTGAGAAATGCGTCCCTGTGCCCTAAGTAGGTGTAGAAGACAACATCCAGACATGTGAAAGTTTTTTTTGCCAAGTTTATACGGTGATGCTTTCCGTATTCAGTATATTTTATTGCCATATATGTCATGTTACAAGTGGGGGTAATTCTGGCGCTAGCGAGATTATGTCCATGGTCGAAATATTGATTTTGAGATACCGAAATCTTTATCAAAAACAAGAAAAAGCTATTCTTACGACTAGCCTTTCGACCAACCGAGTTATCTGGACCCGTTTTCGATCGAAATCAATATAAATCGAGACCGTTTTCGGCGGATTTAGGCGGTATCAAAACCGATTTCTCGACTGGGGAGATGATCTCGATAGCGCGAGAATCAAAGGCCAGGGTTATTAATTATGCCCTTGGAGCCTTGAGCGCGCTTGGTCAATAATTCGTTTGATGTTTAATTTTAATTACAAATTTTATTGCCGCGATTTACGAAATTACAAAAATGATTTCAGATTGGAGCACGGCACTACATATACGATTGTTGTGACTCATCCGATGGACCTTGGCGGGAAAGTGAGAAAGGTAATCAGACACGCAGAACCTATTTCAATATTATCACTGAAACAAATCACGTTTCTTTGGTAATAGTTAATTAAGTCAATTTAATCTATATATATAAAAATGAATTGCTGTTCGTTAGTCTCACTAAAACTCGAGAACCGCTGAACGGATTTATCTTATCTTAGTCTTGAAATGTTCGTGGAGGTCTAGGGAAGGTTTAAAAGGCGAGAAAAAGTCAAATAATTTCCGGGAAAACCCTAAAAACAGCCCTTTTCTATTTCCCATACAAACTTTTTCTAGAGTTAATTTGAACTTTATTGCTATCCAATAAAGTTCATATTAAATTGAGGCAGTACGAAGTCTGCCGGGTCAGCTAGTGTTTAATAAATTAAACAGCAAAGTAAATGTAGTCCGTTCGTGTCACTACCGAAGGGCACATGCCTTTACCCGGATACGTGTACGATTGAGCCATACTCCACCACGTTGGCTTAATTACTTATTGCGGGTTAATTAGGTACTTATCCGAAAATTGATCGTAATTAAACTGTAGTTTGCAGAAACGGGAAATGTAGCGCCGGAAAGCGTAGGCATTAGCTTGATCTTGACCTTATGATGTTCATTCAATGTTTGCTAGCAATACTACACAGTACATGCAGTGTTTTTTAACCGACTTCCCAAAGGAGGAGGTTTACAATTCGTCCGGATGTTTTTTTTTATGTATGTGCCCCGATAGCGCCTAAACGGATGGACCGATTTGGAAATTTTTTTTTTTTTTTTTGGTTGAAAGGGTTTACCTTCCCATTGGTCCCATTGACACCAGGTCAGGATCTGATGATGGGATCCTGGGGAAATCGAGGGAACTCTTCAAATATTATTCATATACAGGGTGTAACAGAAAGGTGTAGTCATATTTTAGGGAGTTGTTAGGGTCATCATTCTGAGTAACTTTCACTATGAATCCGATTTGATCAGAGAAACATTATTTTTCACTTCTCTATACAAATCAGCTGACCGCCCGGACCAAATGGAACTGGAAATGCCCGGAAAATACGGAGAAATGAAAAATAAAGTTGCTCTTGATCAAATCGGTTTCATACTGAAAGTTGCTCAGAATAGTCTCAAAAACAACCCCCTAAAATATGACTACACCCTTCTGTTACACCCTGTAGTTTCCAATGGCTTTATGATGTTTTCAAACACAAAATTTTTAGCCAAGGGAAGGTTTTATAACATATATTTTTTGTGGATTCAGAAAGTATCTCAAACTGCTGGAATAACTTTTTAAATATGGGCATTTTGCTGGACAATCGTCTGTTATCTTTTTGCTGTTTTGGCCGAAGATGTCGTTAGCCTGTCGGTGTTGCGGTCGAGCCTGAGCTTTCCAAGCAAGAGGACCCGGGTTCGAATCCCGGTTGGGAAGGAAAAATAAATTTATCTCCAGATCTTGGATTAGATATAGTACACGTCTATAGTGGCACTGTTACTGGTTCCATGTGGGGCTAAAATTAATGTACCCTTTCCAACGACCCATTGGCTCGCGGTGAAACGTGAAACTAACGCTTGATGGCCAATGAGGAATGAAAGGTCTGTGTTGGATAGGGAGCACTTATCCAGTGGAGAGCGCATAGAAACATTTTCCTTTGAAACACAACTCACCAATTTACGGGCGGCGGGGGACGAGGTAAGAGAGCTGTGATTGGTAAGCCGCTGCGAAACTGTCTGGCGGCCCGTCATCGTACACAGGTTGCGTATGCGAACGTTTGTTGAATACAACAAACGTTTGGCGAGCGGCATTCCCCCGCAGGCGCAGTCAAATGGATTTCTAGTCTCTGGTGTTGGACGACCTCTGTGGCGTAGCGGTTGTGCATCTGCAAGACTGTGTGTAAATCATAGAGTAACTTATCCAGTCAACAGTCGCAGCATCAAATATGATGCGTAAAAAAATGGCTTCTCTGTTGGAGTATCATATTTGATCTCGGTCGGAAGTTGGTTAAATTGGACCGTTATTTGAACGAAACATATATCTATACTGTGACCGTGCGGCAGCCGCGCCAGACTCCCTGGCAGATGCGCCATATTGTATTGGCAGCACGACAGTTGAATGGTTATATAATTATGTATAGGGTAGGCGTAGTGTAAATGTTTGTTAAAAATATGGTTATGTCATGTCACCAGGTGGAGCTAGCATGGGAGTATGACATGAACGTACTGGAGCCTCGGTCGCTCTGCATACTGTGGTGCAACGACCGTCTCTACGTCAAGTCCGTGCTCGTCGACCAAATGGACTTGCCGACTAGAGGGTAACGCAATTACACAACGTCACGCCTTTTCCCATACGGGGTGGCAGAGGGACAATTGGCCCACTTTCAGCATGTTCAACACTCAATTTTGCGTGACATGGGGCTAGCCTATAGCCGTGGAGTAATGAAGGTTACGTTGTTGGAATCATGTCATCAGTCATGTCCTATCTGTAACTACAAGGGTCCCATAGGACAGGCTCTGCCTAGTTTGGGATCCGTTATTATTAATCTCAAGACACTAAAATTCTAAACCTGTTTCTTTCTTTATGTATTAACTTGTGTGTATTAGGTAACCTCAAAGGCAAATAAATAATTTTTACTTTTTTTACTTTTTTTAAATATGTTTTATTTAAATACACTCGCATGGCTCGCCGGCCCTTTTATTGAATTTTGAGAATCAATCTGTGTACTACGCCCACAATCAAGTAACAGTTGAATTTTGAGAATCAATCGCTGCTTTGGTCCAATAACTTAAATATTGGCGTAATTACATTATGCTTCTCGGGCCACAGTGAACAGGTTGGCCCAAAATGGCGTTATGATAAGTAGTCATCTAAACCATCCATTTGTCATTGTTTTATCATAAATGAAAGATTATTTATATTTATATTTATATTTCTAATTAAGAGGAGGCCTTTACACCACAGTGGACGCAGGAGGCTGCATAGCCATTCATGTCCCCACCGAGGGGCACAGGCCTTTACCCGGATACGAGTAAGATTGAGTCACACTCCACCACGCTGGCTCAGTGCGGATGTGTGAATGGGTTTTTGATAAATATACTTATATCCGTGAATGAATATTGTTACAGGAAACGCAATGTCGACTTCAGCAGCAAACTGTGCACACCGAAGCGCGAATTTGCCGAAATTCCCAACCGAGGCTCCGCGAGTTTCTATGACAACTGCAGCAGGTAGCCGCAGACTGTGCCGTGCCATACAATATGAGAATTATGTGATCAGTCACGCGGAATAAGCTTTAAAATTAATCAGTGGAAGGAACTATGTTGATTGATGGACTGAGTAAGCTGAAATAGCAGAAATAGCAGCGGGTTACAAGAGATAAGATAAGAGATAAACCCGTTGGGTTGCTCCGCCACCCACCTTTGACCCGTGACATGAAGTCGGAATGAGGTTGGATGGAGGCGGGATATGTGGACTTTAAGAGTCAGTTTGTCTGCAGGCATAGTGGACTTATTTGAAGATGTGTTTGGATGCGATAGTACATTACAACAATTGCACATTGTATGTAAAAGGGAAAGCCAACGCGCAAAAGGTTGTGTGCACTGTTTGAATTAAGTGAATATTTTGTTGTGTTCGATACAGTGCGGTTGGATTTAGTGATAATGATAGTGAAAACGAATTTAGGAAAACATCTCGATTCGTGTGGAGTAGATACTCACGTTATGTTGAGTTAAGTATCTATGTATCTTTACTTGTGTAAACTTTTCTTTCAACAGAGTTGGGCGACTAATGATAAGCAAATAGAGTTCGTTGATATTTCAACTGAGAATTTTCTATTTCGTACTTACTCAATATTTTTAAGGGTTTTTACAAATGGCTTAATGGTAGATTAAAGAGGCTTAAAACAAAAATCTTACCATGTAGTACGTAGCTAGCTACCTTTTTTAGGGTTCCGTACCCGAAGGGTGCCAAACGGAACCCTATTACTGAGACTTCGCTGTCCGTCCGTCCGTCCGTCCGTCCGTCCGTCTGTCACCGGGTCCGCCTGCACGAACCGTAATAGCTAGAAAGCTGAAATTTTCACAGAATGTGTATATCTGTTGCCGCACCAACCACAAATACTGAAATACGAGAGATATTACAAATTGAAAGTGGTCTCGGTACAAGATACGTCTTCACAACACGCTTGAAAAGTTTATACCAAGGCCATTTTGTTTTTGTAGGTAAGCCTTCTTTTAATGAAACTAAATTTAAATGATATGGCAATGTCGTCCCCGGACTTCTACAAAGACTTTAAATATTAATTGATGAATTACGACGTCTCTATTTAGTCTGTAGAACTTTTAGAAAATAATTATAAAATTAATAGTTTTTAATTACTTTTGTTTTCATACAAATCTCAGAGCTCAGAAATTATTTTTTTCCTTTTGGCCACTTCAAGTTTGGCTGCCAGTGATGTTTTAATTAAATACTCTTTGGTGCGTTGAAATGATGTTTTGCAGTCTGCATGACATTGACATAATGAGTGAGTGAACCTCATTGTACGGAAATTGTAGATGGGTGTCTCACGTTTTCCAGTAGGAGTAGGTTGTAGATAGTGCTGCTTACGGCGGCGTTTAGTAGGTACTAAAGGCCCTAAAAGCGCGGCAAGCTTTGAATCTATTCAAATGTTATTTTTCAACTAGCTACAAAGTTATTCTGACATAAGATGATAATTTGAACAAAACTTTTTGGGTATTTCATGAAAAATACAGTTACAGATCACACATATACAGGGTGGAACAAACGAATGGGCCCTGGAGGGAAAGTACCTTAAAATCTCAAGATATCCGTCCGTCCGTCTGTCTGTCACCAGGCCGTATCTCATGAACCGTGGTAGCTAGACAGTTGATATTTTCACAGATGACGTATTTCTGTTCCCGCTATAACAACAAATACTAAAAACAAAATAAATTTAATATAAAGGGGGCTCCCATACAATTAACGTGTTTTTTGCGGTTTTTTTAACCGACTTCCCAAAGGAGGAGGTTTACAATTCGTATTCGATAGCGCCTAAACGGATGGACCGATTTGGAAAATTAGACCGATTAGACCTATAGTGATTTTTGTGTTTTTCATAATAACTCGTGCAAATGCACATGGTAAGCATAATATTGTGACGCGGAACTGCTGATGAAGACCACATATGGCCACCAGATCTGCTCAATACTAGGTACAAATACAATGCGTGGCTGACGGGCAGGCAACGCATAGCCTAAACCGATGGACCTAGAGCCATGAAACTTTGTACAGGGGTTCCTTAGTAGCGTGGGGTAGCACTGATATGGGATTTGACAAAATTAATTCCCCTGGGGGGGGGGATAAGGGGTTACAGTTTGTATTAAACTCAATCTAATCAAATAGGGTTTGTGGAAGTCGGTTTTTTCTAAAGTTACTTTTTGTTTCAATTATATAGATAATGGTACGGAACCCTTCGTGCGCGAGTCTGACTCGCACTTGGCCGGTTTTATTGAGATTTACAAATCATTGAAGTAAAGATTTAGGTACCTATATTCCATTAGTTATAAGTAGGTAGGTACTTAATAGGGAAGTTTCGATAACTACTGAATGAGTTTTAAAATACATAACTGAAATTACGAAAATTACGAAACTATTGATACAGAAAAGTAGGATACAGACCTTACTGATGATGTTTGTTAACAAAATGTAAAATCTATGTGAGAAACGCTTTAAAAATACCTATTACCTACTTGTGAAATTTTAAAAGGCATGCAATTTTATTCGTTATATCGTCGTGCTTCGCATTAAAATTTAGAAACACAGACTTGTACAATAGTTTGATTCCTTTTGTAAATATTATGAGTAATTTTAGTAAGTACGAAGTACGATATAGTACCTATGCTTTTATATGAAACTTTATTTATTTTTTTACAAAAGTGAGTTGTTACTTGCCCTAAAAAATAAAGAAACGAAAATATTTTGTTGTAAGTTTCATTTATTTAAAACCTCTACTTTTAGCAACCTCTTTAAAATTATGGAAATGTCTAAAACATATATAACAAACTAAATAAATATTATGTTGAGTCGAAAACAGGCAGGACAAGGAAATCGAAAGACGTGTTTCGAACGCCTGGAAGAACTTCTGTTCCATGAAAGAGCTAATGAAGGGCAACCTACCATTGACCCTGAAGCGCAAACTCGTCCGACATGTGCATCCTGCCCATCCTAACCTACGGCGCACAAACGTGGTCACTCACCGAACATCAGAAGTCCAAACTCAAGGTTTGCCAGCGAGCAATGGAACGCAGTATTCCAGGTGTTAAACGTACAGACCTCGAGTAGAAGAAGAAGTTTGCCCAGAAGTGGGACACCATATAGGCTATTTAAAAAAATATAGAGACGATCTACTTACTACTTAGCTAAAATAAAAGTTGTAACAACAAAATTACAACTACGTCAAATTTTACGGCGTTTCGTCAACAAAAGATTTCCTTCGGCAGGATTGATCTGTAGGTCTAAAGGATGGATTTAAGAAGTGGAGCCACCTGGATTTGTGAAGATGAGGAGGGTTTATGGGCAAAAAATAAATACTTGACACATGACAGTAAGTAGTTTAGAGGACGTAAGTTTAGTAGGTAATAATTTTTAAAGATTTGTCCCCGCACGGGGGCAAAAAAGTGGTCGAGTAGTACAATATGTGGGGGGAAATTAGAGGCTCTGCTCTACAAAAGGTGAAGTAGTTTTGTTTTCAATTTGTATTGCTTAAGTAGATGCTAGCCATGAAAAATGTAAGTTTTCACCTCGAGGAGTGCCTGCGTTAGCCGCTATTTGCCTGAGTTTAAGGGGCCAAAATTTGTTCTTTTTCAAATAATGCTTCAGCGGTTGACTTTATGACAAGAATGTCTATAAAAGAATAAAATGATAAAGTTTTAATTATTATTTGCGTAGATATCTACTCTGTATGTCCTATAGTTACAAAGTGGCAAGCGGGAGAAAATTGTATATTTACAAAAAATAATCTACATAGGTAATCTTGATTTTTCTATGCTAACTGTTTTTGAACTAACTTTTTAACGTTGCATAGTTATTCCTTGGATAGAACTTAACCATTTTAGCCCAATTTTTCATCGCGCCAACCCTCAGGGGTGGGATGGGACGGGGGGAAAGTGGGGTACTCTCACGCCTCATACAAAACAAAACAATCAGAGTCGCGTTCTGTGTCTCTGTTCTCTGTTTCACTCGTTTCACTCTCAGGTTTCACTGGTGTTTCACTGCTCTGTGAAAAAATTAGAGAGCTGAATTTGACAATTACCACAGAGTATAGGATATTCTAAAAATCTGTTCACTTTCAGAGTCCTCTGTTGGATTTTGAGGGAAACTGTCCCAGAAACAATCTAAAATATTGAAAGTGTGTGTCCTCCACCTCCACTGTTCTGTTCCACATACTAGTAACACTGCATAAAAAGGTAAACTGTCAAATTTGACATTGTAGGTAGGTAGTAGGTGTAGGTGGGTTATTTCTCGGTTATTTTCTTGCTTGTTGTGTTTGTTTGTAATTTTCGCCAGGTTTTGATTTGAGGTTTCTATCAACTCAGGTGTTGCCAAAGTAACTGCACGATACTCAAAAGATTTTAAAAACATGTCATCTATAACGTCGAAAATGGTTCTGGGGCTCTCGTTAGCCTTTACCTCGGGTATAGTTGGTTATGTTCACTTCAAACAGCAGTACGACAGGTAATCACCTTCCAGAAGTTGTTAATGCTAGTTAATACAGTCCAAAAGGCAAGACCTGAGACCTTTCTGTGAGTGCTTAGACCCGTATAAGACGACGACGACGAAGTATGAGACCTGTGTGTATAAGTTTCGTCATTTACAGTACTTACTCATATCAAGTAGCCCTTGGGCAGGCTCTGTGCACACTAGGGATGACACGAATGTCATGCGAATGTGCGAATGCAAATGTTTAGGGCGCAGGAATAAAAAAATCTAAGATCGACTTCTCAGTTATCAATTTTACTACTTCCTTAGACACAGTAATTGAATAATTGACACTGAACTTATCGTACTTCTACATCCAGAAACCTGAACCTCTACTTCAGTATGTATTGTACAAACATTAAATTCTCGAGAATGAACAGCTTTTAAAATATAAACAATGTCGCGCATCCAATGGTGAAATATAGTTTTTCACAAACATTACATTTAGGTACCTAAAACACTGCCATATTTCATTTTCTTTCCAGTAACTTGGTTAAAACTACTTCAAAACAGTGTAAAACTCTGTGAACTATTTGTTTCAGTATTGTTTACAAGTGATAGATCTTTGCTCCATTCCTAAGCCCACAACTTCCGAACGGGCGGTAGTATACAAAAATATTAATATTATGTTGACGTTGGGGCCAATTCTCTAGGGCACACGTACTAAAATTACTTGACAATATTAGCTCCGACGCTCTTACGCGGTTGCCATAGATTTCATTTTCGAACTCACTTTTGAATTAGTTCATCAGTACATTAAAATAATTCATAAGTAAGTTTGAAAATGGAATCTATGACGACCGCATAAGAGCTGTCGGACTTAATATTGTCAACTAATTTTAGTGAGTGTAACCTAGAGAATCGGCCACGTTGACTAAGTAATATGTATGATTTTATGGTCAATAAAAAATTTGAATTGAATTGAATAGCAAAAAATAAACCAATTGCAAGCAAAATACCTCTTTTTAGAGATAAGCTCGCCTTTGTACATATCTTTCTGTAAATGTTACGTGTTTTTTTATGTTTTTTTTTTTGTGCAATAAAGTATAAATGAAATGAAATACCTAGCCTTTCTATTGGTTGAATGAAATGTGTGACACATAGATTCACATTTGCATTACATCCCCATAATTTTATGTGAATGTGAATGTCCAAAATAATGTGAACCATTCACCTATGTGAATATGAATATTCGCAACATCCCTAGTGCACACACACACTAGTAATTCTCAGGTATTGTTGACATCATTACCTGTGGGAGGTGGATAGCTGTTCACTCACCTATGGGTAATTTTAACCTCAAGAATCAGCCACCCACCTCTAAATATGGAAATTATTACAAGCAGACTTTGAATAGGTAGGTCTAGAAGATTGTACTTAATCTATAATAATATGTTTATCTTACATTTACAGAGACAGAATGCACGAAGGGGTTATAAAGGATGTTGAAAGGCAGCAGCGGCGGAAAATAGAAAACCTTTACAATCTACAGAAGCAAACTGAATTAACGCAGCAACTAAAAAAGATAATATAAATACTTTGTCACCAGCTAATACCTGTTAGGAGAAATGCTACCAGCAAATACTGTAAATAAATAGACAGCAGAAATGTGATATTTACTGTTTAATTCAACTACGCTTAAATATTTATTAACATAATAAAAACTAGAATAGTCACTTATTTTTTTCCTTGAGCCATACATCTAACATAACATCTTTCAGGTTTAGATCCACACCGGTAGGGTATTTTTTATCTGCCATATCTACAAAGTTATCCAATTCCATTTTCTGCTTAGCAACAGCTGCAAGGCACTCGAAGGTGTGAGGCTCCCAACAAGCTAAATCTGACAGTGACTTTCTATCCAACATGATGTTGGCACGATCCAAACCTTCCTTCAGGGTGAAGTAATTAATGTTGTGCTGTTCACAGGCTGCAGTTATTCTAGTACACCACAGTTCTTTCATGTCTTCTTTCTTGAGTCTTCGTGCTTTTGTTGCATAAACCAGCGCTCGGTGGACGTTGCGGATGGCAATTGAGTAGCAGTTACGACGGCGGCCGACATAGTGCGCGGCTAGTCGGAATACACGCCTTTTTCTCCAAAGTTCGTCAGGACCTCGGGATCTGACCCAGTTAGCAATGGTAAGAAAGACCATTGCAACCTGAGAAAGAAAGATAGGTTAGATAGATGACATTTTAACTAAATCTTTGACATGGAATACCAATTTGCAAGATCTTTGGATTAGCTTACCTAGGATTAATTAGCAGAATTATTCCGTGAAATCACGAAAACCCCAATTAAAATAAAATAAATAGCGAACCAAAGACAAAATTGATTTGACTGACAGTTTAAATTTTATTTATTTACTTCTTTTGAGTTGCTATCACACAAAATAGTTATGGATGCATTCTTTTTCGAGGATACTGATGATTTGGGGTGACCTGCCCCCGTAGACAAGATGCAAAACGCTATTATCGTTCGCACAAAACGCTAAGAATATGTATGCGATTTGACGTTTGATCACGCTACGCTACGTCATCAAATGTCAAATTGCATACATTTCGAGTTTTCGTTTCGTTCCGTTTTCGTAGCGTTATTAACTTTGTCTGCTACTGCCCCCTTATTCGCCGACTAAATTAGCCGACTTGTTTTGATATCCTTTGGTTATACGATAATTGAACGATACCAATAACTTCTTAAGTTTTTCGGATCTTCACTGAGTTAGCGAAATATTGGGGCTGGAGCTCTATTTTTCAATCGATCGATCTGGTCGGTAGTCGGTTGGGTAGTTGCCAACTGACATTTTGATTAGTCTGCCGGCGGCGGTGCCAAGACGCGCCGCGTGGACTACAAACAAACCGGATTTTACGCTCTCGTTATAGCCACTGCCATGCATGCCATACTTGTACGAAAGAGACTCGCCACCCAGCTCCAGTGTAGAGCAGAGATCCAATCTCCATAAAGTGTTTTGATTAACCCCTAAACTAAGGCACATGAAATTTTGAACGAATCGTATTCGTTTTTTGCACTTGGCAACATTTTTACCCTTTTTATCTGACATCTCTCTCTGTCTTGTCTTTTCTCTTTGATTGTCAATATTTGACAAAATGGTAGTGTATCGTGAATTTCTACATTTTATCTAAATTAATCCCCTCAATTACTGAAATTTATCAAGCGTTTACTTTATTTGTGGCGACTTTATGTTGTGTTATATTCGATTCTGTGTTTATTTCGAAAATCCAAGTGCGGTTCGATTATAACCTCCTCTCGTTGTTTATTGCAGACGAAGGGTACGTCAAGCTTTGGTAAACGCCGGAATAAGACCCACACCCTCTGCAGACGGTGCGGTCGCTCTTCATACCACATCCAGAAGTCCAAATGCGCGCAGTGCGGGTACCCTGCGGCTAAATTCCGTTCCTGTAAGTATTCATCATGACTGTCTTCGAGTCATTGATGATCAAGTTTCTGTGTAGATATAGTTTCTACGAGGACTACCTACTGAACTGATTAATTGACCGACCCATACTAATAATTTTGCACATAGATACTTACAGTAAACACTAAAAAAAACCTAACCTATATTTTTGTAGGCAAGTATTATGTTGAATGTGGTTTATAGTTAGGCTAGATATCTATTCTGTCCTTTTTGTAGAACAATCATTGTGAAAAGCCAAGTAACTATTTCTAGTCATCCATTTATATTCAAACAATGAAGATTGGTAATAAATACGTGAGCATTGTCTTCTTATGTTCAACAGTACCCTACTCTGATTGAGGTGATATACTCTTTACGATGTATTTCCTTGTATAAAGTAGGTATAGCAATGAAATTGATGTCAAAATTTACCAGCATGAGTAAATTATTGATTGATGTTTCGCACACTATTTCTGTTGGTACTGAACAAACATTCGATTAAAAAGTCAAATGTCATTGATTCTTTCATTCTTTATGGCATAAAATATCATTTCCTGCGTTCTCGAAAATGTTTAAGATCTCAAAAATGTTTGTGATCGAGGCTCTGAACACCATTAGTAAGATTACTTATATATGGGTAGTTACAATTAGAATTCATAAGCATTTAGTACTTCTGTAAATGTAGCACACAGCTAACATTCCACCAAAAGTACAATCACTGTTTTGAGAATTCTGTCTTCACTGTGTGGAATTCTCACTTTTATCTTAACATGTTGCCAAATGTGTCATCCCAGGTCTAGTGGGTTTCACACTTGCTTCTCACATAGGGGATACAGGTTCTGGTCTGACAAGTTAATTATAACTTTTCATTATCAGGCTTTAGTGTTTCGGATGTCACATTAACCTGTATGATCTGCTATCAGTACCTTGGTGGTAGTATTTGTAGAACCCCTCCATCAATCTACATCTACACTGAGCCAGTGTGCTAGAGCATGGCACTAGTTTCCAGGTAAATTACTGAGCGTCTTGTGGGGATTATAGGTTTTTAATTTATCATTCTCATTTCAGACGGTTGGTCGGTTAAGGCTAAGAGGAGGAAGACCACCGGAACTGGCCGCATGCGCCACCTGAAGATTGTGAGGAGGCGTTTCCGCAACGGCTTCAAGGAGGGCCTGCCCACACCCAAGAAGGGTGTCGCTTCCTCGTAGATGATCCGTTAAGCTAAATAAAAACTACAAAACATTTCTGTCTTTCCTTTTATAGGAGTTGCTTCCCTAGGTTTTTAGGCAGCTGTACATATTTTATTTATTGAGACTGACTGAACTGATGAGGGCTTTGGAGAAAACCTTTCAAACAGCTCATGATGGCTGTTATCTGTGAGCTAGGTATAATTAAATAATTTATTCGGTAGAAACGGTATTTTTTTTGGGTTAGGTTGATACGGGCCTGGAATCAAGTCCTTTTAGGCCCAAAAACGGGTATCACTCGCTCACTTCAGTATAATTTTACTCAGAACAAAGATTATTTCCAGGACGGTTTCCTTAAAAATCCAACAGAGGACTCTGAAAATGAAAAGGTTTTTTTTTTTCAGTACATAGAATAAATAATCTGTGGTGGTGATCGAAAGCAGTCTTGTTGCTCTGCTCTATGGTTCTTTATTTATTGTTCTAAGTTCCATACCGTGATTCGCCGACAACCACCTGACGCTGGCAAAGGTGTTCGTGTAAATGATACGAGAAAGATAGAGTCTGGCCAGTGAAAGAAGTCCCAAGAAAACCGCGGCAAATTTAAAAAATCTTAATGTGGCCACATTTACTGTACATCGAATTAACGGAGTTGATACTTTAATGTTTTTTTTAAATTTTATTGTTCGATACCTATTAACTCTCATGACTTGGTTGAAAAAGAGAATATCATATTAGTAAAAACGCGCGTTCGTAAATTCATAGAGAATTGGATGGGTTAAGTAGGTACCTACTGAATATATTTTTTACCATGCCTATACCCTATACAGTTTCCCACTGCTGGGCAAAAGCCTTCACTTCGAGTATAAAGTAAACATACTAAACTAATAAACTTTATTATTCTGTTTCATAGTCACAATCAGACTCAAATAATTCAAAACCCGTATTTAAGCCACCTGGAAACAAATATGAGTAATTGCAATCAACCACATTTAAATAAATGTATAATATCCAAAAGAACAGATTAGTAACTGAAATTAAAGAATAATAATAAATAGTCAAGTAAAGTATCAAAATGTTGTAAGCCAAGTATAAGCAAAGTAACAATTCGTTTGACAAGTAAATAATGTTGCCATCATCAAAGTTTGAAAACTGCCAAAGGACAGGATTCGCTGGCCAGACTCTACAAAAAGCCATAAAAAAATTAAAAAAAGTTCCATACTTACTATACCCTATCCAACATAGGATGTACTCTGACAGCTGTCAGTGTCAAAACACGCCTATGAAGTATCGTATTTTTCGACGGTAAAATGTATAGAGACAATTAACATACTTTATTGGCAAATAGTGACGTGCTACACTTATCGTAAGACAACTTGTATTTGTATTTGTTTATTAGTATCCAACAGCATATGGTTTACTTAATCTATCGCAGAGTTAATATTTTACTTAGTATTAATGCCAATTACAGGATATCCTAATATAATCTTTTTAATTTATGCGGTAGTGGAGAACGAACACTCCTTCGTGGTACTCTCAGACCGACTCGCGAGGTAAGATCGTTGCAGTCAATCAAGTTATGGGTTATATCATAAAGTAGTTTCATGTCGGCCACTATACGTCTATTCGCTAGGGAGTCAAGATTAAGTTCTGAACTGTAGCGTGAAAATTAACAAACCTCCTTGTCAATCTTTTGAAGCTGTTTTGTATACTTTCAAATTTCCTTATGTGTGTTACATAGCTAGGGCACCAGACTGGGGATGCGTATTCTAAGATACTACGTACGTATGAACAGTACAATACTCGGAATGCATTCAGACTTTTTAGAGTTTTAGAAAACCTGAATATCATTCCGAGCATTTTTATGGCCTTCGTGGTTATTATGTCATAGTGCGGGGTGAACAGCAGTTGGTTGTCAATTTGAACTCCAAGATCTCGGATTTGATCAACTCTCTCAATACTGCAACCATTAAGTGAATACGTGTGAATGATAGGGTTTCTTTTACGGGTTATTGTCAATGTTTGGCATTTTTTAACGTTTAAATCCAGGCAATTATTTTTGCAGTATTGGGAGAGACGGTCAAGGTCTTCTTGTAGTCTATTGCAGTCGTCATTGGTGTTAATAGCCATATATATTTTGGTGTCATCAGCATACATGAGAAAGCGAGAGGACTGAAAATACGGCGAGATATCGGACAAGCATACGTTGAATAGTAACGGGCCAAGGTGTGATCCTTGTGGGACTCCTGAGGGAACGGGGGCGAATCGGGAATGGTAACAGCCTATTTTAACCGCCTGACTTCTATTTTCTAGGTATGACGTAATCCATCTGAACAAGTTTCCATGCACCCCTATGTGAGACAGTTTCGCGAGGATGAGGTCGTGTCGTAGTCGGTCAAAACACTTAGAGTAGTCTGTATAAATGGCATCCACCTGGGCCCCGCCGTCCATTAGCGCGGCTACGTCATTAGTGTATACGGTTAGATTGGACGATGTGGATCTTTTTGCCATGAAGCCATGTTGTGCCTGGGGGATGCTGCGTGCCAGTACGGGGTTTTGGTCATTGACTATGGATTCGAGTAGTTTTCCTGGAACCGAAAGCTTATCGATCTTGACTTGAAACATATAATAGAATATTGAAAGACATCGACAGAACAAGAAAAATTATGGATGAAGATTGGGAGCGTGACGTACGATTCGACCAATCTACCCAGGAACTGATTATAAATCTACAAGACTGCTCCAGCGAGTCCGAATCAGACTTTGATGATGGTGATTTATGCTGTGAAACTGTGAATCGATTTAACAAGAATAAAAACATGTTACAACATCCTATTGTTTTATTTGCTTGAAACATTCAGAAACTTTAGTTAGAATATCGATAATTTGTATCGACATTATCGCCATGCCTAGTATAGTCACACACAGTGACAAGCTGTCAGAGATCATCCTACGTTGGATAGGGTATACCAAAATTATCCGCTGCCTGCAAGCAATATCAAACTGGGTGTCAAGTCTCTAAAGTTTCAAGCCATCGCCATCGATATATAGGACTATACAATGGCTATTAGAGTCTGGCCAGCGAGTCCTGTCATCTGAAAAGCGCGGCAAATTTAAAAAAACTAAATGTGTCCACATGACTATACTAGTACCGGAGTACTATTATCTCTTCTGTGCTAGTACACCAAATTAACGGAGTTGAGTTGATACTTTTATGTTTTTTTAGGGTTCCGTACCCGAAGGGTGCCAAACGGGACCCTATTACTGAGACTTCGCTGTCCGTCCGTCCGTCCGTCCGTCTGTCTGTCACCAGGCTGTATCTCATGAACCGTGGTAGCTAGACAGTTGAAATTTTCACAGATGATGTAGGTATTTCTGTTATATAAAGGGGGGCTCCCATACAACAAACGTGATATTTTTGCTCGATATTGATCATGGTAGCAGGTAGATGCTTAAAATGTTCACAATATATCGAGTATATTATTTACATAAAAAAATAATAATTAAATTAATATTTAGGGGGGGCTCCCATACATTTTTTTTATTTTTTGCGGTTTTTTATAGATAATGGCACGGAACCCTTCGTGCGCGAGTCCGACTCGCACTTGGCCGGTTATTTTTATTCTGCCGCTCGAGCGATGTGAGGTGAGGTGATGACGCGCAGAGTGCTGACGCGGAGGACTAGGCAGGGAGGGGTAGAGGGGGAGGGCTAGCTAGCTGCTAGCCTCACCTCACTCACTGCCTCCTCTCTCTCCCTCCTCATCCTCCCTCCCTCAGTCGCCGCCCGCGCGCCGATCAACGCACCGCGTCGAACAACCTCGCAACTAAACAAACAGCTCGTTGCGTTGGAGCCCCGACGAACACCCCGCTATCTTATCTCTCTACCAACCTTTATCATGTGCCGTCTAAGTGACGCGACGTGTTATAAAACCTAGATAACGTGATTACAGGTTCCTTATTCCTCAAAGTGAGTGTGTTTAATGTGTTGCTGAATCAGTTACGAAATTATTACCGTTAGTGAAATGTCGTTGTTCAAGAAGAAAGCGCCAAAGTATACCCCTCCGCCAGTGCCTCCGCCTCCGGTAGAGGAGGCGCAGCCGAATGGTGATAACAACAATGGTGCACAGAAGTCTCAGCTGGTCTTCCACTGCCAGCAAGCGCATGGAAGTCCACTGGGCCTCATCTCAGGATTCTCCAATGTGAAGGAACTATATCAGAAGATAGCTGAATGCTACGACTTCCCGCCAGAGGACGTGAGTGTTTTAATTTACTTTATAATTATCTAGAACTTGTTCTTGGATCCTGTATCGCCATCTTCAATACGAGGCGCGCGAGCCCTTTTTGCTTTTGTAGGCTAGGAATTGAGATTACAGGGTCGCTGCACTGTTTTCTTGAGCACGTTTGGAGTTGCGGTGTTACTGAAGCCAACTGCCAAACAAACCATTCTTAATTTAATTAAAAAATTAAATGCAATAATTTATTTAAAACTAGCTTTAACCCGCGGCTTCGCCCACGTCTGGCCACGTTGAAGGGTTCATTAAATGAAAAAAAAAATCGAACAGTTAAATCATAATAACTTGCTCTGACCCCAAAGCCCATCCGTCATCCATCGTTCTTCGAGTACCTACCACAAAGCCACTTGGTATATTTTTACAACTACACTTATGTAACTTATAAATAACTCTATCATAACGTCCGTCTTAAAAATTTGTTCTCCATGCACCACAAAACTAATGGGTAGGTCTTCCCCTCCCAAAATTCCGTCATAAAAGTAATTCTCCAGACATCACCACGCCAATCGGCACCCCCGACCCCCCGTTTTAAATAGCTCAAAATACATTTGCCTATAGCTACAGGTTGGCAAGAAAGTCAAGAAAATAAATAATGGCAACATAAGTGAGATATTAGAGCACTATTGCGTATTTTGATAGACAATCCAAATATGGCAATAAAGAAAACACGCAGTAGTCTGTGAATGTTGCCATCATTTAATTTCTGGACTTTCTTGCCAACCTGTACCTTTTAAATTATTGGAATGAGAAAGGGCACGAAATTAAACACACATTAGTAATGCAATTTGTCAAGTATACATACCTAGTATCATTAGGAAAAAATATCAACGATATACAATACCTAGGTACCTACTATACAATAATTTTATTTTCGTAAAGAATAATGATTTCTGGAATATTTAAGGTTCCCTTTCTAAGGAACCCTAATAAACAACTAATGCAAATCAATCCCCTTTTTACCCCCTCTTGATGGTTGAAATTTCAACATTTCCAACGATAAGCTATAATTAATAACTATGATAATTCACGTCCAGCGTTGGATTTTGAAATCGTTGTTGATTTCGTAATCGGCGACCCGATAAACGATACAAACGATACCTACCCATGTTGATTTTCAGACTTGGTTACCCCATTTCCCAAACTTGTTTAGGTACTCATTTATCGTTAGTAGTACGTCTGTGAAGTTTCGAGCTAAATAGTCTAACTAATCTTGTTTCCCCACCCCATACAAACTCTGGATTCCCGTTCCATCCCCTCAGGAGGTAAATTTTCAAAAATATTTTCGTGTACCTCTATACCTTAGGAACCCACATGTCTTTTAATTTAATCCAGTGGTTTTGGCTCCGCGTTGAAAAGTACCCTTTTCAGGTTGGTTTTTCAAAAACACTGATACACGTGTCCATTAATTTTCAATCGTCAGCCTATTACAATATTTGAAGATTCTAACTTCAAAACTGACGGACTTTCATATAACCTATCACCCCCTTTTTTGCCTCTTAGGGTTGGAATTTCCAGAAAAAACTTCCTTAGTGGATGCCTAATTGCCTACACTATGCAAGGCATTTATGTGCAAAATTTCAAGTCTAGTAGGCTTTGCGTTGATAGCAGTCAAACTTTGGACTCTGGTTTCGCCCCTTACGGGGGTGAATTTTGAAAAGTCCTTTCTTAGTGTACCTCTCGACCTCCTAAGGAACATGGAATACATGTATTTTTATTTGATTTAGAAATTTGGCTTTGCGTTGAAAATGAAAGACTTTGTACACACAACTTCATCCCAATTTTCACCCTTTTGGGGGTTGAATTTTCAAAAACGCTGATAGACATCGCTTCGCTCGCTCTGGCGCCTAAATATCTCGGGTAGACTCGATCCTTAGCGTCCTTTGTTTAATGGCCGCGCGAAAAAAAAAGTCAATTTTCTCCATACAAGATTAACTTACTCATTGGCTTTTGGGCATAAGCGTAGCATGCGCAAATTTTACCCCACTCCGTCAAACGCTGGCCAAGTTGTTTTCCGACCATTATACACACCTACCATACCAAGTGAGTAAGTCTCTAAACTAAACGGTGCTTGCTCTCTATTATGTTAACTAATTGCAATGTATGATGATGAATTGTGATGACGCTTAGGTCCAAGTCACGCTGACATTGTGATAGTAGGCTACTATAGCATGATAAATACTAACACAAGTTTTAGCCTACGTGGTTACCTAGGCTAGGACTGCCTTGTATTCATCAGGGGACAAGTCGCTCGACATGTGGAGAGAAGTCGCGGGACACCTACGTGCGACTGTCCGGAGACAAAGTCGCGTGAATTTTACTCGTCCACACTGGTTGAGATGTTGCCAGACTATAGATGTGCCGAGCCGGCAACATTGCGGCAATATTGCCATTCTTTGCATGACGGCAATATTGCCCCATACAAACAATGGCAATATTGCCGTAAAAATGGCAATATTGCCGGCTCGGCACATCTATATATGCCAGACACTACTGCCTAAGCCTCGCATTCATTAGGGGACATTTGTCCCGCGACCTTGTCGCTCGACATGAAATCGGATATTTTTGTGCGGTCGTTATCGTTAACGCACTAGGTACAATCACCATTCGAACTAAAGATGAGAATAATGGTTGTTTTTTTTATTGGTTAATGGTTAGTTGATAAATAAAAATATCGATAATTATTTTGGTTGAAAATATTAGTTAACATCTTAAACCAAAAAAAGTTGATATGTATAAGATATCGTCCGGCGGCAACATGATGAATGGTTGAATATTCTGTAAAATTATTAATTATAATTAGGGATGCACCGACTGTTCGCCGACCAGTCGGTTAAGCCGACTAGTCGGCCATATTTGCAGTCGGCGACTGGTCGGCGAACAGTCGGCCAAAACTGCCGACGGATTAGGGTAACTGAAATACGTATTTATTTTAACTGTTATGTAATCGTTTATTAGTTTGTACAATATTAAAGATATTCCACTTCTAAGATACTCTTCTTACGAGATCAGATCAGTCATAAAATTATACACGTATAAAAGTAATCAACAGTCAAACGCTAGATCTAAGCTGGCCTCTATGCTCTTAGGCTTAATCATAACGAATTTAATCAGTCTTATAAGTTTCGATTAGGAATCTGAAAGATCTTATCTACTAAAACATTATATAAAGAAAAAACTATTTGTAATGTTTAATAAGAGGGAGATTGTGCTGCAAAAAAGCGAGTGTTTCTGCCCTATCTGGCAAAAGTTCTTCTTGACATGATGATAAAATTACACTATACACCTGTGAAACCGTCTTTCTTTTGTTTATTATTTAACACTACTTTGAACTATTTTACTTTATATTTATTATTTATCTTTTAAAAACACGCAGTTCAGCCGGTCCGTGCGTAAACAATAACAACATCAACAAAAAATCATGTCGCGACGTGATCACGAGCGTTGCCGAGGTCACCCGAACTCCCCCGAAAACAATGTCGGCCCGGCCGACATGTCGGCCGACATGTCGGCTAATTTGTAGCCGACTGGTCGGCCTGTCGGCCAGTCGGCCAAAGTCACAGTCGGCCCATCTCTAATTATAATCTGAATAATAATATTTCGTAAAACAACTTCACAATCACTTGTCAACTTGCCAATCAAATTCGAAAACAACAAAAACGTGCGTGGCGCGACTTTCTTAGGCAATTATCAAAACCCAATAAAACGAATAAAACAAACAATCAACCATTCGCCTGCCTGACCAATCAATAAAAATATCACTTTCGTAAGGAAAATCGCCCCAACAGTAAATGTGTTTTATCTTAAGAGAAATAGAGCATACATTGAACTATCATTTATTCACCGTTCGATCGAATATTATTATCAAATGGTTATTTGATACCAAATATCCCCAACAGTAAAAAATGTGTGTTATCGTAAGAGAGATAGCGCCTACAATTGAATGCACGCGTAACGAACGAAATCGAACACCTGTGCCTGTGACGTTGCCGCTCCGACGAAAGAAGCAGCGCGCGCGGCACGCGCGGGAAGTCGGGAATGCGCGACGTTGCCATTTGCCAATGCCAACTTGATAATTATCGATATCGAGCGGAACGAGTTGATATAAGAAATATTAGTTGATATTTTTATTCGATTGTGTTAACCCGTGAGGAGGCGCGTCTATTTTTATAACACGGAAAGGCGCGCGGGAGCATTTTGCTCACAACACTTTAAACGCTCATATATCTACCGTTGTATTACTAATTGGCTTATGATGGATTTATATCAATAAAACAAGGTTTAATAATTAAGAAAATAAGTATTTTAATTAAAACTACAAAACATAAATTCAACTTCTATACCAAATAACAAAACAACTTAATTAAATTCTTAATTTTTTGGCAGTCTTCTTAAGTCTCATTAAAAACGTTATATAACAAAAAAAATAAAAAAATAAAAATAATTAAACAATATAATACAAAAATAACGAAACAATACCTAGAAAAATACAATAATACTTTTTTTATTGGAAAAATAAATGGGCGCGTGATGAGCAAATTGCCGCAGAATGGTACACTGCTGTCACAAGCGCTTCGCTGCGCGGTCGCAACGGAACTAACGAACACGAAAGTTGCGTCAGGGGGGAGGGGAAGAAGAGTTAGGAAGGTATCTAAGCGCTCGAGACGCTATGACGTCGGTATCACTACAAAAATTTGAATTTCATTTTTGTGTGAGCAAAATGCTCATAGCGCGCCTCCTCACGGGTTAAGTTTGTTTATTGAATATCATAGTTAAATCGAATTATTTGTTAATTTTAATGATTCATGGTTATATTAATCATCTCTAATTCGAACCGCTACACCACATCAGTCATAATAATCATAAGTAAGCTATAGGGTGACCGAGCAATACATATGACGTGTTTACGGGTATTCGTCATCACGACAAATCAGTAAAATAGTAATTGGTACCAAACCTACCTACCTATTGCCACAATCGCAGGTGGTTAGTGTTAGTAGGTATTAATATCTCATTCCAATAATGAACTCAATTACGTAACTACCTAATTATGCGGGGATAAAGTTGAAATTAGGCACACCACGGGTTTGGTCGATAGTGTCATAAATTAGGTAGGTAATGTAGATGATTAATTAATTATCAAATTAGTCATACATAATGCTATTGGTGGGCCGTGGTTGGTTAATACTATAAACTCGAAATGTTTCTTGTTTTTTCATAGAAAAATCATAATGACATATTTAAATGAATATGAATAGGTAGACGTAATTAAAGCATAATAAATGAAAAAAAAACACGGTGCTTGCTGCGTAAGAGGTAAATATAAATACCTACCTACAGGAACCACAAAATTACTTATAGGTGCCTAGAAACCACAAAAACTGATTACCTACATAAATCAGAATTGAACAAAGAAGTAGGTAATTTACTTACTTCAATACTAAATACACTGTACCTTCACTATACATGCTAATGCTTTTATTACTTATATTTATCGCGTTGATGGTTATCATGGTTTTTATCTGTAATAGTATCAAAATATTTCAGTTCAAATAAAATATATAGAGGGAGACTTTAGAGAATAGTGGACAAAATGACGCCAGCTAAAAAAATACTTATACCGGCCCCCCTAGACAAGATGCAAAACGCTATTATCATTCCCACGAAAGCTAAGAATGATGCGATTTGACTATTACTCCCGCTACGCTAGCGTCGCGTCACCAAATGTCAAATCGCACACATTTTGAGTTTTCGTTTCTATTCGTTTTCGTAGCGTCTTTGTCTAGGCGTGGTGTTTGAGAAAACATTTTTGGTAGTTAGGGACATCATTATGAACAACTTTCACTATCAAACCGATTTGATCAGAGCAACTTTATTTTTCTCTTCTCTATACAAATCATCTGATATCCGCTCGGCCCAAAATGCATTGAGATCTCAAAAAAAGTTGCTCTGATCAAATCGCTTACCTAATGCTCTTTATTAATCTGTGCATAGTGAAAGTTGTTCGAATGATGTCCTCTACTCTCTAAAAAATTTTGTCGCTCCATACTAACAACATCCTGTGTATACAGGGTGACATTTAATTAGCTGACCATATTTTGGGGAATGATAGTAACCATCATTATGAACAACTTTCCCCAAGGAACATGGTCGCAAACGTTTTTTTTTTGGGTCTTCCTAAGTAACTTGAAATCAGCTGATCGGGGCAATGTTCCGGGGGACGAATATATTTTGTTCATTTGCGACTAGGTTATGTTCCTTGGCGAAAGTTGTTCATAATGATGGGTACTATCATTCCTCAAAATATGGTCAGCTAATTAAATGTCACCCTGTATAGGTACATACTATACCCCTGACATAAGTTTGAAGCGTCAGTCTATTCTATAGGTTAAAGCCTCGTATTCATTTGGGGACATTTGTCCCGCGACCTTGCTCGTATCGGGCGAGGTCGCGGAATGAAATCGCGGGACAAATGTCCCCTAATGAATACGGGCAGTAGTGTCTGGCAACATCTCAACCAGTGTGGACGAGCAAAATGTCACGCGCGCGACTTTCTCTCCGGACAGTAGTCGCACGTAGAGGTCCCGCGACTTCTCTCCACATGTCGAGCGACTTTGGGTGACAATGAATCAAATATGTAAATGTAACTTATATACTGATGTGAAGTGAACAACTGACATGCGAACGTACGCGGTATAATCCTATCTACCTATTAGCACAGATTAATAAAAAACATACGGGTCGAATTGAGAACCTCCTCCTTTTTTTGAAGTCGGTTGACTATTAAGTAGGTAGGTACCTGCTACCCACCACACCAGTTAATCTACTGCTTGCTAGTATAGGAGGTAAATCCCGACATAAGCTGAGTAACGTGTACTGTGTGTGACGTCGATGGTAAAATCCTATTAGAAAAAACCGGCCAAGTGCGAGTCAGACTCGCGCACGAAGGGTTCCGTACCATTATCTATATAATTGAAACAAAAAGTAAACTTTAGAAAAAACCGACTTCCACAAACCCTATTTGATTAGATTGAGTTTAATACAAACTGTAACCCCTTATCCCCCCCCCCCCAGGGGAATTAATTTTGTCAAATCCCATATCAGTGCTACCCCACGCTACTAAGGAACCCCTGTACAAAGTGTCATGGCTCTAGGTCCATCGGTTTAGGCTATGCGTTGCCTGCCCGTCAGCCACGCATTGTATTTGTACCTAGTATTGAGCAGATCTGGTGGCCATATGTGGTCTTCATCAGCAGTTCCGCATCACAATATTATGCTTACCATGTGCATTTGCACGAGTTATTATGAAAAACACAAAAATCACTATAGGTCTAATCGGTCTAATTTTCCAAATCGGTCCATCCGTTTAGGCGCATCGAATACGAATTGTAAACCTCCTCCTTTGGGAAGTCGGTTAAAAAAACCGCAAAAAACACGTTAATTGTATGGGAGCCCCCTTTATATTAAATTTATTTTGTTTTTAGTATTTGTTGTTATAGCGGGAACAGAAATACGTCATCTGTGAAAATATCAACTGTCTAGCTACCACGGTTCATGAGATACGGCCTGGTGACAGACAGACGGACGGACGGATATCTTGAGATTTTAAGGTACTTTCCCTCCAGGGCCCATTCGTTTGTTCCACCCTGTATATGTGTGATCTGTAACTGTATTTTTCATGAAATACCCAAAAAGTTTTGTTCAAATTATCATCTTATGTCAGAATAACTTTGTAGCTAGTTGAAAAATAACATTTGAATAGATTCAAAGCTTGCCGCGCTTTTAGGGCCTTTAGTACCTACTAAACGCCGCCGTAAGCAGCACTATCTACAACCTACTCCTACTGGAAAACGTGAGACACCCATCTACAATTTCCGTACAATGAGGTTCACTCACTCATTATGTCAATGTCATGCAGACTGCAAAACATCATTTCAACGCACCAAAGAGTATTTAATTAAAACATCACTGGCAGCCAAACTTGAAGTGGCCAAAAGGAAAAAATTAATTTCTGAGCTCTGAGATTTGTATGAAAACAAAAGTAATTAAAAACTATTAATTTTATAATTATTTTCTAAAAGTTCTACAGACTAAATAGAGACGTCGTAATTCATCAATTAATATTTAAAGTCTTTGTAGAAGTCCGGGGACGACATTGCCATATAATTTAAATTTAGTTTCATTAAAAGAAGGCTTACCTACAAAAACAAAATGACCTTGGTATAAACTTTTCAAGCGTGTTGTGAAGACGTATCTTGTACCGAGACCACTTTCAATTTGTAATATCTCTCGTATTTCAGTATTTGTGGTTGGTGCGGCAACAGATAGGTATACACATTCTGTGAAAATTTCAGCTTTCTAGCTATTACGGTTCGTGCAGGCGGACCCGGTGACAGACGGACGGACGGACGGACAGCGAAGTCTCAGTAATAGGGTTCCGTTTGGCACCCTTCGGGTACGGAACCCTAAAAAGTACCTAAAGTAGGTACCTACATCATTTGATTTTATGTTTAGAATTTGAAAGTACTTACTCAATTACTCATCCCTAATTCGTGTCCAACGAGGCTAGCGGCTGGTCCGAGCCGAGTGGCAGCCATTACATAATACGAGGAATATTCGTATCTATGTAACGATGTTTTTTGTAGTGTATTTCATAAAATTTGCAATATAGGGGGTTTTGGGGGTAAAAAATCGATCGAGCTAGGTCTCATTTATAACTGAAAAATGGCGAATTTCCGAGTTTTAATGCTTTTCTCATTGCCGCGCAATAGGATTGACAATTTCACTTTAGTACAATGAAAATAAGGCATAAATTCCAATGACAATCAAAAAGTTAGGTTACTCAATGGTCAACTTTTTGGTCGGAGAATTAAAAGTATCGTTCAAAAAAGGCCGAATCTAAAAATTCATCATCAACCTTCTTGCTTGTTACTAAGTAAACAGGCACTTTGATTCCCTCGTGAGTACTAGGCACAGAATTCAATATTTCAGCCTACAGGTACCTAGTGTAAATTGAAAGATAGAATATCTGTGCCTAAAACTCATGAAGAAAACAAAATGCCTGATTGCTTCTCATTTGTAACTGTTTAAAAACAGAGTAACATATTGATTGATGTTAATGCAGTCCGATGAATATGATGTTTTATTGTGTTTGTACCACCAACAGCTCGGTAACCAGATATTAGGTACCTATGCGAGCAAGATGAGAGAGATGCACACATTATAGATAATCAATCAGTATTTCAGTGAGTGAACAATAACATCCTAAAGGTCTCAAGGTGACGAAAGCCTATTGTCTTAAATATCAATAATCGCGAATGACAATAGGTGTCCTTCACTCGACTGACTCGACTCCCCAGTGGCGGCAAATCACGAATTATAAGGGTCAATGGAAAACTATAGGTTCGTTCGTATCGTATCGACCTAGGTGCTAATTTCCTTAGTATTACACAGCTCGTGAAAATTATTGGGTGCGTCGATAGAACTTTATAAGTAGGCCTCTATCTACTCTAATTTACTCTAATTTGACCTAACCTAAATCCTTGGGGATTGTGAGAATAGTTCACAATAAGTTTTCGCAATACGTTCCAATTTCAATAAAATATGGTCTTCTAACTACCTACCTACTTTAACTACCTATAGGCTTTTCGCATTTTATAGTTAGGAGAGTGTGGTCCACGCCGAACAAACTTGTAATAATAGGTCGGGTAAAAAGTCTTTTCGTATTTTGTATGTGTGTAACTAAATTTCTTTAGATGTAAGTATTAATTGTATCTGGCTGGTTTTGTTTGATGTCATTAAAAAGGTTAATACCTACCTATTTAAAAAAAGGAATACATATAATAAAATGTTGTTTCCGACAATTTTTATGTGTTTCTCTTTATGTCAAAATTAGTGAATCTGATGGAGAAATCCAACAGGTACATTTTAAAGTTGTAGAAAAAAGGGAAGACATTCAACCATAAAGATGGCCGTGAAAAAAAGTATGATATTGATGAACCTAATAGCACCTACAGTGTCAGTAAAAGTAGCACAAAGTTGGTTTAAGTGTTTTCAATCCGATTTTTTTAAGTCAAAGATGCACCTTTTTGTTCGGCCCGTTACGGTCTTCATACAAAATACAAAGAAACCTTTTACCCGACCTAATAGATAAATTCATAGGCTTAGGCCCTGTCTCAAACGTCCTCGATAAACTTAAAATTCAATACCTGGGCTTATAGAGAACCTTTGATATTTTTTTATTTCTCCAACGCGTTCAACGGTCTGATACTGAAGCCCCGTTATTACAATTAGAATGAGAACTCGGACTTTAGAAACACGAAAGTCAAAGAAAAATCTGCGTACAATTTCCACTTTATGAAATACCCCAATTGCTGTGATTAGTTACAAAGTGTCGTGCGCGGAAGCACGCATGGCTGAGTGGCCAGGAAGTGAATCGGCCTGGGCCCAGGGGCGCAGTCTCTGGCAAGTGATCGCCATACATAGATACGGGCATGAGTGGCATACGTGAGCCGACGACCCAGTGTGGACAGGTCAAGGACCGGAGTATGCATAATCGGCATCGCCATACCTGAGTCCGATACGCCTTCCGCGTTCACGCTGGAGGCCGGAACTGTAGATATGTCGGCGGCCGATCGTAGAATCGGGCACATCATGATGTGCCGTCATGTGCCCCGCCATTTCATGATATGCCCAAGCAATTACTGGGCACATCATGATGTGGCGGGTTTTAACGAAAACATGTCTTTTTAAAAGCATTTTTATTCAGCACTCGTGATGTCTTTTGTGTTATACATGTCAAACGAACACGAAGACTATTCGGGGGCTTCTCTGCGCTCGCCCCCTTTAGTGTTCACCTAAGCTACCGCAGTGTTTGCCTTAAGAGATTTTATAACGTTAGGGCATTTCATGAAATGGCGGGGCACATGACGGCACATCATGATGTGCCCGATTCTACGATCGGCCGCCGACAGTGCAAATACGTTTTGGGATAGATAGGGCACAAAATAAGAAACAAAACATTGTATGACGCCTTTCCTGTAAGTTATTTAGGGGACGAGATAATTGACTTTTAATATGATATTCATAGCGTAATCAATGATGGCTCAGCTTGGCTCGATGATCCGGATAGATCTTTAAGGTTAAGCAACACTAAGGGTGCTCCGAAATACAGAAGCGTCGGGTCAAGTAAACCGACGCTTCTGTATTTCGGAGGTCATGTTAAATCGTCGGTCTCTGCTGTGTGACCTTTGAAGTACAGAAACAGCCATTTAAGTAATACCACTAGTCGTTTTACTTGACCCATCCCAAAATCGACCACACTTGGTATTGTCTAACCTCATCGATTGATCCGGATCACCGAGCCAAGCTGAGCGATGATTACGCTATGATTATAATTACGTTTGCACACTTATCTTGATCTTAGGATCCTCTCTACACTCAGTCCGGACTCCGGACCGGAATGAGCCAGAGGAGCTCAAAGTTGGTAACTTTTATTAGGTTTTGAGATGATAGGGTCTCCTCGGATAAAGATAAGTGTGCAAACGTAATTATAATCATAGCGTAATCATGGCTCAGCTGGGCTTGGTGTCAATTTTTTCCTCACACTATTCTGCACTGAAAAACAAGGTTTGGTTGACGGCCGCGCGAAAAAAAAGGCATCACTATTTGTTATTATACCTATTACCCATTGTCCTTTCAGCCTTCTGGCCATAACACATGTGTTTTGTGCACGAATAGTTTTTTCTACTTACCTAAAAGCCTTTAGCCTGTTATTCACGCGCGTTTAATGATTTAATACCTTCCTTCCTACTTACTTAGTTTCTAGACCGCAGAGCGATTTAATTTAGCTAACGACTGCGTTAATTACTATGAAAGGTACTTAAATAACTATGAATGATCGATCATTGAACACGTTTCGTGTCATTGTCGCCAGAATGACGAAATCTCTCATCTGATTTAGACATTTTCAAGTTTTGTGCCAAGGTCAAACCAAACACTGCTCTGTAGGCAACATTTTAACGCCTAAAACAATAAAAACAGCTTGCTTTATGATTACCTATGACTGTATGTGCTACCACCAAAGCCAACATAAGTATAATTATTATTATGACTTGTTATCTACATATTTAAAAACTCAAGAAAAAGGCATTGACAAAGCTAAATAGTTCGAAACAATTCTGATATTCAGGCATATTTATTACTTCTGTAATTCTGTAGCTATCTCTGATTATTATTACTCTGTATTGTATTGTTTTACATTTGTACATATTTTTCCACGTGAGATTCTTATAACAATCTATAATCTATAGAGCAGATAACTCTGAGTGCGCTGCAAAAGGGAAAATTCGATTGACTGCACAAAACCTCATTCTATGGCAGTTTCTGTAGATACTATTCTGGCTTTATTTCTCAATGGTGTTTCAAACAAAAATAGATCTAGGTAAATATAGATAAATAATAAATATAAAAGATCTTGCTCGTTTTGACTCTACATTACAAGAATCATCGAGGTCGGCGTATCTTGACTTGTCGATTGATGTCGTGAATCGTGATTCACGAGGAAAATTCCTAAATTTGAAGCAGCAGCAAAACTCTCCAAAACATTCAATTTTTGTCTTACTTACCTATTAGGTAGATTTTCTCAATAAATATTTGCTACTATACTTCGCGTATTCTAAAAAGATCACGACTGAAGTTAGACAAAACCTTTTACGCGCAAAAAGCACCTCTAACGCGACTGCGTAGTACGAAACTCGCTACTGGCTAGCTTCAGACGTGATCTTTTTAGAATCAAAACAAACATATTTTATTTAAAAAAAAATGTACTGCGAGAGGTTACAACAAATTAGTAACAAAGGAATACGCGAATCATACCCGTATTCCCTTCATATTAGCAAACTTTACAATACCTGACTCTGAGTAAGAGATAATTATTGTAACGACTTATCGCAATCACTAATTGAAATAAAACATAACATTAAACTTACCTAATCATTTTATTTCCTGCCGTGTTCAACAGTAACCAAATTTTATCTTTCTATTTCCAGATCCTGTTCTGCACACTCAACACACATAAAGTAGACATGAAAAAGCTCCTAGGTGGTCAAATTGGATTAGAAGACTTTATATTCGCACATAGAAAAGGTCGGCCAAAGGAGATTGAAATAGTCAAAACTGAAGATGCCCTAGGATTAACTATCACGGACAATGGTGCTGGATACGCATTTATAAAGAGAATAAAAGAAGGTTCCATAGTAGCAAATATTCAACACATAGAGGTAAGCCAACCAAGTCGATTACATTCAAACCAAAATCTGCTTCATAATAATCAGTGATAAACTAAACACATAGACACACACACTAATACAATACAATCATTGACGTATGACTCAAATCAAACTTACACTGTAATGTACCTTGAATGAACGCAAATTCCACTGCGCGATAAACAAATTAATACTTACTAGCGACCCGCCCCGGCTTCGCACCTGTGCAATGCACGGTGCACTATATTATGTATAATATATTATAAATATATAAACCTTCCTCTTGAATCACTCTATCTATGGGATTTATTTACAGACTTTTCAATTTTATTTTGTTGATTCGAATATACATAATTATCTACCTTAATAAATTAAGGAGTCTCGTCAGCAGATTTCTTTGGTAGCTCGGTAACTAAATAAGTAGGTAACCTACCTAAGTAAAACGGATGCTATAATAAAAGATGATCAAATTAATACAGCGGCTATTCACCGCTTTGCTATTGCGAGAAATCAACAGGAAACACTCATTGGCAAAGAATGCAATCATCAATTGCATACTGTTCGTGTTCATTCACAGTCCTATGAAGAAAGACACGTAGTAATTCCTAGGAAAGTCTTGATTTGTGAATTGTATGTTCTAATTGCTTAACATAAAACCTTGATATTAATACAGTTTTTCTCCAAATTTACAGGTAGGAGATCACATCGAGAAATTAGACGGAGAAAATATGGTCGGGAAGAGACATTACGAAGTCGCCAAACTATTAAAAGAGATTCCTAAAGGAAGAACTTTCACGATTCGTCTGGTAGAACCTTTAAAAAGTGGGTTCGGCAGCATTGGCCCTAAGTCCAGTGGAGCCAGAGCGGGAAGAAAACAGAATTATGGATCCGGAAAAGAAACACTAAGGTTTAAGGCTAACGGCCAAGCCTCAATAGAAAATGAGGTACGTTTTGAGCCTGCAGTAAATTTCAACATACCTACCGGCCGAGGGAAAAGTTATCTGAAATTCACTATGGTCATGTCGGTAGTGACACCATTCAATAATTCCCTATACGTCCATGTTCGACGTGTATCGCACCTGCAGCCCATCCGTTTCACCTACTTACTGGTTACTAGACTAGTCTAGCGGTTTGTAGCTCAATGAGATCTATGATTCTGTATTAACTGTAATGTGTACCACACTTCCTCATTCATTATGTAAAGCCCGACGAAAATGATAATTATGCAAAATTATGAGTTTCAATTATACCCAGTTGAATTATCGTGGTCATGCTTGAAGATTATTATCTCATCTGCTTGTTTTAGGTGTAATTTTTGCATTATCTACCTCTACCTCTACCCGCTCCAGCGGTCACCAATCGCAAAGACTTCAACTGTTACCTAGAATGTCTGATTAAATTTCTTCTGGTACTAACCCTAAGCCGACTTTGGGGATATCGATATCAAACATTACAAAGTATTGTATTTTCCACAGCATGACGAGAAATCCAAAGCGGGAATAGACAAGATAAACAGCCTCCTCGAATCATTCATGGGCATCAACGACAACGACCTTGCGACACAAATGTGGGACCTATCGAGTGGGAAGGCGAACTCTATGCAATTGGCTGACGCCATTGACAACAGCGATCTTCAAGAGTTTGGGTTCACTGATGAGTTTATTATTGAGCTGTGGGGTGCCATCACTGACGCGAGAGCTGGAAGACTATAGAAATAATTTTCGAAGTTTAAGCCGCCATTTATTTATTTATAATGGCAAACCGAACTCAACAAACGTGTAGGCGAAGCACAGGCTATTTTGATAGACAGGGCATTGGCCAAATTAGTGCGTGTGAATTAGTTCATTACCTAGTAGTAATAATTCTATTAGTCTCCTTGACTCGGATGGAAGCGAATTCTAAATTAAACTGACATTAATTTTATGTGACTAGGCATGTAATAATTGAAACAAAAAGTAAACTTTAGAAAAAACCGACTTCCACAATCCCTATTTGATTAGATTGAGTTTAATACAAACTGTAACCCCTTATCCCCCCCCCCCCCTTGGGGAATTAATTTTGTCAAATCCCATATCAGTGCTACCCCACGCTACTAAGGAACCCCTGTACAAAGTTTCATGGCTCTAGGTGCACCGGTTTAGGCTATGCGTTGCCTGCCCGTCAGCCACGCATTGTATTTGTACCTAGTATTGAGCAGATCTGGTGGCCATATTATGTGGTCTTCATCAGCAGTTCCACATCACAATATTATGCTTACCATGTGCATTTGCACGAGTTATTATGAAAAACACAAAAATCACTATATGTCTGCCTATAATATTTGAAGAGTTCCCTTGATTTCTCCAGGATCCCATCATCAGATCCTGACCTGGTGTCAATGGGACCAATGGGAAGGTAAACCCTTTCACACAAAAAAATAATTTTCTAAATCGGTCCATCCGTTTAGGCGCTATCGGGGGATAGACATAAAAAAAAAAAAAAAAACAAACATCCGGACGAATTGTAAACCTCCTCCTTTGGGAAGTCGGTTAAAAATAAGTAAGCATGTACCTACCTACCTAATTGTGTCATGAACTCACGATATGGAAATATAATATTAGAGACAAAGAATGATATTATTTATTACTTGAATGCAAATTATAATGTGAAGAGCCAGCCACTCTTCCCTGATGGCACTGAAACCCGTTTATGATAGAAAATTAAATGATGGCAAAGATGTGGTGACATAATAATTTTGCTAATGTTGCATTCATCTATTATTAAAACGGTTTGCTGTCATCGTTGATTTTCCGTTGTACCTGGTATTGCATAACTTTCTGAAACAATGAGTTTCATTCAGATAATTTGTAACGATAAAACCTAAAGTGGGTTAGTTATTAATTTATGTTATTTTTGTTTTGTATTGTATTTTTTAAGCGTTTCATTTATGTGTTTGTTTGAATTGAACTATAAGTGCAAATTGCCATTTGTACATAATATTCCTATTATAATATTATTATAGAAAATAAGACGGCTCGTCATAAACATGTTTATCACTTAATAAGTATGTATAAGTAGTACTTTTTTAAAGTGATTTGGATTCTTTGTCTCCTATAATCTCTAATTTCTATACAGCGTGACATTAAATTAACCGACCATATTATGGGGAATAATAGTAGTACCCATTATTATGAACAACTTTCCATGAGAAACATTGGTCGCAAATAAAAGAAAACCAGTACCTACATTGACCCCATCAGCTGATTACAAGTGTTACTATGGGATGGGAGACCCAAACATTTCTTTGTTTGCGACCATATGTTTCTTAGGGAAAGTTGTTAATAATGATGGGTAATAATTCCTTTCCTCATTCCACTCCATTCCTCAAAATAAATGTAAAAATTGTATAAGTTTAACCCTTTTCTATTAATTTTGTTAATACAGTACAAAATAAATGCGTGTCTCCAAATCAGTATTTGTGATAATATTGTACAAGAAAATTTTGAAAACTTAGATATTATTTTTGTTACTGGAAGAATGATGTGTACCTATTTTTAATATCTTAAGTAAATACTTTAAAATTTTATATAGATAATTATAAGCCACCTGTGCCTAATTTGTGTTAAGACTAAAGTTTGCATATCAAAAATTGTTGCCGTGCAGACCGTCTATTTTGACGTTTGCTCCAGCAAATATTTACCAATGTTATCGCAAAAAAAAAAAAACTTGCAATCATCGACGTGCTTGCAATGTGCATTGTATTGGATACTTACCTATCCAAAGTCAAGTAGATAGTTACATATTTATTTTGTTTATAATTATTACTTATTAGAATTCGGATGCCTGGGGATATGATAATGGACGTAGAGCTCGTCTAAGCTGAAATGACGCGCCCCACTGCTTGGTTTTGTATGACAAGTAAATACAAAACCAAGGAGTGGGGCGCGTCATTTCAGCTTAGACGAGCTCTACTTCGGGAGTACGTCCATTAACATATCCCCAGGCATCGTTCTTTATTAAAAGGCTTCCACTTGGATTTTCCAGGTCTCGTAGTTGCTCTGATGGAGTCGATCAATCTTGACAGTGTAGTCACCTGTACCTACCTACTATAATTTCTTCCTTTTCGCGAATAAATCTATCCTGATTCAATTGTTTTATTACACTGGGTTATATTGGGCCCATAACCATTGTTGAGGATAATTTAGCGTAAGGAAACCAAGATGGGCATTTTGAGGGGGAAGGTTTTTTTGGGGGGTTTCCTATGGGATTGTTCTGACGATGGATGGCATGGCATCAGAACAGTTCGTATCTATTTTTCCGAACGCTGCTAATGGCTAATGGGCGATTTATCTTGGAGGAACGCGGCCTTTGCGATTTGTAAATAAAATAAAACAACTTTAGTAGTTCCGAATTCGTCACTAGATGTCGTCGTCGTAGGTGAGACATGGGTTTCGCTTTTATATCGTTCGTTCATCCTTTTAATTTGATTATTTTATCGACTTAATTTGACCGAGGAAAACTTGCGTCGCATAATAAGGCAAGAGTTCTCGGAGGCCTATGAGTCAACGTTGAAGGATTTGGTTGCATCGGTCAACAAGCTGCAAGTTGCAATGAGCAACTCGTACAAATGATACGCGACTCGAGCACAAAAAGCGATCCCATATATATTATAGAAACTTATGCGTCTTATACTTAAACTTATACTCTGCGTCTAACCGAGGCCATTCAAACAGTGATGTAGTCTTGTGTCGGTCATGTACGAAGAACGATTAGGAAACGTTACCGTGCAATGAACGAAAAGAAACGTTTCCCTACGCTAGTCGCTAATCGGACATTCGTTCTATCGGTCGGTCGGTCGGTCGGTCGGTCATGTACTAATAGAACGAATGTCCGATTAGCGACTCGCTCGGTCGGTCGGTCGGTCATGTCCTAATAGAACGAATGTCCGATTAGCGACTAGCGTAGGGAAACGTTTCAGCGAGAAGGAGAATGGCGGGGCGGGCGGGAGCCATTCATTACATTACATTATTATTATACTTTAATAGAAGTGACAAGTAGTCAAGAGACTAGAATGACAGTCCTAAGCCTGTTTAGGTATGAAGGAAAATCTAATATTATTTAACTTTTTATTTCTGCAATGCAAACTGACACGTACAATTGTATAAATATGTGAATACACTACAGAGTATAATATTCCTGAAGTTTCTGCTCTGCACGACAAGAAAGGTTAATCTAATAGCCCATTTTCAACCGACTTCAAAAAAGGAGGAGGTTCTCAATTCGACCCGTATGTTTTTTTTTTTTCTATGTTTGTTACGCGATAACTCCGCCAATTATGAACCGATTTGAACAAATATTTTTTCGCCGTATAGGTAATACCTCAAGGGTGGTCCCATTGACACCAGGTCAGGATCTGATGATGGGATCCTGGAGAAATCGAGGGAACTCTTCAAATATTATAGGCAGACCTATAGTGATTTTTGTGTTTTTCATAATAACTCGTGCAAATGCACATGGTAATATTGTGATGCGGAACTGCTGATGAAGACCACATATGGCCACCAGAACTGCTCAATACTAGGTACAAATACAATGCGTGGCTGATTGGCAGGCAATGCATATCCTAAACCGGTGGACCTAGAGTCATGAAACTTTGTACAGAGGTTCCTTAGTAGCGTGGGGTAGCACTGAGATGGGATTTGACGAAATTAAGTCCCCAAGGGGGGGGGGGGGGGTTATAAGGGGTAACAGTTTGTATTAAACTCAATCTAATCAAATAGGGTTTGTGGAAGTCGGTTTTTTCTAAAGTTTACTTTTTGTTTCAATTATTTATTCATCCAATCCAACGTCCTAATAGTACTAATAGAACTGTTAGAGTGTACTAGTACACTGACTGAAATGTACTAGTACGGAGCGCTCTCTCTGATGACCGAGCAGGCACAAGACTACAGTGATGCATACGCGCAACTGCACACAACAGCACACTGGGGTTTTTTTTAGTCCGTATGCCACATACAAGTGTTCCGCTCAATGTAGTCTCTGCCTCATGTTGGAGACCTCATTCGGACCTCATTGTGGAGAATCGGACATAGGTCTGACTCCCGGGCATCTTTAAAAAAAAATTTTTTTCTCCCCTCACAAAAAAAAGAGCATAAAAAGCCAGCAACTGGGGAATGATGCCGCCACAGGTACCAAAATAGATGCGGGAATGTGGCCTGCGATACGGCGTGGCCGGCCAAAATCGGGACCAGCATGGAAGGCACAAACCCCCCACTCGCCGCCACTAATGCCGTAGTGGAAAGCATACCACTGTCGCTGGCGGGTAAAAATGAGACCAGACAGCACAAGCAGATGCGTAAGTCTCCTTCTAACATCCTGCAACACGCTAACGTGGCCGTAGATGAGGTGGAGGATCCAGCACTAGATGCGACGCGTCCGCCTGGTGAGAGAGTACTGCCAAAGGAGTCCCAGGTCCAGAATCTTGTCTCACCGATCCATATCCATGAGGAGAAGAGTGATGAATCTCTCTCTGAGGGAGAATGGAAGACTGCAAACGCGTTCGCCGTCGACCTACTAATGTAGTGAAAGATACTGCAGCACCCGGAACTTTTTATCAAAACTAGAAAGATATCGAGGGTATTCTGGCAGAACCGGCTATGTGCACAATATGACAAACGGAGATAAACGCAATTTAAGTTTTGAGAAATCATAGTGTAAAGGTAAAGCATATTATCTTCATAAAACTTAACTTGTAGTATGAATATGTCATCTAAGAACCTATTCAAATATTAAATTATGTAATATTTTGTAATTTAAATCCCTAAAAAAGAAAAAGATTGCGTCAAGGTAGTGCAGTTATTCTGTTTTACCTGAAATACAGAAATCTGCTGTAAATCTCTGAGAAACCTACCTATTGATACCTGGTATACTACTTACTATTGTTCATACTATATTTGACGAGTTTGTGTCAAATTTATTGAAAAAATCTTGTATTTAACACGTCAAAATACAGAATTGTTAAAACTTATCCGTTTTTACCTGTAAATATTTTTGTGAATGACTGATTTATAAAAACATATAAGTAGTAGGTATTTAATTTTTATTATAAGCAATTAATACACAAGACACAAAACAATATTATTATATCGAGGCAAACTCCAGAAAACCTAAACAGAGAAAATCACAAATTTTCGTCCTCTTCATCAACATCTACAGCGATATTTTTGACTGTCTTCAAACTTTTGAACCAGGTTCCAGTTCCTCCGGTATTAAGTCCTTTTTTATTAGGTCTAACAGGTCCTTTTTCTTTGCCTCTGTAATAGGCAATGATTCTAAATAGATCCTTTTCAATTCTTTTGGAAATTCATTACATTCCTTTTGTTTTGTTCGTGTAGTTCTGGTCTTCTTAACATCTCTGCTAGCAACGTCTATGTAATTAAAATTTTCACTCATGTCATAGTTGAAGAATATTTTTTTTCTCCTTTTACGAATCTCAGTCGTTTTATTTTAAGCCATTGCACCTTGTTTCCTTCGTTGTCCTTATCCTTGTTATTTATTATCTTAGAAGCCAGATCTTGCAAGTAATAAAACTCATGATACTTGAACTCTTTTGTTTTGTATGGCTCCTTCTTAATTTTCTTGACAATCAGTTTTTTTTTTCTGATACTTGCTCAGGTCAGAATAGAAATCAATATGTGGCTGCTTTGCTTTTGTGGGCTGTTCACAAAATTGAAAATCTGAAAATGATTGAGCAAAAGTTTCTGGAATCAGGACATACATACATGGAGGCAGATTCTATGCACAGCGCTATTGAAACACAAAAGAAAGAAACCTCGGTATATTCCAAGCAAGACTGGATTACAATATGCCAACGTGCAAGGCGCAGAAAAATATATGTAATAAAAATAATAAGATTGTCAAGAAGGAGCCATACAAAACAAAAGAGTTCAAGTATCATGAGTTTTATGACTTGAAAGATCTGGCTTCTAAGATAATAAATAACAAAGATAAGGACAACGAAGGAAACAAGGTGCAATGGCTTAAAATAAAACGACTGAGATTCGTAAAAGGAGAAAAAAAAATCTTCAACTATGACATGAGTGAAAATTTTAATTACATAGACGTTGCTAGCAGAGATGTTAAGAAGACCAGAACTACATGAACAAAACAAAAGGAATGTAATGAATTTCCAAAAGAATTGAAAAGGATCTATTTAGAATCATTGCCTATCACAGAGTCAAAGAAAAAGGACCTGTTAACCTAATAAAAAAGGACTTAATACCGGAGGAACTGGAACCTTGGTTCAAAAGTTTGAAGACAGTCAAAAATATCGCTGAAGATGTTGATGAAGAGGACGAAAATTTGTGATTTTCTCTGTTTAGGTTTTCTGGAGTTTGCCTCGATATAATAATATTATTTTGTGTCTTGTGTATTAATTGCTTATAATAAAAATTAAATACCTACTACTTATATGTTTTTATAAATCAGTCATTCACAAAAATATGTACAGGTAAAAACGGATAAGTTTTAACAATTCTGTATTTTGACGTGTTAAATACAAGATTTTTTCAATAAATTTGACACAATATCGTCAAATATAGTATGAATAATAGTAAGTAGTATACCAGGTATCCATAGGTAGGTATCTCAGAGATTTACAGCAGATTTCTGTATTTCAGGTAAAACAGAATAACTGCACTACCTTGACGCAAACTTTTTCTTTTTTAGGGATTTAAATTACAAAATATTACATAATTTAATATTTGAATAGGTTCTTAGATAACATATTCACTTAGATAACACGCACATATTTGATTTTGCTATTGCAACATTATCAGGCACTTATTCTGTTTTGCCTGTCAACAAATCTAAGAATTGGTTTTATTTCAACAGCGAGAACCGGATAAAGTCCAATGTATTGGTTTACCTGTAAATGTAAATTGACATTATGAATAGATATTTCTAAGGGTAAAGAGAGTAAATGCGTTTATTTTGTTATCACTGCACTTAATTATTTAAGCATCGTCATAAGCCATTTTATAACTTTTTCCTTGTATGGATTAAGCAAATAGTGTCAGATAACTGCTCTACACAGACAATAAATCCGTTGTTGTTGCTTGTGCAGTTAAACGGTTTTGCTAGAAAAAAATAGAAAAAAAACGAGGTATGCCTGTGTACTTAACTAATTTTTTGAAAAAAATGCACTTATCCGGTTCTGCCAGAATACCCTCGATATAATTCTTGAGAAATGTATGCCTATTGATTATAGAATTTTATGTCCATTGAATAATATGTAAGTATTTACGTTGATTTTAAATTGTGGTTGAAGCATTATGTACTTACAAAATGGCTTGACATTCTCAGAATTGTATATTTCCAGCAGATATATTTTATAAAGTCAATTTTGTGCAAAAAAGGACAGCATTTGATGGCACTTTTACATGACGTCATTCTGTTGTTATTTCATAGAACTCAGAAACAATAGATCACACCACACACAAACCCCAGTGGTTTAAGTGGTGTTCTGATGTACCTTACCATGTTAAAATTATTGTGTAATTAAATAAAAAAAATATATTAGATTTGTAGTGTACTTACCATATCAGTGGGCATAGGATTGAAGTTATTTGATGTATTACCCTGTGACAGTCAGGATAGGTCATTTTGTATTCAAGTAAATACAAAGATACATAATTGTTATACTTATCATTTATTTGCATAATTTTGTATAAAAATTAGAATAGGTACATACATAAATTGATTCAAAAAAATAAACAAATGTCTACAAAATGGCGAGCTTTAGTTCTAGGCGAATCCTTCATTGCAATGTTAAGCACAAATCAATTTCTTGATTTTTGTGCCGAAAATAAAAACGGAAGACCAAACGAGGAAGTAGTTATTTGCTAGCTATACCCGTGATTAATTTGATTACATCAGACAATTTAGGTATAAATAACTGATAAATTAAAACAAAACAATAAATAAACCAACACAACCGCTTACATAGTTATCATTTTATATAACCTACCGCAGCATTGTAAATGTTAAACATTAAAACAAAACCAGATTGGGTAAATTTTACTTGGTCCACGATCAGGAAAACAACATACGCAACACAATTACATTCAATTAATTATTAAAAACCATAGTGTTCTGATTATTCTACAGACAACCAAAACTTTGATCCACCTTTACATTCCGAAAAAACGTACCTGGCAAGGAATCGTTACAGAAATATTATAATTCATAACGTAAACATATAAGCACCTTTTTATAATTTGTATTAAATAAGGTATTATGACTGTAGTCTTTCAGAGCATAAAAGCGACAACGCTAATCCTAATAAAAGTACAAAACGCTATGCGATCACAAAATCTATCTTTTATTCTCAATTAAAATAAAATTTACACCATTGACACCTCCTAACCGATAACCGACCGTATGTACACTAGATAAAAATCACATTTAACTCTAAAAATATTAAATCAAGGGCTTGAGCGACGCGTGCCTTTTTTCGCGTCGTTCAGATTGAGTGGTCTGAGCACGAGTATCATACCCCAACCGTGCAGACATCTGAGCACGAGTATCATACCCCAACCGTGCAGACAAATTCCACAAGTTGAGGCGTATTAGACAAGGCTCTTCTGAGAAATGGCGGAAAGTAAACAAAAGCGGAATATCACCGAAACAACCAGAGCACCAAGTCTCAATAGAACCTCATCTCCCTGACCAACAGTGACAACTTGGTTGTTGGATTGCAAGGTGGCTTTAGGATTCGCGTTTCTGATTCGCTGACAGGATCGTCGGCCAATCAGGAAAGCAAATCCCGTGGTGACCAAACAACAACAAAATTGGCAGCCATCGGTTAATATCACGAGTTCGTGGGGTCCCGTGCTCGCTAACTATGCGAGTAGATGGGCAGTTTGCATGTTGTTACGTAAACCGGGGGAACTTTATAGCATTGTTTTATGTCGCTTAACTTTGAATTTGGTTTAACCGCATTGTCCGCCATTTTATTTTATTGTCAAGATGGCGGCCTACTTCAAACTATAGTTTGAAGTTATAATTGATCGCTAGTGCCAAAATATTTTTGATAACTTTACACCGTTTAAATTAAACTAAAGAATAAAATTTCGCTCAAAAGAAACAAAAGTTTGTAAGTAGATAGTAAAATAAGTAGAGAGTCTCCCCAAGCGACGCATTCAACAGGCAAACTGGAAAGTCCCGATCACAGAGTGCGGAATGGTTGCGGCGTGACGCCACGCATCAGTTGCCGGCCGGCAGCACGGTACGGGCACGGACCACGCCGTTGCTGAACCCGTTCTTGTAGTGGACGGGCTTGTCGTACGACTCCGGCACGGTTGTCTCGGTGGCGACCGGTATTGCGTTCCTTAGCTGTGGAAGAGATTCATATTCGGTTATTGCACTCCATAAAAACATCTCTGGTCTTATAAAATCGTGGTAGATCATTATGGATCATGTTGGGCACAAGCAATATTCTATCTAATAAAAGAACAAGTCTGACTGAGTCATTAATGCAGGGGCAAATCGGTTCAAGACTTGAAGCTTCTCATCTGTGGGTATCTTATTTGTAACAATTACTTTTCTAATGTTGTTTGCCAGATTCGACCATTTTACCTGACGAAGGGCTAGAAGGCTGAAATGAGCTTTTTATGATGTGCAGTCTCCACCACGCTCGCTAAAGGTGGATTGATGGCCGGGATTATTATTAATAAACGGTCAAGTGCGAGTAGGACTCGTGCACGTGTAATTAGGCTTCCACTAAAACTAAAGTATAATGTCATACATGTAAACCACATTGAATATTTTTTGCAGACATACAAAAATTTGCAGTTTTCAGATTTTTCCCTATAAGGCCTTGCCTTGTGCCAAATTTCATGATTGTAGGCCTACGGGAAGTACCCCATAAGTTTTTGGGTCCATTGCATTATTATCCCTTCTGTGCTTTTGTGCCAACTTATCCGATCCTGTGCCAATCGAATTGTGCAATTAAGAAATTAATGAATTATTATGAGCCGTACCTCCTTCTGCCTCTTGTTGTAGGACTGGTTGTAGAAGTCCTTGAACAGGAAGAAGAACATGACAGCGTGCATTCCGATCCACCAGACGAACGCGCGCGGATAGTCGCACTCAATGAACAGCAGTTGGAACGCATGCACCATGATGCCCACGAATTGCAGCTGGAAGTCAGAAACGGAGAGTTATAGCAGGTTTACACAACATTGTTCTGGAGTCGCAGTGCCCACATTCAGCCAGTTATTCAATACACCATTCTGCGTGACAGGGGGCTAGCCCATCGCCGCAGCTATGCAGTAATGAAGGTTTCCTCACGATGGTATAAAACATAAAAGGACCTCCTAAACGGGCCATATTTTCACTGCAATATGTGGCCGGCAACTATTTGGTGTCTTTCTCTAACATGTGAGTAAGAGAGGGACACCAATAGGCCGGCTACTTATTGCAGCAAAACCTGGCCCGTTTAGGAAAGTTACCAAAAGTAAATGTAGCCCAGTAATGTCCCCACCGAGGGGCACAGACCTTAACCGGGTACGAGTAAGATTGAGCCATACTCCACCACCCTGGCTCAGTCCGGGTTGGTGGAGTTTTTACGACTACTACATACTACCAAGTATGTAGTAGTCGTAAAAACTAGCAGCCTACTAGCAGCCAAGACCTACGGCGTAATGTGCCATCCGAAACAAGCAGTGTCCGCATAACGTAATAATAAATTGATAAGTCAAATAAAACATACAGCTTTATAATGATCTTTTAGCATGCGCAGGCGGAACATATATTTTAGAAGTTTAAGCTGAAAAGAATAAGGAGATAACTGGCTGAGAATTGTGAGACCAATTTTTAGGTCATGCGTGATCGTCAGTCACCTTTATGTTTAATTAATCAGGTAAGTACATACAATGACATCATTTTGCATTCCATTCATTTTGCAGACGAATCTTGTCTATGCAGTTTGTCCAAACAAAAACACTTCTTAGTTTTTCCCTTGAAATCCTTCAATCAAAGCCTACACAAGATCGTTGATCTTTATTACCGAGTCTTGAGGTGAGCTAACTGTACAAAAAAACATGCCAACTCTTATTAGCATAGTAAATAGTCTGTAAACGCAATTCACGTATGCATATACCTATCTACCAGCTCGCCTGTCCAAAGTCTACGGCTCGCGGTCCTCAACCAACACAATAGCAACACGCTTTCGTTAAAATACGCTTACACGTGAATGTTTTGGAGCCACTTGCCCGGCAACCGTTATTCCAAAAAAATGCTGCTATTGTTTCCGCGATATCTCTCCTAATTGCTCAATGGTGTGGCGGTATCTCTAGCTGCGATATTTAATGTTGCCATTGACTTAAAAAATGCTTGACGAAGCCATGATTGGCATGTTGTCAGTTGATCGGAATTGCGCAATTTTGGCTGCCCGTTTAGCATACCTTTAGTAACATATGTGTGGCGGTAGACATCCGGGGATGTAGACATTCGGGGAAATTAAACCGCATGGACCAAACCAATATCTATGTTACGGCTAATGTTACGAGAGTGGCTGATGTTAGATAGTATTAATAATAATATTAGTTTTTCTATAGTTACATGGCCGCAGAGGTGGGCCAAGGTAGGTGTTAGGTTGACATGTAAGAACAAATTAAACGCAAATAGACACCTAACATTAGCCGCTTTTCTAACATTAGCTGTAACATCGACACACTTGACAACATCGCACATAGTAGGTATCTATGCTATTGCGTAGCACAGGTAGGTATGTGCGATGTAGTCAACAAAATGAGTGTGAGCAAAATTGTATTTTACAAGTCATGCAGCAATCGTAATTAAAACGCTAGTATCAATTCATTTACATACAAGTTAGTCTTTGAAGATATTACGGGTAATTTGACATCTAATTGTTAACTTTGTTAACTTTGTAGGTAGCACAGCTGAAGATTGAATGAAGTTGCAAGAGCAATTCATTCATTTTGCTTACTAGCTGACCTGACAGATGTCATTCACGAGATGTCTTTCTGACAATAGCTAGTGGACTACCAACGCCATCTATAGGCAGAAGCAAGAACTGAGAAGATTTTTCGATATTTCGGCTGTTCCGTGAAGTTTCAATTTGTTTCTCTCTGTAAGGAACCTTCCTGAGACTAAATAAAAAACTAAAACTCGTCTAAACCAAAGAATTCGCAGTTTTCTATCAGAGACAGCTTTCAATTAACTCGATAGATGGCATTACCAGTCACCCGGTGGTAAGGCGTTCGACACCCTAACTAAGTCCTTTCCAGATTTATGTAAATGCTTATGTATTTATTGATGACACACAGCGTCCCCTAAGTGCACCTAACTAGCTGTTGAGTTATCGCTACACCTGAGTAAAATTTGACAAAACTATAATTGTTTGGAATTGTCAAAACTCATGTTTATACCCTATCCAATATAACAGCAAACTTGACAGCTAACCTAAAACTTCATAAAATCCACTTTTTAAACACTAGGGATGTTACCACAAAACAATCGGAAAGAATCGAAATTGTTTATTCAGTTGAACTAGCAGAAGAGTTGTCATCGCCATCACTGCTATTAGCACTTAAAGATATTATTAGTATTTTGACAGATGTTACTCTTAGGCTGTGAGTGAGGGGATATTGCTCATAAAAATCGATTAATCAAAAGAATCGATACACCCTTTAAATATTTGTGAATCGGAAAGATTCCTAACATTTTATTCGTGATTCTTCAGTTACCTTAAATATGGTTGAAAATGGAATACTAATAATATCTTTAAGTGCTAATAGCAGTGATGGCGATGACAACTCTTCTGCTAGTTCAACTGAATAAACAATTTCGATTCTTTCCGATTGTTTTGTGGTAACATCCCAAAGATATTATTAGTATTTCATTTTCAACCATATTTAAGGTAACTGAAGAATCACGAATAAAATGTTAGGAATCTTTCCGATTCACAAATATTTAAAGGGTGTATCGATTCTTTTGATTAATCGATTTTTATGAGCAATATCCCCTCACTCACAGCCTAAGAGTAACATCTGTCAAGTTTCCTGTTATATTGGATAGGGTATAAGCATCAACCATAACATAGCGTCACGCTTTTTCCCATAAGGGGTGGCAGAGGCACCACTGTGCCCACCTTCAGCCAGTTATTCAATACTCCATTTTGCGTGACAGGGGGCCAGCCCATCGCCGTTTAGCGTCAACTCACGTACTAATAAGTATCAACAATAACGTACCATCTGCAGAGTGGTCAGGTGCTTCTTCCACCAGATGTACTTCCTCATTGAGGGGCCCATCGCAGCCATCATGTAGTAAGCGTACATGATGATGTGGACAAACGTGTTGAGCAGCCCGAAGAATGTGGAGTGACCGCCCGGGGTGAACTTGAAACAAGAATAAGCAAGGGTGAGTACAAGATCATAAAGCCGTGTCCGCTGCGACATGTTTTCGTGTTTTGTAACTCCCTAACATTGTTTTGCTAACCGATTAGCGTGGCCTACAAGCAAAACACTAAAACATGTCGCAGCGGACACGGCTTAATACAAACATATACATTTACACACCTAGGGTACCCTAACTCTTCTAGGGAACCAGAAACAGCGACACATCACGAACATGTAAACATACAAGCCCTGGGGTTTTTTTTATTTTCTGTATCCCCAGCAGGGATTCCTACTCGGGACCCTCTCGCATGGTAGGCATAGCCAGACAGAACGCCTTATTCAGTTTTAGCATGCAAATTATATGTGTAAAGTCTTCACAAAATAAAAGGCCCGTTTTGACAGTTCACGCCCATGAAGTTTTAACTCAGTCTTCACAAAATATAATTGAAACAAAAAGTAAACTTTAGAAAAAACCGACCAAGAAGTTTGAATGTGTTGAATAGTAACGTTTTCATGTCGTTTGGTGTTTACCTTGACGCCGAACCAGACAGACATCGGCATGACTCCGTGGTGGATCACGTGGAGGGTTGACACGTGGTCAAACTTCTTGCGGAGGACGAAGAAGATCTGGAAGGAGACCGTTGAAGGGTTAGACGCTTTGAGGTAACTAGTAGAGGTGGGTAAAGCTATTGAATGCTTTATTGATTAAGATCTGGATGGCAACAGTTGAAGGGTTAGGATGCTTGTTTTGTGGTAAATAATAGAGGAGGGTAGAGCGATGATGCTTCATTGTTTAAGACGGTGCCCTAGGCAAAAACAGCCTTTAGCAAAACACAAATCGCTCGGAATGATGAGTTTTATTGCTGTACGTTTTTTCACTAGCTTGTTTATCACGAGTGTCAGCGTGACTTCGCTTTCCCATAAACGTAATTTTATTAATTTTGCTCGATAGAAAAGTCTCCTGAAGTTGCCAGAAAGTCTGTCACAATGTTTTATTTTACAATTTCGCACCGCATCTGAATTTGTGTTCTTGTTATTTATCTAATCATTATAAAAATGGCACAGTATGTTCCTCAGTTAGACTTGCTTGGCTTTAACCTTTTTTATTTATTTTTCTCTAAAAATAAGTTAAGGATGAAATTCTAAGTTCTGATTGCCTAGAATTGCCCTTAAAATCAGGGGCCAATTGTCGCAGACGCAAATTGTCTACGACCGACATGTCATACGAAAATGTCAATATTTTACGTCTACGCTTTCTATTGGCACGGTTGGGAATTGGGCCTCGGAGCCAGTTGAAGGGTTAGTTAGAGGCGTGATTTGAGGTAACTCGTACCTACTGTAGATGTAGATCTAGAGGGTTGAGAGATTATAAGCTTGTTTTGGGGTCATACCTAGATCTAGCAACACTCAAGGTGGGTAGAGCGATTGGAGGACTGTTTTGAGGTAATTCGTAGATGTAGCTGTTGAGTGGTATTGCTACAAAGTAAAGACAGGTAGATCCGTATTCCTGTTAACATTGTCTCTATCATGGGAAAATGAAAACTGCGCCTCTATACTAGGAAAACCCAACATTGTTAATATGTTTTGTCCAAATTTTTTACCAGCTAATAAATCACGGCGCTTATCGCTTTAATGATCGATTGCCGTCATGTCTAGATATAATTAGATTTGAGAAAAAACGAGGAGATTTTTTATTACGATCAAAAAACCATAAGATGAACAAATTATCGTAGGTACAATAGTAAAAAGCTGTTTATTTGATGCGTTCAAACACAATTTTTTTTGTGGACTACATAAGTAGGTAAACGTCAAATAACCTGCGTCGTTCATCTTATCGACCTTATCTCAGAGGAATAGGTGTTCAAAATTGGAAGTCAAGGTGGTCAATGAAGACACGTCAAGCGCCTTAATTTTACCGTCTTCGTACATCAAAAAATTGAAGTGATTGACACGAGATTTACCCATGTAAAGTTAGAGATTACGTATGCTTTTTTTTGAGTATTTTTTACATTAACTAAGTTCCGGCACCGGGGCCAGCGAAATAATAAATCTATACCGTTTTAAACGATCTTACATGGAAGGGATTTAACGGAATAAATTGTGAATGCTCGCTAACGGCCGATTTTAATTATGAGGTTAATATTTAATAATTGTTACCCCTCTTGTTAATGCGACTAGGGAAGTTTTACTCCAAAAATACTTACAGTATCAAAGAATTCTGTGAACTTGGAGAAATAGTACCACCAGCAAGCATGCACCATCTGAAATTGTAAAACAAATGTATTATTACATTGTAATGGAGTCACGTATTGTAGGTACCTGAAAGTATTTATTCAAAGTAGTTGAGTAACTTTGTAATTTGTAGGAGTTACGCGACAATGAAACTTATATCATTCTAACATACCAACAAACTAATAAATAATTCACGTTGATAAGTATGATTTAATATCAAGTAATAAAGCCAGCGCGGCACTAATAATATAATTAGATTTACATAAATTACGTTACTTTGGTATATTAGGTACCTAAGTAAAAGTATCTGTTGAAAATACAATTATGTTTAAATACAAACTTGGACTCAAATTATCATGTTTTTTCAGGTGAGCTATCGGCGTGTATATCAGTCTGTATATTTAATAGAATAATAATAACTGCAATTTTATCATGTGACTAGTTTATGTGACTCACGAAGTCATGTTGACATTCTCCGCGTTAGCGCGTTTTCACGTATTTCTGTTACTTTAAGTTATCCTGTAATATAAGGCCCTGTCTTGTCAGATGCCATTTACAGACGCGACCATACATATTCATGATAACCAAAGGGAATAACTTATTGGTCTTATGCCTGATTTCACCAACAAGTCCTAACTTTTAGGGGACACTTTAATTCCTTTCAGGGACCACCTAGCGGTTGATTCGCTTTGACGTAATTTTAAGGGACATCTAGGCTACTAGGGGACTCCCTAAATTTAAGAGGCCGGCCTCCGAATCAATCGCTAGACATTTATGAAAAAGAGCTAAAGTGTCCCCTAACTGTTGGTGAAATCTGAGATTGCGGTCTTAGCTGAGGTTCGAACCCAGCAACCACAAGTATAGTGCTACAAACTTATCTGACCCAGTGACGAAGACTAGAACTAAGGTCGCCAGTATGGAATGTCATTCGAATGCCATTGACGCTAGCGCCGCCCTCACCGGGTCAGATAAGTTTGTGGCACTACTGTAAGTAAATGCCAAATTATATACACAGATGAACTCATGTAAACTATTGCACGCAAATGCAGGACTTAACTATTGTATAAACATGTGATTGCCGCCCGCCCATAACTTGGAATGCAAAGTGCAAAACTAGTTTTTATGCAGGTATGTAGTTGCGTCGTGTTATTATGACAATTTGTCCAAGTAAATTAATCCAACACGAGGATACACTCATTTCCAATTAACATTGTAGGGAGTCAATGCTTCGGCTGGGCAATTAAGTCGTAACGTTATCAATAAAATATATTTACAGATGACGGAAACAATGCAATGGAAATATTGAATGTAGATGCAAATTATATGCAAACAAGTCACTAAAACATGCTGAGATGAATGATAATGATGAATGATGTGTGAATTTGTGAATATCTACAAGGCAGGTTGCAATGGGTAAAAATGGCGTGTGAATATAAAAATTCAAACTACTATAGTACATTATGCATGCATATCTACATCTACCTCTAACTTCCGGATTAGCAGGATGATCAAGCTAAGCTAAGCTAGATCACTGCGTAGGTATGCAAGGTTCAAAAACAATTGTGAAGTCATAAACAAAATGATACGACAGGATCTGCCATTGATAGCAACATAAGAACTTTATAGTCATGTGGGTATTGCCCCCGTATGCTGATCCATATTTATGATACTGTTAGTTTGTGAGCGGAACTTAACATCTGGATCCGGGGAAGACAACACTTACAAGTGACATGACAGGAAACATGATTCAAGGGAACAGAGGGGTATGATATCAAATATAGTCACAAAATCACCCTCATAGTCTCTGGATCTCTTGAATTGTTGACTGGCTCACATTGAAAGTTATACCTGCCTGTGAACCATCCAGACATCGCGATCTGAAACAATATACCGACACCGAACCCTGAGTTAATCTTATATACAAGTGTTTCAATAGATGCGCGGGCGCAACTACGGGTTAGTTAACGACATCCACTAAGGACGCACTACACTATCACTGAGTTGCACGAAACTAGCGTATCCTTAGCATTAGAAACATATGGCAATCAATTGAGATTCTGGCCATTAAATCAGTAAGGTGACAACAAAGTCTTTTCGTGTAACTCAGGGTCTGTTAGTTCGCTACTAGCACAGCCGCAATGCTTCCCCTGAAACTTATGGCTATTAAGATGCACAGTAACTGGATTGTACATAGAAACACTATGTTGTATTTACAATGATAACAGGTTAGTGGTTGACTGCTGTTCTTACGAACTGTTGTTCCCGACTTACTCTAGTGGCTATAGGATTGTCAGAGTGGTCCACTGGCTGGCATCTTAGGCTGTAATACTGCAGCCAGCCGCCCATCAAACACTGGCCATTTTAAAAGTAAGATTAATTTTTGGTCATGTTATCATGTCCGATAGCGAAATTTTGCAAACAGATCCTTTTCGCTGTAAAATATGAACCACGAAAATAATGTTTCTGAATGCAGTAAGTATTAGTACTAAAATAACTAAGAACGCATTAGTGGAAAGACTGATTAAATTAAAACTAGGTATGTAATCACAAAAAGCTTGGGAGAAATCATTTGCACATTCAGAAAAAGCAGTTATTTTCGTGTCATATTTTATTAACTTTACAGTTTTTGATATTTCAAACAAAAACTTACATTGTGTGTAATTAAGGCTTAAATTAAGTAATTTCTGTAACACTTTTAACTAAAAGTAAGAATCTTATCTAAATCTACAAGACTACAGGATTTCAGATTTTGTTATTAGTGAGGGGAACTAGTGTTTTACAATCACCAAAAAGTATTCTAATCTTTACACAGCTGTAAAAAGTGTAGTAAACGTTTGTATGCCAGTAGCATGCCAAGTGCTGCTCGGGAGTCGCGGGAGGGTGAGGGACAAGGCTATGTATAGCGCATAGCTATCTCCCTCACTCACCCTACTGGTACAGGTCTAACAAACGGCGATAACTGAATCTAACGAAACATAATCTAGAATCTAGATTCTGTTGTCAGCGATTTGTCTACACTATGTAAATGCAACAGAATGAAAATGTACCTTAGAGGTAGACAATAGTAAGTCCACTTATTAAGAATTTCATTTCTTTAACTCAGAATCTACCCTTAGTGGACTTACTATTGTCTACCTCTAAGGTACAGACTACTGTATAATTTTTTCGTCTCTTTATTTATAACATTTCCGCTAAATACTCAAAACACATACCTATTCAAATATAATATTCTGAAATTGATATATTTTACTGCTAAAGCCACTGGTCTTACTTATGAACCTATGATAGCCTGTAAAGTGAGACATAGCACTTGGTTAATAAAATAATGCAAAATAAAAAGTCAACTCACCTCATAGAACAGCCATAGGCTAAACAATACTTGTAAAAAGTTGTATACTATTAAAACATTTTTTAATTCATACGGCTTCCTATTTTCCATAAACCGTGGACCTAGGACCTGAAATTAATAAGTACATAATTATTTAAATAGGTCTAACATACAACCGGTTCAATATTGCAGTATAAATATGAGTTATATGATAAGTAGTTACCTTGACTAGATATACATAACTTAGACATAACATTAATGTAGGTAAGGGCGAGCTCATCAGGAACCAGTTTTTCGTTCTTGGGTCTGTGAACAAATAAAATGCATTTTCAGAATAATTATTCATTGTTCTTTGTAGTAGTAATAGTTGTGCAGAGCAACTCTATCAACCTACTCTGAGCCAGCGTGAAGGAGTCTGGCAGAAGTGTACTCCTAGCCGGATTATAACTCCTTTTGTGTGTGTATTTGTTGTGTTTGTTACTGAAAAACTCCATCAAGGTAAATTGGCAAGTAAAGCTTGCTTGACCAGAGTTTTCTAGCAAATTATCTGTTTAGTTGACTTGTTAATCAAAAGTAAGATGATGAAGTAAATTAGAACATGTTTATTTTGACAGAGATATATTTTTTAAGAGAAACAATCTTTCAATATTCAAGTTAAAAATATGTCAGTATAACATTTTTTGTGTTTAATTCAACAATAGGTTACCTGTGTGATAATGGCATAAGTGCTAATTAAAAGTGTAAGATGATTATGAAATGTTTACTAATAGCTTGGCAACACACACCAGAATGCGACACATCCCTCAGTGGGTCAGATATAAATAGGCTCTCCGTGGACAACTGGAACTAAGGATATCCAACCAATATAGCAAAATGACTGGGAATAAGGTTAACATTGAATTTAACACATATTTTAAGTGTAAAATGTATAAATCTATTGTTACTAGTAGGAGTACAAATTGGTATTTTATATGTAGATGTTTATAGTGTTTCAACAAAACCTTTTTGTGATTTAATTAGGTAGTGAATTTGCCTCTAAAAAATCCTGTAAATCCCCGTCCGCCATATGTATGCCCTGTTCTCATTGTTAGCTTATTAAATTACTTTTTATGTACCTATGCTTTTTAAGTAAGAATCATATGTCGTTTTAATGTTTGTAGTTCTAATTCAACTACTAAGTTTCAACTTTTAGATGTGCACTAGACTGAAAGAGTCTAACTGGAATAATCTAAATTGGAATTTTGATAATTTAATTCACTCACCTGAGTATTTGTCAAAAAACCCATGGAAATCTGATATTAATTCCAGTACTAACGCCATGGTGACAATCTGGAACAAAATAACGATGTAATTAATTATTTTAGTAACAAAATATTAGTTGTCAAGGCGGGTTCGCCAGACAGGTGCAGGTAGCGGCTAAATACCTTGAACACAAACTTCAGTACCTACCACATTTCCTACAACTCTGTAAACACTAACTAATAGGCATCGGAAACATGACTATATTGGTAATAAAAGTACGCGGTAACAAGTCGAAAAACACTGTACAAAATTAGCAAAACCTATACCTAACTAAACTAATAACTATCTCACAATCATCACCCACCACGACACGACAAAGACAAGACAAACCGAACCAGTGTTGCCAAACCTGTTTTCTAGCGGATGGTAGAATTCGTCTAAAAATACGGTAGATTCTCCTGAATTATGGTGAATTAGATATTCGAAATACGGTAAAATTACCTTGACTATTTAGTAGTACCGAGCCACCACGATAACAAGGGAAATGCCAAGGTGGATCTACTGAAGCGACTATGAAAATGTCGCTTTGGCTGGCTAAGGATTAGTTAGCCCAATATTATTTTCAACCAATCACATTAATTTGCCAGGAGTGCACATAAAGAACTAAAGGATATCCTTCCTGTGCATTCACTTCCGTTTCCGATAAAACGGCTGTGTTCAGAATACCTATTAAAAAAGTAAATTCGAATGATTGAATGGTAATAACAAAGTCGTGCTCAGAGTATATTTTGAAACATAGCCTGTGTTCATGTTTCTCGTTTTAACATAACCTAAAACTGAAAAATAGGACAAAAAGGACCTTCTAATCCTTCAGTGCGTATTACGGTGTTTTTTGCTACAGTAATTATATTTCTACGGTAGGTATATAGTAGATCTATGCTAATTACGGTGTTTTCACCGTAGTTACGGTGCAGTTGGCATCACTGAACCGAACCGACCGGGGCGGCGCGGCGCGCCGAGTCGTCGACCGCTACGAATGACCGAACGAGAAAACTAATTTTTTGACGTTTAAGATGTCCGAATGATGGCGTGAAGAGAAATTGACCGAGCAGAATGAGTGGAAAAGGGCGCACAGGGCAGGCAGGATCGAGCGGATATCCCCCTGGGAAAGCGGAACCGGAAATAGTGAGTACCGACTGAAGTCATAAAGTGATTAGATTAATATCTTTGTATTTGTACATAACGCTATGCTTTATTGGTCACTAAATTATATCTGGGTATGATATATGTTGCTTGAAATGTTACTTAGGTACTAATTAGGTAATTTGGTAGTAGCTAGAACTACTAGATAATAGGTGTCTGACAAAACCAAAGGTTTTTCTGTTTCTTTAGCTAGTGCTTATTAATATAAGTCAAGGAGTAAAATAATAGTAGGTATAGCAGGCTGTGAAGGAACACAGATCACAATACCTAGCCCTAGCATAGGTAGGATACCAGTAGTTAAATAGTTTAGTAGGTACGTGGTGGTACGTGGGATCAGTCTGGCTGACTGGCTGACAGACGGATTTTAAACCTTCCAAGCTTCCAAAGGAATTGTGGAGCGATGTTTTCCTTTCGAGTTTCGAATCTCAAACTAGGTATACTTACTACATTATCTCAATTTACAGCTGACTGCGTAGTCGCCTATTGAGAGAATGAAAGCGATCATAAATATCATGCTATCGACAAGAAAGCATAAAAACTCACCTAATTTATAAGACGACCCTATGTAGAATTCTTCAGATTGTTCTCGGCAATCTGCAAATAAAAGAAAATGTTTTATAAATCTTTGCACCATTTGATGAGATGTGATGTGAAGTAACACACAACAGAGGCGTCGTCGTCGCCGCCCCGGTCTAAAAGACGCGGAACCAACGTGAATCTTCCGTGAAAACGTATTGTGCTCAGGGCTCAGACATGCATCACAATCAGATGCAACGTGATTTCAAGGTTGGCAAATAAAAGTCAAGTCTTCTTTCTCTAAATCCGGAAGGTCACTATCGGATCACAGCATTCATCACATCACAGATCACAAAAATCTGCAGATTTTATACACTGCTAAAAGATTGGGAGTTGCCTAGATTTATAAAGGCGTTTTTCTTTAATTTTAAAATCAAGTTGGTCACGAATGGTCACGGGACGAGGCGACGACGTATTTGAGGTCGGGTTAGATAGAATCTATCCAATCCGACCTTAGATGCGTCGTCGGTCTGAGATGATGTGGTGGGACGCCCGCTGAACACAGGCGGGTGATCCTCTATTTGACTATTTCACCCACCCCAGTGTTTGGGCGCTGGTTACGAGGTCGGGTATCTTGATTTAAGTAGTAATTCCTGCATGTAGTGTATTTCAATAATTTCAATGAAGGTTTCCGACTTTAATCAACTCAGAACTGTTTTGTCACAGATACTATAATATTATACTAATAGTTGTGTGTAGTTTTAATTCAAGGTCTGTCCCAGGATTGGCGCCTCAGAGAAGTTCTACGTAACAATGCTTTGATGAGGGCTGAGTACGATGATGACGGTATAATAACTTCATTATAGGGTTCCGTACCGAAAGGGTAAAACGGGATCCTATTACTAAGACTCCGCTGTCCGTCCGTCCGTCTGTCTGTCCGTCCGTCTGTCACCAGGCTGAACCGTGATACCTAGTTAGACAGTTGAATTTTTCACAGATGATGTCTTAAAAACTTAAAAATGTAGTAGGGTATTTTAAAAATATAAAAATGTAATAGTAGCATAATAAGAGCCCCTAATTGGCCTAGGTTTAAGTTATTTATTGTGCTAAGTATACATTTTTTTTATATTGTGCTGTGGGCTCAGTTCCCAAATAAACAAATAAACAGATGTACATACTTATTTTTTCTATTATTTCTGTTGCCGCTATAACAACTACTTAAAAATAGAATACAATAAAAATAGGGAGCTCCCTCCCATACAACAGACATGTTTATTTTTGCCGTCGTCGGGCGGGGTTTAAAAACCGGCCAAGTGCGATCGCGAGTGCACGACAATTTCCGTACCATTTCTATAAATGGTACGGAAACCGTCGTGCGCGAGTCCAACTCCCACTTGGCCGGTTTTTAACCCCCGCCCGACGAAGGTAAAAGGGGTGTTATGAGTTTGACGTGTGAGTCACTCTGTCTGTCTGTCTGTCTCTTAGCACGCGGTGCGTAAACGTGTGAGCCGATTTGTTATGTAATGTATAATAATTATAAATAATGCATAATTAATGTGCCTGCATGTGCCACTTAACTTTTAACTGCAAGATTATTTTTAAGAATCGGGTAACTTACGTACTGCCATGGGCTGTACTAGGAGGATAAAATCTTATGTCGCTCGCCAAGATGTAAGTAATGATAATAATCAGCCAAGTGCGAGTCGGACTCTCACACGGAGGTTTCCGCACCATCGCATCGTACCAAAAAAGTACAAAATTATCACGTTTCTTGTATGGGGACACCTTTATTTTTGCAAAATTTCGTGTATGTTAGTATTTGTTGTATTAGCGGCAACAGATATAGATATTCTGTAATAATTTGAACTTATTTATTTTATTTATTTGGAGAAAAAACAATGACAGGCGACACATAGCACAAAATATAGACTTACAACATAACACAAAACCTGACATCTTAAACATTTCTTGCTAGCTATTACGGTGCGTGAGATAGATCCCGCTGACGGAAAGACAGACGGACGGACGAACGGACGGACGGACAGCGGAGGTTTTGTAATAGGGTCCCGTTTGGCTCCCTTCGGGTACGGAACCCTAAAAATGATAAGTTAAATAAAGCAATAAGTACAAGTGGATACTATACTTATCACGTCCTATTATTGACCGAGCGAGCGAAGCGAGCGAAGCGTCTCCGTTTCAGGTTTGGGCAAAAATGCTTTCGTATGTCCGGTTGTTCTCCTCTACAGGTCGCATTTATGAACCGATTCTCGTGAAATTTTGTGAGCAGGTTGGAAAAATAAATAGAATTTTTTACTCGAGCCAGTTTTTTGATTTTTTTCAAAATGGCGGAGATAAAATCGCTACAACCCAAACGGCTCGATGGATATTAACAAATGAGGTGTCGTTGGATTCGTAAAGACCATGAGAGTGAAACAGATGAGCGAGCGAAGCGAGCGAAGCGTCTCCGTTTCAGGTTTGGGCAAAAATGCTTTTGTATGTCCGGTTGTTCTCCTCTACAGGTCGCATTTATGAACCGATTCTCGTGAAATTTTGTGAGCAGGTTAAAAAAATAAATAGAATTTTTTACTCGAGCCAGTTTTTTGATTTTTTTCAAAATGGCGGAGATATGGGGTTTTAAAATGTAAAAAAATCGCTACAACCCAAACGGCTCGATGGATATTAACAAATGAGGTGTCGTTGGATTTGTAAAGACTATGAGAGTGAAACAGATTATATAATTTTAGTAAAAAGTCAATAGATTGTATAAAAGATCGCGAAATGTAGTTTACAAAGTTATTGGTGCGGCTACTTTCATACTGCATGTACGTAACCAGGTACATTCATAAGTTTGTATGTGTTATTGAAAGAAAATTATTTGGGTTATTTTTTTTATGTGTTTTAGCAGTTCAGCTTTCCCACCGACATACTCGCGAGGTCTACAGCTCACAGAGCCACTAGTATGTAAATACTCAGTCAGTATATTATCAAGATATGTACGTGGCTGATAGAAACATTGGTAATCCGATAATATAAAATATAATTATTTACAGATTAACTTAACCATTCATCTTGTTCAAGATAATAGGGAAATTCCAGAGTCACTATCAATTTGACATAGATCATTAAAACTCTTAATTATAAAGGCAAGTAGGTACCTATATATTTTGTAGCTGTAGCTAGGTAAGACCCTATTACTTAGGTGATTTGCGAGAAATACTGCGAAGTATCGTAGAATGGTAATATACAGGATGTCTCATTGAAATGGTCAGTATGAGAAAGTCTGAAACTATAAGACATACGAAGTTGTTTTATGGAACCATGTCATTTTGATAAGAAGAAAAATTGCATTCATACATTTAAAAAAAACCTGTACTTACTCAGCTCGGGAATCGAACCCGGTTGTTTTGAAAAAAAAAACTTACATTATTTCTATTTAGATATCGATTGTGTAGGTCTTAGGCAGTAAATGGCTCTATGAAACATGATGTCTAAAGTAAATAAAATGCATTTTTTTCACATAGGTAAGTACTTTAATTTTACAAACAACTGTTCAGTTAATAATTGGAAGCTAACTTTAAAAATTACAGAAATTGCTCACGTGCACTACATTGGTACCATATCAAATATCCGACATAAATTAAAGTATGTGAAAACAATGCATTTTATTCATTTTTGACATCATGTTTCATAGAGCCATTTACTGTTTGACCTACACAATCGATATCTAAATACCATCCGCTTGCAACTCTGATTCGAACTTCTGCGAACGGGTGACCCGGTTTATTTGCTCTCCAATGTATTTTAATATCCCTTGTTGCCCCCTCAGGCCAACTAGCGCTGTCCGCCGAGCTAGCGGCGCTCAGCGGCGACATCGACACCAAACAGCGGCTCATCGAGGAACTAGAGCTCTCGCAGCGGCGGCTGACCGCGCTGCGCGTGCACTACGAACAGCGGCTCGACACGCTGCACCATCAGATCAAGGCGACAGTATAAGTTTATTTTTTTCAGTGCTACAAATCTACAATACAGCGTACCTACCAACTCGTCTATAATAAAACTTTAGTATTTATGACAGAGGATGTTGATATAATTTGGACACTTTAGCTGAGTTATATCTGGTTGTTGATCTAAATAATCGTTTACATATTAGTTATTATTTAAAATCGATGTCCACTGTTGTGAGTTTTTCGACTTATTTGTGATCATTTTGGTTTACTTACCACAAACACGTATTTACTGTATTATTAACAAAAATAACTTATGATTATGTTTCTATGAGATCATCACGACGTAGTCGCCCTACGATTATAAGGCCCTGTGCCCACTGAAGCGACCTGACGTGACACGACACGACACAACGAAACGGGCACCAACATCAGTACGCTTTGCTAAGGTGGGCAACACAGCATACATTGCTTCTGGCCCCACACCAGGATACCCAGGCCCGGTTTCTCGTAGATCTTTTTTCCTCAAAATTGCGCGACAGATTGTCAAACTCCGTTTAAATGTAGTTTAGGTTGCCGGAAGATTCAACTGACAGACTGTCAGCAGTTTGCCAAATGAAACTCTTTGTTCCTCCTTCCTCCAAGTTTTCAACAAACTTGTCAATGTCAACAACTCAACAGACTAACGCGACCAACGTGTATTTGACGTTCGGCCTAAGGATAGAGACAAAGCTATGTGCTAGAAGGAAACAGTGACTGAATGAAAATGAGCGAATGGGCTGGGTTACCACCGAACGGGCGGTAGTATACAAAAATATTATATTATATTGACCTTGACTAAGTAATATGTATGATTTTATGGTCAATATAAAAATTGAACTTGAACTTGAACTTGAACATAGGTACAATATAAAATCAGCCATCAACCTATTTTTCCAATCATTTGCGTTCTAGAAACTCAAAGCTTGTCAACAGAACAGATTGTTAATTGTGACAAACTGCTGACTGATACGTCAAATTAAAATCGTACGAGAAACCGGCCGTCAGTGTATGTGGGGCGACATCATAAACAGACGAAGGATTCTTTCTTCCTTCCCAGCCGGGATGCGAACACGGGATCTCTCGGTTAGGAAGCACAGCCTCGACCGCAACGCCCGCCACAGAGGTCACATTTCATTCAGAGCCAGATACATTTGGCGCGGTCTGTACCTGCTGACTGGTTTCGTAACAAAATAGCGATGTCATGAATTATTTCACTAAGTACTGAGTTATTAGCAATGACCATTGTTCGCTGGCATCTCGATGGTCACTGCCGGTGTTTGCAATCTGTGCTTGTATGTGTAGTTAACTGACTCTACCACTGCCTACTGATTCTGTTGTATGGGTCCACGAGGTCGTGTTCGGTCTGAAATGTTCATGGATGGAACAAATAAACGCATAAACATAAACATTTACATACAGGCACATACATTGCTTCTGGCCCCACACTAGGATACCCTGTGTCGTGGGAACCAGCTACAACCAGACATCACAAAAATGATATCCAAGATCCAAGTTTTTTTGAAGTAAAACTTCTTGGGGCACGGGGGTAAAATTTATTTAACCTCTCAACTGTGGGTTATTCATATATTTGCTTTTCAATTGATACTAGCCGGGTGCTATCACGAGTGGCTAAGAAATGTAACGGAAATTGGAATTGGTGACGTCAGGGTCGGCTGAAGACTTTTAAAACCGCAACTATTTTCAATACGGTTTTTAACTAATCAGATAAGATAATAATACATTCGTACAATAAAGAATGTTAATTAGTGAGAGAAAAACCTGATGAAACGTTAACAAATAAAAATTATTTTAAGCATTCTTCCACGAGTTCTTGATTTCCGGTATGGCCAAGATGGCGCCGCCGCCGCCGCCGCCGCTGGCTGGGATAAACAAAACCAGTGACGTGACCAAAAACTACTTCGTTCAACCTCTTTGTTGGAACCGGAACTTATGTTTGTTTGCGATCCATACAGTTTGTAAGAAAAGAGTTTCATCAATGTCACACGGGTCGATATGGATTTCTAAAACAAGCAAAGCAATGCATACATTTGAGCGAGACGGCTTAAAGACGTGACGTCAGATGGTATATAATCTGAGCGAGATGCAAATAGTAGTGACACTATTGAATGAGTTAAGTATATCACCACGAGCGCGAAAAATTGTAGATAAGGAATGGTGGGAAATAAATGACATGACGTATTAAAAGTAAGTACAAGTATAAAATAATTTCAAATAATCGGACGTCTGAAACTTAAAAGTAACTTGAAGCAGAGATTGGATCTCAAAATTGGAAATTTAAATCTCTTTTAGTATAGGTAGGTATAGGTGTATAGTATAGGTACCACTTAATGATCTAGCTACAGAAGTTTTACTTCTAACACGTGTACGGTGCTACACGCGTATCTTTTTTCGTAAGCCTGCTTTTCGAACCCGGGACCTCTCGCATGGTAGGCAGATGCGCAATTTGGTTTTGTGGGATGTATGTGTAGCCTATAAGATCTTAATGCAATAAACATCTATTCTATTCTATTCTAACCGCTGCGCCACGAGGTCAGCAGTAAGACAATAAGTTCAAAAACTAAATCGCGACATTCTCCGTCGAAACTCTACGAAGTATTTACTAAAATGGGGCGTTAACGTTGAGTTAAATGATAATGTTACAATTACAGGTTTTATTCTGAGTTTTGATTCCTCCGAGGAGTTTTGTCATCGTCTTCTCGTTTTATATTGTCTAAAGAAGTCAAAAGGTCTGTCATATTAAGTTCAAATCGGTCGTTCCATAATGTCAAGTCAGTATTTTTTCGTCAAAGTCGGCTGAATGCTGCCAGGATCGTCAATATCGTCATAGCCCCCTGTCACTGTCAGCCTCTTCTGACAGTCATTCTGTCCCTCACTCGGGTAGGTCTACTTTGACAAATCTACACAAAATATGAAAATGTCAATGTCAGGGTCCATCACGTGACATTGGCGAAATTATTGTGGCAGCACACGATAGAAGCCACAGATCAAAAACTTAACTTAACTTAAATGTCAATGTCAACTCGAGTTAAGCAAAAAATGCTAGACTAAAAATAAAGGTAACATACTTAAGTGACATGTGACATATTAGGGCACCGCATGTTTTGATTGACAAACCAAATACTTAATGTCAATAAAGAAAAATTGCAGTTGTCTTCAAATGTTGCCATCATCTAATGTCTAGCTAGCTAGCTAGTTAGAACACAACCTCCTTTGTCAAAGCAGGAGTGTTCATAGAGTCTAATAAACGATTAGAATGCTAGGACAATAGCTAACGTGACAGAGTTAATCACGCAGGAGTCAAATTAGAGGCTTCTACGTTACACGCTGCTCATTAGACAATTAATTCACCGCAACTGTAAAATTACCATTTTATTATTACCTGGTATGGTAATCAGGTAAGTAACCTACCACTTCTGCAGATATTTGTCTTTGCTTGTTTGTACGAAATCTTTACCGGCATCCACCCACGCTAATATTCCGCGTTTGGATGGATATAAAAATTTCCTATTATAAGACTGAAGGCTTCAATTTTATCAAGTTGATTCATAGCCGCTTAATTGTAGTTTTAATCAAGTTTGGTTTTTCCAGCCACATCTCTGTTTAAGGAATGCGTGTTGGTACCGGTTTCTTTCGGAACCTACCATTTTTGAGAGCATGTCTATCTGTAAGTATTGTGGAGGTGTTGTATCAAGTGTCTTAAGATAAGCGTGCTAAATTATCTGCGACCATGGCCATGAATAGTTTTGCGTTAATATTTTATAATTTTTAGGGTTCCGTACCCGAAGGGTGCCAAACGGGACCCCATTACTGAGACTTCGCTGTCTGTCTGTCTGTCACCAGACTGTATCTCATGAACCGACAGTTGACATTTTCACAGATGATGTATTTCTGTTGCCGCTATAACAACAAATACCTACTAAAAAACAAAAGAAATTTAATGTTAAGGGAGGGAGGCTCCCATACAACAAACGTTATTATTATTTTTGCTCATTTTTGCTCGATATTGATAATGGTAGCAGGTAGACGCTTAAAATGTTCACAATATATTGATTTTATTATTTAATTCATAAATAAATAATTAAATTAAAATTAAATGAATATTTAGGGGGGGATCCCATACAACATGTTTTTTTTTTGCGGTTTTTTATAGATAATGGTGGAACCCTTCGTACGCGATTCCGACTCGCACTTGGCCGGTTATTCCAAATACGAAGGAAGCGGAAATTCAGCTGCGATTTGTTGTTATCTGAATAATTAATTAATATAGAGAATAACAGTAAGATAACGTAATATGCAGATCATTCGTGGTTTTATGTGTTCAAAATTAATAAAACTGTTGTATAGGCCGCATATTGTGAAACTGTTTCAAACAGCCGCCCCCGCGATAAGTCATACATATTATTCGGATTATCTTTTTAGAGATAAGCTCGCGTTTGTACATATATTTTTGTAAATGTTACCTGTTTTTTATGTTTTTGTGCAATAAAGTATAAATGAAATGAAATTAAATTAAAATCATACATTTTGCAAGTAAAATGACAGATGATTCTGTCGCATAACTCGCATTGTGCTTATCCAGACCGCTTGTAACAGGCCCTAGGTCTATCTAATTTGTCACCCCAAATAGGTGGTGGAGAGGCCATAAGAGGTTAGTAACGCCAGTCTTGTTAGCACGAGGAGAACTCTGCCAAACTAAGGTTAGTCCGAAGTTCGGATTCCGGACTGAAGAAGATCTAGTAAAGAAAACAATCGCGCCAGTATGTTAATTGTGTAGGTACGTTGCTCGTTTGAGCGGTTTTTTTATGTAATCGGTCAGAATAGGTACATCGGGTACATCTAAATGGCTGTGATTTTTTTATTTCCTGACTAAAATTTTCTATATGATAAGGGTACTTCCTGTTGACTTACATTACAATCATGAAATTTGGCACAAACCTTAGTTTTATATATCACAAGTAAAGGGAATAATCTGTTGTTCTGCAAAGAATAGGCTTGTGGCCTGTCAAGTCAAAATAGATACTTTTTATGAACTGTCAAAACGGAACTATTGTTCCTGAGTTCTATGAAATAACAACAGTTCTATGAAATGACGTCATTTAAAAGTGCCATCAAATGCTGTCTTTTTTTGTTGTTATTACATAGAATGCTTCAACTTAAGACTTGTTCCTAGATTTATTGGATTACCTTAGCCACAAGCCTATTGTTATTGATTTATACCTATGGATGACATCATACTTTTTCATGTAGAAAGAACTAATTACAAGATAACAATCTCCAAGCGTGATCGGAACCCATGGGGCGAGGACTTGCACTTGACCGTTTATTTTAATTTAATTTATTAATTTTTAAATGTCTATGTGCCAAATTGCAAAGTGCTACATAGAACACATGAGCACGTGTAGAGTGTAGATTATGTCAACATAAATTAGCTTCAAATGTCACCTGTTTCAAACACGATCCGTTGATCATAATTATCTAGCCATATTAAATAATTGTTTTAATGGCTAGATCTATTCCAATTACACCAGTTTTCATTAAGTTATGTCTACCCTATCTAAATAATGAAATAACTGTATCGGTTTTGGCAAGTATAGATAATTAAAGGTTACCTTAAAATGTTAAAAGTAAATAGAATTGGACAAAAAGTTAAATGATACAGTGATTCTAGTTCTAGTCTAAACATAAAAATATCGTAAAAAGCACTCTAGAATTGCGACCGGTTGGCATCAGCTTTTTATATCATATCAGGTTAAGTTAGCATTTGAAAACCACCCTTATACCGATAGGATTAAATGCTGTTTAGTTAACTTTAGTTATCATACTTAGTCATAAAAATCTGGTTTCTGCACATCTCAGCTGCACATGGTGGCACTAACAGGTCAGGTTAATAAAATGAGAAGACCGGTTTGTACATTTAGGGTTTCTCGTCCTCATCATACTGATAGACGTATACTATACTAGGTATGAACATGCGAACTCTTGTAGGTAAAAAGTAATGGACGATTTGACTGGTAACATTTATTGTCAAGATAAACTGTCTGTTCTGTTTTTACATTAATTTTTTGGTCGGTTAATACAGAATATGAATAGGTATTGTTGAGTTTCTAATAATGAATATTTTTAATACGTTGGTACTTATTTAATGATGTACTTGATAATGATGATTATGCACTTTGATGATGATTATCACAGTATTCAATGTCAATGTCAATGTCAAGGATAAACACTAATATCATCATGGTCTCTACATAACCGCAGCTGGGTCAGTTTTTGTATGCGCAGCAGCACAGCAGATACTAAGGTTTGAGTAAATAGTACTAGGTGTTTATCTAAGGTTTGTCTCATAATTTGAAAAGGATTTACAGGAGTTTATAGTGATTAACCTTGACAATAAACAAAAAATATAGCCCATCAATGTCCTCTTGGTAATTTATAGAGCAACTAGAGTTTTCTATAAAATATTCAGGGTTATAGAGATATTTAATAAATACCGAGTGTGTTCTGGACTAGTTATCTTAAATAAACAACGCATTACCGCGGTTCACACAGTCAATACAATTTCTTAATTAATTTCACCAAATGTCACGCGTTCATAATTCATAATTTCTCTATTGCACACAATTAATTGCAAGGACAAAAAGTAAATAAAACAGTGTACAAAGGCGAGCTTATCTATAAAAAGAGTTCTCTTCCAGCAAACCAAGTTTGATATACCAGCGTGTTTTATGTTTAACTGTATTTGGACAGGTTCTATTTCTAGAACCTAGAAATGTTTAGTCTTGATTTATTGCTCGATAGCACTACCAGGGAAGGACGTGAAGGGCTGTGGGATCCAAGTATTTTCTTCGGGCGGACGTGGGCAACTACCTCGCCCTCCCCGGTTCACACAGTTCGTAATCTACATGCCTCTGTGCCACCACTAACTGTCAAACAGCGCAAGTTTATACACCCGCCGTACTCAAAGTCATTTAATGAACGATTAAACCTATTCCAAATTTGAATTTTCATACAAAATTCTTTACTTATTAATCCTTAATGAATCACTAAGCGAAGGTACGGCCGTCAGCGTCAAAAATATAGCACCTTTTTGAAATTCCACTCTGAACAAGATTGTTCTTCTTTGGTAGATGCCCCTTAGAGGACATTAATTGTTGTCCTTGTAATTGGGAAGGTGCATGCGATCATTACCTTCCCAATGACAATGAAAACTAACAATGTCCTCATAAGGGGTAAAGTACCAAAGAAGAACAATATTGTTCAGAGTAGAATTTCGAAAAGGTGCGATATTTTTGACGCAGTGTCACAGATTACTAAATAGTTTACGAGTCTCGGTAAGATCTCGGTAGGCTGTATGTCGCTCACACTCACACGCGTTTGCCTCTAATCGCATGGGAAACGGCCGCGCGTGGAATTATTCATTCCAAGTTTTGCAGTGTTGACACATTTAATAGCTGCTTGTTGGTTGAGCTACACAAAGACTAAGGTAGGAGGAAAATGACTTATTAACGTAGGCTCCCCTGATGTACTTAGTTACTGTGGTGCCAATCGAGTTTAAATGAGACATCCCTATATAACATACCAACGATGTCTGACGTTGTGTGTGGCTAGTAGCATCTGACTTTTTTATTTACTTTTTATTTTGGGAGCATAGAGGTGTCCCATTGCTGGGCAGAGGTCTCTCTCCCATTTGAATTCAGAAACCAAACCAACAAGTCTTGACTGCGATGGTAAATTGGCTCATAAAATTTTATATTCATGCAAAAACGCCACGTCTCATTAAAACCGCAAAGATGATCAATTATAGCATTGCGATAAATTAATCAGCATCACAATGAAACAATAATCTGGGTAATAATGTTAATAATGGAGGATTGTAGTAACAGCGATGACCGATGAATCATTTGCCTATCTGAACAAGTAAGTTGGTATATGGGGATACGCTATATACGGATATCGTGGTTGTTGTGGGAAAGCCCAGGATATTGACATTCTGCCGACGTCTACCGGCCAGTAGGTACCTACGTCAGAACACGTTCATAGCAGTAATAAATAAAAGATCAAGAGCGGCCGCTTTTAAAACTGTAGAGCAAAACACAATGAAGAAAATTCCCATTTATGACTACCCAGACTTCCTTACAGCGTAAAAAATATTATATTTTTAGGGTTCCGTTAGAGAAACAAGGAACCCTTATAGTTTCGTCAAGTCTGTCTGTCTGTCCGTCTTTAGATAGGTCTTTAAAGGACGTTGAGGTTCCTAAAACCATTTTTCCCAAAGTCAATCGTTATAGAGACAGACCCTTCCAAAGTGGAAAAATTATGTCCCCCCTCCCTCTAACTTCTAAAGTAAGAGAGAGAAAAAAAAAATGCTGTGTATCTCAATACAAACTTTCAAAAAAAGTTGGTTTGAACAATATATAATATTAAAAACCGCAAAGATAACTTTGTCATTCATACAAACTCTATGAAAAACAAAGTTACAACACAAACATCCAGTCATATAATTACTTTCTACTACGGAACCCTCCATAGGCGAGTCCACTCGCACTTGGTCACTTTTTTATCTTTCTCGTGCATTACGCTATTCATTATATTTACGTATGACTTTAAAAGTGCCTGGTGCGTTTTTGCTATGGCATCTGATTCTGTCAATGAGATCATCACCTCTGTTGAGCAAATAAGTATTAGGTAATTGATTCGTAAACATATTTACTTATATGAAAATGTAATGCTTCGCTTCCTTGTGGTAATTTTCGAGCTACGTTTTATTATTTTTTGCTTGAAAATGGAACCATCGAAAAATCTTTCGAAGAAGAGATTTCTTACTGAATATTCAGGTAACATTGTTTTACAATTGCATTACGGTTGAAACTCTAACATCGACCGGTTAATAATAATTACTATTTGGGATTATTCTCATAATTTATAATTCATAATTTCTTTATTGCACACAATTAATGACAAAAAGTAAATAAAAACAGTGTACAAAGGCGAGCTTATCTCTAAAAAGATATCTCTTCCTTCTCTTCTTATTTTCCTCAGTCTGGAGGAGGTTTAGTTTAAAATAAAATGAGGAAAACCACAAAGGAATACTCCGTTTGGATTTAATATTGGTAGAGTTGATGATAATCTTAAGATAGACGAATTATAGTTTTCGGGCCGGCCAACTAGGTAACTATAAGTACGTAGAATGAGAATACCCTAAAGCGCCATATAAATAAGTATACCTACCTAATAGGCTTGTGGCCAAGGTAATCCAATAAATCTAGGAACAAGTCTTAAGTTGAAGCATTATGTACAAAATGGCTTGACATTCTCAGAATTGTATATGTCCAGCAGATATTATATTTTATAAAGTCAATTTTGTGTAAAAAAAAGACAGCATTTGCTGGCACTTTTACATGACGTCATTCTGTTGTTCTTTCATGGAACTCAGGAACAAACGTTCCGTTTTGACAGTTCATAAAAAGTATCTATTTTGACTTGACAGGCCACAAGCCTATTACATACCGCCAGATGCAGATGCCAGCATCATTATTCGTCACGAAACAAAACCATAATAGAGGTTGGACATCCAAGAAGGTAAGTTGTTACCTCACTTACTTATAAATCAGCAACGCGACTTGACACTGGCTGGTTAATTTCAGTAGCGCATGCTTGCTTGCACGCTAGCAAAATATAAAGACTGTTTTGTAAACAATTATTTTACGATTAATAACACTATGTATCCACTCTCGATTACAACAGGAACGTAACTGACAACTACGAACCAAACTAAACTTTAGCGTAAATTCCAATCCTTTTAAAACATTAGACGCTGTGACGTAACGATCTACCATTAACTAAGTGGCTATTTTCTTAATTGTTTGTTAAATTTCTACATATACGCTTACCTTGGAAAAGAGTCATTCACATCACTTGTGATTTCTGCTAAGTAATAAAATTGTGATGATTTAATGACGAAAGCAATTACCCGCAAATAGTAAGAGTTCATACCTGGTCATCAAATGAATCTAAGGTAAGAGAAGTACCTATCATTTGCGACCATATGTTTCATGGGGAAAATTGTACATAATGTTGGGTACTATCATTCCCCATATACGGTCGGCTAATTAAATGTCACCCTGTAGTGTAATGGTCAGCAACTCAGCACCGGCACTCAACCTGCATCTCCACCTGAGGAGCAAACGTGAAACTCGCCGAGCTCCTTTTCTTTTTCAACTTTGCTGCCTCAAGACCAACTTAATTCGGGTATTAGCCTTTAACCGTAACCTCTAGTCTCAATTGGGAGTCGAAGCACGTATTCGAGTCGAACGAGTAAACTTAAAATCTTGTCAGACTAACCATCTGCTAAAGAGAGCCGTTCTCTCATTCCTCGGATAGCGTTTATATGTCTGTTTATCTGGGGCTTTTGATATTTCATACGTACAAAAAGTGACAAAAAAAGTTATCTGACGTCTCTTGAGAGACCCGGGCGAAATATATGATATCTACAGAAAATTGGGGGAATTGACAATAACTATCATCGCCACACAGAGAAGATGAATAATTAAATTATCTGACAGAAACTGCAAGTCCGTCTGTGCAAACAAAGTTATATCAGAAAATTCAGTAGTTAAATCGTCAGTTCAGTATACTAACTATAACAACGTTACAGTTATTTATCTATCTTACTTTGTACCTTGCGTGTTCACATGGCGTGAGTGCGGTTATTGAACTTTGATAAGAGCAAGAGGAAGATAGAGCACTGATTTGTTACTTTTAGAAATGCATTAACTTAGTAATAAATTAGATCTTAATAGGTAGGTAATATAGGTAATTATGTAACATTACACCTATTATCGGGAGTAGAAAAAAGTACGAATGGAAATGAGATAGAGAGTTTTATTTGAAGAGATTGCAAATGAGATAGAGAGTGAGGAGAGAGAGGGGACAGAAGCAATGTATGTGCCTGTATGTTAATCTTTGTGTTTATGTTATGTTTATTCGGTATTCAGCCGAATAGTAGGTAGTATTCGGCCGAATACCGAATACTAAAAAAAGTGACCTAATAGGCCGAATACCGAATAGTTGCCGAATATTCGTTGCATGTCTAATGTAAATATTGTAGCCAGGATTCGAATCCGTGACCGTACATCCTCAACCGCAACGCCACAGATGTCGCCATTCACATAATTCATAATACAACTATGCAGGTACTTCCTCTCCAGTTCCACTAGTGATATTTGTAGGTATTTCTACATTTACCGGTACAAGACGCAGTTTTGATGCAGGTACATGGTATTACCAATAGTTCTTGCAACCATGCGCTTACTCGTACCTCCTGGTGTCGATACTCTTAAATTACAGTTGCAAAACTGATTCCGTTCTATATGTCCCGTCTATGCATAGAATTGCATTGTGTGAGAGGTAATTATGTGCAGACCCGAGCTATAATTACGTGCAAACTAAAGTATTTTTGTCTTGTTATTTTCAGGGTTTCTTATGCAAAAGAATCCTTATTATATTTTAGCTTCTATCAACTAGATGCTAGGCACTCACTAAGTTGTCTATCAACTAGATTCTAGGCTCAACTAAGGGATGAATTCAAAAATATCAATATACTTGCTGTAACATAGGTTTACTTAAGACTTTAGGTCATAATCATAGTATTAGCACTAGAAATAGAAATAAGATTGCTATGCCCGCGTTCAGAATCAGTAAGGTTGCTAATTCTTTCATGGGAGTGTGTGTTAGTTTTTATAATAAAATACCTAACGAAGCAACGGACCTACCAGAAATTTCAAAAACGGTCTTTTTTATAACAGTGTAAAAGAATATTTAGTAATTTTATATTTATTTATTTTATGACAAAACTCCGTGGTCTTTACCAACTCGGCGCACAGAAATCCAAAGAGGGGCGATGGACTGAGTCAGTACGTCTCTTTCGGTGTATTTCCTTAGACTTAAGTAGAAATACATAAAATTGTATTTTTTAAGGCCCTCACATATTTTAAAAGAGGTACGGGGGAGTTTGTTGCTTTTCTTTACTTCCGAACGGGCGGTAGTATACAAAAATATTAATATTATATTGACGTTGACTAAGCAATCCGTATGATTTTATGGTCAATAACAATTTTTGACTTTGACTTTGCTTTATTTGCATCACCTGGGAGGTTACTGTACAGTTTTTAGCGATTCAGATAAGATTTATAAACCTGATCTGAAAAATTACCATGACCGTCGTAAAACAAGTCGTGGCATACGTAAAATAAAGCTAATTTACGGAGTATTGGAATGAAAATGGTTGCCAATTGTGATGTTGAATACAGTGATAGATAGATTAGAAACCTGAATTTAATAGGCATAAGACTTTGTGTTAACCCGGCTGGAATGTGCCTGGGGCGCGGCAAGGGCCCCCGCCAAGTCGAGCTTATTTCTAACTAGTTCTGTAAGAACTCGTATCTAAACTAGAGAACTAGAGAACGGAACTTTGATCTGGATTGTCACTGAAGCTACTTAGAAGCCGTCAAGCCATGTAAGACAGCGGTAATAAGGGAATGGCGGTATCATATCGCCATATTATATTGCACACTGCGATTTGTTGTTGTTGCAAAACTTGATGTTGTTCTTTATTAACCTGTCTCTTCGCCTGATGCAAGTTTTTTTTCGTACGCATCCTCTTAAGCTTGTTTTTAGGGTTCCCGTGCCTTCAAATGAAAATATATACGTTATAGGATCACTTCATCGCCCGCTCGTCCGTCCGTCCGTCTGTGTCTGTCTGTCGATTTTTCTCTAGGGAACGCGTGGCGGTATGAAGTTGAATTTGAATGTCAATGAGGTACGTACTCAAGTCTGTGGTCCCTTAAAGCTGTAAATAATAAAACTTCTAGGTCAACGCAATCCAACGATAAGAACTTAAGCTGTAAAATTGTTGGATTTTTATAACACTCGCAAGTCGCAAGGGAATCAAAAACTATAGGGTAGTTCTCGTTAACATAGAATCATGAAATTCGGCACAAAAAACACAAGTAAAGGAAAAAAACTGAATATTGTCAGTTTAAGTTCCTTCACAAAAATTGCGTTTTGTGGGGAACCCTCTGAGCGCGAGTCCGAGTCGCTCTTGGCCGGTTTTCATTTACGAGCGCCGCAGAGTGAACTCGATACAACGCTTTAAAAGATAGAAGTGTTTCTGCAAACGAGGACAAAGACTCGACAATAGTGATTGCAGCGTTGGGTAAAGAATGCAAGGGATAAAAATCGCTTACAATCGAAGGCCAAGACTATTTACCTCTGTTACGCCTATCTGTTACCTGCTATTATACTCTGAGTTTATCAGAGTATAGATTTTATCTTCAACGTAATGTCGTAGGTACTATCTAACGTAATGTACTGTACGTGGAGGTATAACATGGTGTTAAAGTGTTACTGTGTTTTATTATTATTATTTATTTATGTAACAACTAATAAAAACTTAACTACTACAGAGAGTGCCAAAAAACCACTTACGGTTTGTCTAGGCACTGGATGTTCCTTACCAAACGATGTTTAAACATACATAACTTAAATGAGTACAAATTATAAATGTCTCCTAACCTAATTCTAAATCTATGTTCAAATATATGTGGTCCTACTTAGTTACATCTGTGTTAAGATGATCAATGTTATCGACTACATATTCATTATAGGTAAATACTCTGCAGTCTGCACCTTACACCACATTTACTCTACATTATTTAAAATTAGTTTATTGAAAATAAACGTTTTTTTGTTTGTTTATTATTCATTTGCTTGACAGCTCCTTGACTTGGCTTAAGTCAAGGCATCCTCAAAGAAGTTTGAGTTTGAGATTATGCAATTTTCGACAGCAGTGTTAAGTTACCTAGAGGTTAAATCGGCTGGAGGAAACATGCATTCTATAAGGCACTTACCTATTTTTTTTTAAGTTGTGACAAAGACACAAGACAAAAAAAAATTTGGGGTATAGATATTCAATAATCAGACGGTGTATAATTTTTTAAGTTATTACAAAGATTCAAGATACAAATTTATAATCGTCGCTTGGCTCATACCTATACAAACTTTGCACAGTCATTCACGAGTGGATCGTGACTAGTTTAAATAATTTATAAATCATAGGTCATTGTGGTGTCCATTGAATTTGTTGCCGCCACTAACGGTTTCGGCGATTCAGCATCACCATAGTTTCCATAAAGCACTCATTCCAAAGAATTCAATAACTCTGAATGTACTTCTACTGATCGACCTAATAACTTGTTTCGTCTCGTGGTCTATTCGAGATATACTTGAAATACGAAGCAAAATTAAAAATTAACGCAGGTATTTTAATGTAGCACGTTGTCTGACGATATTACATGTCAAGCACGTCAACACTATAAAGGCTTATATCTACTATCTCGCGAACCAGATTCTAATCGTATAATGTGGTCCACATATTAGATTTTAATGATACCGTAGAAGTCCAGTATGTTTTCTAATGACTGGAAGAAACTACGATGTCCTTCTGTTCATCCGTCCGTCAGCGTCCGACGAACCGTAAATATGTATAGAGTTGAAATTTTTACAGAATGTGTACGTACATGTATCTGTTGCCGCTACAGAAATTACCATGAGGCGATGATCCCTTCGTGCGAGAGTACGATTCGCGCTTGACCTAATATTCAGCCAGCCGGCCGTGAGAACAGAGAGGAGTATGGAGAGATGACCATCCTCCATTAGTGGAGAGGCCCAGAAGAAGAAACATGAGATAATTCCAATAGATCTTTGCGTACCCGGAGGTAACACGCGCGACCTTGACCTCAATTCCCGATCGTTTCGCAACTAATCGGTGGGTCATACTCCGGTGTGTCTCGGTACAAATGTAAACATTTGCAGGCGCGGGCGCAGGTGGATGGCCGAGGCCGCCGCGAACGTGCCGGCTGCTCCAGCAAGCCCGGCCCAGAGTCGACGATCGCGTGGACGTGACACAAATATTCGTGTCCTCGGTCCGTCCTAAGCCGGCCTCTAGTTTAGATGCCTGCTTTATCTGTTATTGTCCTAAAGAAAGTTGCTGTGGCTGAATGCGCGAACTACATCCGTATTCTTGGTCGTTTCTTCCAGCCGATTTACCCTCAACTCAACTTAGCTCAAGATATAGGTCAAAAATTGCACTCAGATTGAACTCTTTGCTGACGCCTTGACATAAGAACGAGTCGAGAAGCTGTCAAGCATACGGGGCGAATACGGGCTCTTCCTTAGCAAGAGGCAGCGTCACGTCGTCAGGTCATTGAGTGACGGTAACAGTTTGACTTGGCAGTTGTGCACTTAGGCCATTGACACCAAAAAGTGACTCAATCGTGAGAACACCATACATGCACACGGTTGACACGGCTGTATCCCCATGAAGGGTTAGGTAGAGCTTCCATTAGGATCACGCATCAACCTTTCAGAATTTAGAATCTTCAAAAAATAAACTGACTTCTGTCTGACGACATAATTTTCTCTCCAGCATGTGGGAAAGTCCTTATTGTCGAGAGCAAACATGCCTGAATGATATCGATATTCGTGTGACATCTAATTTCTTAGATACTGATGCAAATATAGTATATGTAAGTACATAATGTACTGTACTGAGTGCTAGATCAAAACCATTTGTACGTTTATTATGGCCGGTCGGTACGATAAATACGTTAAGTTTTTCAGCATTTTTAAAAGCTTTTATTTAACATGCACTGTATGAGTAATGTATGTCTAATGTATGTCCACGTCTGTCGGCTTGAATTTGACCAACTTTCCGTTATCCGATTGAGCTGAAATTTTGCATACGTATGTAAGTTAGATGACAATGCAACATTTTTCTGACTTGGAGCTGATCTGATGATGGAAAGAAGACGACCGGAAGACGACCATGGGAACTCTGTCATAAAACACCGCAACCCCGTCGAATTTGGGCTTGTTTCATTTGCCTTGACAATTTTTTTGGTCCTAGAATATTTTTTATGACGTAACAATCGACGCAATACTATCGTGCTTGGGCTCATTTGATTTGTCTTGACAAGTACTTTGATCCTAGAGTATTTTTATGACATGGAGCTGATCTGATGCTGGTGCCGGAAGGTGGTCATGAGAACTCTGTTACCAAACGACGCAATCCTATCATGCTTGGGCTCATTTGATTTGTCTCTACATAGGGCTGGTGGCGCGGCAAATGCAGCGATATTAAGTATACGCGTCGTCACTGGTCCGGCGTTCAGCCCTGTCTATCCTCTAACCAAATCCTTTGACGCCAGGGGTGGGGAGCGTATCTGAATCAGCGCGGGGAAGGGAGTGGCCGTTCTGTACGGAGTAATATTATCTCTTCTGTCTGTGGTTTGGAGCCGTGTTTATTCGCGGTTATTCTGACGACTCACTAGTGACAATGGGTCGCTTGCTCGAAAATCCACTTAATTTTGATATCGTGTTTTATTAATTTCAATTAACTCCCTTAACACAATTAGCTTAATTGTAACAAGCCTTTCTCTTGCACCACTTCTTTTTAATTCTAATATGCCAGAAGAATGAATGATTCGAGTGACTTCCGGTTTACTCTTGTGATTTAAGTTAGTGAGATAGAGACAAAATATACAAAACAGGGCGAGAAAGCAAGTTTCTTATTTTTTTTCTCTTTTTCTCTCATTTTTAGGGTTCCGTACCCGAAGGGTGCCAAACGGGACCCTATTACTGAGACTTCGCTGTCTGTCCGTCCGTCCGTCCGTCTGTCTGTCACCAGGCTGTATCTCATGAACGGTGGTAGCTAGACAGTTGAAATTTTCAGATGTATTTCTGTTGCCGCTATAACAACAAATACTAAAAAATAAAAGAAATTTAATATTAAGGGGGGCTCTCATACAACTAACGTGATTTTTGAAGTAAAACTTCTTGGGGCACGGGGGTAAAATTTATTTAACCTCTCAACTGTGGGTTATTCATATATTTGCTTTTCAATTGCTACTAGCCGGGTGCTATCACGAGTGGCTAAGAAATGTAACGGAAATTGGAATCGGTGACGTCAGGGTCGGCTGAAGACTTTTAAAACCGCAACTATTTTCAATACGGTTTTTAACTAATCAGATAAGATAATAATACATTCGTACAATAAAGAATGTTAATTAGTGAGAGAAAAACCTGATGAAACGTTAAGAAATAAAAATTATTTTAAGCATTCTTCCACGAGTTCTTGATTTCCGGTATGGCCAAGATGGCGCCGCCGCCGCCGCCGCCGCTGGCTGGGATAAACAAAACCAGTGACGTGACCAAAAACTACTTCGTTCAACCTCTTTGTTGGAACCGGAACTTATGTTTGACAGCTGTGCGATGCGATCCATACAGTTTGTAAGAAAAGAGTTTCATCAATGTCACACGGGTCGATATGGATTTCTAAAACAAGCAAAGCAATGCATACATTTGAGCGAGACGGCTAAAAGACGTGACGTCAGATGGTATATAATCTGAGCGAGATGCAAATAGTAGTGACCTCAGAACAATAGTAGTGACACTATTGAATGAGTTAAGTATATCACCACGAGCGCGACAAATTGTAGATAAGGAATGGTGGGAAATAAATGACATGACGTATTAAAAGTAAGTACAAGTTTAAATAATTTCAAATAATCGGACGTCTGAAACTTAAAAGTAACTTGAAGCAGAGTTTGGATCTCAAAATTGGAAATTTAAATCTCTTTTAGTATAGGTAGGTATAGGTGTATAGTATAGGTACCACTTAATGATCTAGCTACAGAAGTTTTACTTCTAACACGTGTACGGTGCTACACGCGTATCTTTTTTTTTAGCTATAGTTGATAGCCAAACAGCAACTCAGTGTTTGTTAGTACTTGGAGCAGGGAGGAAGATTTAAACAAAGAGATCTTTTTTTTGCTAATTTTTGCTCGGTATTGATAATGGTAGCAGGAAGACGCATGAAATGTTCTATATTGAGTATATTATTTATTAATAAATTAAATTAAAATTAATTTAATATTTAGGGGGGGCTCCCATATAAAAAGTTTTTTATAGATAATGGTACGGAACCCTTCGTGCGCGAGTCCGACTCGCACTTGGCCGGTTATTGTTGTTTGTTTGTCCTTGTCATGAGTTGTCAGCAAACGTCAAGTTAGTTGGTAACCATGGCAAATATTATATGGAATTTTGACAGCCACTAAATGGAGTCTAATCGCCCAAACTTGATTATACTAGAATTAGCTTAAATGGAGGATCAAGACGATATGTAATTTTTTTCGCTAATTCTATTTAAACTCCACTTATCCTGCGCTTAGGAGCTGATTAAATTTTAGAGAATGGCGCCCTAAAGATTAAAAATAATAATATACTTTAAAACACTTTAAAAAAAATGTTTGGACCAAATTAAAGAGGAAAGTTCAAGGAATTTAATTTACTAAGTGCCGTTCTCTCATTCCTCAGATAGCGTTTATCTGTCTGTTTATCTGGTGCTTTTGACATTTCTCACGTACAAAAAAGTTATCTGACTGTTTATCCGTCTCTTGAGAAACCCGGGCTAAAAAAACGAAAAAGCGTTTCCAATCCCTTTAGGTCCGATTTCGCGTAACATTCACATAAGACGATAGAGTTTTTTTTTTATTTAAGACTGTTGTTATTCTTGATGATGGAACTTTCCTCGTTTGAAAAAACTCCAAACACTTACCTACCAATAAAGTTATTAAGGCTAGGTATGAATAATTACAAAGCAAGTTCAACGAAGATTGTGGATGTGAGAAGCAAATATTACTCGGGAATAGGAACAAATGGGATGGCAATTGTGCGCTAGCACCTAAATCTAAATCAACGTAAACGCCAAAACGAAAAAAAAACAATAATAAATAACCTATTTCAGGGAATTACATTTCATATTTAAAATCGCTAGTAACAACAATTCCCCACAATCATTACAATTAATAGAAAGATGTTACCTACTATTTTACTACTACTGCGACGGTCTAAGTAATAGGAAAAATATTGGACAAAAGGGTTGACTTTGGATTTATTTTCTATCGAGATTTTTTTATCCAAACACGTTTTGCAACATGAAAACCCTAGATTATATAGGTAGTCAAATTACATTTATTGTACCAGAAATTGATTACGATTTGCCAAGTATTTCTTAAAGCTCCCCTAATTTATTTGTGAGGCGCCTTAATAAATAAATTACGAATGTATCGATATCAAGACGAATAAATTACATTATTATACCCACGAACCTTGAAGTTTGTTTACATGAGTTTTAATTTAACATCAGGGTAATTACCACTATTTTTTTTATTAGGGGCACGGAAGTGCCCCCCCCCCCCCCAAGACGAGCCAAACTAAGTAATAGGGCACTCTACCTATCCTTTCTCGAAACGCTTCGTCGTTATTTTGAACTCTCAGAACTTGGGTTAACATTTTTAGGAAGATATTCGTGCATACATTTTATAAAAAAAGCGTATTAAAAAGCTCGAACACAATACCTGTAGGTGTTGTTTGCTACAAAGTCCAGCAATTTATTTTTTATCCGTCCGTTTTATACGAATCAGATTAAATTAAAAACATGTATGTTAATACAAAGTATGTACTTATACAATATACATGTCTGTGTTCCGTGGAAAAATACTTTTTTGCACTTTGACTTAACTAATTAATTATTCTAATTAAGTAGTCCATTGTGAAGTTAAGGGAATTAATGGAATGAAACTATCTATAAATTTCGGTTTTTACTCTTGGATTGCAAATTAATAACTTTGTCGGTAGATAATAATAAGTCCGATAATGACCAAGGACATTCATCAAGCAATAAAATATAATGTAAATAGCGGAATGACCCCCCTAGTTTTAAGTAGTTTCACAAAATCGAATTGGTTGCTTTAGCTCACTTTCTGTGCCAATACTAAAGATAGGTTGTGTTAGGTCACAACTCTATGAACCACCCGGTGCCGAGCGAAGCGGAGCGGAGCGAGGCGACCCCATGTAGTTTCACAAAACCGAATTGGTTGCTTATTAACCTACCAAAGTTGAAATGCGTCTTTTTGCCCAGGAACGTTTAGACAACTCGTTAAACGTATCTGACGGAACTTTAGCGACTTGGTTAAATGTCGATCTTTAATTAATGGTCTAGGGTGTGAGTTAAGTGTCTGAATTAACCAAATAACTGCGACAGTATGTACTACTAAACTACTATTATTAGGGTGCAGTACTACTGAATAAACACAAACAACAAGATGCTATGCCTAGTGAAGATCGAAGAAGATAAGAAAAAGAGGTGTTTTAACGCGAGAAGAATGAGGTATGAGTTATTAAGATGACTGATTGTATAAAGCAGATAGCACACGGATCTCTGCAACTGCGTTATCGTTATAGTCACCTATGTGATCGGGACATGTAGGTGTAGGTAGGTATTTTGGTTATCATTGTCAGTTTAGCGTGTCTGGTGATATAATTGTACATTTTAGTTTTTATATAAAATCTGAGTTCGCCAGCTAATGAACAAGTAATGAATAAAAAAAAGTAGTTAAGGAGGTATTGAAGTATTTTTATAAAATAAATAAGATAAACACCACTAAAAAAATATACTATATCTTTCGAACAACATATTTTTTTGCGGCTGTTTAATCATATTCCCATAAATTGCTCACCGGTTACATTAAAGGTATGGGTTTACCTCTCCATAAATTCAAAGATATCCGAGTTATTTAAAAAAAAACCGGTTAAAAAACAAAACGTGCGTCATTTGGACCGCAGCAGCAGGGCTGGTTAAGTTCCTCTGTAGGTACCTCCGAATACCAAAAAGCGACAAAAAAACAAACAACACAAATCTTGTTTCGCCAAACGCCTTCGTCCACAAGCTATAATAAACTTATAATAATTCGACGGTCAAGTCATGGTGATTTCATTAAAAAACCCGATTTGCTTTTTCAACTGTATTCTCTTAAAACCAATGTAAGTAGAGACCAAGTCTATATTTTTTGAGTTATAAATGTCCTGCTTCCGTCACTGAATGTGTTATTCGGTCTGTTTTGTCTGTGGTCTGTGTGGGTTGTATTGTAGGAAATAAAATTAGCAATTTATGACAATAAAACTCGAAATCACACACAACCACAGCGTGCTATGTAGACTCGTATTGTAGAAGTCGCCGATAGATAGAGCTTTATCAAACTGAAATCTGAAATGACGCGCCCGCGCCCCACTCCTTCATTTGCGATATGTGTGTACGCGTCATTTCAGTTTTAACAATCTCTACCTAGGGTACGCGTTTTTTTACATTTAAATCGTCACCAGTCACCAACTCACCACCGTAGAATAGGATAGATTTAGCAACAGTTTGTGAAACTCATTATTTGTCGTTGAGTAACAATTCGTACACCCACTAGTTTAGGCATCCTTCTCAAACCTATTTCCCTCTTAGATGTGTGTGTAAACGGTTAAAGACTTCTTTTTCTAGTAACTGTCTAGAGTCTAGATTAGAGTATCTAACCTAACCTAAGAACAGGCGAAACAAAGTAACTGTGGGAATGACTGCGTAAATAGCCATAGGTAGATCCAACTCTGCATTGAACATACAATTTCATGAACTCGCGGAGGTCATTCAAACGAGCTCGTTGATTGATAACAAAAGCCATGTGCTCATCCAATTTCTAATTGACTTCAAAAAGGAGGAGGTTACCAATTCGGTTGTATGTTATTTTTTTTAATGTGTGTTACATCGAAATTCTTTCTTTGTTTGAAAAGGAAACCCAATAGTTTAATCCCATTTTTTTTTAAATCAGGAATTGGTCTGATAGACATGAAAAAACTGTGAAGTTTAATTTGTTTTTACCTGGATGACATTATACTTTCCGTGACTTACGTTGTTTAATAGTCATTGTCACGAGGTAAATTCTAACTGTTAGGATCGTATATTCGTTTATTTATATATTATATAATGTAATCACAGACTTGGCATATATCGATGAATGTAATACGTATTGACTTCACTGTCAGGAGACAGATTTCATAGGCTCGTTTTCGGAATGTAGAGTTTCTATTGAATTGAAACATTTGTCAATAAGCCGACATAAACTTCCTATATTACCACAAACAAACTGACAGATATGCGAGACATTTGCAAGATGCGACGACGGCAGGGCAACATTATTTCACCTCACTTTTACAATCCTTTGAAAGAACATTCCTCTTGCTACCGAACCAATACGGTACAAATGTACTACAAGTTCAAGGTCATCAAATCCTTTGCATACATCAGGTACGTACATTGAAGGTTAATTTTATGCTGGACACAAGTGTTTATCTTCCTTTGCTATAACAACTTGTTTGTTGACTTCACATGTGCAGTTTGATCAGTCTTTCAATAAAGGTAAATCAGGAGGCAAAAACAGATGCATTATAGCTCCATCTATACCGCGCTCAGATATGTAAAATTTACATGACCTATTTTGTCTTCATCACCTCACGATGTGGATAAATTTAGGGCTATACGTATACACGCGAGCTAAGTATTCCGGCCTCTGTCTAATTAGTGTTTGGAGCGCTGCGCTGTGTCTGAGTGTGAACCGAACAGTGTATAGCTATGAAAGGAGCTCGGTTTTGAAGCCAAGGATCCACCAAGGTGCTGCAGGCGTTAGCATTCCCGATGCGTACTGACGGGCGCATGACGTAAGGTCGAACTTGCCTGCTCACAGCAGATTAACATTCCTGCTATCACAGGCCAATTTGATGTTAAGCATGTGAACGTACACGACCTTTGTGTACAGGTTGTAATGTTATTTTAGGATGTGTGAATATGAAATTTAGAAAAAAAAACTACCATTTGAATAATAAAAACGTCTCCTCTCGAAACACTTTCCGCTATGATTGTGAGATTTGAACTAAGGAAGTATAAGTTAAACCTTTTTGTTTCATGTATTGAACATCGTACACATACATAATTATTTTTAATTTTAAAATGCAGATAAGTTTTTCATTTTCAACGCTATGCTATGCTAGAGCAGCTTTGATTATCATCATATTCTCAATTAATTGACCTTTGGCTACTGTTCGCTCGGTTAGCTGTTTATTAGTCTCCGTCTACAGGGAAAATGGCTTCAAATAATATTTTATTCACATGTTTATTCAGGTACGTCATTTAGCTAAATGAGTTTCATAAACGTGTTTTTATTCTTAAGCGTTTTTGATTTTTGTATATTTCCTTCTTCTTCCTTACAAAGATTTTGATAAGGTTTTCTTTCAGGTCGTCAGATATCAATATAAATGTTGTCGTTTCTGTTGAAAAATTACTTGGTCGATGCAATAAATGACAATGGTGTTTTATTGCTTGTTCTCATGGCTTGCTTATTGGCATGATTAATGAGTTTTGCAACAAATGCGACAAATGCATATGTATGTATTTGCATTGAAATGATAATTAGTTTTAATTTATAAATAACTGTTAGTCAATTGGTTAAAAATGCCTAAAGGTGACAGAAACCTACATGATGAAGATGTTCTTTTGCCTATAAAAATAATTCCGCACCAATACCTAAAAAAATCTTGTGTGGTGCTAATATTCGCACATTTATAAACTTAGCAGCTTGACACATTCATTTTATTTAAGTGTGAAACAACAAGAACATTTGTTTTATTAGATTCTGCGGTTTGACTGTTGTTATACCATAGAATAACTAATAGTACTAGTTATACTTAGAAAACAGTGTTGTTATTGCTACCATCACATGATGACCATAGACGATAAGTCTTACCTGAAATGGAGCGTCAGCCGCTGTGCTCCGGCTTCCGTTTCAATTTGCACAATATCACTCGGTATTCGAAATTCGAACTCGTGAGGTTTCCGGTGCGCATGGGACGCGCGTGCGTCGATATTCCGTCGCGTGCGCTATGTACCGAGCGGCTGCGCTGTCTGTATGTATGTCGTGTACTGGCGGCGCGCGCACCTCACCCGCGCTTTTATCACACTCACACTTCGGTGATGGCGGTTGATTAACTCCAGGTGGGTCTTCTTAATTGATAAACCGATAAAATGCCTAATCGGGAAAATCGAACCGGAGGCGGAGGCAGCAATAACAAATTATCTTAGACCATTGAGGGTCACGTAAAGACGGGGATGTGTCCAATCTTAATTATCATCAACGTGCGTGTGATACTTATATCTCATGCATCTTATCTTTTTGTGTCGATATATCATCCATTCAATTGGTACAAGCAGTTAGTTAGTTGTATATCTTTGACCTTTCAGGGGTTGTCTGAAGTTCTTTCGTAGATCTTTTATCAACGAAAGAACAAAGGTAGAGCAAACTTATCAAGAGAGAAAGTGCTGGTTATATTATCTTAAACAAGTGCCGGCAGATTATTAATCCTAAGCTTTGGTTTAAGATAATGCTATTTTTCAAAGGTTTCATGAAGTTTTTCTTTCATGCAAAAGGCGGTAGAGCAATGGAGTCAAGACAGTAGGTGCTGGTTATATCATCTTTTCTTCTTTACAGGACTTTTTTCAGTTGCTTAAAAGTTCCTAACCTAGGGCGCTCAGTCATGGTCATTAACCAAACTTCGGAAGTCCAAACTCAAGGTTTGCCAGCGATCAAGGAGCGCAGCTTCCTAAGTGATAGTAGCACGGACCTGTCGGACATCTTATGGAACATCACACTGCGCTCCTTAACTGGCATCGCTGATGTGGGTGCACATACCGCTAAGCTAAAGTGGAACTGGGCCGACAACGGAACGCAGAAAGATGGGTGAAAATCGTCACTGACTGGGTGCCACAGGCCTAAACGGAGATGGCGTTACGACCTCGACAAGTTTCTGCCGGAGAGGCCAGAGGTGGAACTAACCAGGGAAGTGTGGACGAAAGAGGGGAAGATCTTTGCCCAGCTGCCCCAGCAGTGATACACCTTAATAAGTTCATATTCATAATTCATAATTTATTCAGATAAAAAGTTAGGCACATAGTTGTGTGGATCCCAGTCTCCTAAACTAGGTTTATCACCTGTATTTCAGGAGGCAGGGCTCTTCCATTATTTGGTCATTGAATTTTGTAACAAATTTAATAAAACACCATCTAAAAAGTAGTTTATGAAATTGGTAATGAGATATGTGTAGTGTAAGTGTGGGTGTGTGAGCTAGAGGATTAGGAAGGAATGAGGGAATAACTACATAAATAATTAGGTTCCAAATGCAACTCAACAACTGGCTCAGCATAAATTGCTGGGATGCAATTGAATGGGACTTGTACCCTTCAGTGACTGCTATCCCTCTTTGCCTTACGGCTATCCTTCTTTGCCCCAAAAGCATGCTGCTAGCTCGACCTGCAATTAGCCAGCATGGAGTAACTAAATCTTTCTCATATTTTAATAACAATGATATTTAAGCTACATCTATCTGAGGAGATGGAGGTTCAGATCTCGTTGTTGATCATATACGAATGAGATCGAACGGTCTAGCGGTGATGGAAAATATTGGAGGGAATCTTTCATTAGTCCATAGTCCCTCTGTCACTCAATATTGAATAACTGCTAAAACTGGGCACTGTTGTGCCTCTGCCACCCCGTACGGGAAAAGGCGTAAAGCGTTGATGAAGATGAGGCATCCGTGAGAGGGTGAAATCTGAAATGACATTCATGCACCTACACACGACGGATGGTTGAAGCGCAGAAGGATTTGTTAGAAGAAAAATAATCATTTCTTGTTTTGGTGGAGTAATGAACTATTGTTCTCAGTCTTAGTATGCATGTTCGTCGTTGCTCCGCTACAACAGTACCACATCTATGGGGTCTTTAGCCTCTTCGTGCTGTCGTGGATATTTTAACATTCAATATTGAAGCAATTTTTAGGCAATAGCTTCGCAGTCAGGCACATCTTCCAAGTGTTTACTGTTTACTCAGTGCTTTCCTCTTGCATGATGAACATCTACTTGTATGACGTATGTACACGTATACTTTTATTCTGACCTAGGGGTTACTCTAGTATCAAGTAGTTCCATTAGTAGAACGTAGAATCCCCTATTCGCCATTTTGCATTTCAACATCCCCGCCACGGCCGGCCGCCCGGCAGCAAATGGCACCAGAACACTATCGATCAACTACTGAGGGGCTACTTCGTACTGTACAAGTATATTTTGACGTGACAACGTCTTATAAATTGGTTTGCCGGGTGACACTTCAAGAAACTGCGTTACGCTCCGCTCACGTTATGCGCTCACAATGAGAGCGAGTGAGAGGCACGCGTCCCTTCCACTCGGGCATGGTTAGCCCGCCTAAGAGCGAGAGAGACAGACATAAAAAGTGAAAGGCACGCGTCCCTTCCACTCGTATGTATGTGTAAAGGTAAAAATAAAATTTTGTTGTGTTTTAAATTGTTACTATTATTTCATCCTTCTTCCTACTATACGAATGAATATTCACATTAAAATTATTTTACCACTCAAAGTCGTTGTCACGTAAAACTTTCGCCCGTATACCGACTTTACAGGCAACCAATTTTTTTATTCTGACCTGGGGTTGCACTACTTAGTTTTGAGAAGTTTGCGGCATTCATCTTCAATTAATGTATGTAAGTATGTATGTATGGAGATGTATTTAAAATTATAAGTACCCTACTTTTAACAGTGACTGCACAATACCTATACGATATGTCAACAAATAATTCAATTACGTACCTAATTAAAATGTCTCCTAGTCGTGAGGTCGATTTTTGCTTCTGTTATTAGCACTTGTATAACGTAAAGTCATGTAGCATGTGCATTTTATAAGTAGCATTTTCTATATCAATTAATGGTGTGATGTGGAAATTAAATGTATGGGTTAAGGTTAAGTGTCTTAGTAAAAAATCATACAATTTGTGTGTTCTATCAGAATGTTAAACTTTTTTTCCTGGCCGGCACTTTTACTTTTGGCCCATCAATGTATGGACCGTGAATGATCTCCTTTAAAAAATATTATGCTTTTAATACCGTATATGTCACCGGATATACGTATTATATGTTACCGGCAAAAAAAAAACTGTCATTTTACAGTGTTACTGGTCAGTTTACCTACAGATGTATCCTACAGAATGACGGTTTTCATACTTCGACGATGACCTAAAGATCAATGTCACGATGGCCAAAGATAATACATAAACAGCAGTGTGGCCGCTATAGAAAAACACTCGTCCAAATTAGACTAGCCAGACTCTACCTACCTGTCTTCGATGATATCGAAGTAAGCACTGTCTTATAATTTTATCGATAGCCGCAATATCGATACTCACGCCATCGCAGGCTGTCATCCTCCGTACAGGGTAGTAACTATTTAGTAATCTGTGGTACAGGACAGCGGACAGCCAACATAACGGCGAAAAAAAAATAGCCAAACTACGTCATAGAGGTCAAATGAAAGTTATTCTGTTTTTTACAGAAATTTCCGAAATCCTGCAATATTTTTTGATTCCAATTCAGACGACTATTCAATTCAGAATACAATTATCTCGAAATGGTTTTCCCAGTTTGATTCCCTTGAAATTAGTTTCCATGGTCCATTGAATAAAAAACCTTTGAAAAACAAAAACAATCGGCGTTATTATCACTCCTCGGGTCAGGGAGCCTAAATCGCAAGTAAAACTATAGGGTTGGGCAATTTTAATTCGTATTTAAATATGTATTTTAGAGCCTGCAGCATTCGTATAGCAATCGTCTAAATTGCCATAGTTACCAGAAATCGTGACACCATCCATCAACATACCGATACATACTGTGGGTGTACCTTCATTCTCGCTTCATAGAGCGCTTATTTAGAATCGACGTCGCGGCAAGGCGGCGTAACGCGAATCGACGTCGTGGAAACAAATCCCTTCCACCTCGTATGCAACTTGCTTGACTCAAACAATTTATTTATTTCAATCTTAAAAATTTTACATGTAGCTATAATTAATTTGAATCTTATTATTTATTTGTTTAAATTCTTATTATTTTAATATTGAAACTATTTTTAACTTTTGACATTTTTATATCGGACACTTGTCTGGAAAATAAACAATTTTTTTTAAAGTATTTTTTTTTATACTTGAATTGGAAACATGTCAATAGCCGCAAGCATTTTTGATTTGAGGAGTACTCGTTGAGTGTTAAGTAAAATCAAATTACGAAAGACGTCATTGTTTAGCTTATAGTAAATGTACTTTGAACGTATTTTTATTTTGAAAGAGGTTTTTCATTGACCGAAGACCAAAGGTCAATACAAATGGAGCACCTTGAATGTACGCAAATTTTATTGCATGTTATCCACAAATAATATGACGTAGGTACTCCTACGTCACAATAAGTGTGGATTGAGCTCTCTCGACTGCGACATATTATCCTATACTCTGTCCAATATAGCTTAGACGATGACACTTTGATATAACTAGACCTGGGGATAAGGTCGATATTAATTATCGATATTCCAACTTAAGTTACTAAAATGTTTCAAACGAATCATCTTCTCACACTATTAAATTATCAATTATTTTTTTCAAGTCAAGATCGATAACTTGTCTTGCACGATAAGTGTAGCACGTCACGTCACTAATTGCCAATAAAGTGTGATAATTGTCTCTATACATTTTGCCGTCGCAAAATACGGTACTTCAGAAGCGTGTTTTGCGAAGCTATGCTGGACAAACCGTAGCATCGGAAACAAATGACAATCCTATGATATTCTCCTTAAATCAGTAAGGTGACAAACTTTAAAAATCGAATTTTGAATTACAATTTAATTAAATTTTCCTACACAAAGGGTTGGTAAATCTGGACATTCAGAAGTGATTCATCGGTCATTTTACATAAAAAATATCAATTATTGATAGCACTGCTAACTAGCTTACTTACCTAATTACTTCCATAATAAATACCTATTCACTATGAATTAAGCCATAGAAGACAAATGTTCAAATGTGGGGGGGCTATGCGCGTCACAAATAACCGTTGTATTGCAGCACAGACAAATGATATAGCAACTAATTTGGCGCAGAATGTCTAAATAAGATTTCTTTAATTTAATCTATGAACCGTTACATGCCGCAAAATCCGGAGATGAGGGAGATGTTCATTTCATATATTATGTATGAAAATGCGAACACTTCCTGAACTATTTGGCGCAAGAAAGCGTGATGCGTTTGGATTTCGCTCAAATATTCTTACGCAGTATTAATCAACTGCCCCTATGTATGAATATTTTACTTTTCTGATATTATTTTGTACATGATGTAACGTATCATGAATTAAATCCTCTAACAAAGTGCTTATATCCTCTCTGACATCATCTATTTATTGAACTTTAAACTCCTTCAAAATCGACCGCATGTGGTCACTCTTACTAGGTACCCACTGGACCCATTAGTTAGGGTAATTAGTCACATCGAATGACGTATAAAGATGAAACTGCTTTTTAATTGATTCAGTGAATCGGATCACGCAGTATTGGATACATACATCACCTTTGAATGTGGTAACAATACATTCTGATGTACGTCATTAGAGTCATCGTTGTTAGACTTGATTAGAATTACAGCTAAGGCGAAAAGGACAAGTAAATGCAAAATCAAATGTCGTGATAGACTTATACTCGAATTACTAATCTCGTAGAAAAAGGGTAAAAGAAAACAGTAGGTAGAGCTTGTCCAAACTTAAATGATTCCATTCCTTTGTATGCGTGTGTGTGTCGCGTCATTTCAGTCAGCAAATATGATAAGAACGTCATAGTCAATGGTTTTGTAATGACCAATGTTTACTTTTTTACTACGAGATTGAGACGCACAAAAAACTATCTCGTATTCAAGTGTTTGACTTGACTTATGGCAATAAACACCCAGAAATTCACAACACAAAGTCTTTTCTTTACATTCGGTCTTGTCCGAGTTCAGTTGAATTAGACCTTTGAACAGACTGAAAATCAATGTTTTTAAGATAACTTTTAAGGTTAATAGAGCTAACTATCGGGGTTCATTGAACAACGGCTTTTCCTCTGTTATTTCAAGGTCCTGTTAAAAATGCACACCACCAAACAAAACAAAAAATGTTGACCGTATCTGAATGCTATAATTATGGCACTTATGTTAGTACGAATGAGGATTCGTTTTGTAAAATTCCACCTGAAGCACAGATTAAGAGGCTGCAACCGGTCGCATATATTAATTACCTACATGCGAATCGGGGTCCGATCCATCCCGAGGAGGAAGGAAATATCCCTGAGCCTTAGATTTCTGTTTTTCTTTTTCTGGCTCAGTTAGTTTTGTCTGATTCCGGTTACCATAGCACAGGGTATTGTAGTGTGGGGTCAGAATCAATGTATTGCCCTGCCTTGACTAACTTCCAAGGCCGTCATCAAGGCGGTTCAACAAAACAAGAGGGTTCATTTGCCTTGATTGGGGCACTAAATAGTTTTTTTCTTTTTTGCGAACGCTGTTTTATTTTTCTTTATGATTGGCAATCAGAGAACAACATCGGCTTCCCAATAGTATGAAACAAATATAGTGCGACACCTTTTCCAAACTGGGTGAGCGAAGAACAGATGCAATCAGGTCTTCGTGAAAGGACACAGGGACAGGGCTAGCCAATTGCAGCTATGGATATGTCGTAGCCATATCCTCAAATTTGGCCATATCACAAAATGGTGATATGGCCAAGCCATTCCTGGCCGTATCATGATATGGCCGGTTTTAATGAAGACATGTCTTTTTAAAAGCATTTTTATTCAGCACTACGTCGTGATGTTTTTTGTGTTATACATGTCAAACGGACACGAAGACTTTTCGGGGGCTTCGCTACGCTCGCCCCCTTTAGTCTTCATCTAAGCTACCGCAGTGCTTGCCCTAGAATATATTATCATTTTATGATATTTTACGTTTGGCCATTTCATGATATTGCCAATTCGAGGATATGCCTACGACAGATACATGAAGGTCCATTTGAAGGTGTAATTCTTTATGTAGTATACTCAGTAGATTAGTAATATTATGATTTATTTATATTTTATTTTTCACTTACCTGAGCACATAGGCCTACCTGTTCTGTATTTTACTTTTCTCTGTCCATCCTGGGTTTGCTGGAAGAGATCTCTTTTTAGAGACGCCTTGCGCGTATGCCTTTATAAATTACTTCTCTGTATTTTCTGTGTTTGTCATTTATTTGCAATAAATATATACGAAATATACGAAGGTCCTTACTCCATCGGGCCTGACATCTATCACGATTCACTGCCATGCTTTAAATATAAAATTTTAAAATTGTTTAAAATAGTTTCAGTTTCTCTTGCTATACATGCACATGTATTCAATATGTGCATAATTAATATTAAATAACCTTTAATAATCCATTAAATAACTATAGATTTGTATTATTATGTGCTCCTTGTAAAGTGTGTCAGTAATGCTGTATACACATGCTTTTGGCGTTGCAGACGGAAATGTTTGTTCTAATCTTAATGTTGTAATGTTTGTCTGTACTGCTGTTTTGTGTATAAATAAATAAATAAATAAATCTAAACTTAGTCAAAGATTAAACGTGGCTGGACGATTCTGCACATAATAATTTATATACACAAGTGTTGTCTGTGTAATGTATATGCAAATTAGGATGCGTACAAAAATACGACCCGCATAAAAGTATGGCAAAAAGTATGGCAAAAAGGCACAAAGGTAAAGGCTTTCTGATGACGTAATTGGACCCCAAAATACGTCATACGAAAGCCTTTACTTTATTTTTAGATGCAAGATGTGAATGACCGCATATTTACCTGAACTGAAGTCTGGTTAGTTGCTTAATCTTATGAATGTCATTATACCAGGGAGCACTTATCCAGTGGAGAGCGCATAGATACATTTATAGAAACACAACTCACCAATTTACGGAAACTGCGAAACTGTCTGGCGGCCCGTCATCGTACATCTAAGGTTGCGTATGCGAACGTTTGTTGAATACAACAAACGTTTGGCGAGCCGCATTCCCCCGCAGGCGCAGTAATTGTATACCTATATAGTATCTGCTTTATACTGATCGGATTTGTGACTGTGTGTTTGTTGTGTATGTAAGTATTTCAATGTTTATACATAGAGAGAGGATAAATTGTTAAGGCACACACCTTTAAATGGTGCCAGGCTAGAATGAGATGCTGTGTGTGTGTATATTTTTGGGGTTCCCGTGTTTAAAAGGAAAAAGAGGAACCCAGGATTCAGGATTACTTCATATTGTTCCTCTATTCGTCTGTTCTTCTGTCAAGAACTCAAGACATTTTTATCAGCAACGCGTAAAGGTATCAAGTTAAAATTATTATCAAGTTAAAATTATCACCACTCTGGTCTGTGGTCCCTCACACACAGCTAAGCGGAACCCTCAGTGCGCGAGTCCGGCTCACACCTGGCCTGTCATTCTCATTACGCAGGAAATAACCTAGGTAGGTACCTCTACAAAAAATATATATAATTGATTTGGATATGTCGTGAATTTTTGTTACTGTCGAGTTCATCAAATGAAAATGCAGCTTTATTTCGTATTTTTAGTTCAACAGAGTGTACTTAACAGAAAGTCATATTTTGGGGGGTTGTTGTTGTTGTATCATTCTGAGCAACTTTCACTATGAAACCGATTTGATCAGAGCAACTTTAATTTTCACATCTCTATACAAATCAGCTGACCGCCCCGGACCAAAACATAAGCAATGAATAACCGGCCAAGTGCGAGTAGGACTCGCGCACCAAGGGTTCCGATCACACTTGGAGAGCGTAACACGTGTAATTAGGTTTCCAGTTTTCCACATACAAAACTAAAATGTGATGTCATCCATGTAAACCAAATTGAATATTTATTCAGAAAGACAGAAATTTGCAGTTTTCAGATTTTTCCCTTTACTTGTGAGACCTACCTTCATTCCAAATTTCATGTCCCTAGGCCAACCGGAAGTACCCTATAGGTTTTGATTCCCTTGCGAGTTCCACGCGAGTTCATACAAATTCAGCAAAATTATGAATCTTTTGATTGCGTGGACCTAGAAGTTTAATTTTTTTTACAGCTCCAAGGGACCATAGACCTGAGTAATCGATATTAATTTCATACATACATCCTCGCGTTCCTGAGAAAAGGGGTCGTGACAGACGGACACACAGACAGACAGACAGACAGACAGACAGACAGACAGACAGACAGACGGACGGACGGACGGACGGACGGACGGACGGACGGACGGACGGACGGACGAAAAGTTACTCTTTCGTTGGTAAAATTCAGGTGTCCCGCGTTTGGCACCCGTACGGAACCAATCAATGTAATGCATTCATGATTTTATCTACAAGGAAGTTGGGGTGATGAGACAAATGTGATAATTATCTTCTAAGGTCGCCAAGTATCAACGAGTGGGCATTAATTAATAAGGTAAAGTTATCATAATAATATCATCACACTCTGTTGGGATTAGGACGCTACTAATTCTGTTTTCGGATGAAAACAAACAGTAGTTAGTTAGAGTCTGGCTAGTCTAACTTGGACGAGTGCTTTTTTATAGCGGTCACACTGCTCTTTATACTTATTCTCTTTGGTCATCGTGACATTGACCTCATAGGTCACCGTCAAAGTATGAAAACCGTCATTCTGTAGGATACATCTGTAGGTAAACTGACCAGTAACACTGTAGATTAACAGATTTCATTTTTTTGCCGGTAACATCGTATATCCGGTGTGCCATAACTATACTGTTAAAAGCATATTTTTAAATTTGCCGCGCTTTGTGGTGTTCAATTCTGTGGTGGAAATTTTACATAGCTATTAAGATGAGGTACGAATAAACTCAAGGGCGGCGTTAGCCGCCTCGGAAATTTCACATGCCTAACAAGTCGACCAACGAGAAGGTACCCCAAGAGACCTAGTAGGGCGACGTAAGCCGCCCCGAAAAATACACATAAAATCGAACAACGAGCACCAATCTATGGGTGGCGCAAGCAATCAGGGAGACTGACACCTGAAATTTCAAATACATAGAATAATCAGCGGCGGAGCAAGCTAATTTTACATGCCTATAACATGATATTATGTAACGAGATAGCAGACTTTTCGCCATAAAGGGCGGTGCCAGCCGCCCCGGAAAATTTATCCTAAGTCACTTGATACCAATGAAGACGAAATACTTATACAAAAAAATGCCCTCTGTCACCCACCTAAAACCTGCCGCACTAGGCTTCTGCCTACTCCAGGGAATTCAGTAAAACCAGGGCTCGTAAAGTCGTCCGCGGGCATAACCTTGGGCGCCCTTGCTCTAAGGCATGACGCTATGTTATACAGGTTATACTACATATAATACACACTGGCAAAGTAGAGGCCATTGACATAATGACGGAAATTTTTTGAGGATTGATGCTAAAGGAGAGGGATTAATGAACGACCCATCCAAAGATCGCAGACCCATCCATCGTCAAAATTCTGACTTGTCAAACATCCAAATAGTTGTTTTGCTGTTTGAGAATATGAAGTAGGTGAACGTACACTTACATGAGCAATTTTTGAGCACTAAATGCCTGGTAACTGTGATTCCAACAAATTACGAAAATTATTTCCGTGATATTGCTTCTAATTGCTCAATGAGGTGTAGGCGTGTGGCGGTATCTCGAGGAGTACTATTATCTCTTCTGTGTCTCGAGCTAAAATAGCTTTGTTGCCATTGCCGTAAATTGGTTGATGTAGCCCTGATGATGGCGTCATAGTTGCTCGGAAGGAAGGATATCGCGGAAACATTGCCGCGATTTGTTGGAATTACAGTATCTGGGCAATCGTTGGTCGCAAAATTGCCCGTGTAAGCTGTCCATAATATATCTAGTCAATGTACCGCACGGTCGTCGTTTGTTTGTAAAGCCATGCATTCAACACATGCGGGCTGTAGGTAAATCAACACTTCAATCGTACATGTAGAGTTCAGGAAGGATCATGTAGGTGACTAGCTAACATCCGCAAATACGACTATTGATCCTGCAAGGTTAACTAGTGGTAAAATTAGGTAGTACAACTTGTCAACATCTACTGCCTCTGCCTCTTGTCGTACAGCCTCATCAATACGCCATTTTGTGCGGCTTTGAACTATTACTACATGATACGCTGGACTAAAACCTGATTCATAAAATACCTGCTAGAGAATAATGAATATGTATACAAGGTGTCAATGAATTAACGCAAAATGAGAAACTACTTTGCTATGGACATCATTCTAAGCAACTTTCATTATAAACCGAATTGATCAAAGCAACTTTATTTTTCACTTTTCCATACAAATCAGCTGATCCACTCAGGCCAATATATACTGGGAAGTGAAGAATAAAGTTGCTGTGATCAAATCGGTTTCCTAATGAAAAGTTGCTCAGAATGATCTCTGTTAGGGAGATAACAAAGTAGTTTCTCATTTGCGTTAATTCATTTACACCTTGTATACATGCATTAGATCAAGTCTAGTAGATCTAATAAAATCTCTATATACTCGTAGTTCGGTTCATTAGATAAAGTCTAATCCAGTAGATCTAATATATGCGTAGCCTCTCACAAATAAAAGGAAAATGTACGGATTACGCCACTCTCCCTCCCTTGGCAAAAAATGAAGGCCAAAGATATCATCCATAAAGTTATCTCTAGAGCTCTGTCGTCTAATGAAATCTTGCTTCTTACGCATTAGAAGAATCCGGCGTTGACCAACCATGTATAATTGTACATTAAATATAAATGTAAATTTTTAGCTTATTTATGTTCCCACCGGGCACAGGCGTTTACCCGAATGCGAGTAAGATTGAGCCATACTCCACCACGCTGGCTCAGTGCCGGTAATGTAGCCGGGACCATGCATGCAGTCTATCATTTATGTATGTAGCATGTATTAGACATACATGTATTTAAAAGTAACAGCTGTTGATATTTTCATATTTTCAATGGTTTTCGAGTTATATAGGGACCTTTATAACACCCCTCCCCTCCCGCCCTAGCGGCACAGGCACTAATTATTTCCCCTGATTTTCCTGCAGTCAGCGCCGGGATTCGAACCTGCATAACCTGCATTCAATGAGATAATTTATTTTTCACCACTCCCGCACGAAAGAAGTGTCTTTCCTCTACGAAAACAGTGAGGAAAGTTAATTTTTCCTCACTGTTTGAACAGTGAGGAAAGTAATGATTCCGTTCAGAAACTAACCTTGCCTGATTTTTATGTTAAGTTTTAAAGATATTTAAAAAAATAAATAATTTTATACTTAGAATAGAAATACTTATAAGTTAAGATTAATAGTAAAGATAAGGCTGTAAAGTGGTTATTACAGGCCTTACTGTAATTGTTAACCAGATAATTTCAGAAACTTACCAATAAAACAAAATCATAAAATAAACATACCAATAAAATCCAGCATATAAGAAATTGAATTAAATTACTGCAGGTCATTCATGACCACTGATTATTTATTTTATTATTTTATTTTTTAATAAAGAATTATTTTGATTTGCTTTGTGACTATTTAATTTATTTACCTATGGTGACTGAATACTTTCTTGCTGGGAGTGGTGAAAAGTTTTGTATGCAACATGTGAGCAAGTTCATTTGCTATTCGTTTTGTTGAGTCTTTCGCTTACTCAGGATTGAATTTTATAATCACTCGCTGCGCTCGTGATTCTATTTTTCAATCCTTCGTTCGCTCAAGACTCAAAATCAAAACTCATAGGAAAAACGAACTTTCCTCACTTGTTGGATAAATAACTATATCGTAAGTATACATCATTATACGGCGACGAGTAATGACGGTGGAAAATGTTGCGAGGAAACCTTCAATCTCCATAGGGTGGCGTGGGCTAGTCTTCCAGTCACGCACAATGTGGAGAATTGAAAATCTGCGAGAGGCACAAATGTGTCTCTGCCACCCCGTACGGGAATGTGTCTCTGCCACCCCGTATGGGAATGTGTCTCTGCCACCACGTACGGGAATGTGTCTCTGCCACCCCGTATGGGAATGTGTCTCTGCCACCCCGTACGGGAATATGTGTGACGCTGATATGTTTTGTTACCTAGTTTTTACAGATTGGACAATCCCTATGATATACCTACTCACTGTTACAAAAGGTATCTTTCTAAACAGTTATTTTTCAATAGAAATCGTTTCAAACAGAAAATTGTTTAGATCGTTATTCAATTTAATTCCATTCGTTTATTTAGGGTATAAACCCATTTTCTTTTTAAATACAATGACACCATAACACACACGAATAACTCCTATAATTCTCTTTCTGTATTTATCTATACTATACTCTAATCGAATCTACATACAAAGTTACAGGCAAAGTATGAAATCCAGGTATTATATAAAGTATTACTATGGCCAGGCAACGTATATTAGAATACTGGGCCTAGAGCTTACCCTATATCCTTCCTGACACGCGTATGAACCCGTTAGGCCTAGGACAAACTAGCTTGGCCTAAAATCGTGTTTACCGGTAACATGTACAGTGACGGATTCCATACATTACCGGTGACACATTCAAATGGTAGTTTCTCAAATATTTGCACAGTGTTATTTACCTAAAATCAAAGGTCGGTCGCGACGATCTTCGAGTACCTACGAAGTACTAAGATGTGATATTGTACATAGATGTATATGTTATTTCTGACTTGTGATTGTTTGATCTTATAAGACGAGTGCTTGACACGGTGCGGCCAACGACGGCCAAAGTCATGGCTAGCTAGATATCAATTTACATGTCTTAGTTCCGGGTGACCCTCCTAGCTATACTTAGGGCCGAAAGATAGAACACCGTGTTAGCATTGGACTCGGGTAACTATGACATACTAAACATAATTTGCATGCCATAGTTGTTAGAAGTCCAAGGCACACAAGAGTACGCCAAGGAGAAGTCGTCTCCAAAGTTCTTCCCCAACGCACTTGAAGGTATCTTCAAAACCCTTGACTAGGATGGCTTTAGTATAAATGTGAATATTGTGAATGGAGAATAGGAACCACCATCCCTACGCCTTGCAGACGACATCGATTTACTCGGCAAAAAACCAAGACAACTGGAAAAGATGTAGGTTCTGTGCTGGTTTGTGCTACGCATCAATCATTCCAAATCATTTTATTAGATACTCCATTGTGGTGAAAGGTATGAAGTTGTTAAAATAGTAAGATTCAAGATTCCTCTACTCCAAGATCTCTCAAACACTCAAGACAGTCTACGATTAGTATTCTTCCGTTGATGACTTTCGCTTCGCTCGCTCTACCAGATTACGCTACTAATAGGCTTCATGAGACAGAGCCCGCTGAAGGACAAACTGACGACGGACAGCGTAGACTAAAAGGGTCCCACTTAACACTTTCCGGGTGCAGAACCCTAAATACTTCGCTGGCTGAACGGGTAGGAAGGTTATGGCCGTGATGATGTTATATGGTATGTTAATAAAAGAAGATGAAGGTCTCAGCAGAACTACTAATTAATTTACCTTAAACACATACTCAGACGGATGTTCCAATCTAACAGCGAGGGAAAACATAGCACCGATATGGTATGGCCTCCATCTGTCACGCAAAATTGAGTTTTGACAAACTAAACGTGGCATCACTTTGCAGCTGATACCCCGCTATGGAAAAAAAGCGTGACACTATGATAAGCTAAGAAGATTGCAGAAGAAATTACCACTATCACCACCATCTATGTAGGTATGTAGGCTTAGGATGTGTCGCCATATCAATATTTATCAATCACGTACCTACGAAATAATATTTGCACGTTAGTAGCATGTTGGCTAAAGAATAATAAGTCTTTATCATAACAGCCGGAAGACTAATCCAGCCAGTCACAATGAATAAATTTAATGCACATAAATTCCAATCCGAATTTGAATGACAAATCTTGAAGATCAGGGCCTCCAAATTGTTGACTAACTAACACGTTGATATGATTAACCCCTTCACTCCTCTCAGAAGCACACCGCTCGAACGACCGAACAATGGCGAACTATTGTTATATAAGATTTGTCGGCGAACCAGTTAACATAGGATCCTATTAGCTTTCGTGCTAAGTGATACCTACCTCGTGATAGAGCTAAGCTCACCCAAAAATTCTGTAGATTCAATTGGAGTATAATTATTAAGAGTCAAACAAGTCAAAGCTTTACGTAAGTACTAGGTAAGTAGGTAGGTATATGTATTGTATAGATTGAAGGGGGCTTAGTGTCTATGAGGCTTTGCAATTAAAACTCACATAAACAAATATATCTTGTAATGACAAATAATTAATAAAATTACAGAGTTGAGCCTGAGTTAGCTAGTTTGAAACAATATGCAAAAGAGAGGCTGGGCCTAGTGCCCAGCGCCTTATATAAACGTGTGTGTTGGACCCCCCTCTACTCCCCTGTCTGCCTTTATACGTTTTGTTACACGCGCGGACAATCACAAGACATTTAATTAAAACGAGTAGGTAACTCATTTCGTGAATGACGTCTGTGAATCCAGTTTAGTTGAATAGATTAAATTAATCGAAAGATTACGTAAAAGTTTTTGGTAGAAGGGCACTCAAATATTGTCATCCATCACAGAAATTGTAATTTACAGAGCACCTAGAGAACATCTAGAGAACGGCCAAAGCGGAACTACAGTGCTACATGGATGTTTTGGCACGTGGCCAAGGGTCGGAACTAACGCAATTAATCCAATCATTCAATCGATCAATGTTGCAGTGGCGCCCCCCTGTCATCTAAGTGCCAAAACATCCATGTAGCACTTTGGCGTGTGAGTGATGTTGTCATGAGTGTATGCGAGTGCGGCATGGGAGACCAAGATATGCATCGTGCTCTCTGGGAATGTTCACTATATGACGACGAACGGAAGAGAATGTTAGATGGAATCACTCGTGCAGATGAAGGGCCAGTCTACTACGGGGATCTCGTCTCGTCAAAGGCGAACTTCCGACGGCTACACCAGTTCGCGCATGCTTGGCATAAAAAGAGATGTACGTGGGAATTCGGCTAAATAAGTAGCGTGCGGCATCGGCGCCAAACTCATTATGTTTGTGTGAGTCATGTCACCAGAAGGGTGCGACGTTTCTACATTTTCCCCCGCGCCCCAGAAAGGGGAGAGGTGGGAAGAGGACAGGCGGACGGCAGCAAAAGAAGGCCGGACCAGCCATGTGGGGGGTGCTGACAGAAATAGCTGCGGATACGTAAAGAACTAACCCGCTGGCTTGCTCCCCCGCGTTTACCTCATTATGACATGAAGTCGGAATGGGGTTGGGTGAAGGTGAGATATGTCCCGTTGTCATTAGTTATAGTTTCTGCCTGTCACCGCACGCCAAAATATCGTTGAGATTGAGATCGAGCAAGCCACTATGAAAACGTTTTCAGATTTCTCCCTTAATCTTCGTAATCTCCTCTGTGCCAAATGTTAAGTTTCCAGTTCCAGGACATCTTGATGCCTTTCAGCGAGTAAAACCAAGATGTATGGAGCGGATAAGAAAAATAACCGGCCAAGTGCGAGTCGGACTCGCGCACGAAGGGTTCCGTACCGTTATCTATAAAAAAAATTTGTTGTATGGGAGCCCCCCTTAAATATTAATTTAATTTAAATTTAATTATTTATTTTTAAGTAAATAATATATTCAATATATTGTGAACATTTGAAGCGTCTACCAGCACCCATTATCAATATAGAGCACAAATGAGCAAAAAAAATCACGTTTGTTGTATGGGAGCCCCCCTTAGTATCTATTGAATTTCTTTTGTTTTTTAGTGTTTGTTGTTATAGCGGCAACAGAATACATCATTTGTGAAAATTTCAACTGTCTAGCTACCTAGGGTTCATGCATGAGATACAGCCTGGTGACAGACAGACAGACAGACGGACGGACGGACAGCGAAGTCGAAATAGGGTCCCGTCCCGTTTGGCACCCTTCGGGTACGCAACCCTAAAAATTCTTATTTGCTTGGAATAAGTAATAGGGGTCCCGTTTGGCACCCTTCGGGTACGCAACCCTAAAAATTCTTATTTGCTTGGAATTATAGCTGAAATGCACATCTGGGGGCACGGTAGTGCCCCCGCCAAGAAGAGCGCGAAGCACTGGGGCACTATAGGTACCCACCTTTTCTCGTAACGCTTCGTCGTTATTTTGAACTCTCAGAACTTGGTTTATTTTATTGGACAGCTGAGGAGCTTACGATGACGTGGCGACTAAGGCCCGAAGAAGGGAACATAGGTATCAAATCGTCTTTCGTCGTCATCTCGCTCGCAGCGAGTGCTAAAGTAACTGTAAGCAAAGCAAATGCTCTCTACAGGCGAAAATCTACATAAAATTGTAAGAAGTGCCATTAAATCTAAGATAAGTATTCAAGCATCAAGTTGTGGATGACGTCTGAACTGAATCAGAAACTTGTTTTTCGGCTGTTATGGTCGAACAAGGAACGGACAATAAAATCGGATACAAACAAGTTTTTTTATGTGCAAAAAATAATAATTTAAGACCCAACAGATAAAACGTGACTTTGCACTGTTCTTGGATTATTTCGGACAAGTCCATATTTTTGTAAGCGTCGAGTTTTCAAAGTTAATCCTAGAAAAGTTATATCTCGTGATTTGTCTATTGGGTCTTACTTATTTGCTATTTCGTATTATTGTTACCGGCAAAGTATGAAATCCCGTCATTCTATAGAATACCTAGGCATTGTATAGAATACCGAGACTCTTTAGGCAATGCGTGAAATACTAAGTAGGTAGGTACTTATCTCAAATGATCTTAATTACACACATTGCCTAGGTAATGTATATAATAGGTAGGTACCTGGGTATTCTATACAATAACAAAACGAGGCCAGGCAATGCATGGAATGAGTATATAGGTAGGTACTAGTCGTTTCTCTTATGGTACAATTATCTCTTCTGTGCTCGTAGGTCGATGGTTTTTGTAGATAAACGCTACGCTCACCCCCTTTCTCCTTCACCTACCCTGACCCACCACTTCACCCTGTTATTGTTTTGTGTGCAATTCAGATTATTCAGTCTTTCAATATTACCGGCAACGGCATATCAGCACAGTACGCGTCATCGAATATTGTTTGGTAGTCGCGTAGCTAAAGTTTGCGCTACTCGTTTCCGTGGCTGCTATGCTTGCATAGTCGTCTTCAACGCCTGGCAACAATATTCTAGCTACGATCGAAGTAATTGCTATGAAGCTTCTCGAGCTTCAGCAATTTATTTCCAACAAACGAAACCAACGATTAGGATTTGCAGTATTGTTGGTATAAGATCGCGCGTTGTAAAAAGAACGCTAGCGGCGAAGTGTTATTTGGTTTTGTTTCTGCCACCCTGTGGTGTGTATACTTGTTCAAAGTAAAATGGTATCCACCCTATCTTCTTCTTTTGTTTTTTAGTACTTTCACAATACACAATTCTTTATTGCACACAATAATTATACGGTTACATTAATAGAAAGCACATGTACAAAGGCGAGCTTATCTCTCAAAAGAGATTTCTTCCAGCAAACGTGAAATAAAAATTATTGTTATAGCGGCAACAGAAATACATCATCTTTAAAAATTTCAACTGTCTAGCTACCACGGTTCAAGATACAGCCTGGTGACAGACAGACAGACGGACGGACAGCGAAGTCTCAGTAATAGGGTCCCGTTTGGCACCCTTCGGGTACGGAACCCTAAAAACCAGCATCAGCGTAGTAATTGTAATCTGTGAGCGTAGTCTTACTATAGGATTAGTTTAATATTTTAGTATCTTTGCTATAGGTAAGACTATTGGGAAGGAAAGCCCCAGTAGTAGTAGATCAGCCGCATAGTCTGACCCCAAAATATGAAAACCATTCACTTGTAAAATCCTTTATTAAAGTAAATAAATAAATGGATAAAGGATGATAATGCGGCAAATCTTTGAGCAGCTCTGTCAAACAACATGCGTGTATACCGTGCTACACAAGCGACGCCGACCAACATCCAACCAAAGCATCAAAACACAAAGAACAATTTTAAAACAAACACCCTTTATTGCCACTCCTATAAGTGATCTGAAAAATAGCTAGAAAATGTACAAAATTCGAGATAAACGTACAAAAGTGCAATAAAACAGACACAGTAGATATAATAATCTAATTGGATAACCAGTTAAGTAGATAGTTTCGAGAAAAATACTGATTACAAATGTTGTATAAAAATGTTTGAGCACAGACTTGGGCAGTAATGGATGTGGTAGAATGTTTTAAAAATGCAGATTAACGACACTGGATACCTCAAACACAATTTAGATACCTTGCATTGAACAACAATAAAATAAAGTAAAAATATATTTACAAAAACATCCGTTAACCATGGACTTTATACCTATAAATAAGTAACTAGCTTCTGGTTAAACTAGTGGGTAATCGATAACTTCACATAATTATTAATTAAAGGTTTAAACGGTTTTAAAATAACCATCTATTATTTAACACCGCGTTAAGAGACGTTTTATCACTTTCATATCAAATTGAAAGTGTTATTACAACAACTAATTTAACCAGATTTTACATTTCAAAGCTAATACCATTATTAAAATATATTTACACGAAATGCCCGTTATTTAATTTTACCACTAAGTAATACTACTATGCATTGTGACAAGAGGTAACTACTTAATATAACCAAATATTTGAATTGCTGCAACTTGTAAAGGGCAATTATTGTGTTCCATTGCTTGAAACATCAGTGAGATAACTTTGACGGTTCAAACGATTTTACAACAAATTAAATAAAAAATATATTACTTTTTTCGCTTTAGATGGTGGTAAATCATCGCTACGGGATACACTATATTATATTTCATGATTATACTAACAACAATAGTTAATTGAATACAACAAATACATTATTTGTACTTAAGGAAAATATAAGGCATTCAATTTATGTACCGAGGACATTTAAAAGCACAAAATGTTTACGTTCGGATAAATCTTTTCAGTCTATAACAAGATTTATAGATTTACATTTAACATATACATGCATTCTCGTGGAAACTCATAGAGTACTTATCACTACCAGTCCGATTGGAATTAAAGCAGACAACACCAAAATAAGTCCTATCGACTGAAGATATAGGACAACAGGATAACTTCTAGAACCCTATCAAATATTTGGTTTAGCAGTTCCGATTACAGCGCGCTAATTTGTCCGCAACATCTAAACTGTAAAATAATACTTCAGGAACATTCGTTTATACATATGAAGTCGATTTTAACAAGCAGCTGACATGGCTGTTGATCCAGATAAATCCAAGTCTAAAGAACAAGGTTTAGTGTGAAAAACATATTATTGAATCTTCCAAAACAAAGTGCAGTTTATCAATACAAAATTTAACTGCATGTCAACTTCGACAAGAAATAAACGAGCCCTTAATATCATTTTACACTAAATGACAATGCGAAACAGCTGCGGCTTTGCTCAATACTTTTAATAGATGGCTCCATGGCCACCATTTTCATTCATATTATCTTTTGTGAGCTTCATTTTGCCTTTACCAAGAGATGTTTTAAGGATCAAATTAGGTATCTAATCAGTATCGATTAGGTACCTAATCAGCATTGCTGAAAAGGTTGGAGTACGACCCCTTTTCCGTCATGAAGGTTTGTCACACATCGCAACAAGTCTATCAATTGCAAAGTCTGCATGCAGTTGTGCTAAGTGCAGCACTTGTACTGCTAAATAATGCGAACATAGCTTCTACGAGACACGCAGATACTCAAAAGTATAAATACTGATAGCTGCAGAGAGGCGATATGCTGCTAATTTTCGACCAAAATTAATATGACCGCAGTTACAAATGGAGCACAGTTCAATAATACGAATAGTCTTCCAACGATCTTTTGGAGCGTGAGTGACGTTTACAGGGGGGCGCCACTTCTACGCAACAAACCTGTCAACACACTTTCCCTTTCACTCCTCATTCATCAAGCGTTAGTGCCACCTGTCACCGCGCACCTAAAGATCGTTGTAAAGCTATACAACTGGCAGAGTGGTCTCGAAATTGACGTGTCATAACTTTTATAGACTAAGGCATAACGGTAATGACATCTACCAATTTGCATACACTGTCGTAGCAAAGACAGTCTGTAAAATATAGCTTGATCTAAAACGGCAGTTTAGACTGTCTTATTTTGTCTCAAGAGTTAGAACCGTCATTACAATCAAGCAAATAAACAGACTTTCAGCGGGATCCGCCGGATACATACAGAACGAAGGTATTACAACGCTCCGCAAACTATTCCCATTGAACTAAACGCACTGTCGGCCTAACCACTTCACTTGCCGCATAGTCCTGCCGATTTGAGGTGGGCACTGTTCGCCAGTGTTTAGTTCTGTTGGCAGAACCATTGTCGTTGCGCCGTGGCCGGTGGAGGGACTAGGAGATGTGTCGCCGCCGCACGAACGCGTCCGCTGAGGACGAGGCGTATGAGCTGGGGACAGCCGCTTCTTCGTGCTTGTAGCCGTCCTTCAGTGGGCTGGTTCCTTCGTCCATTTGCTGTGGAAGAGGAAATTGGAATTGAACATAGCTTATTGAACACAGGTAAAGGGGTTGGAACAGTTATGCATGAAGCCTTGAAACTTTAAAATTTCACATTTTCGTGTACATGTCGCAGGATCATGATAAAATCAGGGTTTTGATCATAAACCTAGGTACATAGATATCATATACACATATCATTTATATCCACATTCAAACTGAATTATCTCAGAAGGTAGACCTTTTGTAAGATTAGACATTTTGTCAAAGAATATTTTGTCTGTAATTTAATTCTTAATCGATGGGATTATGTTTTATAAGATTTACACGAAAGATGCGTCATTTTAGGGAATTTCAACTTCAGGTACTTATTCCACAAAGGTTAGATTTTATTACTCTATAATTATTGAGCCTGAACCACACCTCGGACACTCCATAGAACGCTCGTAAAATAATCACCTATTACTACTACATAACCAAATGATGTTTGTATACGTGCAAATGTGTGCGTAAACTTTGCTAGGGCTGGTGGCGCGGCAAATGCAGCGATATTAAGTATACGCGTCGTCACTCGTCAGGCGTTCAACCCTGTCTATTGACCCTTTAACCAATCTTTTGACGCCAGGGGTGGGGTGCGGTATCTGAATCAGCGCGGGGAAGGGAGTGGCTGTTCTGTACGGAGTACTATTATCTCTTCTGTGCCTAAACTCTGCCTCCACTCGCTTGGACAGGACATAAATAATATTAATCTTATTAAGAAAAGTACAACGTGCAAGGCTATTTGCCTTAAAAACACTATAAAAATAACACTATGGTTTGAAAATCACGCTTTTTGAGGGCCATCAGGTCATGTACACTAAAACTAGTAAGTAAAACAAAAAATATGATTGATTGATTTGATAATAATATCGCCATAAAATTAGTCTCATGTAATTGTCGAAGGACCCACTATTCACTATAGCATGTCATGTTTAACAAACAAAATAAACTGATGGGTCATTCCATCAAGTTGGTTTCGAGCGCATATTTTTGTCATGACGTCAATAAATCTGAAGTGAGTGACGGACGACGCAGTGACTTGAGTGTAATGCAAAGTCCAACAGTGTACGGAAAAAAATATTCAAATCGTACTAATTAATAAAAAATGTACTCGGGGAATTACGACAATGACGAAACAATCTACCTGCCTAACTATCCGTCAGTTGCAGAGAAGGTCATTAAGTTTTATTTGTCCATTAAACCTTAAAGATTCTGTTAAGTCGTTGCAGAAAGCAAACTAAACTGATATTGTAACTGGGCGTTAATACTTATCTAACGAAACGTCAAAAGGTGTCATTAAAGCGAATTTACGTTGCACAAAAGCTCATTAGGCCTAACGGAACAATAGTTTTAACATAATGGATGTCAAAATTTAATAGGTCACCGAGCACCCATTAGTGTCCAGTAAACATTGTTTATTTGCAAGAAATTGTGTATATCACTACATACGATACAGGAATTAAAGTAATAGGTGCTTGAAACATTCCAGGTAAGAATTTAAATAAAGTTGCAGTACTACTATGCATTGTATTTTTAAGTTATTTTTTTATAACCTAAATATGTACTACAATTTCCTTGCAGGATGTCCATGTCAAGCCTCTCGTCACTTTCGGATCCAGAAATAGATATTCAGCGCCGCAATATCCCAGACAGGGTCAATTTATTTGATCAACACGATGGAGAGGATTTCCGAATCAGATACCGGTTCACGAAGAACGCGGTACTACAGATTCTAAGCTTGATTGGAGACTTGGAACCAATGACACAGCGGAATAAATCGATAAATGGCATAACACAATTATTGATATGTCTCAGGTTTTATGCAACGGGCTCGTTTCAACAGGTGATGGGGGATTTAGCAAACATCCATAAATCGACAGTTTGCCGCATAGTTCAAAAAATTACACACGCAATAGCCCAATTAAGCCCTAGATATATAAATATGCCAGACAGAAATGAATTGAGAACAGTGGCACAAGATTTTTATGAAATAGCTGGGTTTCCACGGGTGGCCGGTGCTGTGGATGGCACACATGTTAAAATAATATCTAGAGGAGGGATGCTCTCAGAAGTTTACAGATGCAGGAAGGGGTACTTCTCAATAAATGTACAGGTGGTTTGTGATGCCCAACTAAAAATAAGAGATATTATTGCTCGTTGGCCGGGGTCAGTACATGACTGCACGATTTTTAACAACTCACACTTGTGTGCAAATTTTGATATGGGTAGATATAATAACTATCATTTGTTAGGCGATAGCGGGTATTACTGCAAGAAATATTTACTTACCCCTTTCCTACAGCCCCACACACTAGCTGAAGAGGCATACAATAAAAGTCACATATCTACTCGTAACACAGTCGAAAGATGTTTCGGGGTATGGAAAAGGCGAAGCCCTTGCTTACAGAAGGGGATGACATTGACAAAAACATCAACCATTCTTAAAGTGATTGTGGCTACTGCAATATTACACAATATGTGCATAGAGCTGGATGAGGTAGAACCTCCAAATGATATTAATTTAGAAGATGAGGAAATTCTGCTACCTTTGCAGAATAGGCCAGAAACTGATTCATCCGCAAGAACTGCAATTGTCAATACAGTATTTTCTTAGTTACCTATCTATTTTGTAATAAAATAAATAAAACAAATGTATTTACATTATTCTCTTCCAATAGTTTCTATTAAACATTATTTCGTAACACTTCCAATAGGTAGTTATTATAAATAGTATATTATTACTACCAAGAGTTACTAATTTACTTATTAATTGCATCTTCATATTATGGTGCTGCTTATTCTGAAGGATTTCTTGCATTACTTTTTTCTTTTCTAAATTAGCCACTTGGCACTTCCTCTTACAATAGATTCTTTTAAAGCATTCTGCGGAGAGATTCTTTTTCTTTTTGATTGTACGTAGATCATCTGTAACAAAACAATGATAAAATTATTCAATAAGCATAAAATGTTCGTTTGTCTTAACAATACAATAATATGGTACCATTGAGCTGGTCTGATGATGGAGCTCGAAGGTGGCAGACGAAACCCTAGGATACTTATTTGTAAACCTGTCGGGTTTAGGCTCATCCGATTTCGTCATCACATGTACTATTCATATTTTAATGTGAAGTACTTTCTGATTGTCATCACCTGACGATGGAGTTGATGGAGAGAGTGGAAAACGGTACCCTGGGATTTTGGGATCATTTGATTCGGCTTGATAAAACCTCTTGAATTAGGTAGGTAGGTACTTACTTAAAAACAAGGTCTGCCAGTAATGTCTTCTCGTCGTGAGTGTAGTTGGCACCATGTTCCCTTTTTTTCACGTTCTCCATTTTCGCGAGGTCTTGAGACCGTTATTTATTACTTTCTTTGCTCTTTGGTTACACGATAAATACAGTAAACAAACCAAAACATGTGACATTTGACATTGACATTACATATTATTTTGATAATGCGTTTCGATCACGCATTTTCGTTCTTAGTTTGAAAAAGTCAAGGAAACAAAACGCAACCATTCACTCATTTGATGAAAAGATTCATTGATTTGAGTCACTGTCAATATTTTTGCTGATAACCACAGAGTAAGCTGTTTTAATGCCCGCTTTAGCTAACTAACTATATCTTGAGACAGAAATGGCTTTCTGCAACGTATGTTAGATTAACTAGTACTTTATCTTTAAAGCAGGTTTAGTTAATGGAGTAAATGAATGACCTTTTCTGCAACGGAGTGTATAACATGTAAACAGAATTTAGGATGCCACGCACAGGTAATCAGAAATCCACCGAGCTCGTTATAATTCCCATTCTCGTTCAAAAGATACAGAGGTTTTCTTTTTATTTGTTTGACAACATTTTATTTGTGTAAGGCTGTTAACCCGGCCATTAACCTCTGTTGAAATGCCATAGAACTTTGCCTCTCTGACATGAAGATAACAACAATAACAACGCTATAATAACACTGCTTTCCACATAACTTTTCCCTACGTAGTTAAGTTGACTATAGTACAAGTGTCAAATAACTAAAAAAAAACACGCATCACCAGCCTTCCAGTTTCATCAGCAGGTCTCATCATCAGGTGAAATTAAAAATCACAACGAATCTAATGAGCCTAAACTCGATGAGTTTACTAGTAAGCATCCCAGGGTTCCCGCTACCACCTTCGAACTCCATCATCAGACCAGCTCGATGGTACCATAAGAACCAGCTCCAAGAAATCTACTTCCGAATAAAAAAACAACATTCAAATCGGTTCACCCTGTTTTTGGGTTAAAAACGGGGATAAGCAATATCCGGTTGCCAAACTCAGGTCAAAATTCCTCCAAAAATAATTAGTGGATAACATCAATACTAAAAAACTAAATAAAGTAAAGTGACTAGTGACTATAAAGTGGAGAGCAAGGTACTTAAAATCCGACAGCTGTAGCCATATTGTTTACTTTGCAGCTTGTGCGATCTAGCCATATTATTAAAATCACCTTACATTTAGTTTAATTTGAAGAAACCTGGGGATCCGGCTAGGATTATTTTTAAATACCTACTTGCTTTTAATACACACAATTGCATTACAACAGCACATATATTCTATTACGTAGTATCCGGCACGATAAGTTATTTTCCCTACCTTTGGGTTATAATATTTTTATAGCTAGCATCACTGTTTCCACTGCTGCCAACGTAACGACAAAAAGTAAACTTAAACGGCCTACACGTGGCTCCACAAAACTCACCATGCAAAGTCCGTTCGCCAGCACCGGCCTCGCCTTTTTGCCCTTCGCATACCGCGCCTTGTAGAAGTCGCTGAAGAGGAACAGGAACAGGAAGCCGTGCATCGCGATCCAGTACACGAACACATGCGGGTACTGACAGGACGGACGGAACAGCACTTGCAGTTGGTGGCTGAAGATTAGCACGAACTGCACCTGTGGAGTGGAGTGGAGTTTTGGGTATAGTATCCTGCCTGCCAAATCACGTGGCAATAGGTCATCGACCTGTTAAGAAAATGTACGGGTATTGACGCCGCCACCGGCTATTATAGTAGGACAGGTGGGTAATGCTCCGGGTTATAACTCAAAGATGGGTAAAAACCCAGTAATTCTATAAAATAGGGAAGGAGTCACACACACACACACACTCTGTCACTTTCTTTGTCAAGCCATTTTGTACATAATGCTACCTACAACTATAAACAGATTTAGATTTATTTGACTACCTAGTAAAATACCGTATTGGGACTGTCAGCCAGAATAGTAAAAGACGACTGATTCCTTTATACCTACTGGCAACACACTTTAAAACGTTATTTTGCCTCCCTAGGGAGCAAGCAAAGTGCCTCATTATTCATTACCCTGTTTACCGGGACAAAACCAGCACTTTTCGAATAGATGGGATGTAAGTAGTAAACGGGTCGATTTCACGATTTTTTATGTCACACGAATGAGATTAATTGACGCGTCATTCGTGTGACCTGAAAGCGACCCAAACATGAGGAGGCCTCTACTCAACAATGGGTTCCCTGAAAGGCCGACGATGATGAAATAGTATATTTACCATCTGGAAGGCAGTGAGGTACTTCTTCCACCAGATGTACTTCTGGTAGCGGGGCCCCATCGCAGACACCATGTAGTAGAAGTACATGACTATGTGCACGAATGTGTTCAGCAGGGCGAAGAATGTCGAGTGGCCGCCTGTGGAGAAAGCGGGAGGAAAACGTTAGCACAGACCAATTAAATAGGATGTTCAGTTTATTGAAATCTAACAATCGAGAATCATAAATAAGTACATTACATATAAAACAATATTCAAATACGATTAAAATACATTGTCAAAAAATCTTCGCCGATACGAACGTGTCCTGCTAATCAAATTAGGTACTGTCAAAACGGCACTTTAGCACGTGACCGCGTAATATACAACTGCTGGAAATATACAATTGTGAGATTGTCAAGACATTTTGTACATAAAGCTTCAACTTCAGACTTGTTTCTAGATTTATTTGACTACCAAATAAATCTAGGAACAATGGACACAATCCAATTACAGGACCAGAGGCAAGCTGGGACAAGAGATAAATGGAGCGTATTGAGGCATTATTATTTATCGTTTCAAAAATATATGTATACTAGCTGACCCGGCAGACTTCGTGCTGCCTCAATTTAATATGAACTTTATTGAATAGCAATAAAGTTCAAATTGACTCTAGAAAACGATTGACTCTAGAAAACGTTTGTATGGGAAATAGAAAACAGCTGTTTTAAGGGTTTTCCCGGTAATTATTCGATTTTTTCTCGCCTTTTAAACCTTCCCTAGACCTAGACGAACATTTCAAGACAAAGATATGATAAATCCGTTCAGCCGTTCTTGAGTTTTAGTGAGACTAACGAACAGCAATTCATTTTTATATATATAGATTTGTAGTTTGTACATTGCTTAGCCTAGGGTCGAATGAATGAAGGAAAGTGTGACCTTTATTCTAATATTTCAAAGAAAAACAATTATCACCATTGATACGACCGAACGGCATTTTCTTCCAAATACAGGTGAGGCTTTGCTTCATTCACGAGTCCCATAGTCTTTCGTAAGATATTCACACAAGATTTTCTCGCGTTTTATTTAATGGTACGCCTAGCACGGCATCCACGACACAATAGAGGAGTACTTGCCACAATTTTATTATGTTAAGCCATCACATTATATTTAGCAACATACAAAAGTATATGTCATTTTATAGCGCTGACAAAATAATGCTGCTTTGTATTTGACTAAAGATTTATGTAATTATAAGATTCGCGTTACACCTTCTACAAGTCTTCATATTCATATGAATTTATTCTATATTGTACCAAACATCAGTCAGGTCAAGGTCAGTTTCAAGAAATTTTAAGTCTTCGTATTTTTTATAGGTCTCGCACGTAGGTTATCTTCTAGGTTTCAGATATACTTTACCATACCTGTCTTTCGACAGTTTAAAGCCGAAGTAAACCTGATATTTCGTCAAAACCGCCCAATTCTCGATTTAATCACCCGGCCGCAAAGTTTCTGGTTCTAAATGTCAAAAATCCTACATTATTTCGTATCCGTTGCGAAAATTTATAAAACAGGTTGTTCGTTTACATGAAATATACATAAGATTTGACTAATCACGATATAGCAGTGTGGCAGACATGGGTTGATGGCACTCCGGATATATCACCCGACTCATAAATGGCAAAGTAAGGTGTTAAAAAACTCCTAATATGTATATATATACTTTTATGTGAACAAGCGGACGAAACGTAAATTGTTCTGTCAACATTTTTTAAAGGAAAATTCTATATCCTATTCAAGAACAGCCTTTAAGTACGTCATTTGCCCAAATAACTCTTGAAATTTCATAAAAACAATGAGTAGGTGCTTATGTTATGAGCTGATCGAACCATAAAAAAAAACCTTATTATTTTGCGGAGTATTGTAAGCAGATGCTGATTTTTAGGGTTCCGTACCCGAAGGGTGCCAAACGGGACCCTATTACTGAGACTTCGCTGTCCGTCCGTCTGTCTGTCTGTCTGTCTGTCTGTCTGTCTGTCTGTCTGTCTGTCACAGATGTTGTATTTCTGTTGCCGCTAAACAACAAATACTAAAAAACAAAAGAAATTTAATATTAAGGGGGGCTCCCACAACAACTAACGTGTTTTTTTTTGGCATTTTTTATAGATAATAGTACGGAACCCTTTGTGCGCGAGTCCGACTCGCACTAGGCCGGTTAACAACAGAGAATACACGTCAATATTGTACTGTAAAATGTATGGTGTAATTTAGTCTGACAACAAGAATTAGTTTCAGATAGTAAACAGTGTGGTGTCAAAAGTCAATCAATGCAAGTCACAAATGTTAAGTTAAAAATAACTAATGTAATTTTCTGGGGTTATTCACGGTACAAGTATATTTGTGAGATTTGTTATCTTCATGAATGAAATTGAAATATCAGGTTCATTACAACGAAATTGAAAAATCTGTTGTTGGTATTTGTTAATAATTTGATACATCAACAACAGTAAAAAAAACTTTAATGCGAGTTCATTATATCCTTTAGACTAAGAAAACCTGATCATAATTTGATTACATACCATACATAAAAGTAAATAAAAAATTTGGCTGTCAAGAATGACTGGTAGAAAATTTCAAAAATCGGATTCCTTTACCGTTTCATTTCAACGGCATTTTATGAGCTATTTGGGCAACATGACTTTTCCGATGTAAAAAAAGCCTGCTGAATTCGGTTCTGAATGTTGCCCAGCCGAATTTTGGCTCCTCCACCCCTTTCCCCTTTTTCCTTGAAATATGTCCCTAACCGCGGTTTTAACTATTTTAAACAAAAAGTATTGCAGTTAGAAATAAAGTTTCAAGGACAAAATTATCTCTATGAAATTTTCTATGAGATGGTGTACTTATAAAGTTTTGTGGCAGGATTTGTGGTTTGTGAGCAATATCTTCCTGAACTTCTTCATTTTTTTATGAGCGTAGCGTCCTACAACGCTTGATAGCTGCTTACGAGGCTGGGAGAACTGTAAATCTATGAGAAATCTTAAAATATGAACCCCACGCCGCCGTTTGGGTTCCTTGGGTTTTTTTTTACCTGGATTGATCCCTGAGGGGCGGGAACTAGTCTGATATCTTCAGGCTAATCACCAAAATAGTGGAACGTCCGCAAGTTCTTGAATCACATGTGGATGCTCACGTCATTATTGATGGACAGGCGCTGGTCATGGCCATCGGGAAACCAAAAGATGCCCATAGTTTCGGAGACTTGGCCTCTGCAGTGTGCAAACGCTTATTCGCGTATTTGTCCACTTCCGGTTCCCGGACGCCCTTCTAGTTATAATTAAGTTCAGTGACCCTATGCCAGGACACATCACACGCCCCTATCGACCAGATTCGAGTTAGAATAAGACTTTCTTAAGTTGAGGCTCCGTTAGGCCGCTATGTTAAATTTTGGCAAAATTCGGCTCGGCAACATTCAGAATCGAATTCAGCAGGCTTTTTAACTTCGGAAAAGTCACGTTGCCAAAATGATTCATGAAATGACGTTGAACTTGAAAATGTAAATATAAACCGCCTGGCTATAGGGTAACTCCCGTAGGCCTACAATCATGAAATTTGGCACAAAGCAAGGTCTTATAGCACAAGTAAAGGGAAAAATATGAAAACTGCAAATTTCTGTCTTTCTTCAAAAATATTTAATTTGGTTTACACGGATGACGTAAGACTTTAGTTTTTTGTGGAAACCTACTTACACATGTTACGCTCTCCAAGTGTGATCGGAACCCTTGGTGCGCGAGTCCTACTCGCACTTGACTGTTTATTTTTGTAAAAATAACTCGGCTCTCGGTGCGCGCGCTAGCCGCGTGAAAACAATGACGCCGAAAACAACCGAGTGCGAGTCACAACCCTTCGTCACTGTCACGTGATTGGCATCGTGTCAGCGGTGTCCAAAGGAATATGAACGCTCGTGTCATACGTTAAGTGTCAATTGCGCATGCGAGCATATTTTTTGTACCTAAACTTGTCATTTTTTCGGGAGTGAACCTTCTGTACGTAGTACTATTAGTATTAACTAACTTTTGTCCGGGTCCGAATCCACCCCTTTTCCTTTACCGATTGACCCTTGCTCCCCGATGTACATTCTATACCGCCGATGAGAATGCGTCAGTTTTCAGAACAACTACCGACAAAACTAATTAACGCTAATCGTTGATGGCGATTTACTCATTACTTTTGCAGTAGGCATTACTAACGTAAATAAGCCCTGACTAAATAGTCTACAATAGTCCAGTACATAGCGAAGGTTGCTATACATAGGCTGGTAGAATCAAACTGCTTCACGACACATAGAACCTTGGGAGGCCTGTGCGCAAACAGAGTACATAACCAGGCAAAACGTTTGTTTGCTACCACTTAATTCGTTTAGTTTGAAATGAACACAGCGGTGTGTGACCATAATTGTAGTTTAACTCCTAGCTCATTAGGAACTTTTTACTATATCGATCGATAAAATCACAAAGACCTAGACTTTATTTCAAGACATGATGTAAAGATAGCTGAAACAAGCTAAACTTTAACGTTTGTTGTAGCATTCGCTTTGAATCAATTCAATAAACTATTCTGCTATCAGGTCAAAATATTCGACCTAGTCGATGCCCATGTGCCTGTTACACTATGCTCCTCGCTCTCATCTTCGCTTTACTGCAATGTTGCTGTCTTCTGTTCACATCAGGGAGCACTTATCCAGTGGAGAGCGCATGCATAGATACATTTTCCTTTGAAACACAACTCGCCAATTTACGGGCGGCGGGGAACGGGGTAACGGCCTGGCCACGGGACATTCGCCACAGCGAATAATCGCGCGGTGCAACGGGACAGAGCTAGGCGGCTGTGTAGCACCGCGCGAATTTCGCTATGGCGAATGCCCCGTGGCCAGGCCGTAAGAGAGCTGTGATTGGTCAGCCGCTGCGAAACTGTCTGGCGGCCTGTCATCGTACATAGCACCCTATATGTATTGTTGTCTTTTTGTAATTTTTCTGTGTGCAATAAAGAAATATCAATTTCAACTGTCTAGTAACCACGGTTCAAGAAATACAGCCTGGTGACAGACAGACAGACAGACAGACAGACAGACAGACAGACGGACAGCGAAGTCTCAGTAATAGGGTCCCGTTTGGCACCCTTCGGGCACGGAACCCTAAAAAGGGTGTCCCCATACAAGAAACGTGTTTTTTGTACATTTTCTCCTACTAAGGTGCGGAAGGAGCCCTTCATGCGAGTCCGCCCGCACTTGACCGATAATTGACTCACCGGGCGCGAATTTGAGCCCCATCCACACGGAGAACGGCATGATCCCGTGGTGGATCACGTGCAGCGTGGACACGTGCTCGTTTTTCTTCCTCAGCACGAAGAACAGAGTGTCGAAGAACTCCGTGAACTTGCTGAAGTAGTACCACCAGCATGTGTGCGCCATCTGTGGGGGGTGACAACACATACAACATAACATTTAGGGTTACCATCTCAGCGCACAGAAATCCAAAGCGGGGCGATGGACTGAGTCTGTACGTCTCTCTTCGGTGTATTTCCTTAGACTTAAGTAGAAATACATAACGTTGTATTTTTAAGGCTCTGATATTTTAAAAGAGGTACGGGGGAGTTTCTTGCCCTTCTTTGCTCCATCACTAAGCCCACAACTTCCGAACGAGCGGTAGTATACAAAAATATTAATATTATATTGACGTTGACTACATAAGTAATCTGTATCATTTTATGGTCAATAAAACATTTTGAACTTTTGAACTTTGGTGAAGCCAGAGACGAAGCCTAAGTTTGTGAGTCGTGAGTACGCGTGAGTCGCAGAATTTCGGTCGCGTAAATCGGTTTCGTACTAGAAGACAACTAATTTTGCGACGCGCGTGTGAACGAAACAGGAGTTTTGTATGAAACCGAATGCAGCAGAAATTACGCAACCGAAATTCTGCAACTCACGACTCACAAATTTACGGGTGATAAGGGTGAAGCCAGACGAGCGTAAGTTTGTGAGTCGCAGAATTTCGGTCGCGTAAATCGGTTTCATACTAAACTCATTTTGCGACGCCCGTGTGAACGAAACAGGAATTTTGTATGAAACCGAATGCAGCAGAAATTACGCGACTCACGACTCACAAAATCTCGTCTGATTTGGCAGTTGAGTGACGTTTGCAGGGGCGCCAGTTCAATGCAACTTAACACAACGAACCTGTCGTCAATCGATCGAATCGATCTGTTTATAGACCGTATCTGTGTAGCAGTGCAAATCCCGTACAGAGCCGCCAATAGCTGTTCAGGTGGGAAAAATTGGTACTACGGACTTGTCATCCGCCATCAAAGAGAATACAATATTATAATATGTCCGCTTTTATGAAGACTACTATGACACTAGCGACCGCTATCAACTGAACAGCTAAGTTGGTGGCACTGTAAATTGCCAGTCACAAGAAAAAATATGAGACAGAAAATACAGCAGCTGTAAATTAATTAAACATCTGAAAAGATGAAAATGACAATGAAGATGATGTCAATAGGCTAAGGTCTTGAAGTAGTCAAAGAGTCGATAAACACACCAAAATGAAAACTTTGACAATCTAACCGTGATCTTATTAATAGGGGTCAAGCAAGAGCGTAACTGAAAAACAATGAATAAGGGATTAGGTTGAGATAAGTTGTCAGTTAAGTTGCCATATTTGCCGTTGCCACCTTCATTAAAATACCGTATTTATTAGATACATTGGATAAAAACCGCCTGCCAAATTAACTCTATTAACCAGCCCAACAAGGGCCATGAAGGTTCCTTGTCACATTTTTAGCCCAACCCCTCCCTACGGTACCAAACTACGTGTAATGTTATTAACAGAAACTTGATCTAATTTCTGTACTGAGTCATTTTCCCAGGAAATTGTGTGTTATTCAAATAAATCTTTTAACATGAACTGTAGGAAAAATTGTATCCTTAATCATTAGTAATTATGACGCTCTACCACAGAGTGATTAAATACTTGCGACAGTCTCATATTCCACAAGGAGATTTCCTGGTGACTGGTTTTTACCAAGGTTTTTGTCTCAGATTGAACTGTTATGGACATTTATTGTGTCGTATTTTGGTGAATTTAGTTAAGTTTATTAGTATTTTTTTGTTTTTCTGATCAAGAATTTACTATGAGGAACAACATATTTTGAATATATTGAAGGTTTTCGGAGCATACATATCATTAACCTTGCCTTAACCCTTGCTTGGTAGTGAACTCCAAACGCTGCGTCGATAAAGATCTGATGAAATTCATGTATGGGAACTTTTCAAAGACCATTAAAAAGTAAAGAACAAGTACCAAACGACTCGATAGGTGGCGCAGCCTGCGCAAGCGGTGTCAAAAATTACCCAGATTAATTTGTTTCTTGTCCTGTACCAAAGACCAACACGGCCTTTTCTGAGCGTACTTACCTAGGTTCTGAGCTCAGATCAATAAAACGTTTTATTTTGCTTCTAATCTGGGTATTTTTTGACACCGCTTGCGCAGGCTGCGCTACCTATCAAGTCACTATATTTATTTATTTTTGAAAAGGCCTCATTGGCGTAATATATATGATGGATTAATTTGATTTTTTTCCAAAATGACAGGCACTGGTCTTTTTAACCGACTTCACAAAAGGAGGGGGTTCTTAATTCGGTTTTTAGAGTCAATTTAAGTTTACGTCGTCGGTTTTAACACGTGGACGGAATCGGTTGGCACAAGACATAACGATTGTCTAAATAGTTCTCCTATGTTCAGCAGAAGGTGCGGGCTGGGCATGATGACGATGAAGTCAAAGTCACCCTGGAAGATGATGATGATGAACTTACCCTCATTGCCATTGGGCTCCTGGAGTAGTCGACCAGTTGACACCGGAAGTCGTAGCTGCCCCACCAACCGCTCATCAGGTACTGTCGACAACATTATAAACTTACTACATCTGTACAGTTTGAACCTATATAGCGGGAACCTTTGTAGAAAGGCCGCCTAAAAACAACCTGGCGACGTTTAAGACGGCGCCCCAGGCAAAAACAGCCTTTAGCAAAACACAAATCACTCGGAATGACGAGTATTATTGCTGTACGTTTTTTCACTAGCTTGTTCACGAGTGTCAGCGTGACTCCGCTTTCCCATAAACGTTATTTTATTAATTTTGCTCGATAGAAAAGTCTCCTGAAGTTGCCAGAAAATCTGTCTGTCGCAATGTTTTATTTTACAATTTCGCACCGCATCTTGTTATTTATCTAATCATTATAAAAATGGCACAGTATCTTCCTCAGTTAGACTTGCTTGGCTTGGCTTTAACCTTCTTTTTTTAATTTAATTTCCTCTAAAAACCAGTTATGGATGAAATTCTAAGCTCTGATTGCCTAGGGCCCGCTCTCAACGGAGAGAGAGGCCGCCATAGTGAGCTCAGATTGGGCAGAGCCAGAGCAGATGGAACTAATGGAAGTACTACCTACACCCCTGCTCAGGGGTGACAAGATGAGATGATGACGTAGGGGGGGGGGGGGGGGGATTGGCTCAAGTTTATTTGTATCGGAACCGGCTGTGATTTCTCTTTCTCGCGTGGGGTGACAGAGAGTTGGGTGACCTTTCCCAGGGATATAATGTGATCGAAACTGTACTGCACACATAATTTACATCCACTAAGCTATGGAACGATGTAGTTACTATCGTTCTCTGAGGTATTTTAAAGAAGATGAAGACCTCTTATTTAATATCCATATTATTATTTATTTATGTAATAATTTGGATTCGACAGCTATATGACGTAGTTTAACCTTGAACTTGATGTTAGCGTGTTGTTGGAAATCTTCATGGTCATTGTAAAAAGAACACGTCAAACCTGCCAATCCAGAACTTGAATTATTTTATATCTGCAAACCAAGCAGCTTGATATTTTAAACAATTCATCAATTAAGATTTGATATAAATGTCGACGAAATCTACGATTTTTTATTACTATTTCCAGTACTATCTAAACTAATCCTCATTTTGACCTGCAATGTCTACAAAAGATTCTTAGCTGCTTGTTGGAAAGACAAAATGACTAATAATAATTATAGTTTTTTTAGGGTTCCGTACTTTAAAAAGGATCTCTTGTAGAATTAGTTGTCTGTTTGTCCGTCCCGTCTGACAGTCTGTCAAGTAAGACACTTTTGCTGAATTTGTTTGACACTTTCAAGGGAATCAAAACCTTATTAGGGTACTTCCCGTTGACCTAAACTAGAGTAATAAATTTGACACGAAGCAAAGTTTCAGAGCACATGGAAAATCCAAAAATTGTTAAAGACATTGGGAAGTTTCTGACCCAAAATCTGAATTTTGCGTACTCGAATGAAACCTATTGTAGTTGTTAGATGATATACTAACATCCTTTAAAATTTTACATTTTTTTTTCTATCTCGTTCGTAGGAATGCTGATAAAATTTATGTGATGAATTTTCCGCCGTGGGTAATTTTTCCATAGTAACGTAATGAATGACCCGAACACGTGATTTTTTGCGGTCACCAATAAAACCTGTGGTGGTGCAATTTTTTTTCGTATCTCGAATGTTGAAAAAATTACGCTTAGGTGATGAATTTGGAAAGCTAAACTGGTATATTCTGATACGTATGTATTAGAGATGTGCCGACTAGTCGGTAAAGCCAACTAATCGGCTATTTTCGTAGTCGGTGACTAGTCGGCGATTGATTGATTGATTTTCAGAATTCTTTATTGAATAAGTAATTTAAAGTAACATTGTATTGCTGATTGCAATCTAGCATACAATTAACAGGTTTTTACAATGTTTAGCAGGCTCTAACGCCTTTAATAAACCTTTAGCTTAAATCCTTCATTCTATTCTAAACTTATATTGTAAGTTTAAGATAATTAGGATCAGTAAACTAATAAAATGCTCGTTTAGTAAACGGATGGAATTCGTAGCATATTTGTAGCATAGTCGGCGATTAGTCGGCCATTTCTGAAGCCGACTAGTCGGTAGTCGGCTAGTCGGTCAAAGTCATAGTCGGCCCATCTCCAGTTTGTATGAACCGGTTAGGCCATTATATCCCATTCCCATTACCTACAATAATGCACTTTAGTCCATAACAAGTAGATGTCTCAGGCTGTATAATAATTCATATCTGTACGCGGTGGGTAATTTTTCCATAGTAATATTGCCAATGTCATTTGTAGTTCATTGAAAAAAAATAATTGCAATTTGTGCGGAACCCTCGGTGCACGAATCCGACTCGCACTTGCCGGTTTTTATCAGTGGTGTCCCATTGATAACAATGATATAGTAGCCAGCCTAGACACACTCTCGCTTATCTAGTTCGCATCACTTTATCTAAAAGCGGTATTCTTTACAATTGAAAACGAATCACGTTGACTCTTCGCATGGCCGTTAAATGGCTATCGTATCGACAATCGCGAATCGCGATAATGCGCGCCTTGTAAAGATAATGAAGTAAATGTAATGAGACTAATGAGTAAAGATGAGTTGTGTAAATAATGAGTAAAGATTAGATAAACTAAATGAGTTGCTTTGATTGGATTATAGGTAAATACATCATTGATCGGTTGTTTATCTCTTAATACCAATATAACATCGATGTAATCATAATTAGGGGATTAAAATAATACTGATTTAAGAACCCAAAAGAAAAGAATGGATAGATCAATGAATAAAATATCACGTATCGAGACAAAAAACAACTAAGAATACAGTTTTGTCAAGTTGTCGTTGATTAATGACAATGATTGGGTAACTTAACCAGTTTCGTAACAATGTAATACACGGATGATTCTTGATGTGCTTAAAAACATGTTGTTGGAAAAAATGAAGGAAAATAAATTGAAAACTAACTAAACCAGTCAAACTTGCTATTTAATTTAATGCTCACATTTGCATATACATCATGTATATGGAATCAAACAAGATAAAGCTCATAATGGAACCGTCACCATGGAACAGGTCTTTACATAGCATGGGATGTCTTCTGCTTTAGTGAACCTACGATTTGTTTAAAGGAACCAAGAGGTATGCTATTATATCAAAGATCCGGAACGGCATGCATCGATCGTACCATTGCGTGCACAAACAATATCACTTAAAAAAAAATTATTGACATCGCGGGAAATCCCAGGACTTCGATTGGCGCAGGACCGGATAAGTTGGCGCAAAAAAAAGGAGGCTTATTTATACCCAGTTGTGAGCGGATACAGTCAAGCCGTCGATACCAACGATGGAAAAAAATATTTAGTTTTGCGAGTTCTTTTTACTGGCTGTGAGAGATAGCATCGATAGAAAACTCTCCTCTAGTCTTACTCTCATATTCATAAACGTCCAATAAACCTATTATAGCTAAAATGCCGTTAAAATTAGTTTGTCTTTCTTTTTCACTTTGACATTTGTGTTTGTGACAAAGGGACAAAACACATTTTAGTTATCAAAGGCTTGATAAGTTTTATGAATAAGAGGGTTATTCTTATTATTCATCAATCCCAATCTTCGATGTCATCCACCCATTCTTTGAGTCGATTATGGCGGTAATTTCATCATCAGCAGCTTGTTTCCGCCTACTGCTGGGTATAAACCTTATCCTTTGTACCAACTTTTCTGGTCCTGTGCCAATCGAATTAAGTTATTTCCTCGCAATATTGGTAAGATCATCGACCCATCCAGCTGCTCGTAGATCCACGCTTCTATTTCCCTCTGGCCACCACTCAGTTAGAGATCTACTCCACCTGTCATGAACTCATCACTTCGCTTCGTCAAGTGTTCACTTCTATCCGGCACCAACTCACCTCATAGAATATCCAAGTGCTGAAGATGGTCTGTGCCAGATTGTAGACTATGAGGACTTCGCGCAGCTCGAAGGGTTTCCGGTTGGCCATCAGTCGGGGTCCTATCACTTTGGCGCCGACGGCATAGCAGAGGCACATCGCGATTGTGGGCAGCGGCGAGTCCATCATGGCCCAGTCCTTCACCCGCGGATCTGTGGGTGGGAAGAGCTGATTAGAGATGTTCCCATGAGAGCATACAGACAATAAAGCAGTTTTTGTGCAAGAATCTCGTGTGACAGATTGGTGATGTAATATTTAAGTAGTGTTATTTTATTAATTATTAGCACAGGGTGCTCATCCCATACAAATTAGAATTAGTAATCCTCCGTAAAAAAGAGATGGCGTGAGGAGTAAGATTTGTACTTTAAACGCCATGGTATTAGTTATCATACTTCTAGATGGCGCTAATCCTATATATCTGAGCGCCATCTCGTGGTATTTAAAAATTTTCGATGGTGCTGCACCAGGCGATAATGGCCTCGAGCTAAAGAAGCTTCCGTAGCATCTCAGTTTACGCCGGTGTCATATTTTGTTTTAGGTGGTCTATCTGTATTAGTATAATATATTTATTAGTATAGTATAGTATCTGTGTTTAGGTTGAGTAGGTACATCAGCGATCGAAGAAAGGACATTGCGTAGATGAGGGAACTCTGGCACGAGTTAACATTTAACATTTACATACAGGCACATACATTGCTTCTGGCCCAACACTAGGTTACCCTAGTTAGTTTACTTTTTCCTCGCATGTCACTTATAGATTAGTGATTTTGTCTGAAACTAATGCAAGGTGAACCACAACAAAATCACTGGACATTATAGGCAGACATACAACAGAAGATTTTGTATCCTTTCTCGAGGCGAGGTATCATACATCTACTTGCATTAGTCTTTGCACAAATCTATCTTGTGACGTGACGACCATACTCAACTATGCGAGCAATATAACAGAAGTATTGTATTGTGTGAGTATTTCATTCTGGAAATAGAATCGTCAAGTCGTTAATCCAAAATACAGAACATTTGTAACTACACTGTGGAAGTAAGATTCGTTTATGCATTTAAGATGCTAGTTAGGTTTTCCCCGGCTATGCTTATATTACTGAGAAACAATGCAAAAGTTACGCATACTAGTTTCAATGAAAACATTAGGTTTCATATTTGCACGGCAATAATGAACTCCTAGAAGCCATACATATTTGCTGTATTCTAGGTAGTTCAATCATAATAATCGTAAAACGTTAAACCCAAGAGGATAAACAATCGACGAGACGACTGTACTTGATCTTTGGGATCAGGGTGATTTAGTCTCTATGCGAAATTTACCTATAATAGGAGAAGTAAAGTAAATGTAGCCCATTAATGTCCCCACCGAGGGGCACAGGCCTTTACCCGGATCCGAGTAAGATTGAGCCATACTCCACACGCTGGCTCAGTGCGGATTGGTGGAGGGGTTTTACGACTACTACATACTACGAAGTAGTGATAGGAGAAGTACTTTTTAAATATAAAAGCAACTAAAACTGGTTTGATGTTGATTTGATTTAAATAACAGTAATTAAAAAAATATAAGCTGCCAAGTGCGAGTTGGACTCGCGTTGAGAGGGTTTCGTTCAACAATAATAACACCAACGAAATACCCTAAAATTCAGTTTTTCATACAAACTTTGCACCCGAAATTTAGGGGGTTAAAGTGGTGATTTTGGAATTTTTATGGGATATGGGTGCAAACATGTGCTTGCATACAAAATTTCAGATTTTTAGAACTTCGGGAAGTACTCTAGAGGTTTTGATGACATGCGAATAGGACATTATTGAGCACAACTTTTTCAAAATAAGTCTTAAAAATATTATTTTACATTTAAGATCATCACACTAAGCGATCACTTTCATTTGATACGTCACACGGCATAATTTCGTTTTTTTTTAAATTTTATTTTTCTCATTTGGCTCCCCGAAAGTAGCCCTCATATTCCATATTTATATATTTACATTGCACCTGTCTTTGGGTCACAGATATTGATATGTGTACAAATTTTCACCTTCATCGCCCATATCGGTCCAATATGTTCTGAGTAAATTGCCTGTGACATACGGAACGGACAGGCGCACGAGTGATCCTATTAGGGTTTCTCCTTCTGAGATACGAAACCCTAACAAGCTAATTTGCTTATCAATGGTTTTAACTATTAACCATAATACAGAGTTCTGCACACACGAGTAACTTTTTTAATTTTCATGCAACAACAAATTACAAATGGAACTTGAAATCAATGCGGTTTCGCCTGTAACATCTATAGTTAGTTTAGCTCTTTAGTAAAACGCCATGAATTGTTGTTTGCATGTAACTAAGGAACGGTTGTAAAGTAAAGGTTAGCTAGGGCAGTGGGTACTCGGATCGGTATATTGAGTTGTGTTGTGTATCATGTGCGTCACTGTGGGAACGGTTGACATAACTCCAATATGAGAGTGATTGTCAGACAGTCACACTCTTCATTACTGTAGGTGCCCCGCCATCCACGACGACGCGTGACGTAGCTATTTGTATCTTTCTTTTTCATCGGGGCACTCTGCTGAAAGACAAAGATGCAAATAGCTACGTCACGCGTCATCGTGGATGGCGGCACCTATAAACACAAGCAAGCATAGCATAATTATTTAGCGTCACGTCTTGTTCCCATAATATGGAAGGGACAGTAGAGTCCACTTTTAACGAGTTATTCAATACTCATTTTTTTCTGACAGGGGCTAACCCATCACCGCAGCTCTGGCGTTATGAAGGTATAAGTATTATATACTGTAGATATTTATTTACAAATATGCTCAATACCCGCGATTTCCCTACATTGGACCATGGGAAAAGGACACAGGACGTTTACGTACGTTTCCACGAAACATTTATAACTTTTAGATAGTTCCCACAGCACGCGCCTGGGACCAACAAACGCAAATGGTTCATTAGCACAAAAACCGCATGCAATTTAGCTTTAAGTGGGCGCATGCGATTACCGTCACCCCTCGTACAATAACCAATAGAGGGTCTGTGGCTGTGGCTTAGAGTATTCTGTGAGCTTATGCAACTATGTTGATGTTGAGTAAGCGAGCCTGCCTCCACCAGTCACCGTCTCCAGCGCCACAGAAACCTAATCAGGCCACAACGGACTTCGCACGGCACATTATACGCCAACCCGCCCGCATTAACATGTAATTGGACGACCCCGAATTAAGTCGTTAGCAAATACGACAATTGAAGATCAAAGTTGAATTAACTTTGAATTAACCTAAGCCGAACACGTTTTTGCATCCATTGACGCGCGTGAATAATTTGAACAACTTTGTTTATACGGAGCGTTGTTGCTGGCAATAACAAATGAAAAACAATGGGAAAAACACTGTCAGTGTGATTAGCTGTGAAATAAATACCCATGCATAATAGGCATTGCCTATAGTAGAGTCAAGTAGGTATTTAAATAATCTAAATAAACAAATGTATAATTAAAGTGACAGTTTTAAAAAATCTAAGGCTTCAAAACTAACATTGGTTAGTTTGAGGTTAAGATATATTTTTTAATGGAGTTTGTATTATATTTTTCTGTTGCTTGCTGCATCAGCGAATTGTCATCGTTGTTTACAATAATGTCCATATCGGACTATTTATAGGACTCATTATTTATAGGTCTGCGCTGCGCTTAAGAAGGGAATATTTAAGGGCGGGCCCGAGGCAATCAGAACTTAGAATTTCATCCTTACTTATTTTTAGAGGAAATTAAATATAAAATAAAAAAGGTTAAAGCCAAGCCAAGCAAGTCTAACTGAGGATACTATTTTTATAATGATTAGATAAATAACAAGAATACAAATTCAGATACGGTGCGAAATTGTAAAATAAAACATTGTGACAGACAGATTTTCTGGCAATTTCAGGAGACTTTGCTATCGAGCAAAATTAATAAAATTACGTTTATGGGAAAGCAAAGTCACTCTGACACTCGTGATAAACAAGCTAGTGACAATACGTACAGCAATAATACTCATCATTCTGAGCGATTTGTGTTTTGCTAAAGGCTGTTTTTGCCTAGGGCGCCGTCTTAACGAATCCTGCAGATTTCAGGCTGAAATACATACCAGCCCTGTTGTCCAGGAGGTCCCGGTACCAAGCGTGTATGCTCTCCATTTTTGGTTTTCTTCTAGGCCTGCTTTACGTTAATCTGTAACAACAAAACAAACAGTTCAAGATCTAAAACCAGACTACTAAAAAATCGCGAACTTATGAATTATTGTAACTAAAATTGTCCATAAACATTATTCTAAACATAATTGTCATATAAGAATACTTATTTAATATCCCCTTCGTGTCATCTTTAACACGTGATATTGGCGGAATTACTGTAGGGATCCACGGTAGAAGCCATTAATCCAAAAATTGAATTGAATTAAGTTTGCCCACTTGTCGATCTGTTTAAGTTTCTCGATCTAAATTTATTTCTTGTATTTTTGTGGATATCTGTTATTGGCTTTCATTCTGTATCTTTGCTTTTGTAATTTGTTTGTCTACGTGCTGTTGATGTCCCAAATAAAATAAGTAAATAAATAAAAACAGCAGACGGTCAAGTTTTATATTTGGTATGTTCAATACCCAACACGGCCCTTTTCCCTCTCGCTCGCACGTCTATTGTTCTCCATTGTAAGTTTGTTCGGCCTATGTCTTTTATGTTATGACACAATACCAATTACAAACACATTTTAAATCCATGACTTAACGCCTACTTTAGTGGGCACCTTAATTATTGAATTAAGTGTAACGTCACATAGCCTATAACCAGTGGACGATCAAGGCGCTCCTAAAAAAGCTGCCAAGTGCGAGTTGGACTCGCGTGGTGGGGGTTTCGTCCAACAATAATAGGAATAACACCAACAAAATACCCTAAAAGTGCCCCGAAATTAAGTTTTTCATACAAACTTTGCATCCCAGATTTAGGAGTTAGGGGGTTAGAGTTGTGGATTTCGGAGTTTTTGTGGGATATAGGTGCAAACATGTGCTTGCATACCAAATTTCTGATTTTAGTAAGTAGGACTTTAGTAAGTACCCTAGAGGTTTTGATGACATGCGAATCGGTCATATTATTGAGCACAACTTTTTCTAAATAAGTCCTAAAAATATTACAGAAATAAATTTAAGATCCTCTCACCATGCGCTTTCATTATTATTATTATTTTATTATCGTTTATTCGTGAACAAAATACATTGTACATTTGATATGTCACACAGCGTGTTTCGATTTTTTTTTTCCTCATTTGGCCCCCATATTCCATATTTATAATATATTTACATTGCACCTCTGTCTTTGTCAGTCACAGATATTGATATGTGTACCAATTTTCAACTTCATCGGTCCAATATGTTCTGAGTAAATTGGCTGTGAGTGACAGACGGACGGACGGACGGACCGACGCACGAGTGATCCTCTAAGGGTTTCTCCTTCTGAGATACGAAACCCTAAAAACCTCATTTGTCAAATTCAATGTCAATGATAGGTAGGTAGATAATTTTGATGTTCTGGGGGAACAGATGAACATGAACATACATCCGCTTAAAATCATAACTCTTATTTTAGCTTTGCCGTGGTCGGGTACAAATATTCGATCATCAATACACAAAGTCACAATAACAAGGAAACAGTTGCAGTCATGTAATAGTTGCCTATATGCTGATTTATATCTGCGTTCAAGGTCTCATATGTATTAGTCCACTTTCAACGATGACTTGCGTTGACGCTGCATCTATTTTCGATGCAGGTCAATGTTAATTTGGTAACACGGATATTGAGTATCTCTAGGTATATTGAAGGGGTTTCCCAAACGCGATTGCAATAATGAATAGGTATGGCAGAACAATAAGTTTTCAAGACTTATGGGCGTTGCATTTACAAGGCAGTCAAGTGAGTGGTTCTAGGTTCTAATTCTGGGGTGGAAACAACCCCAGGTCTTGGTTGTTTATTAGTATATGACTCTGTTTTAGCTCCCACAATACAGGTTATCCTAGTGTGGTGCCAGAAACAATGTATGTGCTTCTATAAATATTTATGTTTAGGAAAAGACGCCACAACACTGGAATTCTCACTAATACGGTCGGAATATGCATTCATGCATCCACGGGCAAGCTAGCTCGTGATGTAACTAGTGGTGAATGATAGGAGTCATTTGCATTTTAACCTGCAATAATTGTCGGCATTTCATTCTAGTCCATTGACATCACTGCATAGTTATTGACAAACTGGCGTCACAGCATCATACGTTTGCAGAAAAATCAAATATTCAAGGGCAGGAACAGGGAAATAGCTTTTTAGTAGTTGCGAGTAAACTTGAGATTCACGATCCTGAGACGGAAGTGTGAAAGAATATGTGGACATTGCGGCAGTTGTCCTTTTAAAACACCGGCTGTTTGCAGATTACGCAGACTATGAGTAATTTTTCCTGTGGTTATCATAAATAGTCGCTGCGCCCTTGAAGCTCAGGGAGAAAGGTGAGCTGTCCGATCTACCTGCCATTCTACTGGTAGGGTGAGCAATTTTAGCAATGAGAACCTTATTTTTCAAGACATAAGAACTTCGTCTACCGAGATCACCCGTGCCCCGTGCAACTTGTGTTGCCGAAATCACATCTGATCCAGATCACATGGAAAATCCAGCCAATAACACTGAGAGTAAACAATCTCATATGAGTAATGAAAGCGAAGGCAGTTCATTTGTGTACGTAAATATTAACCAAGGAGCTGTACCTCTGTAAATAAGTTTCTGTCCAGTAACATATTGGCACGTTTCACACTAAAACGCATCGGAATGACTTTGAATCGTCACGTCGCGTTTATGTAAACGTCAGCAAAACTAAACGGCCCTGATGATGATGATAGCTAAATACTATTATGTATTTAATATTCATCAAGAATACGCTGTGATACCTTAGGATTATGAACCTTACAAGTTTTCCGTAGCAAAGAATTAGCGTGCAGAATGCTTGTGTCAATAGTCAACACGCACAACATGAAGAAGCCTGTAAGGTCGGCCTCATCGAAGATTGTGATCTATGATTAAAAAATTAAATACACGAGATGGCTAAGAGTGGTGTGAATCTGCGATTGTTGTTGAGCAGTAGAGCCCAGAGACGAAATGACGTGAACAACGCACCGGTGCAACGACTCTTGCGCAACTGTGTATTGTTCCGCGACATTGACTTGAATAAGCCAGCAGAATCGGGATCGTTCCCTTTAGATTCACAGCACGACCGACCTAACACTCAACTAACCAGACCACTTAAACTTCATCCAATTACACAACCTGCTCGTCCGTAAATGGGTTGTGTAACGACACTAAAGCTCCCCGCGGATTCCGGCGAAATGGGCTGATGACCCCATTTCTGGGGCTAATTAGGTCAATGGGTTTACTCAGTGGACTCAGGCAGTGGGTGACGTTGACGTCGCAACTTTCACCGCGACGGCCGAGTGGCAGGCAGGTCGCAGTTTTACGTAAGGGTGTTGCGCCAGCTCACGCCGCGCCGCCGGGCCGAGCGCCGTGGGGCCTGCACCGCCCTGCAGAACCCACCGCTCCGTCGAGAGCCTCTCGCCCACACTTTCGGACATCTTCGATCGGACCCTTGCGCCATGTCAACGTGCAACACCAAACGAATAGTTGATGATATGTTGCGATAAGATAAGATCTATTAACATCAGAAACCATTGATTACTAAACACATGCTCTGCGGTCAATTACATTGAAATATTGCTCAAGTCTAAAATTAGCTAAAAAGTTGTATGCTATAAACAAAACCACATGTGTACGACCTTGTCTTGTGTTGTAATCTGTCCATCTAAAATACCAATATTATGTTTGTCATCATGACTAGTTAGATGTAACAGATAACGCAAATCCAGATGGAGTGGACTCATCACGTGATGTAACAACCAACAACGCTACAAGTACAGTACTATTGGACGGTCCGTTCAGTTCCGCTCGGGAGGAGGGGCGGGCAGTGTCAATGTCATGTCTGGCTTGTCTAGGTTAGCACGGCTTATTACGCCGGTATCTTCCGGTTTCTAGACAACTGCTGCTCCGTTTACTCCGCATAACCAGTCTAACTAGACACGTATATGGGTTTGCCTGCTCAAAAGCGACTCGATCTTCTATCATCTATCATCGTTTTGAAAAGTCCTGGATGTCACTCCAGTAATGTCGCATAGTTTGAACCTTTTGTGTTTGGTGCCTAATCCAATTCCAACTATTCCCCGACAACTTTTTCAGGGCATCTGTTTATTTATCTATCCTCGTGGTCTCCATCTAACCCGTCTGATCCAACTAGTGCTAACTCAGTATCATCTAGTGCCACCCCCAAAAATAAATTCTGACACACCCAATACCTGTAATGTGGTATCGTGTTTCGCATACGGTACGCGGTTTGTTACCCTGGGGTTACGAAACGGGGTGTAGGTCGAGGTCGAGGACAGCGATGTCGGGTGGACATAAAATTCACCGCGGCGACAATGTTTGCGCAATGCCATCGATATGCAACTCAGCGAACATCAATTGGACGCTGAGCAGCAATGGCGCGATGGCTGGTTGAGCAATGGACGGTCGCAGAACTGATTTGTTTTTCAACGCTTAGATATGTTACTTGTCAAATCACAGATTAATAAATATTCGGTATTTAATTAGAAATTGAGTAGAGTTTTCTAAAGAACCTGAACAAAATTTGCTTTGGTCTTTAAATGTTGTTATAATTATTATTATAATAACCGGCCAAGTGCGAGTCGGACTCGCGCACGAAGGGTTCCGTACCATTATCTATAAAAAAACCGCAAAAAAATAATTATGGGAGCCCCCCCTAAATATTAATTTAATTTTAACTTAGTTATTTATTTTTGAAGTAAATAATATACTCAATATATTGTGAACATTTTAAGCATCTACCTGCTACCATTATCAATATCGAGCAAAAATGAGCTAAAAAAACACGTTTGTTGTATGGGAGCCCCCCTTAATATTAAATTTCTTTTGTTTTTTATTATTTTTTGTTATAGCGGCAACAGAAATATATCATCTGTGAAAATTTCAACTGTCTAGTTACCACGGTTCATGAGATACAGCCTGGTGACAGACAGACAGACAGACAGACAGACAGACAGACAGACAGACAGACATACGGACAGCGAAGTCTCAGTAATAGGGTCCCGTTTGGCACCCTTCGGGTACGGAACTCTAAAAATATTATTTTTCAATGACTGAGTAAGACTCTATTTTCAGGAAAGTCTATGAATTTTATCATCACCAACAGAGGTTAGATAAATATATGCAACGGTAGATAAATAATATGCAACGGCGTACAATTGTAAATTACAGCAGACATTTTTGTTTACAATAGTGGAAAACTGGTAACCACATCTCTTTCAAAAATGGACCGACATCAATAGACCAACAATTGTACAGCCGCAATGTATTGCATCCCAAATCTTTGGCAACCCGTTGTTTAATACATGCATAAATTACGAGCCTAGAGTGCAGACAGATGTGCTGTTAACAAATACCAAACCAGAAACGAAATACCTGGGTTGGTAAAAGGAAAATAATTTAAAGCAGATTTGGCAATGTTGCTCAAGAATTTATCAGACCAGCTTCAATTTGTAAACCGTATCATGATTGCATACGCCTGGTTGTCCTCTATGTGTTATGATATGATGATGAAAATGGTTTCAATGACCTTCGTGTATTTATAACGTATTAAAATTATTTTTGAAACTTACAAAAGCTAGTAAGCTTTTATAAGTCGCTGAGGTCTCTTTTATGTGACCTATTTTATTTTTGGCTGTCTGGATTTCTCCATGAAAAATTTACAAACAAGCAAGATACATTTTACCTGTAACCTACAACAAATAAACATTCAGCCTTGATTGGGTAATTATATTCGTGATGATGATAGTTGATAGATAGGTGATGATAGTTTTTGGGGGTCGCCCGCCACTATAAAAACAACAAAGATTATATCATGACGAGATCCATTAACCAACAGTGATATCTAATTTAATGTCCATTTCGGTTTAAAAAGAAGTACCTAGGCAGTTTCATAAGTAAAATCCTAAAATGTTATCAAAACTCATTAATTAACACTTACTACCCACGTCATCCCAAATGGGAGTTTTGTCTAACACTGAAATAGATTAATGAGAGAGAATCATAATACTGAGTAAATGATCATTTAAGAGAAAACGAAGAATGAAATTATTTCCAAAATCCGCATATTAATGTCCAAATAAAACACACACAATAGATAATGCCGAGGAGGACTGGATGAGAATTCAGGATGCTTGTTTTCTCATTTTTTGTGTGTAAAGACATTATGAATTATGAATGAAGTGACAGTTGAACCAGAAGATTAAGACCAGGGACCAAGACCGAACATACTAGAGATGCTGCAAAGACTGATGATGACATGATTCCTTAGTATTAGAAAAATGATAAATACAATATCAAACATGTCCCAAACATTGATGCAACATCGCGCTATTGGTGTAATGACCGAAAACAAGTGACTCTAGAATGATTTTTCTTAAATATTAAAAGGACAGCTAGATTAATATTAGAATATATTAATATTAGAATAACTAGTGTGTAATTTGGGTACTCACGTGCGGAATGCTACCCGAAGAAGGACTAACGGAAAGCGTCCTTTCTAAAGGAGCGTGCTTGTATTGAATACAAATAAAAGATCGAATGAACAAGGCTTCAGTGGCGCGCACACAGGGCGTCCACTGGCACGACAGGTAGCGACTGACGGTAGAGCGCGCGAAAACTTGCGCGGTGCGCCAGCGCACGCTGGAGCTTCGCGGACGCGGACCTGCGTCACAGAGACGTCAGCCAGCAACTCACAGTATGTGAACCGAGGAAAACTCTCCTGAGTGGGTTGGCAGAAAAGCCTTTGCTTCGGACTTTAGATGGAAACCGTAACCGGTTACCGGATCTATTAAGCCTGTATTGGCATCACCTTGAAAAAATATTGTGACTTCATTAATTAATATGTGTATTTTTTTGGCAAAGATAAGCAAAAAAGCGTGCACTATTAATCAGAAAACGAGTACCATAATCTTGGAAGAGCGAGAAGGCCCTTCTCGCTCCGCCGTTTATAGTTCCCATTGCTAGTTTGTATGGACGGTGTGTCTTCACGCGAGTCAAGGGAATGCGACAAAACCAAGGGGATTCATCAAACAAAACTCAATTGATCATCCAATCCAATCAATCTTTATCCCTGAACTTGACTGATTCTTGAGGCATAACTTATGCTAGGTGTAAGCTAATACTTATTAATTAGGGACTAATACAAAAAACTAGTTGTCAGCAGTGTCCTCACCTCGAAAATAATTAAGAAAATAAGAATCTGCATTGCACTGCACTGCCCATCCCAAGTGACAGGGAGAAAATTATATCAACAACAACAACAACATATTATATAGCGCCTTTTCCATCACCATCAGAGCATTATGAAATTATTATATTCCAGGATGTTTTTAAAATTATTATTATAGTGAATTAAAATTGATATTTAACTCTTGACATAATTCCTGTTGCATATTAAACGCTAAAATAAACCGATTTTTTTAAACAAGTATCGATGCTGTAGGTATATGCGTAACTACATTTTTTGCAGACTTGTTTAAAGCGAAGATATATTTTGAGCAATCCATACCTCCTTTATTATCTCAGCACGACACTACTCAATCACTAATAACTCGTAGATACTGATATTATTACAAAGTAAAAGCGACGGAACCGTCCTCTAGTCTGCTGTTTACCCAAATATGATCTGAGGATTATTCACCATGCGAGCACATTATATTATCGAACAATCTAACGTCACTAAGTTATTAATTAGATGATTAAAGAGGGTCTTGAGCGTAATGGCATTGAAATTCAAAAATAATTATCATAGTGGATTCGTTAATTTGTTTTGTCAACAAAAACCTGTCGTGCAACGAAAACGCAAACGAATTAGGGATATCCATTGCACGTTATAGGCTCTAATTTGACTGCCTAATTGGGAAAATATGAAGGGATTTTATGACGTTGGTATAACAAGATCTAGAATTATATTAGAACTGGTTTCATTACGCACGATAAAACCATTTATTTTCTTTGCAAATGATTTCAAGAGTTTGCATGAAATACATAAATCGCATTATTTGCAAAAAATGTCATCATGATTCTTCTTTTTATTTAGCAGTGTTTGCCATTTGGTGTCTAATTAGTTTATCCCTTAGACCAAACTGAGTGCTAGTATCAATTCTTCGATGGTGTTATTCAGAATACGTACTTATTTGAATGAGCAATATTTTTCTGCGGAAACTTAGAACGTACAATGGTATATTGACAGTCGATTGTATTTTGAAATCTCTGATTTGTGTGAAGTGATTGAACAAATATATGATATCATTTATGGAAAACATTATTTAAGGAATGATCTCGTAGAGGAGTCAAGTTGTCATAGTGAATGAGAGCCTGGGCTGTTTACATTGGTCAAGGACAGTGGACAGTAGACCGTGGACAGTGGACAGTACAGTGGTCTAAACCGATCGGACAGTGGCAACTTGGCGAGTCAACTTGGCTTTCATATAATGGGCTGTTACCATTGGTCAAGGACAGTGGACAGTGGCGATATTATATGAAAGACAAGTTGACTCGCAACTGTCCGATCGGTTTACACCACTGTACTGCCGCTGTCCTTGACCAATAATGTAAACTGGCCCTTAAGGGCTGTTTACACTGGTCAAGGACTGTGGACAGTGGACAGTGGCGATATTATATGAAAGCCAAGTTGACTCACCACTGTCCGATCGGTTAACACCACTGTACTGTCCAATGCCCACGGTCCACAGACTGGCCATAACATCACCACTGTCCACTGAATGAGTAGCCTGGGCTGTCTACATTGGTCAAGGACAGTGGACAGTGAATAGTACAGTGGTGTAAACCGATCGGACAGTGGCGAGTCAACTTGGCTTTCATATAATATCGCCACTGTCCACTGTCCTTGACCAATGTAAACAGCCCATTATGGAAATGCATAATAAGATAATACAATAATAATGTCCATTTCATTTACAGAGCACTTAAAACTGGTTCTCAGAGCGAAGACTGAAGTTGAGTTAACGTCTATCAACGTCAATGATGGTCAATACGGGTCATAACATAACTAAATCAAATATACAAATGCCTACGTCCAATATCGATTCATTCCCTTCAATTCTAGACCTAAGTCAAACCATCTATTTTTGGAATGTCATTTTTTAGGGTTCCGTGCCCAAGGGGTAAAAACGGGACTAACGTCCGTCCGTCCGTCTGTCTGTCTGTCTGTCTGTCTGCCACCAGGCTGTATCTCATGAACCGTGATAGTTAGACAGTTGTTTTCACATATGATGTATTTCTGTTGCCGCTATATCAAAAAATACTAAAAAACTCAATAAAATAAATATTTAAGGGGGCTCCCACACAACACACATGTTTTTTTTCCTTTTTCATAGATAATGGTACGGAACCCTTCGTGCGCGAGTCCGACTCGCACTTGGCAGGTTTTTATTTTATTTGGAGCCCTAATTCTCTGATTAAAAATAATGCTTAAAAATCATTTTGGATGGAATGTTACTTCTAGTGGTAGATGTACCGACAGAGGATAGTGTTCGTGTTTGGACTGCAAAAACTGATTTCAAGGCAGAGCCTAACATTGTTAAAGCACTGGCAGTCAGAACTCCATTCTACTAAGTCTATGAGTAAAATCATCAAGAAGAATGGGTAAAGAATTTTATTCTTTTACGTAGTATTTTGTCGCTCAAACATAGAGCAAGGGGTCTTGCGAGATACTTTGAACATTGAACAAGTAGAGCAAGCCATTAAGCTACAGATGAAGTTGCAATATGTTACTAACTAGATCAAGAAGGCAATTACTCGTTGTTGGAGCTCATAAATAAAACCAAGTATAAACTAGGTAGGTTAATATTTGCATTCAAAAGCTGGCTGTATTTTTATTTCTGCAATTTAGGGTACCTACATCGGATACTTTACAAAGAATCTAATATGAAACCGGATACCTATAAATGGTTATAAACTAAAAAATAAACAGATTGAAAGCAAGTTCATTTTTATTGAAGGATTTTTATTAAAATTGTTTACGCCATATCTTCCTTAATTTTAATAATTTCAAAGCTAAGGTCTAAATTGCCACGTAATAGGGCAACACCTAACACTGACCCTGACCCTAAAATACTGGATATGTGAGTTCCCTACATCGAAGAATTGCCCTTTGAGGCTTTGATTGTCTCGATTCTGGAACCGAATACTCCAAAAGCATAGAACAAAATCAATGCGTAAACATAGCGCGTAGCTTTGTGGCCATTGCATTGTACATACAAGACAGAGATACCATACAAGTATCATTTTGTTTTGGCTACACAACACAATCCTTCAAGTCCGATTGGACATGCCGGACATTAGAAAGAGATACTAGAAGAAAACATGGGAACATAAGTGACATCTGCACTACTGCGGTTTCTGGTAGATAAACCAAATACTTACCTATTTAATTTAAGGCGCCTCATGACCAAATCAGGGGTGCTTTTTTCATATGTATTTCAGGAAATACTCGGCAAATCGTAATTTATTTCTGGTATATGTAATTTGACTATACAATCTAGGGTTTTCATGATGGAAAACGTGTTTGGATAAAATTTTCTCGATAAAAAATAAATCCGAAGTCAACCCTTTTTTCCAATATTTTTTCCTATTATACCGCAGTAGTAGTAAATATGATAAAGATAAAGATTGATGATGGTGATGATGATGAAGATCTTTCTATTAATTGTAATATGTGGGGAATAGGCCTGACGACTTTATCAAATAAATAATCAAAGATTTAATGATTCTAAGGGAAAATATGAAAAGGATTAAAAACACTAATTTAATTTGATTAAAATATTGAGATTTTCAATAAAACGAAAAATCTAAATACTGCAATCGGCCATTTTGATCGAAACAGGAATCATAGCGCATGACGCTGCATGACGTCATAACAATGTAAACATCATCTGATTTATGCTGATTACTTACTCATTTGGACACTGACATGTTTACTTATGCGCGACATCAAAGCCGACGCCATGACACCTGAGAGCTTTTTTCGCGCACTATTACAAAATATTAGAAAAATGGATTTAAACTTCGTTAAACTTATGGCAGAGGATTTCAAAATCTTTCATGATGCCTATTGTTGTTATTTGAAGATTAAAATAAAATTCCCTAAAATAGCTTATTTTTTATGTATTTTGTTTTTGTTTTGGCGCTTACGTCGATTCAGATTAAGTGCGAGCGCACAATCGCCATCCCACTTGTTCCTATTGCCGAGTTATATTCGCTTCTCACTTCCGCAATCTTCGTTGACCTTGGTTTGTAATTAATTATTCATACCTCGCCTTAAAAAATCACGCAGATGTCAGGGTATATTGCCATCATTTATTTTCTAGCATTTCTTGCCAAGGTGTAGCTTACGTCTTGTCCTGTTTCTGTTTTGTCTATTTAGTGTGTACAGCGCCTTAGCCTTAACTCACGTTCTAGAGATAGTGGCACTTATAGGACATTGCATTGTGATGGAAACAAAACAGGAAATGCACGGAAAAGCAAAGTGACCTAGCCTTGCCACTCGATTTTCTGGAGTATCACGATCACGACATTTGAGACTGTCTTGTGATATTGTCGATGCCAATATCATTTAAAGTTTTACCTATAGTCTATTCGTGATAAGAATGCAGTAAAGTCATCACTGTCCGGCGGCCTAGCCACGCCCCGTAACCAATCAAATCGTTTCCAATTATCAAGCCAAGTTCACAGTGGCCAGTTGAAAGCAAACTTTCGAACGCGAAGGTTGTGTCCTGTCCTGTGAGTGTGTGTTAACAGATTTAAATTTAAATTTCACTGCATTCTTATCACGAATAGACTGTAGGTACTATAGAAAGGGTTAAAACAAACATAAGGTCGTAAAATCATGATGTTTGGCCAATGGATGGCTGACATTGACCTTTGTATCCTGTTTTAAAGTGTACAGCCCGGGTTACTAGATTAATTCGGCACAGTTTAAAATATAAGAGATTTGGCTACGCGAGATAAGGTATTAGGCGCCCGTACCTAAAGGACCGTTTTGGCCGAATACCAACTCTTATAGCAAGACCTAAACAGTACTGCCTTGCTTTTTCGTATGTTTTAGCACGAATAAGAAGGGCAGTAGGTACCTGTCCGTCCGTCCGTTTCTTGTAGAGCTTCTTTTGAACTATAAAACATATACCTAGCAGTTATTTGTGTAAGAGATTTAAAACAGGCCAAAACTAAAAGGCTTGCTGGCTACAGAATCCATAAATGTTGATTATGCAATATTGATGGCAAAAAGAAGAAAAACAACGAAAACTCCATCTCGTGGTTGCGGTTTTTTCTACAAACACAACAACCTGTTTTGAGATATTAATAACGCTTAAAATTTTGGGCAAATAAAGTTCTTTTTTATCGCAATAATTCTCAAATCTATTTTTGGCAGAATTTAACACCATATTGTGTTAAATTTGTGTTAAAACACGAGAGTACAAAGTTTTTAAATCAATGATAAAGTGAGTTAATTGAGATTTGTTTACATACCTCTGTAACACTACGGACGGAGACGGAGCTAATAGAGGGTGATTAGTTGGTTACACAATACATTACATATAAACGAATATAGGTGCGATCCCAACAGTCAGTATTTAGATGACAATTGATAGTCACGGAAAGACAAATACGATTTTTTTTAGGCTGTTACCTGGATGTATAATGTCATCCAGGTAAAAACAAATTACGTTCTATAGTTATTTTCATGTAGAAACAACAACTCAAACATGTTTTTTTCGGATTTAGGAAGTGTCTCAGCTGGAATATTTTTTCAAAGATAGTGATTTGGGGTTACCAATCACCCTAATATAATTTATTCCTTTTAAAGAAGGAATTGTATGGAATAATAAGTACAGTACGGGGCCTTTGTTTTGGGACGTTGGGTCTCGTCTCGCTCGCTCTCTCTCTCTCTCTCGCTAAGTCAAACGCCGAGTATCAAACTCGTGTCGTGTCGTGCGTGGCACTAACATGCTCGTGTCGTCGCGCGTCGCGACAAAGGCCCCGTACTGTAGATAATTTTGTCATTAAGTTTTACTGTGCATCAGTCTATTACATCAACTTCGTTAATTTAATAAAACAAATCATTAGCGGGAACAAAAATAATAACTTTATAACATTTTAGGTGTGTGATGTGAGCACAGCCGTCATAGTGATATTTAATAACCGGCCAAGTGCGAGTAGGACGTCGCGCACGAAGGGTTCCGTACCATTATCTATAAAAAACCGCAAAAAAAAACACTTTAGTTGTATGGGAGCCCCCTTTAATATTAAATTTATTTTGTTTTTTAGTATTTGTTGTTATAGCGGCAACAGAAATTCATCATCTGTGAAAATTTCAACTGTCTAGCTACCACGGTTCATGAGATACAGCCTGGTGACAGACAGACGGACGGACGGACGGACGGACAGACAGACAGACAGACAGACAGACAGACAGACAGACAGACAGACAGACAGACAGACAGGCAGACAGACAGACAGACAGACAGACAGACAGCGAAGTCTCAGTAATAGGGTCCCGTTTGGCACCCTTCGGGTATGGAACCCTATACCTTCACGGCCAAACATTCTGCACATGTATAATAATAATAATTAGCTCATTTATGTCCCTACCGAGGAGCATGGGCCTATACTTCTAAAGTCTTCACAAAATAAAAGGCCTGTTTTGACAGTTCACGCCCATGAAGTTTTAACCCCTAATGCATAGGTAATAAAAGCCAACCGGTGCGTACAAGGAAAGCATACAAGTTGCACCTAGGAAAACCGCTTCTATTACCTACGCATTAGGGGTTAAAACTTCATGGGTGTGAACTGTCAAACCAGGCCTTTTATTTTGTGAAGACTTTAGAAGTATAGGCCCATTTTGTGAAAACTTTAGTATACAAGAAAGATTGAACCATACTCCAGCACAAAATGTTATTATAATTAATGGTGATACATTATTATATCATATTATTATATCATATTATTATATTTTTACAGTTTTGACAGTTCACGCCCATGAAGTTTTAAACCCTAATGTGTAGGTAATAAAAGCCAACTGTTGCGTACAAGCAAAACATACAAGTTGCATCTAGGAAAACCGCTTATTTACCTATTTGTTAGGGGTTAAAACTTCATGGGCGTGAACTGTCAAAACGGGCCTTTTATTTTGTGAAGACTTTAGTTGTTCTACCATTACTTATGGCTAACTAAAGAGTAATCCCAAAGGGGAATTACCTCTACATAACACCATCACTCAAAAAATCTGCTCATAGTCAAAGACTGATTGCACAATAACTAATAACAAAAAAAAAAAACTTATGGCTTACTTGTTCTCTTGGCTTCTGTCCCTCATATAGTTGCTTCCCAAAGAAATAATTGGTCAGAACGCCTAGTGCACAATTCCACACACTTGACTGGTTTTTGTAACACCACACACAGGGGCAGGTTGACGTTGCCCCAACCTGAGACCGTCTCCAGCTCCTCGAGCCCTTTGACAAGTGGGACGGGAAGGACATGACTGACCTCACCATCCTGCTGAAGGTCAAGGGCAAGTGCACCACAGACCACGTCTATACAATACCAGTGAACTGGTTTTAGGTGTCCTTCAATAGGAATTTCGTCACTAAGTAAATACTGTGGATATGTCCTAAATAATGATATATGCTGTAGTACTCTAAGTTTTAAAATAATCTGTTTTGTCCTTTTGTGTTAATATTTTTGGTTATTTGGTTATAATACCCACTTTTGCCTGTTTGTTTCAATAATTAAATTGTATGCACTTACGCTAAACTCCCATCTCTTATTTGTTATTCATAATTATGGTACTCATGATACAGGCTCTGCCTAGTATGGGGCCACAGTTAATTATTGTACTTGTAGCTTTTAATGTGTTTTGTTTTTTAAATTTTCTGTTTAAGAGTAGCATACTTGGTTAATTATTTTATAAATATTTCTTGTTGTTATTCTTAGAAGAGAGATGACATGCAATAATATGGTAGCATAAAGTTGGTCTGATGACGGAGCTGGACAGTGGTAGATGGAACCCTGGGATTCTTACTTAAAAACCCACCAAGTTTGGGCTCATTTAATTCATCTAATAAGACCTCATATGTACAAAAGAGTGTTTCAGTAGAGTACTATAATTATTATAATTATACACTGTATATGCAATAAGCAATATCCTGGTTGCATTACTGTGGCTTAGATGTGATTAAATTAAACGGTATTGCCTTTTAGGTGTACGTATGTTATGTAGAATTGATACTAGCAAGGTAAACAGAAATCTAAAAATGCCAGGACTCAACAAAACTACACAATTGATTTTACCAACATAACTGATTTTAGTAGAACAATGTAGCCGGTTAGAAACCGATGTCGTGAGTCTGATGAATAAAAAAACTAATGAAACGCAGAGAGTGGGCGTTTTCTCGACTTCATACCAAAACAAGTGTTTTATGACAGAAGCATAGACGTGTAAATTACTATTCAACATACCTTTGGACTACAGGAGGTATTTTTATATCCGCCACAGCAAACACTAGCAGGAAATGATCAGAAAACGGAGATAACCGCTGCAACTTATCTTGTAACTCCGCCCAAACGATGACTAATATAGGTTATAAAAATAGCCGTCACTCAATTTACTTTATCTCTAGATTCAATAGATATAAATGTCGGTATATTCATATTTATTAGCAATTCTGTGTTGAGAGGTAAACATACACATTATTCAATTTTATCCACATGAATCGAATGAATAATTTTTTACTGTGCTGGGCAATCAGTAATCAGTGCAATCACTTTGGCTGTAAAATAAAATAAAATGCCTTAAAACGTTTCGTTTCGTTCGTTTCATTGATACGTCAAGCACAACTTTCATTCGAATCGCGATGCATGCATCGAGAGATATGCGTTTAGTTTCTAGCAAAGAGTAAAGTACTAGGTTTCTAGGATTATGAATATTTTTCTGGAATGGTTAATTTTTGACCACTCTACTTATAGGTTTACTTTCATTTTACTATCGACGTGCCTCTACCTACCTATTCAATGATACATTTTGTTCCTTTATTGCAGCGAGGGGGGTACAATAAAAATTAACAACTACCTACTACTGACATCTGCTGGAGAATAGCGCTAGTTAAATACTAAGATGTACTAACTTGCTTTTGCCGACATCTGTTGGTGAGTAGCGGTAGTAATAAAGCACAGCATACACACCAAGTGTTTGTGAAAATAGTTGTTATTGTTCGCAATAGATGGCGCCGTCAGTTAATTTTACCTCGTAATGGAAATAAAGCCCGAAGGAAACAGTAATAAAAACAATTTAATGTAAGTATTTTAAATGTTCGGGCTAGTGGCCAACCCGAAAACTGTCAGAAATTATCAAGCTTAAGTCCTAGTAGTCGTCCTATAGCAGTCGTGTCTTCCGAAACACACCCATCCACCCAAAACTGGTGGGCGGCGCTTGCCCCCCCTAGAAATTACACATGGCTACATCGATATCATGGCTAGGAAGTTGAGTAACGAATAACGCACTAGATCTCATAGCGGAAAATTTACATGATAGCAAGCCGAGTAACGAATTCTCTAGACTCTAGAGGAATAGGCGGCGTGAGCCACCCCGGAAATTTTACATTGCAAGCAAGTCGAGTAACGATTTTTTCAGAGGAACACTGCACTAGCGACCCCGGAAAATTCAGATGGCTATCAAGCCAAGAAGGCAACAAGTTCTTTAGGGAATGCATGGGCGAGTAACGGAAGAACGCACGAGCCGCGACAGCCGCCCCGAAAATTTCACTGGGCTAGTAAGACGAGCAACAATTACTTCAGGAGGACTCTGGGTAGCATCAGCCACCCCGGATATTTCCCATGGCTAGCAGCACGAGAATCAAGAAATCTATAAAACCACATAGGGCGGCCTTAGCCGCCCCGGAAATTTCCCATGTTTCACAAGTAACGAGAACCTCAGAAAATCTCATAGGGCGGAGATTTGGCCAATTTCGAAACTGGACGCTTCGCTCGCTCGGTCAATTAAATATTTGTGTCTCTGCCACCCCATCTGAGACCCTACCAATACGTTTACAGATGTCAGGCACGCAGGTACAGTACGGGGCTTTTGTTTTGGCACGTCGTCGGGTCTCATCTCGCTCTCTCCCCCCCCTCTCTGTTTCCCTCTCTCTCTCAGTCTCTCTCTTTCTCTCTCGCGCTAAGTGAAACGCCGATGCCGCCCGTCCCGACGTGCCAAAACAAACGCCCCATACTGTATATAAGTTTTAATGAGCTAGCTGATTTGGGTATAACTACTCTCATTGACCTGAGGTCCTCTTGCACGACATTCACTCTGTAAAATATATGACTATATTCTGGCCGCTGAGAGAATGCTATCCTGACACATGTATATGTCCCTGTCTGTCCCACGCTACTTTTCACTCTATCTCACTCCCACAAGTGAGATAGAGTGAAAAGTAGCGCGTAGTAGTACCTATACATGTGTCAGTGCAGTGATGACAACTAAAATTATACCAACTGACATAAACACACACACACAAACACCCTTTCACAACCTCTCTCACACACGCCTACACTGCACCTCACCTTTAGACACATAGATTATTATTACTGTTTTTCGAAGTTACTGTGGCCGATTCTCTAGGTTACACTCACTAAAATTACTTGACAATATTAAGTCCGACAGTTCTTATGCGGTCGCCATAGATTCCAATTTCGAACTCACTTTTGAATTATTTTAATGTACTGATGAACTAATTCAAAAGTGGGTTCGAAAATGGAATCTATGGCAACCGCTTAAGAGCGTCGGAGCTTCGGAGCTAATGTTGTCAAGTAATTTTAGTGAGTGTGCCCTAGAGAATTGGCCCCACTGTCTCTTTGAATGTACTCTCACCTGTCCTTATTTGACTATTTACATAGTGAAATCCTTAATTGGCCTAGTTATTTAATCTATATTCTTGTTTAACTTGTATGTACGGCTGTGGATTTTTGTTCAATAAATAAAATAAAATAAAATTTCATATCGTTTCGTGCAACTCAGGGTTTGTCAAAGTTAAATTAAATCAGCACGTTATTTTATGTTCTTATGTAGGTACATATTTAATAGTGCAAATGCAACCTATAGGTTAAATTATTAGGGTATTTTAGGGCACTTTGTTTAGTTAATGCATCGCAGGTGTAGCTGTATCATACACATAATGTAATACAGTAGTTATAATTTATTCTTGAAACAACGTACATAGATACTTAATTAAATTCAACAACAAAAATTCCTCAGTTCCTTATCTTCAGAACGAAGGAAAATATCTTCGTATATTGTTTGTACCAAGCAACTGGAATACTTCTGGAAATGACCTCGTCGCCATTTTGACGTCAGAGATTCAAGTTGGCTGATTCTATAGCGTCAGCGAACCGGTTTTGAACAAATAGGTTAACATTACAACACTAATAAATCTATTTATTCTCCCACATCGCCGCGGTAGCCATTTTTCTCGATGGTTTATGAGAAGGTTTATTATTTGCTTTTGGTTGTCGAAGTCTCAAATGCGAAAAAGGCACAAGGCCGAGACAAGGCCCTTTGAGTCGAGAGATTGTCATTTTCCTGGCCGAAAAGAAAAAAAAAGACATTAAAATTAGGTGAAATTAAGTTCTCATCCCCTTGCAATAGACATTAATTGACGTCTTGGTACCCACTGTCAAAGTCAAAGGACTCTTCTGTCCTCAAGCGAATGGGCGTGTCTAAGGATATAAGGCCTTTTATATTGAAATAATCTCGGTACACCTGGCACTTGGACTTTGGCCTCAGCAGACTTTGGTCTCAGAACCCGGATTCTTTCTCGAATAGGTAGACTGGGTTTTATCGTGTGTCTAATTTCACGAAGCCTGCCAACCACAATTGCTTTTACCTGGAATGAAACACAGTGGGTAGAACAATCTGGCGTGAATCCTCATGAAGCGATATCACATGCTTGATATCGATTAACGGTGGCAATGGCAATGCAACGGGGCGCATGTAACCTAACCAAAATTTCTATAAGCGTTCGATATCGCCTTAAGACGCTTATCGACCACTTATGAGGGTTTTTGTTATAGAATATTAAATGTTTATTAATACTTATTAATGATTATAGTAATAGTTGAATGAGATTACGTATCGTACACGTGTACGATACACTGTTGCATGCAATGCAAGGCTTAATTGAATGCATACTCATTTAATGCAATTTATGATGTTACCTACATCCAATTGATTATTTTTTAGGTGTGTTTTAGGTAAATCGGGAACTTACCAGGTGCGATACCACCTCAGCACCGTTGGCCAAGTAAAAAACCAAAATCACCACCACACTCCTAAACAAGAGTAGACTGCTGTGCCTGTAGACAATGTTAAACGCTAACGCTAGCGAAACGAAACGAACTTTTTATGTATGCGATTTGACATTTGGAATCGCTACGTGACGTCACCTTAGCGAAGCCAAATGTCAAATCGCATACATAAAAAGTTATCGTTTCGTTTCGCTAGCGTTAGCGCTTAACTTTGCCTAGGGGGGCTGAGCAAGTTGAGGTCTTCTTTTTGCCAGACACCACCCCACAAGCCGTGAGGCTGAGCAGGAATTGCAGCAGGAAAAAACTGATATTTTTGAAATGGTCACTTGGTTTTTGAAATATCTTTTAAAAACGCATCCCACATCAAAAATTATTATTATTAGATATGAAGTTGTAGTTAATTTAAATAGCTTATATTTGAGACCACTTTGGTACTTACTTGTAGGTGCCAGACTGGTCTCGAATACACATTTTGGAAAAAAAAAACTACTTTCGAAGAACTGTACCGTTGGAACCAAAAGCTGTATAGAGCATGTTATGATTCCAAATTGCATAAATTTTTGTCTACTTTATTTATAGATAGAATGAATAATGACTATAGCCGTCAGACCCGTCGTTCACTGAGATATTGAGCAAGAACTGGAAAATGTCCGCAAATTTCGTGGTTCTAAAGTACACCGCCGCCGCTCGCACAGCTCGTAGGAAATTCAAATTTGGTATATTAATGTTGGTTTAGAGGCCCTAACAATATTATGAAAAAATCAGAACGACCCGACCTTTTGCAAGCATGACCATACAAAAAGTGTAATTAGTAGTAGTGTCTTCACAGTCCTTCGCCTTCAACAGAAGTTATGAAATGCCTATAAACATCAGGATTGACACGTAATTGTTTCTGAACAAACTAAAATTTCTTCTTGTATGGACTAACACTTCCTCATCTCAAATGTAAAGACGGACGACAGGTTTGCGTCCACGCTTGACCTCGATAGGTACTATTACAATTATTATATGTACTTAAATCTGAAAGTCCAAGGCATGATTATTACACCACGATTATCGAATTATTTTACTGCTCATCTCTGGATTATTGTTATTAAAAAGACGTACAAGGTACGTAGCATCAGAATGAAATGAAATTAATAAAACATGAAGCAAAATAATAACTCTTGAAACCTGTTGATATTGTGGTTGGTACCGAGATATTAAGAGACCGGTGACCGCGTGAATTTCCCATACAAACGTAAATGATTTGAATTTGAGAACTAGTTCAAAGCATTTAGACTGTTAGTCGTGTGTCGGATTAATACAGTGTTTACGCAGGTTCCTGGTCGTATACCAAGGTTCTTATTCAAATTACTTAAAAATATTTTTAAATTGGTTGAAGAGGAACCCTGGTATACAGACCAGGAACCTGCGTAAACAGTGTATAAATCCGATTAACAGCCTAAATACGTTAAACTATTTCTCAAATTCAAATCATTTTTGTATTACGTTTGTATGGGAAATTCACACGGTCACCGGTCTCATAGTTGTCAAAAATTTAGTTTTAATAAATTCCCTATTTTTTTATTATTTGTAATAAGAAATGCAATCTACAACAGGAGCGAAGACTCAGTCATATCTTGATTTTCTCTAGATGACGAGTTGCAATAGTTTTTCATAGGCTTCGGCATACCACCAGCCAGCGGTTCAATAGGGGTTCGGTAGCGGTTCGGTAGCGGTTCGGTAGCGGTTCGGTAGCGGTTCTGTAGCGATTCGGTAGCGAAGCAGTACTTAGCGGGGCCTGTGTCAAATACAAAAATATCTGTAATAGCGTGGTAATAGCACAATATACAAAAGAGTCAAGAGAATATCAAATAGAAAGAAAGAAAGAAACGTTTATTACAAGGACAGTGAACACATTACAGTTAGACAAAAGAAACCAAAAACAGAAAGTAAGACAAACACAATATCATCAATAGTAGAAAACACATGAAATGACGGTCGTGGTGTGTCACTGTCATTATAAATGGCAACTGACTCAGCGATATGCTGAAGGCCAGGCCTTCAGCGCTGATTTTCAGTCAGCGCCAGGTGTTGCCCCGCGAGCGTCACAGGCTGCGGCTGTAAAATAAACAAATTTCATTTCATTTCATTTCAGAGGGTTTTTTGCTTACATTAATTCCAACAAATCCATTTTTTTCAGGGATCTTTCGGTATCGTGTGGGTATGCATATCCTGAAATGATAAATACAAGAGATAGAACACATACTGATTCTATACTGAAAATCCATCTTGTCATTTTTTTATATCGACGCGAAATGTTGTCTTCTTTGATTTACTCATAAACTCTGTATCTGTTTTCGAATTAAAAGTGAAAAACTTGCAAAGATCGAAATTTTGGAGGTTTTTGCCCCCCCCCCCCCCACTGAAAGTTATCCTTCTTTCGAACTTTCGAGGTCGCAAACTTAGGATAAGCAAGCATACCCACACGATACCAAAAGATCCTTGAAAAAATAGGCTTTGTTGGAAATAAGGAAATCTCTCAGTTGGTTCATTTGAATTTTCTATGTCGTCGTGCATTTCGACGCCTACTCCCAGAAACGCAACTTACCTGATACGCAAATGACCATGCCTTCATGACAGTTGTTAGTTTGACAGCTGTCATCCGAAATGAAGATCTCGCCGAGAACTGTCACATCTCCATACAAACCGGTGGTCTAGGATGAGTAGTTACTGAGATATGAGAAAATGACCTGTAAAAAAGTGACATTTCACAAAAAGAGTGATTACTGTCATAATAGTGACACCTGTCAAAAATAGTTAAACCTATCAAAAATAGTGAGCTGTCAAAATCAACATATCTGTCAAAAATAGTGACAGCTTTCAAAAATTGTGAGACCTGTCAAAAATAGTGACAGCTATCAAAATACTGATATCTGTCAAAAGTAGTGATAACTGTCAAAATAGTGACATCTGTCAAAAATAGTGACAGCTGTCAAAAATAAAGTTTTATGTTATGCTATACCTCTGTCACCCCATCTGAGAAAGTTTTTAACGGGTCTGTTGCGTATCAGGTACTTCATGAATGAAGGCATGGTCATTTGCGTATCAGGTAAGTTGCGTTTCTGGGAGTATGCGTCGAAATGCTAGTGACATGCCAGTCGGGTGAGTCTTGGAGCGGTCTGTTTGATTAATTGTTTCATACAATTTATTATGTTATGAGTGTAGTGACGAAGCGTGTACACCTACCCCGTACGTGAACCCCGATCTTGTAGATGTTGTTTATCTTAACTTATCACATTACCACACATTGTTATGTGAGGGTCTCTATCTCGTATGTAATTTGACCCGCGAGTAATTTTATTTCAATTCATCAACACGACATTGAACGTCGGTACATCCTATAAGTAACCACTCGAGGAGCCAAAATAAATATATTACAGGCTAATAGCAAGTCATAATAAAAATGATGTATGTGATGATCAGCAAAGTCTACACTATACCCGTCGATCAACAGTGTGACGGAGAGTCAACAATCCTTGCGTCATTGTCATGTCCCCAAAATGAAGAGATGTACAACCACCAGAGACTATATATCCAATTGACTGCGCCTGCGGGGGAATGAGGCTCGCCAAACGTTTGTTGTATTCAACAAACGTTCGCATACGCAACCTATGTACGATGACGGACCGCCAGACAGTTTCGCAGCGGCAGACCAATCACAGCTCTCTTAACTCGTCGCCCACTGCGCCGTCCATAAATTGGTGAGTTGTGTTTCAAAGGAAATTGTATCAATGCGCTCTCCACTGGAGAAGTGCTCCCTGACAACCACACATGCCTTTAGTGGGTGCAACTTTACCTCGGCCACCCCATTTGGGAAACAGTTGGTTGAAAATGGCAATATTGCCGCCAACGGCACACCAGTACGCAATAAATATATGAGTATGAGTATGAGTATGAGTACAGAGTAGTACAGATTTACCGAGGATTTACCAACTTTATTGTGAAATGATAGGTGACACTTGCACGTCCTAGTGTTGTCATTTTTGGGAATTGCGAACAAAGGGAGCCAATTTATCCCAGGTGACCAAAGACGTGTCCTAGCTATGAATCTATGGATATTACCAGTCCAATAGTTCTTCCATTTATTGCGGGAGAAATAAAGATCATCGTGATTCAGATTTATCGCAGTTTTTTTTAATTTTCCACAACTTTTCATAATTTATAATACAGGGTGTTGATTTGTAAAGTTACGCCGAGCTCAGAGGTTGTTATTTACATGATACTGAAGCTAAAAAAAATATTAAAAAAATATATTTTTTGTTCAGTATTTTTTCTTTAAATTAATTATTTATTTAAAAAATAAAAATAAACATGGTAATGTGGTCTGAAAAGAGTCGCACGGGATGGGGTGGGGCTCAGGGCACGAGGGAGAGTCTGTTAGCACTTGTGCGTGGTGGCTGGCGGGGGTATCCACACTTTTAGGTAATTTCAGGAAAATTTTCTGATGGTAATTTATGAATGAAAATTATGCGAGGGAAAATTCAAACTTTTATTTTGTCATCAGCGATACGTAAATTATCAACCCTGAGTAGGGCGTAACTTTACAAATCAACACCCTGTATGATCTTCATTTCCTCCGCAAGAAATAAAATAACTATTGGACTGGTAATATTCATAGATTCATAGCTACGGCATGCCTTCTTTGGTCCCATGGGATAAACGGCAAATAGCCCCCTATGGTCGCAATGCCCAAAAATAGCAACACTAGGACGTGCAAGTTTCACCTGTTATTTCACAAAAAAGTTGGTAAATCTGTAACTCTGCTTATTTCGCGAGTTGCAACTCTCTTTCACGCTTCTTCGCTTACTATTTCACTTACTATTCATACTTTGAACGGCTGAAGTGCGATATTTCCTCAAGGCAGCAAACCTGTGTGACTTACTAGACTAACTTAGAATTAGCACATTCAAATTAACTATAAATAGAAAATAAAACAATGCACGTTAGCTCCAGCGGGTTCAATGACATGGCCGGATTTATTTCAATGACTGTGCTATTTCCCTAAGGGTAGAGCCGATCTTTCACTCCTCAGATAGCGTATCTGTCTGTTTTTCTGAGGAATTTGGGTACCTTGTCGAAAGTTAAGCTGACTGTGTAACTGGGTCTTGAAAGGTCGCCCTGTAACTATGCGGATCTAAATAGAGTAGGTTCAGTTAAGACATTTATCACTTTCAGGCCCAGTCTCGCAGAGACTCGCTAGGCCTCTAATACGCATATATATAATAGTTTGTAAAATTACCGTTTGAGACGAGCCTTAAATTTTCACACATACAAATGCTCAGATCAAATTTTCCTCCAAGTAAAACGTGCCGGCCATGTTTTTCTACTAGACGCTGATGTCAGACGGTTCTTGGTTGATCTAACGTTATTTCGGGGTGTTTTAAAATATGGTTCCGTTTTCGTTAACAATCGATTAAAAGTAAAAGTAAGTAAAGTAAAAGTAAAAGTTGTTTATTTCTTATAAACTGTTAAAAACACAAAACAAGACTTCCCAGTAAGTAATAAAGAATATACTTGTGTTGGGAATGACTCGCAACTTCTCTTAAGATTCTAGCGTACAGTTAGTACCTATGTAAACATTTTTAATTATTTTTGAAATTAACAAATAAAGGTATGTTATGTATGTGAGGGTGTGTGAGGGTGTGTGTGTGTGTGTGTGTTGTGTGTGTGTGTGTGTTGTGTGTGAGGGTGTGTGTGTGAGCGTAGTGTGATTAATCAAATAAACCGAGTGGCTTGTAATGTTTTTATGTCACAAAATATCATTAATGGGCCAATTAAACTACGCTGTCGGCAGGGCCCTGTCTGACTCACTGTCTCTTTCTAGTCGTTCCCTATGAGTGAGACGTCTATACAAATCGTGCCCTGCCGACGGCGTAATGTAATAAGCTCTTAAATGTGAAATACAGAGACCGGTGACCGCGTGAATTTCCCATACAAACGTAATACAAAAATGATTTGAATTCGAGAAATAATTTATCGTATTTAGCTTGTTAATCGGATTTATACACTGTTTACGCAGGTTCTCTGTATACCAGGGTTCCTCTTCAAATAATTTAAAAATATTTTTAAATAATTTGAATAAGAACCTTGGTATACGACCAGGAACCTGCGTAAACACTGTATTAATCCGATTAACAGTCTAAATGCTTTGAACTAATTCTCAAATTCAAATCATTTTTGTATTACGTTCGTATGGGAAATTCACGCGGTCACCGGTCTCTTAATAGTAGTTTATGAAACTTTTGCATAATGAGGGGTATCAAAATACGAGGTTTTTAATAGTATCCCACGAGAGTTTTAATACCTAGTTATGTGCCGTTTCATACACTACTTTATCTACTCTCATACTTAAGTGTCTCTCCTACATAAATCAAAGTAAAACACAACAATATTTCTACATAAATCAGTGCTTAGACACAACAAAACGTTGTCACGTCACGTTGACGTTTTGTTGCCGCCAAAACCCAGCATAAAATATCACAGTGCATGCAGCGCGGAACAGAGGCCACCACAGTATCAAACCTCAGATCAATGAACCTCTTTGTTTAAATCTTCCTGCCTTCAAGTACTTATTATCAAACACTGAGTGGCTGTTTGGTTGTAAACTATAGTTAAAAAAAAAAACTTTCCAACGATACAGACTACCAAAAAACTTGGCGTTACGGTTTCCTTGCCTTTCCCAAAAAAAAATCAGAACTGTATCGTTACGGAAAAAAAGTTTAATAATAACATTAGTTATGTTTGAGAAGTAGTGTTATTATGATTTTTTTTATTTGATTATTGCGTTTATAAAGTACGTCATTATGAATTCAATTTCAAGTTTGTAATTCGAACTTTATGACATGAGAGTAGATAAAATATCTTAACTTAACCTTCTCTTCGTTTTGGTTTTACACAGATGTCTAAATTTTAATAAAAATATAACCGGCTCCCAGTACATTTTGGCCGGAGTGGGTCAGCTGATTTGTATGGAAAAGTGAAAAAATAAAGTTGCTCTGATCAAATCGGTTTCATAATGAAAGGTGCTCAGAATGATGTCCCTAACAAAGTAGTTTCTCATTTTGCGTTAATTCAATTACACCTTGTATATACTTACTAACATTAGATATAATAAAAATTATCAGAACTGCCCCTTTTAGTTTTCAAAGACAAACTAATTACGAATGTGTCGCCCTTAGCTTAACTGCTTAAGTCGATACCTGTTACCTGTTAAGATCCACAAGCTTGTTGTTCTTTCACTCGTGAATCGATTCAAGGACGATGACCGAGAGGCAAGAGCCCAACGAATGTTAATAAAAATCGATCCTTTCCCCAGCTAGTACTTTCTGCCACAGTTTTTATATTGTAAATTGCGACAATGAGGTCCAAATCAACTGACCTCTTCACGCAGATTGCAGGGCACTGACACCGATGAAAGTTGTGTGAACCATGTGTGAACTTCCTGCATACCCTTTTAGGGTTAAAGTTGTCAGGTCATTCAAATTGTCAGGGCCGTTTTGTAGTTCTAAGGACAAAGGTTGAAGTGGCAGTGAGGCCCCATACGTGAAAGCGCCCACCTGAGACGGCAAAAAACAACCACAGATTTCAAACAAAACAAACACGATCTATAGAATAGAAAGTTCCTGTGCGCCTCGGTGAGGAAATACCGCAATACAAACATTATTGTACAAATTATTGAAATAACTTTTTTTTTGTGAATTATCTTATCTTAAATTCATTATTTTTAATAGAAAATGTAGGCCCCGAACGTACGGCCCCCCTGTACGAGTTCTATATTGATTTTTAGGGGCCCTTTTAACAGCGGGTCCCTGCCTTTGCGGAATTCAAAGCCTTCATAAACGGCCCTTCATATTGTATTGAAATGCAACATCTTGATGTGACAGTGATTTATTTGTGACATTTAAGTTATTACTCGTAATCCTTGAAGAGCATTAAACATTTCTCATTGCAAGAGAAAATTGTATCTCTTTATTGTCCACTGTAAGGGTCCGGAAGTCAGTTTGACCTACAACGTCATAAGCCGAACCTACAGACAAGAAGGAACTACTTTAAATGTAAACAATCGATTCTGCAAACAAAACTTAAATAATAGGTGCTTAGTTCTGACCTCCTAGGTCGACTTTAAAGCAAGTTAGTCTTCCAATGATATTTTGGCGCGTGAGTGACGTTGACAGGGGGGCGCCACTCTTGCGTAACATAATGCAGCGAACCTGATTCAATTTTTGGATTAATGGCTTCTACTGTGGATCCAGCGAACCTGTCGAAAAGCGTTAGTTTCACCTGTCACCGGAAGCCAGAACATCGTTGGATAGCTTTATTCGTGTTGAGAACTATACATAAACTTGCATCGAGTTGTCAAATTTTAATTTTAATCGAGTTTATGTTACTTTCTCTACAGTAATTTCAATCTCATTTATTTATTGTTAAAAACTAGTGGCTCTGTGAGCTGTAGATCTCGCGAGTATGTCGGTGGGAAAGCTGAACTGCTAACACACATAAAAAAAATAACCCAAATAATTTTCTTTCAATAACACATACAAACTTATGAATGTACCTGGTTACGTACATGCAGTATGAAAATAGCCGCACCAATAACTTTGTAAACTACATTTCGCGATCTTTAATACAACCTATTGACTTTTTACTAAAATTATATAGTCTGTTTCACTCTCATGGTCTTTACGAATCCAACGACACCTCATTTGTTAATATCCATCGAGCCGTTTGGGTTGTAGCGATTTTTTTACATTTTAAAACCCCATATCACCGCCATTTTGAAAAACATCTAAAAACTGGCTCGAGTAAAAAATTCTATTTATTTTTCCAACCTGCTCACAAAATTTCACGAGAATCGGTTCATAAATGCGACCTGTAGAGGAGAACAACCGGACATACGAAAGCATTTTTGCCCAAACCTGAAACAGAGACGCTTCGCTCGCTTCGCTCGCTCGGTCAATTAATAGATGTTCCATCAAAAAACATAACAAATGGACTGTATAACTTAACTTGAACTTAACTAAAAATGTATATTTAAAAAACGGATGAAAGAACACTACCTTTCTCTTCCATATAAAATTTCAGTATTTGTATTTATGTATGTTTTATTTCCTATTTATGTCCATAATTCTGGTATCTATGGACGTATTTGTATGTAGTTTATTTTATTTTATTATATTTTAATTTGATGTTGTACACTTGGATCTACGTATTGCTGATTTATTTATACTTTCCATCCAGGGTTTGCTGAAAGAAATATCTTGATAGAGATAAGCTCGCCTTTGTATTATTATTATTCTACTCCAGACTCCAGGATAAGCTTTGACTTTGAACGACTTTATTTTATTACGAGGGGATTGAAAAAGTGCTGAGGCTCCTCATTTACCCTGTGACAATATGAAAGTCAACGTAAGTTAAGTTAGTGACTTGGTTATGGGCCATTATACCTCTCTCTGTCAAATTAGTACCCATCTAATTTGAGAAAACAACAAAACAAACATCGATGACGCAGACCAAAGATTAATAAAAACGAATTAAAATGCTATTAAAATTATTGCGCTAATACTCAGCCAAACATACGGCTACGTTCAAACGCCTACTTAATTTTAGAACAGAATAGAAAAACAACAGTGAAACAAAAACAAACATTCGTGACGCCAGCAAAGATATTATTAGAAAAAGTTTCTATAACGCTCTCATATTTAGGTTACACAGAAAAAACTTGTTTCAAATGTATTTAATAGTAAACAAATACAAAAGGTGTATTTTTCCGTCCATCTCGGATACCGTCGCCATTTAACCGGAGCGGAAGATAATAATTTACACATGTCTATCTACGCCTTTATAAGCACAAAATTTAATGAATAAATCTTTGAATGACTGAATTTGGGTAAATTCCCGGCTTTAAGTAAGGGGGGTCCATGGAAGGCCGCGCTCCTTGGAAGGCCGATTGTTAAATAGTCGTATTTATAGCCATGTGATCACAAATTCTTTCCAATGACACTAGCATCCATCAAACTTAAGGACACAGGGGCGGCGACGAGTAGCTCGCGTCGCTAATTTGTCGTTGTGACCCCTTGTTTTGTTGACTTCGCTCGTCAACGTTAAAATTTTAATTCCCACTCACGACAAAACGTTACTTTACCGGTAAATAATCTACTATATCCATTATTTTTTACTCTGAATCAATAGAATGAAGATTTGTTATGGTATTAAAAAAAAATATATAAATTAATTTCGGTTTTAGTCAAACGATCGGTAGTGTTTCTCGAAAAGTCAATAGTTCCTTGTAAGGCCGTTTAAAATTTTGTCAGTTGGCTTATTCGGCCTTGTTGGGCACATGGGGTTAATGATTTATTATGGATACTATAATACTATTTAGTAAGTAGTAAAGACAGAAAAAGATATCAATAAATATCTCAAGTAGTACGGTTTAACGATGTTGAACAAAGAAACCTTGTCATAGATGATATTTTTTAATGTTTGACCTAACAAGGAACAGACCTCTAAGAAGGCCGGTTTAGCTCAATTACTTTTTCCATAATTTAAGTTCAAAGATTATTGGCAACTTATTTGATATCGATATAATACTCGATAGTAATATTTATAAAACATTTTTTCTAATGAATTCCTAGTTACACGATTGTGTGTAATGTTGATTGAGTAATTAACTACTGATAAACTGTGCAATAATAAAAAGTGTTTTATGGGATACAAAATAAAACAAAGTTTAATTTATCCAGTAAACAAACGAATAATAATGGTTTCAGTGCGATCAGATTCAGTCACTGCGAGCTGAAGTCGCCGCGATTAGTCGCTGCGATCAGATTCAGTCACTGCGAGCTGAAGTCGCCGTGATTAATAGCTGCGATCAGATTCAGTCACTGCGAGCTGAAGTCGCCGTGATTAATAGCTGCGATCAGATTCAGTCACTGCGAGCTGAAGTCGCCGTGATTAATAGCTGCGATCAGATTCAGTCACTGCGAGCTGAAGTCGCCGTGATTAATAGCTGCGATCAGATTCAGTCACTGCGAGCTGAAGTCGCCGTGATTAATAGCTGCGATCAGATTCAGTCACTGCGAGCTGAAGTCGCCGTGATTAATAGCTGCGATCAGATTCAGTCACTGCGAGCTGAAGTCGCCGCGATTAATAGCTGCGATCAGATTCAGTCACTGCGAGCTGAAGTCGCCGCGATTAATAGCTGCGATCAGATTCAGTCACTGCGAGCTGAAGTCGCCGCGATTAATAGCTGCGATCAGATTCAGTCACTGCGAGCTGTCGCCGCGATTAGTCGCTGCGATTAAGATTCGCAGCGAATGCACTTGCAGCGATTAGTCGCTGTGTGTGACCGAAGCTTTACAAGAAAATTGTTATCACATTCCAAATTTGCTGAAAGAAGGAGCTCATACAACCACCTTGGCGTCTACGTTGAACAAATTGTACAAAATAATATCTGTCTACGGACGGACGGACGGACGGACGGACGGACGGACGGACGGACGGACGGACGGACGGAGGGACGGACGTACAGACGGACGGACGGACGGACGGACGGACAGACAGACAAAGAGACAGGAGTCTTAGTAATAGGGTCCCGTTTTAACCTATACGGAACCCTAAAAAGTACTGAAATGTCTTTGGTCAGGCGTACCATAGATATTGCAGTCATATCAGCGAATTCTCATAAACTCTATGCTAAAACGTTCTGTGCTCCTCTTTGCTATTTTAAAAGTTAAAAATAAAAGACTATGGTATGAATGCATATTTGGCACATATTTGGAGAAAAATCGCACAAATCGCTGATGTAATGTAATGCAGTATAGATGTGTGCAATACCAGCCATCAGCTAAGTGCAGGTGATGTGAAATTGTTATCAAAACGCCGATATAGCACGGAGGGCGTCCAAACCCTGACGTCGTGACGTCACTCCGCTCCGAGATTATAAGTCGCAGCGGAGGCCGCGCGCCGCTATTACAGGCACAGTATACGAGAAAGAAAGAATAGTTGCGTCGATGAGCCGCATTTCTGTCTGAAGCTTTCCGGACGCTAGGCAACTCGCGCGCATTCAGTGTTGAGGACATTGCGACCAGTGCAGCCTACCCAAAATATAACTCCAAGTGCTAGTGATATTTTGTGCCACATAGTTTATTGAACCGGTAAGTAATGTAGTGTTTAAGCGCATTCCGTGAGATCGCGGATTAGTTTTGCCGCAATAGCTTTATCAGATGCAGCTGAAACGTAATTTGGTTGAAATAGGTATTTGGCAGGTTTGGAATTTGAGTACGAGAAAGCATTTGGTTACTTTGGTTGTTGTATGAACGTTTGCACGTTGGATTTTGGTGAATTTGCAAATATATCATATATGAGGGTAGACGACAAAGATGACCACGTTTAAGATCCAGCATGAAATGATAAACGTGGAGCAAATAATAATATGTTCTTTTGCCAACCCGTATGGGAAAATAAAATGACGAAGATCTGCATAATTATGTAAGACTGTTTACTCAACCTTACTTTGTATTAACATTTTAATGTAAGTACAAATAGATATCTAACTGAGTGACTACAGTAAACTGAGTATAGTTTAAACTTAATATCACAACTGAAAACCGCAACATTTACTTAGGATGATGGTCACTGCGGCCACAGGTACTATGAGGGCAAGTGAAGGGCTAAATAACAATTTATTCCAATGCTTAACAAGATAGGCAGGTGATCGGTAATGAAATAGGTAATAAAATAATCATTATCTTTGTCCGGCTCATAAATCCTTTAACAATTACTTAGTCGCATTTAAAGTAACCGATCAAATATTTTGCGAATGAACAAAGACAACATGTTCTTGGGCAATGAAGTTGCTGGCTCATCGCCTGACAGAGCTAGTAAGTAATCGTATGAACCATAGTCAACTCTCTCTTACGTCATTTACAACCAGGTTATCCTTTAGCATAAATTAGGAATACTGCCAAATTTCATGATGCCTTAGCTAGGTTAACAGGAAGTACCCTATAAGTTTTGAGTTCCTTGCAAGTACTATGAAAATCCAACAATTTTAGAGCATAAACTGTCGTAAAGTTTGGTTTTTTAGACCAGTGTGGACCACAAATATTTTTCGAATCGGGGAATTGTTCGAATTTGGATGAAATTAACCATAATGTCATTGAACGAAGTGGCTTTTCACATACACCGGTAGCCGGGGCTACCCTCGGCTACCCGGGTGACGTGTATTGGCCGACCAGGCCGTGTATGTTCGCTTTCATACGTATATACCGGCGTAATTTGCCGGGCAATCGTTTGAATGTGTTATCGGTTAGCCAGCATCGGCTACCCGGCAACCGGTGTGTGTGAAAAAGAGTCGCGAAAGTCCGATTATAATACTTTTTCGATGCGTTATTTTATTATTATAATTCGTGATGGAATTTAGCAATTTTTTTTTCTCGATAAAAAGGGCCTTGGCAGTCGGACGGACAGACAGACAGACTGAAGCACCGGATGGACAGACTGACAATGATGTGCTCCTTTAAGGGCTCCTTTTTTCCTTTTAAGGATCGGAACCCTAAAAATAATCATGAATATTATATGAACATAATACTTAAATAATACTTTTATCAAACCGCAGAATGAAAAGGCCAGCAGATTCATAATGCGAGAGTGTGGCAGGTACTGCGAGAATGATGCTTAACTGTGCTGTGTATGTAACTGTCCTCTCTTTATTAGAATTATTCGTAATTTGAAATCGAAATTTAATTATTATGGTATCTATTTATAATTAATTTGCTGATCTGTATTTGTACTATTAATTTATTGTAATGTGATTTAAAATAATGTTTGTGTCGATTTGGTTCGCTGTTATGGCACAAAATAATACCTGTGATAATAAAATAAAAAAAAATATAATAATTTCACAACTGACAAAACATAAATAAACATAAAAACACTTCAGTGATTCCATTCCATACCAGTTAAAGAGCATCAAGGATAATCGTTTCTCATTGCGATTGTCTTGAGAAAACAAGGCAATGCTGTCTAGGTTTTATTGAATCCTGATTAACATTTTAACCTTACTCAACAATGTAGGGATTTCTGATAGCTGATTAAAAAACGTCCAAACTACTCAGGGCCTTATGGCTGATTTCACAACTTTCTAACTTTATTTCCTTTAAGGGGCCACCTAGCGGTGGTTTTGCTCTGACCTCAGTTTAAGGGCCACCTAGGCTAGAGGACTATTGAAGAGGCCGGCTTCCAAAATGATCGCTAGATAGCTAAGAAAAAGAGCTAAGTGTACAACTGTTAGTGAAATCGTGCATCTGACTCTTCAATGTTTCTGTGACATGTAATTTATTTTGAATGACGCATGGAAGTGCATTGCAACTGATTTTGCTATCATAAGAGTTCTTAAGTTTGTTAGTTTTCCATCGTCTTATTTTAGTTGTTCAGAACGTGATATAGGTAGGTAGTACTTGCTGTAGATTTTAGTATTTAATACTTAAAAAAACTATAGAAAATATGGATACAGCAGTGACCATCTTCGCTGTTCTGTTCAGTACAAAATGTCTTTCTCGTATACAAAGATAAACAGGGTACCGTGTCTAACTTTGAGCTGGTACTGAACATGAATAGGCTGTACATCAGATTCCTGCACCTTCAGAATATTAGGATTAGTTCTGGCTATTTGTTGCAAAAGAACCTAGCCAAAGGGGCTGTTGCTCATTTCCGTAGGGAATACTTGGATCCCACTTTCTCATGGGTAGTATTGGGCGTTCTAAGAGTAACAAAATATTCTCGAGACGTTGGAAATTAACGTCTTGAGAATTGGTTTTCGCGAGAGAACTTGACCAAATTGTGATCTTTCAAATGCACTTGACACTGGAAAAATGAAAATCAAAAGAGTTTGGACTCGCGCACCAAGGGTTGCGGTACACTTGATGTTCGTTACGACTTAAATCATGTGTGATGTATACTATGATTAAAATCGTGTTACTATGACCAAAATGTAATACGTACTCTCAGTTGCCCTCTTTGGACTTTGCATCGTGTTCCTATCTACGATATCTACAGGTTTGTACATTATATCTCGTCCTACTGATCGTGACAGTAGTCAGCAAAAATCCTTGTGGTATGGTACCACCATGTTAATTATTATTTATTATAAATTTTATTATAAGGTCCTATTATTCAAAGGGTTTCATCGAATTAATTGTTACAGATTATATTATTATATTTTATCTACCGGTCTTCGGCCCCTATCGGTGTGAAGAACCTGAAATTGGTGAGGATGATGAGCTGAATTGTAATTAATAAGACAATGCAATTTGTCACAACACATTTTTTAATTCAATTTGTTGTATAAACAGGAAGAATTAGCTACCAGCCGTATTTGAATTTGCATATCACATCAAACAATGTAATTGTATAGGTAACTACTATTCCGACTGAAAATAAACTGAATGAACGCGAATTCATTACAAATAAAAAATTCTATGTAATTTTTTATACCAAGTTCAAGGACACATTATTTTCTATTTGTCATCTGCAAAAAAAAACTGTATGAAGCATGTCACATCGAGCGGGCTGGACGGAATGGTGCGGAAGCGGTCGTGAAATAATAAAGGAAGATAATTGTTAATTTCTGGGTTCTGATTAAATATTTGTGATACAATTTGTGTATTTATCACAAACTCGGTCGTATTTTGTGCCAAACACAAAAGTCGTCGTGGCGCAAAATATCTTTCAACATTGTCCGTGCTCATAATTTGATCGTAGCACAATTTAACACGCATTAAATTTGTTAATTGAATAAAACCCATAAACGAATATTATCACAATTCAAATGCCAACTAACAATGGCCTTCAATTGAGTATTTGTTGTGAATTATATTTGATTTGAGTTTCAATAAAATAGAGTTTGCGCAATGTGCGCCTGCGTTGCGTACCTATTGAACGCACGCGAAACGCATAGAGACCCAGCCCTTGAACTTCCCAGGGTTAGGTAACTTGGCGGTATGTCTACTCGGATATTCTCATTAATTTCGTGTTGCAACCTGCAGTGGTTTCGTTGCAGCAAGCGACCGCACCTATTAAACTGCAGACAGATTTTGCAACTGAAAATCTCGGGCTGCTATTTATCATAGAGAAAATCTGAAGTTTACACGTTAGGTGCGGTTCGGGGACTCGAGGATGTAGAGTATTTTATTTGGATGCTTTTGAGAAGAAGAATAGTTTCCGGCTTATTACAGGTGTAGGCCAAGTATCATTGCACGTCTACGGTTACCTCTTCCTTACACCCCTTCTTGGTGGGCGACCCGTGGACTTCTGGTGGTATCAAGGGGGTTATTATTTTACCGTAGTACTACCACCCTGTTTGGTCTGACGGCAGATGTTGTATCACTCCTGGACGCCCCTAGTGTTACTTATCAGTATTACAAACGTAGTCGAAGTATGACCTTGAGTTGGTATTCGCAGTCATGGGAATTCGCTAGTGGCTCTTCAAGTCTTCACCTCTACAGTCGATTGCTCTTGATATCAATACTCACATTGTCCGTTATTTTACACCCGCACAATATGATCGAAAGACGACTTCACTTGGACAATGCAGGGTACCTACGTAGTCCAGAGTCATTAAAATGTTACTATCTATATAAACAAGCATGTGCAATTGTGCATGGTTAAAAAGTGAGGAAACTCGACTCCCATTTTACTTTACAAGTAGTGAATTGTAATACGAAACACTTCTTTTATTTAAAAAAACACAGAGACACTTTGTTTATTTGATTTTGAAACTTGTTGTAAACTTTAAATTCTGATTTTCTATAGTCTTAACTGGGACAAACACGACTTGCTATCGTAAATCAAGGACCAACCTAACCACAAACGTGTTTGTTTGTGTGTGAAATAAGTAAAACCTATGAAGGCTTTACTTACTAGAAATGTAGGGTAACTGCCTAATCGATTTAGTAAGCTGAACCAGTTTTGATGAAATCCTGGACTTTTGGTGCGCATTTTGCCAGTCGGTTAGTGAACTCAGTGGTGTCAAGTGCAGATACAGGTGAATTTATTAGATATTTGATTTTTTTGTCATACAATTCTTGATAGCCATTATTTCTGCTGAAGCTAACTGGTGGTTTGATAAGGATCATCATCATCATCATCATCGGCAGCTTGTTTCCGCGCACTGCTGGGTATAAGCCTCCTCCCTTTCATGCCAACTTATCCGGTCCTGTGGCAATCGAATCCAGGTCTTCCCCGCAATATGTGTAATGTCGTCGACCCATCTCGCTGCCCCGGTCGACCCACGCTTCTCTTTCCCTCTTTCGACCACCACTCGGTCAGGGATCTACTCCACCTGTCACCTCGCCTCGCCAAGTGTCCTGCCCACCTCCACTTGAGTCTAGTTATACGGTTTCCGACATCTTGGACTTAGTCTGTCGCCGTATTTCTGTGTTGCGTGCGGACTCTATCTAGGAGTGTGAGTGGATTAGGGTACGATTGGTAAATTATTTATTTATTTTTATCCGTAATATAGCACATGAAACCGTCAATTAATACCTAGAGCTTTTCCATATGCCTCATTTGTCTAGAATATTTGAGTGTCATCGATTGAAGTTGCATCATACAATCGATACAACACCACTCGCGTCGTATCGTGGCAAGGTTCTTAGTCAGGACTTGGCGTCCTTTAATCTATTTTCCCTCTCATTTAATTCAGTATTTTATAACTGACCTGCTTGAACTTCCTGCTTCCTTTCAAGGATTTCATACAAAGCGTAATTTATATAGGGCAGTTTTAACCATTGAGGAAGTGAGCTGTGCGTCTGTAACCGGAATTTGGTCTGATTGTCTGTTAAGCTGGGACAATGTCACTGATACTTTAATATGCCCTACGTGTTCCGAGAATTCGCGGTTTTATTCCAAGTAACTGATTTAATGACACCTTGTCATTCAAGTAAGTTACTATAGTTAAAATCTTTAGGAAAGTGCTTAAAATAATGGTGATTAAGATGTCTTTAGGATTTATCATCAGGTTGAAACAAAGTGCGACTAATTAACATAATTTTGTAAACTGTTCACGGAATGTATGAAATGTAGTTTATTACAGTGCATAAAGTATAATTACGTATTACGAGTAATGTGTTAGTCATAAACAAACAACGCCACAAGGAAAATTTTATTTTTAAGATGTTTGAAAGTACTTATGAGCATGGACTAAAGATTATGTTAGTTCTTAGCAAACAGATCAGACACAGATATATACCTATATAATAGTCATAGAAAAGTATTAGATACTCTTATTTTTGGCCGATAACTATAGTTATAACAAAGGCCCAACTCGCCTTTGTAGATACATGTATTCTTTCTTTTCCATTATAAAATGTATCGTTTGTATTTATTGTATGTATTTATTGATTTATAGAGTTGTATTGTACGCGCAGGTCTTCCCCCGCTCAACTATTCTTTACCAATGGTTTGCTGGAAGAAATCTCTTGTTAGAAATAAGCTCGCCTTTGTACATTGTCTATCTTTTATAAGTTTTCTGTATGTCATTCTTGTGTAGTACAATAAAGAAATAACAAAAATGTTTTCTAAGCAATAAATATAGCATATTGATATTCGTACTGATAAAATGCGAGTTGTCCTCACTGAAGTCATCGTTAACATTCAAGGGACACGCGACGTGATAGCTCCGCTTTCTACCTACATATTTTTGGGAGTTTTATAATAAATTATTTGATGTTAGTTATTGCAGGTTATTAGGTAAAGTAGGAAATACGATTACTTCGTCATAGTTCGATGAGGTGCTCGATGAGCTCACCATCATTGTAGTACGACTTAGTAGAAATACTGACACGTCTGAACGTTTAGCCAAGGACGGTGTAATAAAATAATTTCGAAATACGAACAATAAATAGTACATAGGACTAAAGGAATCCCAATTATTCTTGGAATTGTTGTTGTATTAATATGAGTTTAATAAGGTTCAAAAGGCGAGTTTTTATGTAGTATCGATGTTACCGCTAGACTCAACGATGTCGTGTGTATGCCATACTTGTTCTCTTGCGCCGGTAGCATTGTCAATACGCAATAAACGAAGCCTTAGCTGCGATACATATTGTATGTAGAACCAGTAAAACTGCAAACATGAAGAATTCCTTCAAACTATACGGTGAACCATTGTCAAATAAAGTAGCAACGAGACTAATGTTTCCGTGTAAACATTACTTATTCGGTGAATAGTCATAATGTACTAACAACTATGCTTAGTTGTTTCCTCCACCCGATTTATTCTCGACACAACCTAATTGAAGAGGTTATCAAAAATTTTATTCAAATTGTTTTTTTTTTTTAAATCCTTTATAAAATCAAGTCAAGCTGTCAAGCATATGGATTTAAAATATAAGTCATGTAAGAGTTTGCGGAACACATGTCTTCCACTAATTCAGATTACTTGTATACTTCCAGCCTTACACCTGGGAAGTTTTTCCATTTCTGCCTATAGAAAGCAATATCTAATTTGCACGTATGTGATCGAAACAGCGAGACGCTTACGAAACTCAATGTCAAGGCCTGCACCAAATCTGTGTCACCCACCGATGTTGCTTGCTTTCCTCTTCCTGCATTTGTCTTCGTCGCCTTCGCAGTAATTGTTCTGAGCATGCGATCTCAACCATTATATTAGTTATGCAAGAGCTAATTCATTTGTGATTACTAGTACCAAGTCATAGATACTGCCCGGAAACTCGTAGCCATTTTTCCTTGAGTCTTTTAGTGTTGGAAACTAGGTAACTGGTTTGTATCTACCAGAGTGCCTCGAAGGAAATTTCCGTTTATCCTAACTTATGGGTTAGATAAATTTAATTACCTTATTTAAAGAGTCGTAATTTGATCTTTATTTGTTTTACATTGCACGGGTTCATCTCTCTTCAACTTGGTGAGCATACGTGTGTGCGTAAGAGGGGATGGGTATTGGTGGGAATACCAAGCTTAGTTTAGCTCTACTGCGCCATTATCCGCGGTTTATTTTGCTGAACTCAGTGGAACCGAGGTTGCCTTCGCTAGACTGGTGTACTTTTTTGGGTGCACTGTACTAAAACAACCATTTCTGACCAGCTTAAGCCCGCCTCTTTGGCTGCGTAGTTTATTGTCAAATTAAGAAAACATCCGAGTTCATTGAGTCCGTAAGAACTTCTCATACAACAAAATATATCTATAGGTATTTTTGACTCTCTTTTTAGTTTCCCAAAATCAAAAAAGAAGCTACGTACCCTCTGATTTTCATCCTTTTAGCTTTAGCCCTTTGGCCCCTATGTTGATGACTGTCATTCAGGCAGGACTTGTTGTTATTTATTTTTATTATGAGCCTGTAATATCCCACTGCTGGGCAAAGGCCTCTCTCCCCCTCTTCCACTCCATTCGATCCTGAGCGGTCTCCTTCCACTCTTTATCCCATAGAGCCAACTCATCACTCCATCTCTTCCTGGGTCGGCCACGCTTTCTCTTTGCATTTACTGGGAGCCAGTCTGTGGTTCTCTTAGCCCAAAGATTTGGCAGCATTCGAGCAACGTGACCGGCCCAGTCCCACTTTAATTGGGCAGCCTTCTGAGCTACATCTATAATCTTTGTCCGCTTTGAATTTACTAAAAGAGGTGCGCGTAGGTAAGCTTGAAATTGGCTCATTCTGCCCTTAAATTACTTTCAATTCTATTGCATGATCTTCTGCACATTCAACTTCAATATTCCAGAGATGATTGATCCTCAACCTTAACTACTGCAGATATAAGTACTAAGAGTGTCTAAGAGTTAAAGAGAGTCGAACAGTTTCAGTCACACCACCTTGATGAACATAGTCGCTTGCCGTGGAATATTCCCTGTCTAAAGAACTGGTTTGTTATATTTTTGGATCCCACGCAACTTGCTATACTTGATACAAACCTAGACCCATTGACGTCACACGAGTCCACCGACCCTTGCTTCATGCAGACTTTGTTTACTTTTAGTGTGGCTGGTAAATAAATGTACTTGGACATAATAAATGGTCAAGTGAGAGTAGGACTCGAGCACCAAGGGTTCCGATCACACTTACACGTTTAATTAGGTTTCCATCCTATGATGAGGTATGATGTCATCCATGTAAACCAAATTAAATATTTTTGTAGAATGACAGAAATTTGCAGTTTTCAGATTTTTTCCCTTGTGCTCTAAGACCTTGCTTTGTGCCTTTCATGATTGTAAGCCTACGGGAAGTACCCTATAGGTTTTGTGTCCATTGCGATTACTATGAAAAACCAACATTTAAAAAAAATGTCGTAGCGTTTAATTGCGTTGACTTAGAAGTATTATACAAGTCTGTGCCTAGATGGTTCGATTTTTCACGACCATAGACCTAACCAATTGATAATTATTTTTTCAGTTTAGTTTTTACGAAACTTACCTACTAACTAGGTACCCACGTAGAGCGAATTTTACCGACGAAGAGTAACTTTTTACTCGAGAGTATCTTCTACTTTTTCATAGAATTACCTTATTTTGAACTGTCATTGTCATACAAATTAACCCCAGGATAGTTATTTTTGCATATTTTTTTGTTAGTAAAATCCAGCCTTAAGTCAGTTTGTAGGTTTGACTTGTAATTAAATTAAATTAAGCAGGGTCGTATTTAGGGGGTACATAGCACTTGAACATTTACCGATTAGCTAGCATGTTAATATTGTTACATCGTTTTTTGACATGTGTAACCATAATAAAATAAGTAAGTAAGTACTACAAACCAACTTTCGACTGTCTTGTATTCGTCACTCACATGCCAAAATATCGGTGGAAGACTGATGTAGTTGAGATATTCTGTGAAACAGATGAACACACAACCAATCAAGTTCAAGTATAAGTTAAATTTTTTTTATTGATCATAAAATCATACAGATTACTACTTAGTCAACGTCAATATAATATTAATATTTTTATCTACTCTCATGTCATAAAGTTCGAATTACAAACTTGAAATCGAATTCATAATGACGTACTTTATAAACGCAATACAGATTACAATATTTAAAAAATACGCAATACAATATTTTTTTTAATAATAACACTACTTCTCGAACAAAACTAATGTTATTATTAAACTGTTTTTCCATAACGATACTGTTCTACTTTTTTTGGGAAAGGCAAGGGTCATGAAACCATACAGCCAAGGTGTTTGATAGTCTGTATCGTTGGAAAGTTTTTTTTTAGCTATAGTTGATAGCCAAACAGCAACTCAGTGTTTGATAAGTACTTGGAGCAGGCAGGAAGATTTAAACAAAGAGATTCATTGATCTGAGGTTGGATAATGTGGCCCATGCTCCGCGCATGCGCTGTGTTATGCTGGGTTTTGGCGGCAACAAAAAGTCAACGTGACGTGACAATGACAACGTTTTCTTGTGTCTAAGCACTGATTTATGTGGAAATATTGTTGTGTTTTGACTTTGATTTTTGAAGTAGAGACACCTACTTATGAGAGTAGATAAAATAGTGTATGAAACTGCACATAACTAGGTATTAAAACTCTCGTGGGATACTATTAAAAACCTTGCCTACTACGGCTAGGTTTTTAAACACCCACTCGTGTTTTAATACCCCTCATTATGCAACAGTTTCATAAACTTCTATTGTATACTACCGCATCAAAATCATAAATAACCCTCCTTTTGTTTTTGGGTAATTAGCATTTAAGCGTGAAGTTAGCACATAATTGTCACTATGATGATTTATTATTGATTGAGATTTAATTTCTTTACTCGCTTTCATGTAGGTATTTCTTTATGTTTATGACACATTACGCTTAGCAATTGCATAATATGCAACAGTGATAATAAGACTCACACAGATTTGCTCTAATATTTATCCAGTTCCATGTGCCAGTACCTTACTAGGGAATATCGTATACAACATATTATTATCAATGAGTATATCACTACTATGAAAATTAACAGTATTATGTAAGACCCTGCGTTAAACTCGCTTTAAATGCCACAATCGGTCCTATATAAATCATATCCTATAGATTAAAGTTTATCAAATAAATTCAATACTCTGACAGTTGACCTGACCATGCGAGTTGTAATATCTGTCAGAGATTCTGCCGATGGATTTTTAATTCGAAAAATACCTGTAAATTACTGCAGGGGACGCCTCAGTGGTCGGTATTTAAATGCGTTTTACTCAAGATATAGCCTTTAAGGCGGTGTGCTACAAATTTAATATTAAGATTGTTTTGGTTTGTCACCTGGTCGACCATGACATTCGTTACCTGGGCATGCTCCTGTATAGCACGGCTACATCGTGCGTGATATAACTGATCCTTTTTGCCTTAGGTACTTGTAATAGCACCTAGGTATTACAACTAGCACTTTTGGTACTACAACACGCACTTTCGGTATCACTATTAGCACTTAGTTACTACACTAGCACTTAGTCACTACACTAGCACTTAGTTACTACACTAGCACTTAGTTACTACACTAGTACTTAGTTACTACACTAGCACTTGGTTACTACACTAGCACTTAGTTACTACACTAGCACTTAGTTACTACACTTAGTTACTACTACCAGCACTTAGGTATTACTATTCACACTTATATATTACTATTCGCACTATTGGGTACTACTATTGGATTGGTATGGATTAATTACTTAGGTTTTTTTAACTCCCAACGAAAAAAGAAGGCTAAGAATTTGAGAAGCTGTACATAGTATCTCTGCCAGCCACACGCCTATGGAAAAAGGTGAACGATCGATGTCATAAATAATGTAAATACTCAAACAACAACATAGCCTTTTAGTCAGTTATCCAGTACTTATTAACCTCTGTAGACGAGGCTGTGCTTCCCAAACGAAAAGATTCGAGTTCGAATCCCGACTGGGTACAAAAAAAAACAAACCTAGGTCTTGGATGTTTTCATGTTTGTGATGTCGCTGTTTCTGGTTCCCATTGACACAGGGTATCCCAGTATACGGCCAGAAGCAATGCATGTGCTTGTATGTAAATGTGTTAATGCTAACCATTTTGTATTTGATTGTTCCAGTGGAAATGGAGTTGTTAGACCGACTAGTGGCGGGGTACCATGACCTGATGGACAACAAGAGTGATCAGAGGGTGAAGGACTGGCCGATGATGTCTTCACCTTTCTACACGCTGGCCATTTGTCTCACATACGTGTTCACAGTCAAAGTAAGTAATAGCGAACATCATCATCGACGACCTTGACGTAGATACTGTTCGAGGGTTCAGGCTCATGAAAATTATTGTTGATCATTTCTTTATTGCAAACAAAGGATTACACAAGACAAAAAATACTTCTTAATAGTGTACAAAGACGAGTTTATCTCTAGTATGAGATCTCTTCCAGCAAACAAAGTGAGGGTGAGGCAATCCACGTGATTGCTGAGTTGGGATAGACCCATATGTACAACTACTATAAATAAACATTGAAAATCAATTAAGAAATCATAATGGTAAAAAATCAAGAACTTTTTTCTCGGGAGAGCAGAGAACAAATAGCAATTTAATCGGAAACCTCGGTGCGCGAGTCCAACTCGTCTTTGACCGGTTTAATTGTCGTTAGATGAAGCTCCTTTGTCTTATCAAAATCTCCCAACCAATATCTTCGGAAGAATACTGTATATAGCCTCCCAACTGTTATTCTTCTTCAGGTACCATCTCCTATCGGAGGTTGGTGGCAATTACGGCAATTTGTCTGTAACTGCCATCCTTATTAGATGATTTCCATTTCATAGATTTTAATTTCTATCACCAAGTCATGTTCAAAATCGCGGGCCATTTATACAACTGCCTACAGTTGAGAGCGTGTCAAGTGACCCTCCCTCCATACAAGCCTTCTCACGTGCAAGCCGAACTCCTACGGCACCCGCCAGTTACAGAAATTGTTGTGGATTCTGCCGATCCTTTGTTTATTACTTTTTAATGTTCTCGTATTCTGATGCAAGATCTCGTGTCTTTTACAATAATCAGGTAACCCGTTTTACAACAATGACACCCTGCCAGTCTTATTTACCAGTCTATTGTTGATAGTGCGCAATAGGACGGCCAATCTAATGTTGTTCTAATTATCCGGATTGCGGTGTGATGTGAAGTAAATTGTATACCTGACATAGCAAGGTAGCAGCAAAGGGAGTTACTAGAACCAACGAGACTAGTCAATTGAAGTCTGATATTAGGATAGTTGAGAAAGCAACCGGAATTGCTTAGTAAACTAAAATAATCTTTGTAATTTCTTATTGGCTGATTGCTATTGGTAGTAAATGATCTATTGTGCATTGTACTCATAACTTTACGGGGTATAAGAAAATGGTATAGTTATAGATATGTTTATGGGGTTCATAGGGATTTAATTAAACCGATTTTAGTAGAAACTAATCGGAGGAGGATGTCAAAAATAAAATGAAATAGACGTATCGAAGATGCTATATTTAGTGGTTATTACTGCTTAGCAGTAGGTGAATGTGGGCAGATTGATGATGATGATTTATTATTTTCCATCAGGTGCTGGGTCCAAGACTGATGCAGAACAGAAAACCCTTCGAGCTGAAGAATGTCCTCATATGGTACAACCTCTTTCAAGTCATATTCAGCATTTGGCTATTCAATGAGGTATGTGTTTTAAAAATGTTTGGTTAGTAACGGAAGATTTTTTGATTTTACAATAGCATTATCTGACTGTTTATCTGAGGATTGCAAAATTTGGGTCTGAATAAATCAGATTGATCTGTATAAAATCTAACAAAATCATACATTCCGTTACGTTAATGTTTTAATACAGAATTCACCTTTGTTTGGTAGTTTATTAACGATAACTTGATACATTTGCATATAATAAATACTAATGTGCATTAGATGTAGTGCAGCGCCCCATAAACGTAGTTATATAACCATAAATTAATGTTAGTTGATGCAGACGAGGAAACCATTATATGATAATTGTATGACTAACTGTAACCACAGTTTTATCACATCACATCAAAACATAAACAAAGCATAAAAGGAGAATACTTAGCCCGCAGAATTATACTATCTTACTTAAAACGTGCTGAATCAAAGTAATCTAAGATAAGATAAGATAAGATAAGATAAGATAAGATAAGATAAGATAAGATAAGATAAGATAAGATAAGATAAGCGTTTATTCAGACGCCACAATACACAAAATAGAAACACAGTTGAACAGAACAGAGCAGAAGTAAAAGAGACAAGAAATTATGCAAAAATAGAAAGGATCAGAAAAATAAAGTTATAAAAAATAAGATTTGTTGTAGCATCGTGTCCGCTCTACTACTGCGCGGCAGAGGCACATTTGTGCCAGAGATAATAATATAATGTATTGTGCACGGCGACGGTGAAACGGTTCCGGCTCAGCATATGCTACAGGAAGACCTATAGCGCTGGTATTCTGTCGGTATCTACAATCAAATATCATCAGCAATGCTACCAGCTGTAGAACTTTGGACCCTTGATCAATTATAGCCATCACAATTATCTTCTTCTTCGTAATTAAAAAAGTTCAATCTGTATCACGTTAAGGCTGGATTTTAACAACAAAAAGTTATGCGAGAATAACTATCCCGAGGATAATTTGTATGACAATGATATTAAAAATGTCATTCTTAAGTAAAAAAGTACTCCGTGGTCTAGTGGGTTTCACCTTGCTTCTCACGCAGGAGATGCAGGTTCGAATCCCGGTGCTGACCATGTACCAATGAGATGATTAATTTGTCTTAAGTACATTATCGGACACTCCGTGTTTCGGATGGCACGTTAAACTGTAGGTCCCGGCTGCTATCACTACTTCGTAGTATGTAGTAGTCGTAAAACCCCTCCACCAACCCGCACTGGGCCAGCGTGGTGGAGTATGGCTCAATCTTACTCGGATCCGGGTAAAGGCCTGTGCCCCTCGGTGGGGACATTAATGGGCTACATTTACTTTTTTACTTTTACTGTGGCAGTTTAGGTGAAGACTAAAGGGGGCGAGCGCAGCGAAGCCCCCGAATAGTCTTCGTGTTAGTTTGACATGTATAACACAAAAATCATCACGTAGTGCTGAATAGCAATGCTTTTAAAAACACATGTTTTCATTAAAACCGGCCATATCATGATATGTATGGCCAGAAATGGCTTAGCCATATCATGAAATGGCTGGCCTTTTCACGATATGACCAAATTTGAAGTTCATATTGATAGTGTCTTGTATTGACACCGCCCCGTTAATGCCCCACAACAGACCCGCCGGTGGTGTGCCCAAGCCATGTGTAAGGTTGGAAGCTGGTAGGCTTCAAGAGAAACGACAAGTTGCGCTTATGATTTATTACTGCCTCTAAATACTGGTTACATGCGATTATATAGATTACTACACTACACGCCCTACCAAAAAAGAAAAAAAAATAACCTTAATGGTACATTTTTTTTTTATACAAAATACATTTTTGTTCTATTCTTATGTACTAGTTTTACTTGATTTTTTTCCAAAATTTTAACATTAGGTTCACAATCTTGTAACACTTCATAAGGACCAGAGAAAACATCAGAGAATTTATTGCCTGCCTCATTTTTTAATAATAACATATCGCCTTTCTTGTAATACATTGGTCTTATATTTTTATCTAAATTGCATTTTCGTTTTTCTTTACTTTCAATTAAATTTTTCTTAGCTTCTTGTTGAGCTTTTTGTAATCTATATTTGAGTTCTAATGGATAATTTTCTACATTGTACAATGGTTCAACGGTATTATTCTGTAAATTACTAGGAATATTACATCTTTTTCCAAACACAAGTTCGTACGGAGTATATTTAGTTTCAGTGTGAACGGATGTATTATACGAAAAACACCAATACGGAATCCATGTGCTCCAAAATCGTGAATTATTATCGGTCTGTATTCTCAAATATGCGTTCAATGATTTATGTGTATTTTCTAAAGAACCAATTGATTCGTGATGATATGCTGTAGAGTTTGTTTGCTTGATATTTAATAATTTACATACCTCAGTCATGGTGGTTGAAATAAACTCGGTGCCTTGATCTGTAGCTATTTCTCGTGGAATCCCATACCTTAAAATGAAGTTCTCGACGAACGCTCGTGCTACACTTACACTACTCTTAGATTCTAATGGATACGCCTCCACGTACTTACTTAACTCGCACTGCAGCGTTAGAATATACAAATGATTATAATAATCCTTATCTAAGGGCCCAACTATATCTAAAAATATCTTATCGAAAGCAGTATCCGCGGTCGTTGTTATTACCAATGGTTGCCTAGTATGCAATGAATGTTTCTGCTTTTGGCATTTATTACATTTCCTAACGAATTCGCTGACGTCATTTGTCATTTTCGGCCAGAAATAATACTTTTTTATATTATTTAGCATTCTTCGTACACCTGCGTGTCCACTAGTAGGAAGCAAGTGGAAATCATTTAATATTACTTTAATGTCATCATTGTCATTTATACGACGTATGTTTTTCAAAATAACAACTCGTGGACCGGTCCCACTTAATGTATTTTCATCTTTATTGGTTAACCATTTTATAATTTTCATACTTTCTTCATTGTTCATAACATAAATTTCATCTATCGATAGTTTTTTACATAAAATGTCCAAATCCCTCACGAATACGTCTCGCGTCTTGCATGATCGAGAATTAGGATCTATGTAAATTATTGATTTCTTCTTTTTGAAGATAAAGTCATTATATCGTTCAATATCATCATCTTTTGTCACCTTATACTGTTTCATTATTAATTCAGTGCAATTCTTGGGTTTCTTTAAGGCTTCAACGATTCTTGGGTGATCAGACCAATTACCGCTTTCATCCTCATTATCTATAATTTTCCTACCACTACTGTCATCTTGCATTCTCCTCTTCATACTTCTTGTCATTATATTACACACTTCTCCATTCATATTTTTCAACTCGTCTGATGTTATAATGATACGTGATAATGCGTCTGCAGCAACATTACTTGTACCTTTGACGTATTCTATCTTATAATCGTATTCGTCCAACGTTAAGCGAAATTTTAATAGTCTACTTGAAGGATTCTTAATGCTGAATAAATGTACTAGAGGTTTGTGGTCCGTTTTGATTGTAAAAGTTTTCCCATATAAATATGGCCTAAAGTATTTGACTGACCAAACTATTGCAAGTAGTTCTTTTTCTATGGTGGGATAATTGAGTTCTGCCTTATTTAATGAACGACTTGTATATGCTATAGGTAAATCGTTTTTGTTACATAGCATTGAACCTATTGCTGAACCAGATGCATCCGTATGTAAAATGAATTCATTATCTTCATCAAAATTAGGGTATTGTAAAATTGGAGGACTCATAAGTGATTTCTTTAAGTCTGTAAATGAACGTTCACATTCCTTTGTCCATTACTACACGGTTTTATTAACACCAAACAGCGATTTCGATCGGCACTCGGCACAAAGTCTCACGAAGTTATGTTTTAATGATTTCATTATTCTAATTTGTAATCATCTCTAAAACTGCACAGATCACTCAATGTTTATAGTTCGCGCTCCATATTCGGCGAAAGTTATGCACTCGCGCGGGCACGAGGCAGATCCCTACTGGCACAGGTCGCCATGTAAGGTTGGAAGCTGGTAGGCTTCAAGAGAAACGACAAGTTGCGCTTATGATTTATTACTGCCTCTAAATACTGGTTACATGCGATTATATAGATTACTACACTACACATGTTTGCTAGGTTCCCAGCAGGCCGAGGCCAACAAGTAATCCAAGTTCTATGGAAGTTTTAGAATCTGATAAGTATATGCGCTGATCTATTGAAGTTGCAATAATAAGTACTATTTGTTTCGCAGAGCATACAAAGTGGATGGTTTACGAGAAACAGCTTCAGATGCCAGCCCGTGGACTACTCGAGATCTGCTACTGCCATGAGGGTAGGTAGAGATTCAGATACACTTCTAACAAATATACTAAACATAAATAAGCATTTCCGGTGACACAACGCACAAAACTGAACAAAGAGAAAACTAAGTTTAAAAAAATAAATAATACCGGTATACCATTACGCCTTTTCTAGCGTTGAGAAGCTTGCAATATGCTTCTGATGGCTTAGGCCTTTGGCTTGTCTCTTTAGAGAATTGTTCCCCTGGTGAGCATCATTTTATTTACGTATATAAGAAATATGCAAGGATCTTGAACCCTAGATATCATTACAATTACAACCTCTGGTCTATCCATATCCATATTGGCTCGTTGGATATGTAGTGTTACCTCTACATGGTCAGGGCAAATGCCTTAAACACCTGACTCTATATCCAGTAGGCTCGTGGCACACCAAGATATGCTGCTCACCTTCGACCGCCTTGAGCTCCACGCATTCTGCGTATCGTAATGTCATTTGCAACTTATTTATTTATCTCACTTTGTGAGTCTGTAATTTGAAAGATAATGTTTTGATAGATGCAGAGATTTAGTTCAGAAAATACCAGAATTTTGACACTATCACCACTCGTGTTTTCCGACAACAGCAAATACGGATACCTTTCACACAATACGGCAAAGAAATTTCAGGACTATTTACCACAGGATTACACATATTTTTTTACTACTTCCCAAAGTTTTTTTTGGAAAATCTCAGAAACTATTATCTTTACAAGCTAAAGCCTGGAAGTAGTTCCTTCTATTCTAGCGACCTTCAATCAAGGGTCTGAAAATATGCTTTAAAATTAACGCACCACCTTACATATAAAAGCTCTGTGTCCTTTGAAGATTGTGGCATAATATCTCGGTCTCTGTTACAACAATTTTCTCATATCCATATATTTTAATTGTTTATTGCTGTAATTAATGAGTTTTCGTTTATTTCCAGACTGCAGATGGTTGCTGGTGGTACTACATATCGAAGTTCACGGAATTCTTTGACACGGTAAGCCACATATTTTTCAATAAACAGTTTCTACTCGTATACATGTTTAAATTCGAGCATGTAAACAAAATAATGGAACTAGTTTGTACAAAAAATACCTCCGCTGGGTACAAGCCGTACGGTAAATAAAACTATTAGCAGATACTATACTCGACATAAATATACAACCGGACGTATTACGAAATACAGAAAAAATACAGTTCGTCAGAACCAGTATCTTCGATGACTGTATTCGTTTTTTTTTCCAAAACGTGCTACAATGTTTGTGTATTCTTTAAACATCAGTTCTCTTCTCACCCAGTTTATTGACCCATCTGCAAGTTGCTAATTACTATAATCTTTTTGACACTATGGTATTAAGGTCATTTTGAATCTCAAAGCTGGCAGTTCAGTCAAAGGGTCGTACTTTTACTAACTAATCCACAAACTCTGCTTTTCCGAGAACCTTCCAGTATTTATTAGAATCTACTTCATTTGGGTACATATCAATGTTACGTTGCTCTAATATTGGACCACTCTTGTTTACTTCCTAATGCTAGACATTAAAGTCTTCACAAAATAAAAGGCCCGTTTTGATAGTTCACGCCCATGAAGTTTTAACCCCTAATGCGTAGGTAATAAAAGTAGCCAACTGTTGCCAAAGCAAGAATCAGAATTGGCCAATTCACCTAGGAAAACCGCTTCTATTATCTACGCGTTAGGGGTTGACTTCATGGGCGTGAACTGTCAAAACGGGCCTTTTATTTTGTGAAGACTTTACAATGTTCTCCACATGTTGTCATCAAGGTCATTCATGGAACATGTTCTTAATGTAGTGTATACTTAGACTATGTTGATTTCCGTGCGAAATTATTGACGTACAAAAACACCACTATCATGTGTGTTTTTTTGTTGATGCTGCATTTTGTTGAGGTTAGGTGTCCAAAAAAAGCTTTAAAACTAGCTTAGAGGAAATTATAAAGTAACAGAAAAAAACAATCATACTTAACATTAAACTTAACATAATTAAGAGAAGGTACTTACCTAGCTTACTATTATGTTTGTCCACCAATTGAACTATACTTAAACAATTTTATCTGTGCAAGTAAATTACTAGATAAATAGTTCTATGATTCTTTCTACTACTGATTCTTGGAATCTTCTATCAATTGGGTTCGAATCCCGGCTGGGGACAAAAAAAAACCCAGGTCTTGGATGTTTACATGTTTGTGATGTCGCTGTTTCTGGTTCCCACGACACAGGGTATCCTAATGTGGGGCCTGAAACACCACCCACTTTTAAGACACCAGTGTATCGATGAACAAAAACTGCCAAAAAAAGCAATGTATGTGCCTGTATGTAAATGTTTATGCAGTACTGGCAATATATAGTTCAGTGAGAGTAGTTTTATTCTGCATCATAAAATAACAATATCATAGTCTGGCGGGAGCCAGTTTAACTTTTTATTGGGTTAAGCATGCATTTTTTTCTGTGGTTTTCGCATTATTACCAAGTCATAAACATGAAAATCTGATGGGATATATAAATCCTTAAGTCAATTACGGGTAAAAAAACATGTTATATCCGGTTTTATATACCGTATTGATATGAATCCTTGTTTCCAGATATTCTTCGTCATGCGCAAAAAGTTTGACCACGTGTCGAAACTCCACGTGATCCACCACGGCATCATGCCCATGTCTGTGTGGTTTGGAGTCAAGTTCACTCCGGGTAAGTTTATTTTATCAAATTAATGTTTAAAAAATAACGGATAATGGTGGGAGCAACTAAGTACGTCTTTGTCACCCCGCCGTTTGGAAAAGATGTGATGCAATATGTGGTTCATTTGATTTGATGATGATTCTAGAAACGAAAGTCTTGTTTATTTTCTTATTTCATATCCTAAAGTCAGTTTGAATTATTTTGTTAATTGAAACAGTAGTTGCTGGTGAATCCAATAAAAAACGGCTGGGTAGGTATCGGTTGCTAAGTTGCAGTACCATCCTCCCACTTAGTTATCAGTACTAACTATCTAGGTAGCTAATCAGGGATGCCTTTTCAGTACCTACTGTGATTTCTATTAAGCCCAATCTTGAGACATGTCATAGTACATTTGATTGGATTGATACATAAATAGTCACAATAGCACATGCTATTGACCTTTTGGTCGCGGGTTCACGAAATGGCGTTCGCATTTCGGCGCGTATGTATAATCAAGAGACACGTGTGCTATTTGACCTGTCGCGTGGGAAACCAATTAAACTCTCGTTAAATTAAAACAAAGTGAAAATCACTGTTGTTATGTCTCGAAACGGGGAAAGATAATTTTTGGATCCAGGAAACCGATGGAGGTCAGCAAAAGTACCGTTGATGTGGTATTTTAATAATAACGAAGGTTTTTGAAGAATGTTTGGATGACGGCGAATTTGTTAATGATAATAATGATTTTATTCACGCAAGACTCAGAATGCCTTCGTAGATAGTTAAACAGAACGCTGCAGTTAACGATATTACCTATATCGTTAACTGCATCATCATATCATTGTCGCGGTACATTCACAATACCACATAGTGATGCTTACCGTATGTATGATTTTGTAAATTATTTTATTTAAATGTGTTTTTTTTTCATATGTTAATCCAGGTTTTATTCTATTTGGTTTTTTCAATTTATGTGTCTGTGTGTGTACCTTTCAATGAATAAATGAATTTATCTATCTATCTATATAAATAGGTAAGCAAACCTAATTAGAATAATACCTATATGAAGTTAGGATTGACGTGTGATTTTGTTACACGTTTTGCAACAACAACAACATCTGGCCACTCTGTTAAGAAAAGGTAATATTCCATCAATAAATGTTTGTGCGTGACGAGATTCATTAAAATAGAGATAATAATTAGAAGCAGGTATGTAGCAATTTGCAAGGACGTAATACAATAATGGCATTATATTTTCCGTATTATGAGAGAAAAATAAATAAAGTCTGATTTCCATTCCAGGATGGGATAAGGTATATATTTTTAAAACTCAAAAAAAGTATATCGAATCGTATTCCTGAGCAACAGCGTGGCTCACGTTTCGATTTCCATATTGAATATTATCATTAAATAGATTGTAATCAAGGGGCTCTCTGAAGAATTGCAGACCAATTTTACAGCCATTATTACCAAAAATACAAGCAATCTACAAATTCCATTCCCTGTCTGCAAACATCACTAGTCAGACGACACTAGATTAAAACGTATTTTTTTCTAGTATTTAATGAATGGCAATATTGATCTACTTTGTTTTCTTTGACAGGAAAACCATGTTTTACAGCATTTATGTCTTCTAGTTATCGTTGTGCGTCATCGCTCATAGTTTAATTTCCATTATACTACGGCTTTAGTATCCTTCCGTTGCGTCAAAACATTGTTTACTTTCCAGAATTTTCTACACATATGTCTAGTTTCTTTATTGATAACTTATGTAACGTCCAACATTATAATAACTACTGATAGTGTCCCAATCAAACCAAATTCATTCTGAGTATTATTCTTAATCGCTCCATTAATTCTAACTTAATTTAAAATGTTAAAGACCGTTAAGTCTAGATATACCAATACTAATTTCGAATAAGGTTTGACATTCCACAGACAATCTTTCTATAACTGATCTGTCAAAGGTTTCCCGGAAGTAGTTTATTAACGTTTTATCTAAAATGCTGCGTAGTACTATTATCTCATGTCACCAGTAATATTTTTATTTTTATTTTTCATGTCAAATTGTTTATACACTATTTAGTATTTTAATCTGAGTCATTTATTCTAGTGGGAAGTAGCAGCTACTTATCCTAAAACACAGGGTTCGCCCCTTTTTTAGGGAGTAGCGATACATCCCTTGTTTACAAGTTTATAATGTACATGTCTTTCTGAAAATAAACGATTATGATTATGATTATTATATTAGTTATTCTGTGCTAATATTAAAACCAATAATCTAAAATCTGCTTAAACGTAGACAAAGTTTTTGTAGTGAGTTCTCTTCTCAATATAAATGTTGATCGTTGCGGCAACAGGATGGGAAATAAAATAAAACACGAGAGAAGTTATGAAGCGGGTTTGTGGGAGGCGATACGCCATATCTGTAACCTAGACACCTATAAGAGAACGGGTCGTGCAGGCTTAGCAGTTATTAAAGTGTACTTACAATGGGCAATATTTGTAGGCAATTGTTGCTTAGGACCTGTAAAGGGTCAATTAAACGATGCCATTTTCTTGTAAATTCAACAGCAATAAATTGAGCGCAATAATTGAGCGTCACGACAGTATCAAATAATCAAAGTTTTAATGATTTTAGGGAAAAATGTATAGGTATCACAAGGATTGAAAACACTATTTTTATTTTAATAAAAAAACAAAAAGGATTAATACGATTTTCAATAAAATGCAAGATTTAAATACTGGAATCGGCCATTTTGACTGAAACACAAATCACAGCGCATGAAGCTGCATGCCCCGTCACGATTAATATATCTGTGTTTTGTTATGATGATTACTACTGATTTCGCATTTGTTCAAAACATTTTTACGTAGGCGTCACGTCAGAGCCGACGCCATGACACCTGAGAGCTATTTTCGCGCACTATTACAAAATATTAAAAAATGGATGTAAACTTCGTTAAACTTTAGTTTCTTACCGAAATAAAGTTTTTTTCGTAAGTAGTAAATGTGTACCTACCCACATTACGGAAAAGGATTTCAAAATCTTTCGTCATGCCTAGTATCTACCTAACTGTTTGACGACCTTCCAGACAGCGGAGGCTAGGTTTTACAACCGGGACAGCTTGTTGGAGAGATAAACTTAGCTTCCACTGTCTGGAAGGTCCTCCCACACCTACTTCTGTCCCCCGTGTAAACGCCGTTTTACTTATTAGCTTTTTGCCTTGTTCGCAGGCGGTCATTCGACCTTCTTCGGAATGCTGAACACCTTCGTGCACATCGTGATGTATTCGTACTACCTGCTCGCTGCGCTGGGCCCTCAAGTCCAGAAGTATTTGTGGTGGAAGAAGTACCTTACAGCCCTGCAAATGGTGAGTTGGTTAACAATTCTTGATTGCACACAAGGAATTACGACAAAACAACAAATAAGAGTAGGAACTTAGGAAGGAGATTTTATCTTAAGTAAGATATTTCTTCCAGCGAATCCATTTAGAATAAGAAAGGTGGATTGCTGAGCACCTTTATATATTTTTGGTGGCTTTTAGAAAAATAGGCTGTCTTAACTATAAGTACCTACGTAGGTATTTAAAAAATGTAAACAGTCTGTCGATGCCGCAGACAGACTTTGTGTACGGTGTTCAGGTGTTCTATAAGAGGTTGGAGGATCGAAGAAGCAGAGAAAGAGGAGTTGCTTTGATCTATAAGGAAACGAGAAGAAATACAATTATAATACCAAAAATCGTTTAGACTAGTGTTCCTTATGTTTGGTTGTTCTACTGAAGATTACCTACATACGTTTCGATACTTTGATGAAAGAAATAACACACTGTAAAATATAAATACTACCAGTTACCACTACGAACGTAAGAGAATTGAGCAAGTATTGTTGCGAAATTATGTTTTATTAACTCGCGGTGAAAGGACACTTTAGATTGCAGTATGCAGTTTAATGAAATCACACCAGGAATAGTTGAAATACCACGATTTCGAGCAAAAACCTTATCGCTACACTTAATTAGCAGAGTGCAAATAGGCTATCCTGTTATTGTACGAGCTAACAACTCTGCACGAATAAGAATAGAAAAACGCATCTACCAAGATCACTCTTAGAGTATATGTTGCCATCTTATTGCAGATGCACCCCCATTTGACAACTATGATCACCACGTTATAGGTGCAAAGGAAAAGTTTTTTAGGTGGTCTTCCATTTCCACACCGATTTCTAATGGTACTTCCGAATTTGGCAAATTGAACTATCAAACACTCATCTTTGCGGTTGCTCAGGCTAATAAGGTAATACTTATGTCACCGCACTGCACGGTATTCTTCTGCTATCAAGCAACAAATTCGAAAGAGAATCTGTCCAAAAACATAGAATCGAATAAATATACGTGAAAATGGAGAAAGTAACTTATGCTGTTAGACCGCCATTATACCATATCTTTTCCTTATTTTTACTTTGGACAGTTCCAAATTGTTCAACAACAATTCTTTAATGCAGGTGCCAAGAATGTAATGGGTTTTTAGCTGTCAAAAATTTATTCACACGAATAGACTTTACTGAATTGAATGGAACTCATCTGTATCTTATGATCCTCTTCTGTATCTGTTGGTCCTCACCTGTATCTGTTGATCTGGAACTCACCTGCATCTTCTCAACTCCAGGTGCAGTTTGTGCTGGTGTTCCTGCACGCGTTCCAGCTGCTGTTCGTCGAGTGCGACTACCCGCGAGCCTTCGTCTGGTGGATCGGCATGCACGCCGTGCTCTTCTACTATCTCTTCTCGGACTTCTACAAGCAGGCCTACTTGAAGAAGGCTAAGGTAAAGAGTACTTCTATTCTACCCTCTCGCTTATACGATCGTGATTTTGTGGGTTTTGACTTTGAAAAAATTAAAATCATAAAATATACGTTTGATAGGTACCGTGAGTCTATCTAAAAAACATTATAATAATTTAGAAGTAATAACTTAGTCAGCCACCCCCATTTATGTTTTCTCTCGGGTTTGAAGTAAGCAAGTCAATCGCTGTAGGTAGGCTTCTAAGAGCTAGACAGCTTGATTCGGAATGCCATTGAGTTGTCGTTTGTGCAGCCACGCATATTTGTACTGTTTTCTAAACATACAGTTTTATGTCATTTCAGAGGGCGAAAGCCAAAGTAGAAGAAGCAGCTCTCCGAGAACACGACATCTTGCCTGAGTCCAAGGAGATGAAGTTGCCCCTGCTTAATGGATTCGGCAACGGATCGGCACTGGGAGATGTTCGACAGAGAGTCGCAGGCGCTGTCGCATCGCAGTGATAACACATGTTTATACTTAGGACATTTGTATGGTAGACGCGAGATCCTGAACGGGGAAGGAGGGAGGGAGAGAGCAAACGAGCAAACTTCCCTTATCTACGCGGCCCATCGCTTGTCAGCCTATAGTTGTACACTTTCCACTTTGAGGAGCGTCGATAATATTATGCACCCTATGGGTGGACTTGGAACAATATAATACGATTGAGGGAAAATATCAGATTTAAACAAACAGTGAATAGCGTTTCAACGAAGCTCAAGAACTTAGGAAAAACAATTTATTTTAGTTCTTACTTAGTGATATTTAAGTCGATGTTAATTTATTTAAGAACCTCTGATTATTTGGGGATGATTTATAATAAGACAGATTTAGGTTCTGCTAGACTAGAGTATAGACTTGACAAGGTGATTGTAAAATTATTGCAAAATCTATGAAATAGGTATAAATTCGTAATATGGACTGACATTTTTGGCCTGTTTCGAGGAATCCTGATAAGCGTGACAGATTCATCTGCCATTTTACATACAAAATTAATGATTTATCTATCATGCATGGCTTATCAGGAATTTTAGAAACAGGTTCTTAATCTTTTGTATTTTATGATTATGACTGAGACAGATAATCGCAGTTTATTAATGAAATAATGTCATAATGAATGAGGAAATTGGTGTATTATAATGTCTCATCAATTTTCGTTCCGTTTTTATTTCGTGATGATTAATGCATGCAAGGCTCTGTTGAAATGAGTGCATGCAACTTATGATATTGATACTGATTATACGATTAAGCAAGTGATTTTTAGGATTAAAAGAAATAAGAGAGCCCTTACAGGACCACTCCGTAGACCGTCCGTCTGTCTGTCAGTCAGTCAAGGAACATAAAAATTCGGTCACTTTATTAGTTCCTACAAAATATATGCAATTTGTGTGGAACCCTCTCGGTGTGCGAGTCCGACTCGCGCTTGGCCGTCTTTTTGTAAATAATCTTAATAAGAGTAAAATAAAATGGTGATTTGCCGCAGGCTGCTACTTTGTATAATTTTAAGGGAATAGTTTCGATATTTTATTATATTATGAGAAAGATCGAAGTATGACTTCACTTTATTCATTTATTTTCACAAGGAATAGGTTTTTTTGTACGCGTGCAATGCATGCGCAATTCATGATCTTGAATCTGACTTATTTATTATATCGACTTCTCTTTTCATAATACTTTTGATATTTTGCACTAGGTATGTCCTAACCTAACTTTAAAGAAGATCACGTCACATTATTTTCGTTAAAAATCCAATTGCTCTTTATCAATGTAATACTTATCGAAACCATTTACGTAAAATGCCTAAACTAAAGTTACTAATCTCATAGCAAAAAGTAAAAAAGGCATTTTTATATGAACGTCAAAGCTGAAGTCTTAGGGATGATTTATATATTATAACGGGGCGTTCCTAGGGCGTACGGGGTTTTGCACAAAATTTATGCAACGTCTCAACTTCCGTGCCCCGGGCACGCCCCTTTGTAATATAAACCATCCCTTATGGAGCTTGTTCATACTGAAGTGACGCTCCCCACTACCGCATTTACACACACACACACGTATCGCGAATGTAGGAGTGAAGCGCGTCATTTCAGTTTGAACAAGCTCTATACTTCTCCCATTTGTCTACTTTTTACAAGATTAGTAATTCAAGTACCTACTTATTATGCATATCCATTTGTAAATACGGCTATATCACAGTATTATTTTCGATTAATAAATGGTGTCCTGCCTAACACGCAATATTTTCATTTCAGTTGTTATTATTAGACAGGGTGAACATTTGATAGCGTCATGGTGAAACAGGAACTTTAAGGGCCAGTCTACATTGGTCAAGGACAGTGGATAATGCGAGGACCGTGGACAGTACAGTGGTGTAAACAGATCAGACAATGGCGAGTCAACTTGGCTTTCATATAACTGTCACTTTCCACTGTCCACTGTCCTTGACCAATGAAAACAGTCCATAAGAGGTTGACGTTTTTGCTGTAAGACATCATGACATCGATTATGATGAAACATACAATTGTATCATTCTTACGCCCTTACCATCGAGGTAAGCAATCCCTTACCATTGAGCTACCATTACGCTAGTAATAGTAGTTCAATGTCCCTAACTAATAAAATAGCTAGGCGGCCATGTCTAGCTCTGCCCCCCTTGACAAGATGCAAATCGTTCGCACGAAACGCTAAGAATATGTAGGTATGTGATTTGACAGTTCGTTACGCTACGCCAGCGTGACCAAATGTCAGATCGCATACATTTTTCGTTTTCGTAGCGCATTGACTAGGCGTGCTGTCCCGTTCCGCAGCTCGTATAAATTTTTTTTAGTCCATCAAAAAATTATGCGAAAATAACAGTTATTTTCGCATAACTTTTTGGAAATTATCCCCAGGATAGTTACTATCCCGGAGATAATTTGTATGAGAATGACAGTTCAAAATAGGTCATTCTATGAAAAAAGTAGAAGATAATGTCGAGTGCAAAGTTACTTTTCGTGGGTAAAATTCGCTCAAGCGAATAGTGTACTAATTCAGCGGATCACTTTTCTGTTGATAGATCCAAAGCCATAATTAAAATTTTTGACGATACCAAATATAATAAGGAAATGTCGAAAGTAATATAAAAGATTAAACACAGTAGGTATATGAATAGGAGCCATCTCTATTAACCTGTCCACCCTCAGATCCTCAGACCAATGTAATTCTTCATTCACCCCTAGATCTGGTACAAGTGTACCCCATTTTACTACCTCATTTTACAGTAGGTACTAGAGTACAGTGCTCCCAAAGTAATAATGCGCATAGGAATTTTCTTCAAAGGTCTGCAGAGGTCGTAGGTATTCCGACTGTTCAGGAGCCGATATGAGATCAAGGATGGAGATCAATATAGAAAAACAGTTTTACTATATCCCACCCCTATAAAGATAACATTCGTCTCCCGAACGTCCGGAGTAAGGCTTCTTGCGAATTTTATAAAAAGACGCAGTTTGCGCCATCTATATCTAAGTAGTAGAACTACATAGCTTACGCTACACACATTACATCCAATTCGCGCCCAACAAATTATTATTTAGTAAATCTGCTACTCGGCCAGAGATGTCGCTTAACATTATTTGCTGCATTATGTAGCATATCATATAGTAAAGTGCCGTTCTCTCATTCCTTAGATTTATGTATTGGACAAAACTATGTTTTTCTCAAAAATATCTCTAGTAAAACATTAGGTAGGTACACGTAAATTCTTCATTGGACTTTAGGATAGAAAACCGTATGCCACGGACAGACAGACACACGCCTCAAACTTATATATAACACCCTTTTTTTTCTTGTCGGGGGACAATGGTATGTGCTTATTCTTACAAACATATGCCTACTCAATACCTACAATCGTAGGTAGTATGAGAACGAGTACCTATAATATTTTACTCTTTCCTGCCATTACGCGTAAGCGCGTTGATGTCTTTTGTATGGCATGCGGACACTTTATCGCCAGGCGCAGGAGGCGCAGGTATTGATGTCGGGGGCGGCTGATCGTAGAATTGGGCACATCATGATGTGCCTCGCCATTTCATGATATGGCCAAGCCATTACTGGGCTTATCATGATATGGCGGGTTTGAACGAAAACATGTTTTTTTAAAGCATTTTTATTCAGCACTACGTGGTGTTTTTTGTGTTAATACATATCAAACAAACACGCGAAGACTATTTAGTCCACGGCAGTGTTTCCCATAAGAGATTTCATCGTTTCATGATATTTCATAATGTGCCCAATTCTACGATCGGCCGCTAGATATTGAAATCAACAAACTTACAACTTTATTATTATTTTGATACCCTAATTTTTCATTTTCAATTCAAAAAATCTTTACTCAACAAGAATACAGTAATATACGTTATAAAAAACTCCCACAAAACCCAGTTGTCTATGGGTAGACAGTCCTTCTAGTTGTTGGTGAGTTGTTGTTAGTAACACTAAACTTTAAAACGTTCATAAAAATTACATAAACAAAGTAAGTTTTGAATGTTTTCTGTAGTGATATATTATGTTTTCTGTAAGTGATATTTTCTTATATTATTAGAATATTGAAAAAAATAAAGATGTCTCCTTTCAAGAACCGTATTTTTTTTTTGCTTTTTTTGGTACGATCCTCCTCCGTGTGAGAGTCCGACTCGCACTTGGCCTATTTTCAAAAAGGTATTTTTGGGGGATAAGAGCGCAATACAAAATCCGCAGCTTTACTTACCTAAAGGCGCTAAAATACCGCATAACACAAATTACACATTGTTTTGTTCCTGCTAATCCATTCTGAAGCTGTTATATCAAAATCAGAGTGCGATAAGAATGCAAGTTACGATTTTTCCCTTAGATATCCTTTTTCATATATCGAACTCTCTCTCTTGGCTATACGTGGGCGAATCCGCGGTCAAAAGCTAGTATTTAATAATAGTGAACTTTTACCTCGGATTCACCGGGGTCGCTCCAGGAAGTCGTCGGCAACGTCAAGGGTCCTGCTAGACTTCCTACAGGAGCTGGGTTGGCAGGAGTAGTGCCCTCACCCGCATCACGCAAAATAGGCGCAAATTACAGTCGTCGAGTTGCGGAAACCAAGCCCACGATAACTATAACTATAGTGAACTTTTATTGGGGTCTTGTGGAGCGGAAGTAATTTTTGCGGCCAATTCTCACTGATGACTCGACCTCTTCATCTTATCGTGCTCACCGTAGGCTGTATAAGCTTAATGACGATGTAGCCCGAGGCCAATCGCCCTATTAGACCACGTTCATTCTCTGATATCAAACACCTACCAACTAGCACCTAAAAGCTGCGCCGGTTTGTGCAGCGATTCCCACGCCGCCGCCGCTTGAGAAACACACAAATTGCACAAACACCATTGTTTTTTTACAAAAACTTATTTACAATGAAATATTTTATAATACAATCTAATCGTCATAACTTACACGCTATTGTACCTACTTACAAGGGACATACCTCGATTGTGTCGGGAT